>CM076569.1:117800201-118480682 GCA_034641835.2 Pinus albicaulis
ACCATCTTCTTTGATCGAAATGCTACTGCATTATCCGTGATAATCTTAGTAGGACAGCCAAACCTGGAGAGAATGTTAGTCTCCATGAATTTTATAATGACTGAATCATTGGCTTGTCTACAAGGTATGGCTTATATCTACTTAGTGAAATAGTCTGTGGCAGTGAGAATCCATCTATGCTGGGCAGAAGATGGGGGATGGATTTCTCCTATGAAGTCAAGTCCCCACTATTGAAAAGGGGCCTCAACAGTGATTGGATGTAGAGGTAGGGGTAATAGTTTTATTTTTCCTTCAAAAATTTGACACTTATGACAGGCTATGATCATCTTATGCACATCATAGAAAAGAGTAGGCCAATATAAACCAGCCCTCAAAATTTTGTTGGTTGTTGTCTTCCAGTATAAATGACCTCCACACTCTCCTTCATGAAACTGATATTTAACCTTCTCTTCATCAAACTCAGGCAAACATTTAAGAAATACACCACTTGCATTTTTCCAATAGAGACATCTATCTATAATGCAATAGTTTATAGCTTTCAACTTTAGGAACCTTGCATTTGTTTTTGTCAAACCAAGAGGTGTATTTAAATTAAGTAAAACATAAATAATTTCAGCATACCATGGAGAATTCATAAAATGATCTTCAACTATAGGAGTTGAGAATTCTTCTTGGTCATCCAAAGCATCAATCACATTAATATCAAGAACTTCAAAATTGGATTCAGCCATTAATCTAGCTAGACCTTGGCCTTTGATGAGTTTACTAGGTTTTATTTCTAAGTCATATTCAAGAATAATAGCAATCCACTTACCTCTTTTACCATCTGGGTCCTGTGTTAGAATATCTTTAGCAACTGAATTTGGGACGAAGGAAATGATGTGTGAGTGAAGGATGTAGACTCTGAAGTCTTTCAATTCTTTGACCAAAGCAAAAGCTTTCTTCTCCATAATGTTATACTTCAAAGGAGCATCCCTCAATGCCTTGCTAAAGAATGCAATAGGCTGCTCTTGTCCTTGTGGATTTTTATGTAAAAGGACAACATCTATGGTATGTTCTGATGCAAATGAAAAAATATAAAAATCTTTTGAAAAATCAGGACTTATAAGAACCAGTGTTTTGGTTAATGCTTATTTCACCAGTTCAAAGGACTTCTTTTGCTTCCAAGGTCCATTTTACCCCTTTCTCCTTCTTTAACATTTTTGTGATATTCCTAAGGAGCTCAGCCAAGTTGGGGATGAACCTTCTCAAAAAGTTAATCTTTTCGATGAAATACTGCAACTCTTTATTGTTTCGAGGATGAGAGATTTGCAATATGGCCTCAATCCTCTTTGGATATATCTTTATACCCTCTTCCGAAATAATGTGCCCAAGAAGTTTACCTTCTTAGATACCAAATAGTGTCTTCTTAGGGTTTAAATATATCCCAAACTTTTTGCACTTCTCGAAAACCTTTCTTAAATGTTCTAAGTTCTCTTCATCTGTTTTTGAAAACACAGTAGCATCATCAAGGTAGATAATGATGAAGAATCCCAGTTCCTCCGAGAATGCTATGTCCATGGCTCTTTGAAAATTTGCTCCAGCATTCATTAGACCGAAAGGCATTTTCACATACATGAAAGTGCCCCATGGTGTAGTAAAGGCTGTCTTTAATTGATCAGCAGGGTGGACTAAAATCTGATTGTACCCTGAATAGCCATCAAGCAAAGAAATTCTTTTAGACCCTACCACCCTTTATAAAATGTGATCCATCTTGGGTAAAGGGTAGTTGTTCTTTAATGAAGCTTTGTTTAAGTCTCTAAAGTCTATACAAAGCCTAATTTCTCCAATTTTCTTCCTAACAGACACCAGATTAGATACCCATTCAGAATATCTAACAGGGACAATAATACCAGCATCATACATTTTCATGATCTCCTTCTGAACCAATGGTAACTGGACAGGATTTATTCTTCACAGTTTCTGCTTGAATGGTTTTTGGTTTTCCTTGAGGGGGATTTTGTGCTATATTATTTCAGTGTCATAGGACTTAAGATCTTCATAACTCCACGCGAAAAAATCAAAAAATTATTTAAACAGCTCAATGTATTTAGGTTTAATGTGAGCTGGTAAAGTCTTAGACAGTTTAATCATCATAGATTTAAGTTCACTGTCTATATTGCACTCCTCTACTTCAGTCTCTACAGGTTCCAGTTTTGGCTTATTCGCCACATCGTTAAAATCGAACAACTCTTCTAAAGGGGCTAGACCCTTAGGCAAACTTTCATCTTTAGAGTGCAGAGTTTCTAATTCCTCTGTTTCAAACTCTGCCTTCATTTCTATTTCGCTTTCAACTCTGCTAGATAACAGGTTTATATTAGCAAGTTTAGGAGACGGTTCTTCTTCATCAAGAAAATTTTCTTCCTTGCAATCTGTTTCATAGTCTGAGTCCGAACCGTTTAGTTCAAATTCATTTATGAATTGCATGAAGTCTTCTATTTGTTTGTCATTGTCAAACACCTTCCAATACTTTTCATTATCAGGAACGGCTGGTCTGAATTTTATCTGAGTTGTGCAGTATTTGGTGTTATATGGCATTAAGCATGTTCTAGCTGCAAAGGCTAAATTATGGGCCACGATATTTCCTTTTCTTGGGATGAAAATTAATTTGGACTCCTCGAAAGTTTCTAAAAGGTCCATGACATCGTTTCGGTAAGCCCTAAGTCTAGGATGATTTGCGTTATATTCCCCATTGAACTGCCTAATAACTAACTCTGAATCCCCGTGTATGTTAATTCTTCTGGCTCCTATCTTTTTCAACAAACGTAAGCCTAGGAGGAGGGATTCATATTCCGCTATGTTATTAGAACACTGAAATTTTAATGTATAGGAAATACATTCGGTGTGGTGGTTTTCAGTGTTATTAATCCAGACACCTGCGCCAACATTGTTCTTAGTGCAGGATCCATCAAAATACATACTCCACAGAGGACCGTTCTTAGTTTCATCTTGTTTACTATCCTCTTCGACTGGCGTTCCTTCTGATAGTTCTTGAGTATCAGCACTTAGTTGAATGTGTTTTGATTCCCCAGGATTTGCGTTTATTTGAGGGTTATTTTCTTTAGTGTCCAGGTTTAAAAGAAAAGGACACCTGATATGTAGTTTAAGACCTTTGTTTAGTTTGCTAATGTCTTCAAACACGGCAAACTGTTTTAACCTTTCTGCGTCGTGTTCCTCTTCCTCCCTGTCGGTCGTTAACTCTATCAAAGTTACTTGATCATCTAATGTTTCTTCATTAAAGAGGATAAATGAATCAAGGCCTGTGTTTACAGAGTATAAAGGGGAGTTTTGCGGTCTATCTTGACTTGTGACTGTGTATTGCATATGAAACTCTCTATAAAGTCTTCTATTCTGATTGAAAACAGGGATAGTCACATAGGTCATGTCCATTTGCATAGTCCCTTGTAAAATAGCCCCCCAAGATCTTGATAATAACATTCCATATTTGGGGGGAACATCAGCCACAACAATATCCATGGCTAGACATTTGGCTGGAATTTGGGCTAAGTTGACACAAAGGTCTTTAATTAATCCTAAACATTTTACTCTGCTAGAATCAAAGGAGTACAAGCCTTTATATGGTCTGGTGATTTCTAAACCAAGGCTCTCCATTACAGATTTTAGCATTAAATTATGAGAAGCCCTGGAATCGTGCAAAATTTTGTCATGAATGTTTAAACTCACATAAAAGGGAGGAAAAGATCCCTCTTGATATTTACCTTCAATCTTTGGACCGAAAATAAGCTCTGGCCGGTCATCATTAAGATTGACTGTATCATTATTCTCTTCTATATTTAAAGCCTTTAAAATTTGGGTTCTATATACATGTTGGGCAGCTAACTTAGTCAGGGGAACAGAGATTTTAATTTTTGAAATTTCTTGTTCAAGGCTGAAGGGAAATTAGTTCTTCGAAGTGTTGGTTTCAGCCTTATTAGCTGCCACTTTATCAGCGATATCAGATTTCTGATTTGTTTTATTTACACTTGAAAAGTTTGTTTTCACAGGAGTACTAGCTGAAGTGTTAGTACTACTACGGTCTGCACTCTGTTTTTCATTATTTTGAGTGCCTTTCTCTTTACCTTTATCAGAATTTACAGCCACTGCTTTATCCTTTTTCTTGGAAATTTTAGGCTTGGTTGTAGTGCTGTTTTGTGAAGATTTGTTAGAGGTTTTGTTGTTGGGTTTCTGTTGACTGGTTTTGCTTCTAAGGTCATATCCTCTTTGACACTCTATGATGACATTTTCCATGTCTTGACAACAATTTTTATCATCATCTCTTTTGTCATAATAAGGTGTGTATAGACCTTGTTTTTTATCATAATGAATCTCAAAGTCATCATTATCTACCCCCAGCATGTTGATATCATCCTCTTCTGTTATCTCATCTGTTTCCTCAAACTCAGTTACATAGTTTTGATGAAAGGGAGGAGTGATCTGCTGATCATCTTCCCTAGGTCTGTTTGGAGGTTCGTTCCTTCTAAAATTCTGATTCTGGTTCTGATTTCTATTTTGGGGAGGAGTTTGGTTTTGGCTTGCTTGTGCTCTCTTAATTATTCTCATCTATTTCATCATTTCTTCCATCATTCTCTCCATCTTTGAGCTGGAAGTATAAGGTGTGGATTCCTCTCTAAAAGATACTCTCTTTTCAGTTTTCATTCTTTCTCTCTTCTCCATTAAGTTGACTTCCACAGAAAGAACACCCTTTTGCATATCTTCCAGAGTTTCAAAATCTCTCTCTCTCAGCTGATAAGTCATGTCAGAGTCAAACCCTTCAAGAAACTTGTTTAAAGCTGAGCCCTGTGGAGGTTTAAGTTCTGGGGAAAGTGCATTATACACACTATTGAATCTAGTGCAATAAGCTTGCACACTTTCCCCAGGGTTTCTATGGAGGTTCTTGTAATCAGAAAGGACTTGAAGAGGGTTTTTATTTACTTCCCATTTGTTTAAGAATGTTTGATGGAAGGCTTGAAGATCATTAATACTATGGGGAGCTAGGCCTTTGAACCATTTTCTTGCTTCTCCCCCTAGGCTCTGAGAAAATAACCTAAGCTTGACAAAATCATCATCAATTTCATTTCTGTCAAAGTATTCATTCATCTTATCCACATGTTGTGATGCAGTTGTAGCATTGCTAGCATCGTATAATGGAATTTTGGACTGATAGTCCTATGGAAGATTTACTAATAGTACAGGAAGGACTAGGGGAGCATACCATGTTGCCATGATAGGTGGTGGGGGAGGATTTACAAGGAGTGGATTAATAACAGGAAAAGTGTGCTGAGGTGTAGTGGTTTTAACAGTGGATATAGGGTGAGTAGAAGTAGATGGACCAAGAATAGACTGCTGAGCTGATCTTGGATGAGAGGCACCTAAGTTGTGAATGAAATGTAAATCAGGAGGTGTTGTTTCTCTGCTACGAAGAGGTTCACTCGTTTCAGGAGATGATAGTGAAGACTCAGAATCTAACTGATTTGAATCACCAAGAGACATAGTTCTAAATGGGTTTAGTAAGTCAACTTGAGATTGTTGTAGAGCTGAAAGATTTTCGGGAACTGAATTAGCTCTCAAGGGTGATCTGAAAACAGTTGATAATATAATCTTAGGAGACTTCCTAAGGATAACTTCTGGGTTATCAACTACTTTAGGTGGATCAGGTTCAGGATAGGCTCTAGTGTGAATCTTTCTAGAAGCCACTATGCTATGTTTTTCAGACCCAAATAAAACAAAGAAGGTTCAACCAGGTATGACAATCTTTAAATGGTCAAGCAATCTGTTTACACAAATTTTAATCCTGCAGTCTTCTGACTGAGTTTGAAAGATATTATAATAATCAGGGTTCTTCCTAGTGGAGTCTTAAGGTTTGTTCGGGATTGTGAAGTCGCCAAGTGGAAGTTTTTAGCCCCTAAGGAGGTAAAAGGTTTTATGGTCCACCACCATGTTTATTTAATACCAATCTGAACTATTTTTAGGTATTTTTGAGTTATTTTTCAGTTGTATGGTTTTTTAAGAATATCCTAACTTTGTGTCAAAACTTAGCTACGGTTATGAGACAAAGACAGTTTACTCTTATGGCTGAGCCAATTGATCTTTCAAGGTTAGATAAAGTCTTAAGAGAATCCTAGGTTTCACCTAGATTGTCACTAATTCAAACAAGTTTAACCATGATTACCTTTCTTAGGTAGTGCTTAAAAAGGCTGCTTTTAACTCACAAGGTTTTATAAAAATGAAAATGATTCTGGGTTTGATTCCCCAGCGGAGTCACCAGAAATGTTAGGAATCTGTAATCAACAAGATTGGTAAAGTCCGATCACAGAAACAACATCGTTTCAACCAACTTTGGGATTCTAGGATCTAGCCCTCCGGAATCCGAAGAGGGATCTCTCCAATATGTACAAATATGGATTTGCCTTTGAAATTTGGGGTAATAATATTAGGCTAGTTATGAAGGCCAAGGGTTTGTTTTGTTTTTGGATGGTTGAGCATGAATACTGTTTGAGGTGGAAAATCCTAAGTGTAAAGAGTTTCAAAGGTGAGAAGTTGCAAGTGAATAGAATAGCAAGGCTAAGAAGATAGATATAACGTTGGTTTTTAGTCCATTGGGATATGGAGTCATAACAGGGCTTTAATTGAACAACAACATCAAGAGTGATCCAAGGGGCAAGTCATCTACACCACAAGAATATTGAGATTTAAATGATGGAATGGGAAAAATAAAGTGTTGGAGGAGTGGAAATTCATAATAATTTCACAAGGGATTTATAGTCTATCCAAACAAGAAAAAGCCTCTTAAGCAATTGTTTAAAACTAACCAAGTGCAGGGCTAACCATTGAATTCTTGGGCAAATTTGTATTAAAGCAGCTTAATTAACAAACAATCCAGTAATCCACATAATTACCTTCAGAAAGTATGAAAACATATAAGAGAATACAGAGTATAAACTTAAGATCAGATAAAGTACTTTTAAACCTAGTCTGATTTCAGTTAACACCGAGGGAAACTTTCAGAATCTGCCTTTGGAGAATAGAAACTAGAAACAGGGCAAACCATCACTTTCTAGTCTAACTTTGACAAGCAAATAAAGAAAATAACTTTCAATAAAAATGTTTAAAGAAAACAGTAGGACGAGGGAACTCTAGCATTCCTAACTGCTTAAACTGTATTGAATCATTCTTAAATAAACAATTTGGAGGAAAACATCAAGATAAAGCTTTCATTCATGTTATCCCCCCATAAAATTTTTGACAAGCAAACAAGGGGCTAAAATGTTGTTGAGCCTTCAAGGAATGCATTTCCCCTGAAAACACATCATCCTTGAAGTCTCCTTGTGCCTTTTGTCCTTTGATAAAACCCCCTCTGCTGATTTCCATTATAAAGCCTCTCTGTTTTTGAAGAAATGCCCAAAAACCTCCTTTTCCCTCTTATTTTCCCCCCACTTAGCTTCTATTTTGTCCCCCTTTGTCTCCCCTTATATTTCCCTTTTTTACCCTCTAAAACCTCCCAAAATCCCCTTCAAATTCTACCCATATCCCTTGTTTGGGCTGATTCACCCTTTATTCCTCTATCGTTACCCTCCCTAACCATTAAAAATTCATTGAAATAGGCCAAAACCCACTTTTTTACATTGTAATAGGGCTTAGCCCCTTTTTCCGCCAGCCCTTTTCAACCACTTCCCCACGTAACCCTTACCCAAGACCAAGCGCTTAATGCCTTGGGGGCTAGTCACAATTGCGACTTGCAAACAAGTGCAACCCATTGTAAAACCTCAAACTATGATGCGATTGCATTTTGCTGTTAAGTCCCATAGGGTGATCCGCGCCATTGATCTACCACGAAGATCCGACGGCGGAGTACCAATCGCACCCCCCCGCCCAATCACAATCGCAATGTTTTATGTGTGCCCCCCGATCGGCCCATCGCAAGTGTTTGCGATGCGATTAATCACATCGCAAGTATTTGCGACGCGATTAATCACATCGCAATACAATGCGATTGCATGGATCGTGCCATCCCTCCCATCCTCCGATTACACCATCACTCCATTCCGCCCGATCGCTCTGATCGCACTCTCCCTCCGATTGAATGTGAGCCATTGATCTGATCTCCGAATCCAACGGTCAGCGCTCAATCGCACTCCCACTACCGATCGCAATCGAAACTTTGAAATGTGACACCCCTGTCCCCCCCCCCCGATTGCAATTCTCCGACATGATCTCAACCATCCATTTAATCTCGAGATCCAACAGCCATCGCTTAATCGCCCCATCCGTCCAATCGCAATTGCAACTCCTCCCTGATCGCTTTCCCCTCCGATCGATCGCATCACAAATTCCCTATTGCAATTGCGATTAGTCCCCGCTCCTGATCTCTGATTGCGATTGACACCAGGCCCACCTTACCATACCTCCACCGGTCCACATAATAAAGGGTTTTTCTTTGTTAAACCAAAATTTTGGTTTTATTTCAAAATACAAAGGGTTGTTTCCAATTGCATCGGAAATTTTGTTTCATATATATGTATCTCCGCCCCGCTCCGATTTGCGATTGCGATTTCCATATGGGTCCCGCCTCATACGCATTTTTGTTGCAAGTCGTGCATTTCCTTTGCATTTCCACCAAAGTATAATTTTTTTCATTTTGCATTAAAGTTCTTTGTTTCATAGTTATTCCACCTGTGATTCATAAATCATCCCACTGTTCAATCTCCACCACCGTTCCTCCGCCTCTGCAGCATTTCTCCACCACCACCCAGGTTTGTAATAGGTCTATTGCATTATGCAGATAGCATAGAGAGGCCATTTCATCATTTGTCAGTGGATTAGCAGAAGAGATTCAAAGGGGGTTGATGCCTATTATTGATGTAATTAATGTTTAACCCCGCATTCAAAGAATCAAGGCACAGTTTGAAGACTTAAGCACACAAAGGGTCATATCCGCATTCTAATATCAGCAAAACTCATTCCTCCAGGAAGGACGTTTACCTATAGCACTCCTCATATCTCCTCGAGCCCTGAAATAGTCAATTGTTCTGACAGAGCTTCTTAAAGACTGTCTGGACAACAGTTATGAGGTATGGAGAGTCTTGCAGTTTTTCCATCCATGTCATTTATTCCAGAAGGCTAGCGCAGAGCTCTAAAAAACCAAAGAGGTTCTTCACGAAACACCAGAGGTCAAAATCGACCTGACAGAGGTCTCCAAACCGGTCTACAGAGTACTTATAGCGATGTAGGTGCTATTAAGCAGAGTGGGCTCGGGCTCTTCCACCACGCTGTCTTAATGAACACATTTAATTTGTATCTACCCCTGTTATTCTCATTCTCCTATAAGAATTCCCAAGAACGAATTGTAGAGGTTGTTGTTCGGCTGCTGTCGTTGCTGTTAGAAGGATTCATTCTGACTGTTAGAATAGTTTGGGAGGGATTATCAGAGTAGTTAGGTAGTAGGTCGAGAGGAGAAGTTTGGATTGTATTTAGCCATTTAGCTTAGATGTATGTGATTGGTTTTGCATCATTAATCAAGCAGATTTCACAGGATCCTGGTCTATTACTTTTGGTGATGTTTTCTAACTCTGTGTTTTACATTTTCATGCTGTTTCATTTTCTGCTGGCTTGCATCAGAAATATGGCATAGGATTTACCCTTGTTAGGTACCCTATGTCTCTGCTCTCCTTGCCTTCAATGTTGCTCTGCCAAATGTGATTATCTAAGGGTTGATTTCAATTGATTTAACCAATGTAGTGGTGCCTTATACTGCTATCTTCTGTATGAATTATTTGAATATGTTCTTAGATGTTCTTGTTGGGTTTAAGCTGGAATATTTGGGAACACTGGGGATTAGAGTTAGCCCTGTCCACTAGGATCCTTGTGCGACCAACTGGCCTTTCTAAGATCTCTTTGTTAAACTTATCTCTATTTTTCCTTTGGAGCATGCTAAAGCTGACCTGGAGTTAAATGACCTCTGGTCCAATCTATAAGCTTCCCCTTCGTCCCTCCTTTGAGAGCTGCCTCTGAGTATGTCCAAGTAGGTCTGGAGTTAAATGACCTCTGATCTGATCTATAGAAAGAAATTAGGTTGCTTTCCTTCTTTCACTTTCAACCCTTAATGTTCCATCTCACCATCTAATCTAAAAAGATCCTTTAGTATTAGATGACTTGCCCTCTGAAAGCCTTGGCTAGTTGTTGCAAGTAATTCTCCTTTCATGACTCCATAGCCCAATGTATGGCACTCACTTGACCTATCCTTTTTGCTGAAACATCCCGCTGTTTTGTTCTTTTTCTCCCATTACTTTCTCAGTCTATGATCTCATGACAAACCCAGAAACCAACCAACCAAATCATTTTAAAACCCCCTTTGTGCTTCATAACTAGCCTAATACCACGTTTTGAGATCCGAATATATATATCATTCTTTGTTTTATGGAGAGATCCCTCTCTAGATCCAGGAGGGCTAGATCCTAGGATCCCAAAGTGGTTTGATGTTGTCTTATCTTTCGGTATTGCAAAATATGCCAAAACATAGAAACCCCAACATAATGGTGACTCCACTGGGGAATTAAGACCAAAAGCTTGATTTGGTAAATCACTGTGGTGGACAGTAAATTGTAAATCATCCCCCTGGTAACTCCACAACTCCTTAATGATTAAAGGACTCCACTAGTGATCAGTAGGTCGTTGATTATCTGTGTGTTCACAAGACTCCACTAGGAGACCATGTCGCAGTACAACATCATCCATGCCAAAAACCAAGTCACTTCACTAATGGAAGACCCTGAACGGTTTGCAGAAATGTTTCCAGATTTCATGGCAGTATGTCGTGATACAATTTCTAGTGACTTGGCAGAATATAAGGTGGAGGACCTTCCAGGGGTTATTCCTCTCAACTCAAAAGGCGGGCCCGTGATCAAGAAAATTTTTCTAGAACTGGTGATTGAAAGGTATGAAGCTGAGATCGAACTTTTGCACTCACAGGAAATATCATATCAGTTCAGAGACCCCAGAACGTTTTTGGAAAGTCTCCCGCCCCCCAAAAGAGAATATATTTCGCTGCTCTTCAAAATACAAGAAGAAGAGGATCTGGATTTCATGAGCCACACTGAAGATGCAGTGGAAGATGTAATAATCGAAGATGCCCAAGACACAAACAGCCTACCAATCATGGTAGGCCAGAAAGAAGAGAGTGTACATCATGCATTTTTTGATCCTGTGGCAGAGCACATGGAGGCCCTGATTAGCTCAATTACTCTAGCGTTTATCCTTAGCATGGGCCAAATTTATCAGGAGTGGTTACTACTAATGGTGACCTTAGTTCGTAAGGACCACATGCAGAGCAACCCGTGGTTATCTCTGACAGGTAGTCAGTGTTCATATCCTTTTTTGTTACTGCTTGACTGGCGGCACTGGCATTATTGTATCACCTAGAGCCATCAGAGATTTCCAAGTAGAGTAGGGGAGGTAGGAAGTCTGAAATAAATCTCAGTGTGTGAGCATGTAGTTAGTGTTTTTATTTCTGCAAAGTCCAGCAAGTTAGACAATCTAATCCTGGCTTGACTATTTTTCAATTTCTTTCTTAGAATGTAGAGAATAAATTTTCTAGACAGTTTAATCCTAGCAGATATTAGATTAGGTAGAGAAGCTATGAGGCCAAAATTCTAATCTGGCCTCATGGAGTAATAAGGGTAGAAGTAGAATAGCTTTATTTTCCTGTTTGTAAAAAATTGATGATGTAAAGGGTCTGCAAGTCCAAATGCACCCAGAAGAAAAATGTTAGGACTATAGTGTGGGTAGATAGTTGTTTGGGAGAAATTTTACTGCTGATATGATGTCTTCATAATTTGTGGCAGATGATCAAAGAAAGAAATGAATGAGTCAAGCACCAGGCATCTAGCCTACACCAAAGATTCATTTTCTGAATTCTTGACTCCTTCAAGAAGAAGCCATCCCCATGTGGAGCCACTGTTAGCCCCCCATAAATTTTTTGACAAGCAAACAGGGGGTTAAAATGTTGTTGAGCCTTCAAGGAATGCATTTCCCATGAAAACACATCATCCTTGAAGTCTCCTTGTGCCTTTTGTCCTTTGATAAAACCCCCTCTACTGATTTCCATTCTAAAGCCTTTCTGTTTGTGAAGAAATGCCCAAAAACCTCCTTTTCCCTCTTATTTTCCCCCCACTTAGCTTCTATTTTGTCCCCCTTTGTCTTCCCTTCTATTTCCCTTTTTTACCCTCTAAAACCTCCCAAAATCCCCTTCACATTCTACCCATATCCCTTGTTTGGGCTGATTCACCCTTTATTTCTCTATCGTTACCCTCCCTAACCATTAAAAAATCATTAAAATAGGCCAAAACCAACTTTTTACATTGTAATAGGGCTTAGCCTCTTTTTCCACCAGCCCTTTTCAACCACTTCCCCACGTAACCCTTACCCAAGACCAAGCGCTTAATGCCTTGGGGGCTAGTCGCAATCGCGACTTGTAAACAAGTGTAGCCCATTGTATAAACGCAAACTCCGATGCGATTGCATTTTGTCGTTAAGTCCCACGGGGTGATCCGCGCCATTGATCTACCATGAAGATCCGATGGCGGAGCACCAATCGCACCCCCCCCGCCCAATCGCAATTACAATGTTTTATGTGCGCCCCCCGATCGGCTCATCTCAAGTGTTTGCGACGCGATTAATCACATCGCAAGTATTTGCGACGTGATTAATCGCATCGCAATACAATGCGATTGCGTGGATCGCGCCATCCCTCCCATCCTCTGATTACACCATCGCTCCATTCCGCCCGATTTCTCCGATCACACTCTCCCTCCGATTGAACGTGAGCCATTGATCTGATCTCCAGATCGAATGGTCAGCGCTCAATCGCGCTCCCACCACCGATCGAAATCGAAACTTTGAAATGTGACACCCTTGTCCCCCCCCCCCCCCCCCCCCGATTGCGATTCTCCGACATGATCTCAATCGTCCGTTTAATCCTGAGATCCAATGGCCATCGCTTAATCGCCCCATCCGTCCAATCGCAATCGCAACTCCTCCCCAATCGCTTTCCCCTCCGATCGATCACATCGCACATTCCCTATTGTGATTGAGATTAGTCCTTGCTCCTAATCTCCGATTGCGATTGATACCAGGCCCACCGTACCATACCTCCGCCGGTCCACAAAATAAAGGGTTGTTTCCAATCGCATCGGAAATTTTGTTTCATATATATGTATCTCTGCCCCGCTCCGATTTGCGATACGATTTCCATATGGGTCCCGCCTCATACGCATTTCCGTTGCATTTTGTGCATTTCCTTTGCATTTCCACCAAAGTCTAAAGTCGCATTTTGCGTTAAATTTCTTTGTTTCATAGTTATTACACCCGCAGTTCATAAATCATCCCGCTGTTCAATCTCCACCACCGCAGCATTTCTCGACCATCGCCCGGTTTTGTAACAGGTCTATTGCATTATGCGGATAGCACAGAGAGGCCATTTCAGCATTTGTCAGCGGATCAGCAGAAGAGATTCAAAGGGGGTTGATGCCTATTATTGATGTAATTAATTTTTAACCCCGCATTCAAAGAATCAAGGCATAGTTTGAAGACTTAAGCACGCAAAGGGTCATATCCGCATTCTGATATCAGCAGAACTCATTCCTCCAGGAAGGACGTTTACCTAGAACACTCCTCATATCTCCTCGAGCCCTAAAATGGTTAATTATTCTGACAGAGCTTCTTAAATACTGTCTGGACAATAGTTATGAGGTATGGAGAGTCTTGCAATTTTCCCATCCATGTCATTTATTCCAGAAGGCTAGCGCAGAGCTCCAAACAGCTAGAGAGGTTCTTCACGAAACACTAGAGGTCAAAATCAACCTGACAAAGATCTCCAAACCAGTCTACAGAGTACTTACAGCGATGCAGGTGCTATTAAGCAGAGTGGGCTCGGGCTCTCCCACCACGCTGTCTTAATGAACACATTTAATTTTTATCTACCCCTGTTATTCTCATTCTCCTATAAAAATTCACAAGAACGAATTGTAGAGGTTGTTGTTCGGATGATGTCGTTGCTATTAGAAGGCTTCATTCTGACTATTAGAATAGTTTGGGAGGGATTAACAGAGTATTTAGGTAGTAGGCCGGGAGGAGAAGTTTGGATTGTATTCAGCCATTGAGCTTATATGTATGTGATTGGTTTTGCATCATTAATCAAGCAGATTTCACAGGATCCTGGTCTATTACTTTTGGTGATGTTTTCTAACTCTGTGTTTTACATTTTCATGTTGTTTCATTTTCTGCTGGCTTGCATCAGAAATATGGCATAGGATTTACCCTTGTTAGGTACCCTATGTCTCTGCTCTCCTTGCCTTCAATGTTGCTCTGCCAAATGTGACTATCTAAGGGTTGATTTCAATTGATTTAACCAGTGTAGTGGTGCCTTATGCTTCTAGCTTATGTATGAATTGTTTCAATATGTTCTTAGATGTTCTTGTTGGGTTTAAGCTGGAAGATTTGGGAACACTGGGGATTAGAGTTAGCCCTGTCCACTAGGATCCTTGTGCGACCAGCTGGCCTTTCTAAGATCTCTTTGTTAAACTTATCTCTGTTTTTCCTTTGGAGCATGCTAAAGCTGACCTAGAGTTAAATGCCCTCTGGTCCAATCTATAAGCTACCCCTTCGTCCCTCCTATGAGAGCTGCCTTTGAGTATGTCCAAGCAGGTATGGAGTTAAATGACCTATGATCTGATCTATAGACAGAAATTAGGTTGCTTTCCTTCTTTCACTTTCAAACCTTAATGTTCCATCTCAACATCTAATCTAAAAAGATCCTTTAGTATTAGATGACTTGCCCTCTGAAAGCCTTGGCTAGTTGTTGTAATTCTCCTTTCATGACTCCATAGCCCAATGGATGGCACTCTCTTGACCTATCCTTTTTGCTGAAACATCCTGTTGTTTTGTTATTTTTCTCCCATTACTTTCTCAGTCTATGATCTCATGACCAACCCAGCAACCAACCAGCCAAATCATTTAAAAACCCCCTTTGTGCTTCATAACTAGCCTAATACCTCATTTTTAGCTCCGAAGATATATATCATTCTTTGTTTTATGGAGAGATCCCTCTCCGAATCCAGGAGGGCTAGATCCTAGGATCCCAAAGTGGTTTGATGTTTTCTTATCTTTCGGTATTGCCAAATCTGCCAAAACATAGGAACCCCAACAAGTCTGAGAAGGTTACTGATGTACAACAGGTCCTAACTCTATAAATGTTGTTCTTTATCAGAGAATAGTGAACAATATGACATACATAAAGAAAAACAATAACAAAGAAGGGGCACTTCACCAGTGATATAGACCAGGATCCCAAGAAACAGCTTGTTTATTGATGTCAAACTAGTTACAGTACTCAGATCCAATGTTTCAGTTCAACAATCATCTTCACTATCCAGCCTATCAGAACTAACACAAACAGAGCTCCAAGAGCCACTGAACATTATTTACAATCAGAAGTTTAAGCTCAAATGTATTTCAAAGTTCTTCAACCAACAGTTTCTCATATTCTACAGAAGCATTTATAGAAGGATGAGGAGGTGAGATCTGATAAAAGATCTCTCGAGGCAATTAATACAGATTCAAGACTTCTTGGCCTTTTGAGGGGCTCGATGAAGAAGTTTATAGGTGGTTCACTATATTGACTGTTTTACAATTAATATCAAAGCTCGGTGGGAGTTTATTGTTGACTTTGAGGCTCTGCATTATGTTGGAGTAACTCTCCAGATATTTTTGCATTTATTCCCTTGTAGAAGTAACTCCCTGGCTGCGCTGAGGAAAAATATCTGATTCTGCAATAAGTTCAGTCTCTGTTTGAATGTTTTGAGGCAACAGGTGGCTTTTATGGTAGCTGAGGAATCAATTCGACTCAATCGTGGGGGTGGAGGTCTTTCTGTATGCTAAACACTTATAATTTTCTGTTGACTGTGCTTTAATTCTAGGAATTAGGATTTTGATAAGCATTCTTAGCCGTAATTCCCAAAATCCGTCTTCAATCTTCATTCTGCTGTGCTTCTGTTCTTAAAACTTATACTCTTTTAAATCACATTTTAAAACACAGTGTCTTGTCGATGTGCAGGCCACGCAGGGCTTTTTAAAGGCATCAATGCTGATAGAGCATCGATGAAACAATGGAATAGAGCCCGACGTATGGTTCCCTTTGATAAATTAAAGGCGTGGGAATCATTATTCCTGGCCCTTGGCATTCTTATGGAAAAACCATTTAAACTTGAAAAAAAAAAAAAAAATTAGGAAATCCTGCGTTTTTAGGTTTTAACTGCTTTCAGAGTGCGGGAGAGGAGCGTGGCCATTGGATGAAAGCATCCAACGGTGGATATTTATTCAGAGGAGGTAAAAGAAGAGCGGGAGAAAAATAAGGCAGAGTAATTTTGGACCGTCCGATCTGGACACGTGGACGGTCCGGATTCAATCGGCAGATCGCAATCGGGGGATCGCAATCAGGGGTGGCGTACAAATGGGCCGATCGAAACATGCGATGCGATGGAGCGCAGGCCGTAGATCTATAGATTAGATCGATGGTGGAGAAAAAATTAGGGGACAGGCCAATCGGTGGAACAAAAAAGTGGATGCGATGTAATATTGCGATGCGAGTTAGCGTAGACCATTGATCTGAGGATTAGATCAACGATGGAAAGTGAATCGGGGAATGGCTAATCGGCGGGAGTAACAAATGGACGCGATGCAATGAAAAACTCTGATGCGATGGAGAAGTTGCGATGCGATTCTGCGCAGACCGTTGATCTAAAACTCAGATCAACGGTGGGAATTTGTTCAGAGCAGATCGGCGGAGAAAACCTTTATAATATGGAAACTCAAAATTTTTTGGAATAAAACAGAGGTTTAATGGATCAGGGTGGAAAATATATATAAGACGGACATGCGCCCGACTACGGGGCCTTTGGATTTTATGAACTGTTATATGCTAGGGGCTTATTAAAACAAGAACCAATCGTAATCGAGCCATCGGGCCTGGTCTTTTTAGTCTACCCATTGTAACATTTGTGATGTGATTGGCGCCCGGGACCTTTAACACTTGGTCCCGGGAATAGTCATATGAAATGAAAAGGCGGGGGAAGTTTATATGTATAAGACCTGATCGCATTGGAAAGTTTGATGCGGCCTTTTCAATCGACCCATTGTGTTTTCTCCAATTGCGATTGCGCGATCGGTCTTTCAATCTACCCATTTCATATTTAACACGTGATTTTGGTTTTTAGACAAAAAAATTGGAAAAGTGGGTTTTTGAATTTTTACAAAGGAAAAAGCGGATCGGGAATGGATTTTCAATGGTTTTAAGCACAGAGGCAGGCCCACAGGATATATATAAAATAATATGATCGGAGGATAGGGCTCAATCACAATCGGAATTTCAGAATACGCCAAAACAAATTGGTGCGTTGAGTTTTTGCGATGCAATCGGGAAGGTTTATACAAAAGAGTTGATCGCATCGGGGTTTAAAAGGAACACAAGACTTGCGCACCATCGAAAGTTTCCGATGCGATTAGCGCTATATGAGTTTGGCGCTTGGTTTTTATGACAAGGGCACATGTGGGGAAGTGGTTTAGGACTTAGCCCAAGGGGCTTAGGTCCATAGTAAACAAAAATTTGTATTTTTTATGAATTTTCAGAGTTTTCAATGGATTTTAGAGGTTTTAGTAAAGCTAAAGAAGGAGTCTCTAACCTTGTAAGAGTGATTTTCATGAGGGGAAGAAGGGAAATCATGAAAAATAGAGGATTTTATGGAGAAAATGGGAGCAAATGGAGGTTGATTTTGAGTGAGAGAAGGGGGAAAATGATGGTTTCTTAGCAGTCCTTTCTCATGAAATCAGAAGATTTTCTGAGTATAAAATGGAAATAGTAAATGAATATTTTGAGACAGAGGTATGAGGCCTTACAGAGTCTTCAAGAGCCAACAATTTTTAGCAATGAAATTTGTTCCTTGAAGGCTCAAAAAAGTCTTAGCCACCTTTTGTTATAACAAATTTTATAGGTGGATAACAGGACCAAGGATACATAGCCTAGGTGTGGTGAAATCCTTCATCATGTGCTACTTTTTTATTGTTTATGGTGATGTTCATGTCTGTTAGATGTTGTTTTTCAATGTTTTTTTTATGTTAATTTGTTCAAGAAATTAACATGAAAACACATTAAAACTCATAATTAACTTTCAATTTCCCTCATAATCCTCAAGCACTTTATTTATATTCTAAATTGGATCTTAGCACAACAAACACTAATATTCTCATTCAGATCAAGTTGGTATCAGAGCACTAGGTTTACTTGTGCAAGGAGGATTTAAATGTCGTGCAAGTGTTAAAATGCTTACAAGGTTGAAGCTTAAGAGAGGAGAAGGAAATATTGTGGGTAGAGGTTCTCTAGTTGGAGGAAGGAGGAGGAGCGCACAATTGCCACAATTTCCACCATAAGATTTACCTCCTATTGTCCCTGAGGCTTTAGTAAGTGTGTCTCATGAAGGGGGAAATGATAGCATGATAAAGGATGGGAAGTATTTTAGGAAGGCTTTCTTTAACATGACAAAGATAGTGAAGGTCCTCTATGAAGATATGAATACAAGGTTGTAAGGTGGAAGCTCCAAGCCTCCAAGAGGGGAGGGTTATCTAGGAGGAGGAGGTAATGGAAATGGTGATAAGCCACCATCTACTCCACCATCCTCCTCACCACCATCTCCACCTTCATATTCATCTTCTTCCAATACTAAAACCATTACTCATAATCATCAACCTACCTCCAAAGGAATTGGTAAAAAACCCTTGTTAAAACTGGATATTAAATTTGAGTGGCCTATGTGTAATGGTGAAGTGAATGCGGAGAATCTTGAAAATTAGGTTCGTCAGTTGAGGGTATATTTCAGAATTAAAAACCTTCAAGATGACAATAAAAATATTCAGTTAGCTTCATCGAGACTGGAGGGTGAAACACTAATATGGTGGG
Source organism: Pinus albicaulis (assembly GCA_034641835.2). Taxonomy (NCBI): domain Eukaryota; kingdom Viridiplantae; phylum Streptophyta; class Pinopsida; order Pinales; family Pinaceae; genus Pinus; species Pinus albicaulis. The sequence continues at coordinate 117,819,241 of CM076569.1, forward strand.
AAGAAAAGACACAAGATGAGATTAAAAAACATGGTAATATCTCACTCTCTTGGTCTAATTTCATTGCCGCAATTAAAAGACAATTCTACCCTCTATCATATATGCAAAAAGAAATCATGAATTGTGTTAGGGCCTTATATTACTAATGTAGTCCCTTATTTTTGTTAATGTAGCCCCCTTATTCTTACTGTTGTACCCATATAGTCCCCATATTGTTATTTTTGTGCCCTTACATTATTATTGTTAGGTCGGCTAGGATTATATTGTGACCCCATGGACTCTTATATATAGACAGGAGGTTTTTTCTTTTGTATCATCCAAGAATTGTTCATTTATGTGTTGTAAAGTACGTCTCCCCCTCAAAGCGTCTTATTTATAAGGTGTTGATATCTCTTTTCTTCTATTTTTGGAGTTGGTTTCATAAAATTTGGTATCAGAGCTTTGGATTTTGGGGTTTCATTGCTTAAAATAGGTCATTGTGGAATTTTTTCTATAAAGGTTTTTCTACGAAGGTTCAAAAGCTAAAAAAAAACCCATTTGTGAAGCAATCCTGAGGAACTTCGTGTAAAAAATTTGGATCTTTGTTCGCAATATTTTCAGAGATATGATCTATGGAAGTTAGGGTTTTTGCATACTCCTGAATTTCATCTCAAAGAGGTGACCTTGGGAAAATCATCATAATGCTCTTTCTGAGAATCAGATTGGAATTCTGTAAAAAGTGGTTGAAATCACATGAACTGTAGTTTCCATTGTATCAAGTTCAAAGCTGAAGGAGGAAAAAGTAACACACTGTATGCCATACAATTTCACTCTACTGAACCAATCCATAATTAGGTCATTGTGGGAGATTGGGCATAACTTTTCCTTAAAGAATACAAATTAGGTCTAACTTGTCGCATTTAAAATATTATTCAGAGGGATAATAAAGGACCAAAGATAAAATATTGGGGATCCTAAATTACAAAGATACATCAATTTCAATATCTAGCTCCGCAAAATAAAGAAAAAGGTGTGTATTTTTTTTTTTTAATTGCATAAGTCTTGTTTGAAAAATCAGTTTGAACTGATTCCAAGGGCATATTGAAGCATAGATATCATTATTTTGTTTTAAAGTTCCCCATAAAAATATTTCAACACCCATTAAGCTCTCATAAGGATCTACTATGACTCTTGAAAAGGAATAAGTGAAACATGATATCTCAAAATTACAAGAACAAATGCAAAAAAAATTTCTCTCTCAAAGAGTAACAAAAAATGAAATCGAAGCTAAGATGGATAGTTTGAAGAAAGGCATGGAAGCTAAGATGGATGGCTTGAAGAAAGGCATGGAATATCATATGGACAGTTTGTAGAATGGCATGGAAACTAAGATGAATGGTGTGGAAGCTAAGATGGATGGTACAAAAGGAAGAATGGATGGTTTGAAGAAAGGTGTGGAAGATAAGATGGATGGTTTGAATAATGGCGTGGAAGCTAGGATGGATGGTGTGGACGATAAAATGGATGGTATAGAAGGAAACATGGAAGATTTGAAGAAATACATGGAACGTTTGAAGGAAGGTTTGGCAAAGTTGCTACAAGAAAAGCTTCCAAATGGCGAAAAGGTAGTAGAGGAAACTCATGATGAGAAAGAAATAAATGTTAATCTTGATTTCATAGACTCTAATGTTGGATTAAAGATCCACCATATTCCAAATATTGATATGAGGAAGTTTTATGGCAAGGATCCGGTTTTGGGATGTTTAGGGGTTTCCATTGTTTCTCAATAATAAATAGACCCTCAAGCCTCATTTTAACATAATTTAGAGGCCTATAGCCACCACATCTATTCTTAGAGATAAGCTACCAACTCCCTATCTAGTTTATTTCCATTCTATCTGTAAGCATATTTCAATTATTTTTTATTAATGAAATGAAGTTTTATTTATGTTGCATCTCTATTTTTATGTGTATTTATGTATTTCATTGTGTTCCTGCATAAATTTGGATCACCGGTATCAGAGCCATCTGCTCTTTCTCAATCCTTCTTTACATTTCCCCAATGAGGTCGCGGTATAAGGAGTTAGGGCTCGATCTGGTTGAACCTTTGCAAGATCAGCCTCGCAAACCCCAACAACCACCCATGGGGGAAGAAAAGAAAGATGAGGGAGCAAGATATCCTATCAAAATATTGCTCGAGGAGGCCCTCAAGAAGCAACAAAATGCGATGATGGATAAATTTTCCCAGATCCTTCAACAATTTCCCACCAACGGTGCATCTACATCCAACAATCACTCTGGAGGTGACACCCCTTTTAAGGTACAAGTAAACTTTGACATTCCCATATTTGAGGGCCAAATAGATGCAGACACTATATATATATATCATTGAATATATTAAAAGGATGTTTCTTGGTTCATGAGTTTTCTGACTGGGAGAAGATTATTTTTCCACTCCTCAAAGCCATCCCCCATGTCAAGGACTGGTGGGAAACCTACTCTGAGAAAAAGTACAAGGTGGAACCCTCTCTATTCTCAGTCGTACCCACTTGGAATTATTTCTTAGATGCCATCAAGGAACAATATTATCCCATGGGGAGCTATGAGGACAAGTACATACAAGATTTTTCTGGGAAAAGCAACTTCTAAAAACCCCTCTATCTCTATTGTACAATAAGCCAAGGAATCATGAAACAATATAATGCATTCTTGCTCACAAGAATCTCATGCTCTCTACCAATCGTCTCACACCGATCTAGGAAACACATAGCCAATTCCTTGCCCACCTTCAGCCTTCATTGCTCACGCAATTACTAGGAAAATAAATCCCTATTAAATAGGAATTCAAACCTTCCTTGATTGTGCAATCCATCATGGGAATCTTGTGGCTTTATAACTACACCAGAGAAATTTTCTAATAATGTAACTGATATTTATCTTCCCTTTAACCTTTGTCTCAACTGGGTCTTCATCAGAATTGACATGCATGCATCTAATAATAGCGAATCATCAGTTATCTAATTGACCACTAGTTGTGAATTAAATCTAATTTAATTCACTCGACCTCTCACTAGCTCATCGCTCAGTTAGAATTAGTTAAACTGATTTTAACTCAATTAATTTGAGTTAACTGATTATGCATGCACTCCACTAGTGCATTAACTGCAACTGGACCCCAAAAGTTATAGAATCATTCTACATGCCTCACCTTTGACCCTAAACTCGAAATTATTGATCTAAATCAGTATTTCTAACTTAGTTAACTAATACAAGTTGTTATGAGATAAGATTACAATTTATTGACTAATTTATTTAAGGGGAAAATAAATTAGACACACATTTTCTTGTTGATTTTCAACAAATTCTACCGTCAGATCATCTGCCTAATGAACATCCCAATTTGACTATGAAATTACAATATTTTACAAGGAAATTTTACATCTTTTTTTAGCTTCAAGGGTGTTGCCCCTGCAACCCCTCGTGAGGTGAGGGCTCCAAAAGGTCATCATCACCCCATTGGACCTCCCTGACAGTGATCAAATGACAAGTGGCATTGTCTCCCCATTAAGAATAGGGGTCCAATGTGGTGATACATCTAAATAAATAAGATAATTAGGCTCCACATCCAACCACTTCCTCGGCTTGGAAGTATGCAAGGCGATAGGGAACTATTTGTCTCTCAAGGAAAGTATGCAGATGAGATACTGTAGAGTTTTTGCATGGAGAGTTGAAAACCCATGAAGACACCTCTAACAAACAATTAGAGGAATAAGGAGACTACTTCAGGTGAGGTAGTGTATGCTAGAATTTATCGGAAGTTAGTGGGTTCATTGCTATACCTTTTGAGCACACAACTAGATATGTGTTATGCAGTCAACCAGCTGAGAAAATCTATGGTTAGGCCAACTAAATTATTTTGGAAGGTAGCTAAGCATGTTTTATGATACCTCAGAGGCACTACCCAGTTTGTATCGTTGTATAGATTGACATAGGGAGTGAAGTTGTGTGGATTCACCGATGTAGATTTGATAGGGATTCCATCTGACCGAAAGAGTACATCATGTAGAATTTTTGATGTTAGGTCTGCAGCTTTTTCCTGGTACAACAAGAAGCAAATATTTGTGGCCCTCAACTCAATAGAAGCATAATACCTAGGTTCAAGCATCATGTGAGGCGATCTGGATGAGAAAGATAATTGTTATCCAATATTTGTTCAAATGATGGATCCAACTATGATCTACTATGATAATTAGAGTTGCATCAAGCTCTATGAGAATCTTGTATTTCATGATTGATCCAAGCATATAGATATCTGGTATCACCATTTATAGGACTACGTGCAGAGGAAGATAATGTTTCTACATTACATTCTGATAGAGGAACAAGATGTTTCCATTTTGAAAAATGAATTTTTAAGAGGTAAGTTCGAGTTCCAAATGTGCAAGAAAGGGGTGGTTGATAATCCCTTTCTTGCTCAGAGGAAGTGTTGAAAAATGTAGCAAAAAATTCTCAATTTGATTTTTCCTTGATTAAATTGAGAAAAATAGAATTTCCACATCAATAAACAACTTGGATGTAGTTAACTAGTGTGGCATGGCTTGTTTCACCCATTTTACTTAGTAAATTTGAGTTGGAGTTTGATTTCAGTTAGGCATGTGTGATTTCTAATTTGTAGCAATCAATGTTAGTTATTTAAGGTTGTTTTCACTTAAATTAGTTCTAATTGTCGAAGGAACTAGTGGAAGGTCAATTAAGAAGTGAGACTTCAATCAAAATCAGTGATGATCTAGATAACTTATCAATCAACCCAAAATAGCTAGTGCATGCAGATAATTTGAGTTCCTCGAGCTTGGAGGAGATTCCAAGGAAGTGTAACAACAGTTGTAGACTAGTCTTGAGTGTATAGATGTTGCATGCAGTCGAATGATCATCCTAAGGAATTTCAAAATCCATTTTGGAGAAATTCCTAAATAATAGGTGTTGTGTCAATTTAATCACTTTTTAATTTGATGGAGTCGCAACATTAATTGTCAACGTAGGGCAAGTCTGCTTATTTCAAAGGAGTGCACACTATCTATGCTGAGATACTTCAACCAAGAGAGAAAAGAATGAATACAGAAATAAATGTCATTGGAATTAATTGCAGAAAGTAACATTCATTCAGAAATCATAAATTATCTTACAAAAATAAAACCACACTTCATGTTACCAAGAAAATGGGTGCACCACAGACCACGCTACTAACTAGGTCGATAAACTAGACATTATACTCCATTCAATCTGCAAGAAATGATAATCGATCTACCAAAATACTACTGCTACTACTGCAATACCTGCTAAAGAGGAGGACCCTTCCTCCCTAGCAGGGCGTAAGGATGAAATGTGAATTTATTAAGGTCCCAACACTATATTCAGAAAAATCAGCAATGTTGTCTTTGTATTAAGGATTTATGAATTCTAGAAACAAACTGATGATATTGTACTCTCTGTCCATCCCTTTTCACATGGGATTGGGTCCTCTTTATAAGTTTTACATGTCCAAAATAAGAAAGCAGATCAGTCATGAGAATCTCACGATTCTCATGCTGATAAAAATAGAAATAGTTACAGTAGGCTCCAAATACAAGGCTTATTACTGTTACATCATCAATCAAAATCACAAACATCTTGATTTCCTAAATTCATCATAGCTTCTGCCTTGTTGTTGCAATGTGTCCAGTACAATTAACTTGATGAGACCATGATTAGTTACGTAGGCCTCTACATGTATAGCAGTTTTCATGGCCGCAGACATGTGCCTGATATTTTCTAACAATAAATAAGGTAGATTAATCAACAACTTATGTCTTAGGTGAGTCAACAGTGGAAAATGGTAATTGGATACAATCGTTTCCCTTCCTTCGCAGGTGATGTACTTGGTAATGTACAGGGAAAAATCTCCCCACGGCTCCGAGAGTGATAATCTATTAATTCCCCTACCTTTCTTTTCCAATTGTTCCTCTCCTTGAAGGAACTCTATCTTCAGAGAGGGGTCATTGTTTTTTCTTCCAAACCATTTTTTTCCCACAATATGTAGTGATGTCACCCGGGTAATCACTTCTTCTGTTACTTCTAGCTTCAACCCCTGAAATTCCATCTAGTTTCCACTTAGGTTCCAAGAAAATTCCATGGCCACCGACTCATTTGATCCCTTAAGCCGTTTGAATAATTCAGACCAGCCTGCTTCCGTGAAGACCTAGCATGCCTCGGGGCAATTCTACAATGCGTCAGTCGAATTGGGATCCTATCGGACTGCAAATCCTCCCATTTCTATCCCAACACTCTATACTCTGCTCTTCTGAGAATTTTGAAGTGAAAATCCAATAATTCGCTGAGGTTGATGTTGGGGTAGTAAGGTGAGTAATAAACTGAGGATTTCAGGTTAAGGAGAATCATACATAGTTATGGTTTCATTATTGACCTCGATCGTAGGGATCTGGCATCAAATACGTTTTAATTTTTGGAATGAATGGATAATGATGATGGTACTTTTAGAAATGATTAATGGATTTAAACTCGAGATCATGGATTATGAAATGACTCATTCCCTCCCCCAATTTTAATGCGACGTTAGTCCTCGGCTGTCAAAAGGTACCATATTAATTGCCATAATTTTTAAATGGAGGGAAAACATCATATAACTTTAATGACGTACCTGACATGATGTGGCAGGAAAGGACTAGCACAAGGGTGGTGATGTGACCAATTTTGACGATGATGTGCTAGTTGTGTAAATTTCTCCCATAGCATAGCACTAATGAATGCTCCTTTTTTTTTCCAGTTGACATTATTTCGTTGATGTTGATTCTTATAGATTAACGGTTGTTACATGTGTAACAACATATCTAACTTCACCATTAATTCATCATTTTCTTCAACCATTTATTATTTACATAAAAAAAATTACAAGGGAAATTTATACAAATAACAAACATATTCTAACAGTTCCTGTAACAACATAAAATAGGATATACATGAATTACGTAATGTTGTTACCAAGGAAAGAAAATAAAAGGTGTGATGGCTGCCACAGTGATTTTCAGTTGTAACAATTAATCTTACTACGCCCCAGAGAGGTTTTCACAGTTAGATATTTATTATTACTTATTGATTTTGTTAATTTATTTTTATATTCGTATATTTTTTTTAAATAGGTGTAATAGCCGCCACATAGTGGTTTTCAGATGTTACACTTATTGGAAAATTTAGAGTTATGGTAGCACTGGGGTGTTTCCCTTTGCTCCTGTAATCTGGAGATCAGAGTCTATGACAATGTTAATAAATGAATCCTTTGAAGCAGGTTTATGATATAACCAAAGACGGTGCCCATTAGCAAGTAACGATGTTCTTACACTATCAATGGTAGCTAAACTTATGGTTCCATTGTCGAAAATTGTATCAAATTCATAAGTACCTATCCATCTAGTGCAGAGCTTTCCCTTTAAATCCTTGAATCTCGAATCATATAGGAGAGCCCAATATCCTTTCTGAAATTTCTTCTTTTTGATGAATCTATCGTGCCACTTAGCTCTTTGTTTCTTAATGATCTCTGTTTGTTGAATAGTAGGTATTTGTTTCTCTTCTAGTTCATTGAGCTAGTTCAACTTGTAATGATGATCTCAATGTCTTGATCTAAAACTCTATGGGGAATAAAGGATATTTACGATAGACCATTCATATGGTGAGAATCCTGTAGTATTTCTCCATGTATTCCTATATGCCCACAAAACTTCTAGAATTTTATTAGCCCAATCCCTTCGATGGCTAGCCAAAGTCTTGGTAAGTGATCTGAAAATGATCTGGATAACTTGTTATGTATTTCAAGAACCTCCCACTCAGTTTAACAATTAAATGATCTAGCTTGTACTTGACATTATGCGGAATTTATGCTTGAAAGTGGTGTATGAATTGTTAACTGTTTATGTGTCTTAAGTTCATTTGTTCTTTCTGAAAATTAACATGTATAACAGCAACATAATTCAACAATAAAACATTTAAACACAATAGAAAAATTAATCTAGGATTTCACCCAAATCTCGTGGGCTACGTCTCCTTTGAGATTTGTCATCTTGACTTGGCTCTTTGGGATTATGGTAAGGTTTCTTTTACAAGTTACACACTTAAATCAAATGGATAATAAAATGATCCAAAGGGCTGATAATACCATCGATATCCCTCTCCTGGCTATCCAAACTCTGCAAACAACTTTAGGCTCCCTTTGACACGATTCCTTCTGTCGGTGCTCTGAGCTACTCTGAGCTTGTAAATGGCACAAAATCCTTCAGAATTTTGTTTCTATCATTGAAACCACTCCTGTTGTATCTATCACACATCAGACACCAAATATAAACTAATAAATTGCTCAAATCGAGCACTGCATCCCCAAGCTAGGCTATCCTCCACGGTTTTCCAAGGGCTGCCCAAAACTTCACTTCATCTTATCGAGCTCTAGAAGTTCTAAAAATGTTTTGAAACTAGTTTCATTGGTTCCAGAATGTCTGAAATAGTCAATATAGACTATTCATTCATAAAAAATGGCCTCCAGCTACTCCGGTTTCGCCTCCAACACCTGTCGACACCCCCTGGCACTAGGGTCACTGAAAACTTCTCTGCTGAGTTTTCGACCTCTAGAAGTCCTAAAAAATTTTTGAAACCTCTTCCATTAGATTCTGAATTCTTTTTACAGTAAATAATGAATTCTGGTTCACTGCATATGGTCTCTAGCTGCTCTAGCTAGGCCCTGCACTACTGCTGGCCAAAGTTGGCACTAATGGCACCTAGAACTTTACTGAAGCTTTCCGGCCTTCAAAATTTCTGTACAGGCTCTAAAAACCATCTCATAAGATTCATAACATCCGAAATATCCAATTTTGACTATTGTGTCTCTGGATAAGGCCTCTAGCTCCCCTGGCTAGGCCTCAAACTAATTTTTCCTCCTAGTGGCCCTAGTGGCCCCTTGAACTTCATCGAAGCCAAAAATTTCTTAGAAGCTCTCTGATGTCTCTGAAACCTTATCCATTGAGTCCATAAGGTCTGATATAGTCGAAATTGACTATTTTTGCACTCAATTTCGTTCAATAATGAGGGCGTTATGGCAAAAACAAAATTTTCCCAATATCCCTTGAGAACTTCCTCCAAAAATGGAGGAACTCCAGTTAAAACTCCATATTCAATAGAAATGACTAAAATGGTGGAAACTACACTAAAATAGCAGAGGCATTAAATGCTGGGCAGATAAGGTTAGGCAAAGTCACATGCGGAGAAACTGCTAACTATTAATTATTGGCGGATAAGCTTCAACCCGCGCCCTTGGTCACCGCATCATGGTCATGTGAATGGGGGCTAGCCCTTTTAAACTCTGCCTGCATAAAAAGGTAAATTCAAATATAATTTTTGACCTATGGTTGTTAAGAACCAAGACACAGCCCGAGCGGTTGGGCCTGTGCACTTGTGGGCGGGAGGCCCATGTTCGAATCCCCGTAGCTGTAAACCTTTTTGGTTGACAATATAATGAGTCCGACCTGACTATGCGTGCAGGTTGCACCCAAATATGTTCAGTGCCGACCTGACCCGAGCCTTCGTGCAACCTACCCATGGTGTCGGGTTTCAACACAAAAAATTTTAAACCTTTTCTACCTTTGAGCCTCGGGCCACGTGGCGCCCTTCAATTGGCTTCCACCACACCATCAAAAATGACTTTAACCATAATAATAATCTTTTTTTTTTGATAAAATGTCTAAAGTGAAACAAAGTCAAATAGTTCTTTTGTGGAGTTTACTAGGTGATTTCAAACCTCAATAACTTCTGCATACGACCTCGGTTTTGAGAACCGTTCACAGTGCTAGAATCCAAACAACGAGACCTTTCTGGTCATTCAGGTTGCAACCAATTCTGATGACATTCATTTTTGAGCATTTTTTTAAACTTGGACATGATCTCCTTATTAGTAAGAATCCCCTTAATAACCTTGTTGGTGCTCTCCACATGTCTGTTTGCTTGTGGGTGATAAGGTGAAGTGATTCTATGACAAGTATTATAATTTTCAACCAAATTTTGAATTAAGTGAGATGTAAATTCAGGTCCTCCGTATGTCGCTATTTCTCTGGGTATCCCAAAGAAAATAAAGATGTCCTCAAAAAAAAAAGTCTGAAACAACCTATTCTGTGGCTCTGGAAAATTCTTTTGCCTCAACCCATTTTGTGACATAATATGTGCAAACCAAGATGTAGGACTTTTGTTGAGATGTCGGGTTAAGTGGTCCCACAAAATCAAGAGCCCATTTATTGAATGGTTCCAAAATGATTTGAGGTTGTAATGACATCTCATCTGATTGCAGCGGTTGACCCATTCTCTAGAAACTATCACACCCTCTCACGAACTTCTTAGAATCTTGAAATATTTTTGGCCAATATTTTCATTCATTACATTATCCATTGTTCATATTAACCTCTAACTTATTATATTAAATCCATAAATACACCCCCCCCACCCCCGGCCCCCCACCCCCGGCCCCCCCCGCATATTATTAAATACCCTTTATTTAAATAAACCAACAAACCCTTTATTTTACGTTTAAACGAATGATTTAATATCCCATGTGTGCAATATTATCCCGCCCCTATCCCATTGGTTTAACATATCCATATAAAAATATCCCACCCCTATAGTTTTAAACAAATGTTAATAAACGTTTGATAAAACTATATAATATTAAAAACCCACACCCGCTTATACATCTGGTTGAAACATTTCATAAATTATTCAAAAAGGTTGAAACATACGCTATATACTTCCCGCTTGGCCATATAATACAGTTTTAAACTATGTTTAAAATGTATATTCATAAAAGTTAACTCAACCCTGCTGCATTTAACTACCCTGGGCCCGCTCCTCCATCCCGATGCAACTTCCCAAGAGATCTGTGCTGTTCGCAATCGAACCCCGAGATCTGACAGATGAAAATAGATATTGAACATAAAACATGTGCGTTCAAACCCATCTCAAACCTGCACGAAATAGTTGGTTTTTGAATCCTATCCCTCCTCCACATAGCTCATTCCTACTGGATCGCATTTGATCCATTCCAAACCACTTACCACCTTAAGTGCACACGATAACCACTCGCGGTTTCTATTATTGAAAGCCCCAAAACCACCCATCCTATGATTTGACCACCATTCAATGCTTAACCTTATTTAAAACTTCATAACGTGCACAGTTAAGCCTTTTTGGCATTATCTGTCCATTTTTAAACCATCTTCGACTGAAAATCAAGCGTTGTACTCCATTTTTTCACCCAAAGAACTAGAATTTCATTTCAACTATTGTTGAGACCACTTCAAGCACCTAGTTTACTTCAAGAGACTTCAACAACCATGAGAAAGACCTGTATTCACCCCTAAAAGAACAAATTTGATGCGGAACCCTGATAAATTCAATTTTTTCTGAAGACTGTATCTTGTTTTAAGCAAAATTGAAGAAATTTAAGTATTATCCCGCCCCTATCCCATTGGTTTAACATATCCATATACAAATAACCCACCCCTATAGTTTAAAACAAATGTCAATAAACGTTTGATAAAAATATATAATATTAAAAACCTGCACCCACTTACACATATGGTTGAAACATTTCATAAATGTTTTAAAAGGTTGAAACATACGTTATGTTATCTCCCCGTAATTCTAGCAGATTGGTGAGACCAGAACTATGGAGAGAACACTTGAACGACTTTGGGATTCTAGGATCTATCCCTCCTGAATCCGAAGAGGGATATCTCCAATAAGGTGCAAAGATTGATTTATCTTTAAGGCTTTTGGGTATGATATTAGGCTAGTTATGAAGACCGAGGGTTTTTTTTTGTTTTGGATGGTTGAGCATGATTTTAGTTGAGTGGAAAGTCCTAAAATTCAAGAGTTTCAAAGTTGTGAAGCTACAAGCAATCAGAACAAGTTTTGGTTGATTAGATAGATATAATGCTGGTTTTTAGTCCATTGGGCTATGGAGTCATAAAAGGGTTTAATTGTGCAACAATTTCAAGAGTGGTCCAAGGAGCAAGTCATCTATATCACAAGATCTCTGAGATAAAATGATGGAATGGAACAATAAAAGTGTTGGAGGGGTGGAAACAGACACTAATTTCAACTAGGATTTAACAGTTTGTCAAAACAACAAAATCCTTTTAAGTAACTGTTTAAAACTGACTAAGGATAGGGCTAACCATATACTTCTTGGACAAGTTCGTATTAAAGCTAACTCTGTTGGAAAAATACTGAGAGGGGGGGTGAATCAGTATTTAGGATTTACTAAGATATTTTTACTTTTTCATTCTTTAATAACCCATACGCTACTTTAATGAACCAGAATCGCGTATATACGTGGATACCCTTTACTGAACTCGCGTATGCACAGAGATATTAATTAACAATCAATTCTTCACTTAGATCCTTGCATGTATTCATTCATCAGATGTTTATATAGCAGTAGAAATGTGCAGTAATAACATAATGAAACATCACACAAAAGCATCACACATGAACACCATGATTTTTAGGTGGAAACCCAAGTCGGGAGAAAACCACCGCTGTCGTTGTCTCAGCCTTCAATATTTTATTATAGAGAAAACTTCTTACGGTCATGTACTGGTGCAGACTTATACCAGTACGCAGGCACCCACCTGCAGAAGGCCACAACCTTCTCTCGTTTACCAGCCTCACCTGGAAGGGAGCTTCAACCCCCTGCTCTCGTTTACCAGCCTCACCTGGAAGGGAGCTACTACCCCTAATCTTAGCACCAGCCTCTGCTGACAGAAAGCTTCTACTTTCAGAATGAAGGCTTCAACCCTCAGATCCACTGCAGACCACATTTCACCAATTTTCAAACTGGATCCAACAGCTCCAACTCAACCCTTCACTCTTCAACAAACATACTTTGCCCAATGCTACAAACAGAACAGTGAACCCACTGTAACCAGAATATCAGAGTTAACCCAGACTTCAGAACAGACATTCAGAAACACATTCAACTTTGAGACCTCATTAATTCAGATTCCATACGTGCTTTTAGTATATAATACCCGCGTATGTACGCGTGTTTCATAAGACGAACCCGCGTATACTTCAGTAAATTCTTCAAATAAACCCTAACTGCCCATACACACTTTTCCCTGAACAAAGCCGCGTATACACGTGATTTTCACGAAATGAACTTGCGTATGGATCTATAAAAGATAACTTTGCACAACAGATCAGATCTATGAACTGACCCAGATTTCTTCAACTTCTTCAACTGATTTGTGCCAGGTCTTCATCACCTTTTTTCAGATTGTCTAAGAGATTCACCATTTCAAGATCTAGAGATCTTGAACCTTCATTATGTTCGTAGATGCATCATAGGTTCAGGTCTATCAATTAAGAGCAGATTTTAACCATGTAGATATACTTCAGAGTGAAGTATTCATTCAAGCCCAGACCCATGCACCCACACCATGATCTGCTCAATGAATTTCTTCTCTTTATATAGGTTTACCCTTTTTCAATACCATGAGCCAAAACTACATTACTTCCGATGGTATTCCTGGACAGGGTCACATAGACAAATCATTACTCAATACAATGGGTCAATACCATGGTGGTTACCCGTGGTTTTGCACTTTATGAGCACTTTTTCTCATATGCAACTTGGAATGTTATTTCCCACGTGCATACGCGACTTCTCCTAGAAAAATCCACGTATGCCTTGAGACATACTCTTTTCATCATAGATCTAGCACATACTAAATTCCTTTCTTCATTACCTTCTGTACTCACTGTAGATACATCAGATTTACATCATTTAACAAGTTCATCAAGACATATTCTATCAAGCACAACTTCATCAAGTAGGTTTCCATCATCTTCATCAAGTGGGTTGCCATGAAGGACAACACTCAGCATCATATTGCCAACAATCTCCCCCTTTGGACTTGATGGCAACCACGATGGTGTTTGATCACTACAGCAGATAGATACATTGAATAACACCATGATACTCTCCCCTTATTCAAACACCATGTCATTCTCCCCCTTTGACATCAAGAGCAAAGGGTGGATCAAACGAAGGAAGTGCTTTGCAGATCTGATGTGTACTGAAGGTATCATGCTCCCCCTAAGTTCATGCTGCGTCTTCAAACATATTTTACAATGAAGTACTTGACTCTATGACCTTCCTATCACCAAGGACTCATACTTACATCAAAGATCCAACCAAGTGAATTTACATAAGAGACTCAAATACCCAACCAAGTGGGTTTACATATTTCAATTCAACTACCCAACCAAGAGGGTTTACAAATTTGACTCAACTACCCAACCAAGTGGGTTTACAAATAACAAGTCCTTACATGACTGAATATTACAATTTTACATCATGGGTCTCAACAAGACTTGTTCATCAAGTTACAAATATGACTTTTCATGACCAATACTAGAAAGACCTCAAAAGAGAGATCATATTTCAGAATCATCATAATGCCAACAATTCATTATACTCAGCAAGACTAATGCTTCCCCTAAAAATGTGCATCCAACCATCCACAATATTCAACATAAGAAACCATGTATCATGCCATCATTATTTAGAACTAAGAAACAAGCAGATATAGTGCCAATAATACAATCATCAGTAGTCAGACTGATGCTCCCCCTGAACTGGTACTCCTGAACTTCAGCTGCTGTAAAAATTTCCTCAGCATCAATGCATACGCGACTATGTCTGCTGGAAATCGCGTGTATACGTGGATTTTATTCACATAACCCGCGTATGGAAATTTAAACATGAAAAGCTTCACATTCCTTCATCTCCCCCTGAATTTTGTCCTTCCTGTACCTGTCTTCTTTTCATCAAATGCTCTGTAAGAAATAAACATAACCACAAAAACCAAACAGTACTGCAAAATGCTGACCCCAACCAAAAATAGTCAGCAACTATCCATACACGACTTTATATCATATACTCACGTATATACGCGACTGTGTTTCAGGAAACCTGTGTATCCTATTTAATCTTCTGAATTTATGCAGATTTTTTCTTTTGACTGGCAGAGAATACTCCCAGCTTCTGTCTTAGATACTCGAATGCTTCCCTGGGCAGAGGTTTGGTAAAGATATCAACAACTTGTTCTTTGGAGGGAACATACTCCAACTTCACCTTTTGTTCAAGCACTTGTTCATGTAAGAAGTGATACTTGATGGGAATGTGCTTGGTCTTTGAATGCATAACAAGATTCTTTGAGATACTGATGGCACTTGTATTATCACACATAATGGAGATAGGAGAAGTACATTTGATTTGAAAATCTCCCAAGGTTTGCATCATCCAAAGGAGTTGAGTGCAACAAGATGCGGCAGCCACATATTATGCTTCCGCAGTAGATAAGGAAATAGAACTTTGCTTCTTACTGAACCAAGATACCAACCAAGGCCCCATATAGAATGCACCACCACTTGTGCTTTTTCGATCATCAACATTTCCAGCCCAATCTGCATCAGAGTAAGCATGAAGAGTAAGATCAGCATTCTTTGGATACCATAGTCCAAAGTCTTGAGTTCCTTGCAGATATTTGAATATTCTTTTGATAGCCTGAAGATGAGACTCTTTTGGATTAGCTTGGAATTGTCCAACAATTCCAACATCATGCATAATGTCTGGTCTTGTCCCAGTGAGATAAAGTAGACTTCCTATCATTGATCTGTATTCTGGTTGATTCACCATGGGAGAATCATCATGAGAACTGAGATTGCATCCAGTTATCATTGGTGTACTTACAGGCTTGCATTCTTCCATGCCATACTTCTTCAAAATTTGCTTAAGATATTTTTCTTGTGATAGGAATATACCATCTGAAGTTTGATGCACTTGCAAGCCAAGAAAGAATGTTAGTTCCCTAAGTAAAGACATCTCAAATTCTTGCTGCATAACAGAAGCAAATTTTTGACTCAAGGATTCTTCATTACTCCCAAAAATGATATCATCAACATATACAATCACAATCAAAAGTTTGTCATGTTCAATTTTTGTGTATAAGTTGCTATCAGCAGACCCCTTTGAAAAACCTTGTTGATGGAGATATTTGTCAAGACGAGAGTACCATGCTCTTGGAGCTTGTTTGAGACCATATAGAGCCTTTTTAAGTTTACAAACAAGATTCTTATCATTTCCCAAAATGAATCCCTATGGTTGTTCTATATACACTTCTTCTTCTAGATCACCATTGAGGAAAGCAGATTTGACATCCATTTGATAGACTTTGATTTGTTGAGAACTTTAAAAAGCAAGAAACCTTCTTATGGCTTCAAGTCTAGCTACAGGAGCAAAAGTTTCTTCAAATTCTATACCTTCTTGTTGTGTGTACCCTTTGCAAACCAATCTGGCTTTGTTTCTTATAACATCCCCATTTTCATTTAACTTGTTCTTGAATATCCATTTGGTTCCAATGACATTTTTATCATGTTGTCTTGGTACCAATTCCCAATTGTGATTCTTTTCAATTTGATCAAGCTCTTCATTCATGGCTTGAATCCAGCATTCATCTTTGCTAGCTT
Source organism: Pinus albicaulis (assembly GCA_034641835.2). NCBI lineage: Eukaryota > Viridiplantae > Streptophyta > Pinopsida > Pinales > Pinaceae > Pinus > Pinus albicaulis. Next base: position 117,835,840 of record CM076569.1, read on the forward strand.
GATTGACATTTTGGGGTTCAATTGTGGATAGGAATGCCAGATAGCTAGAAGATCCCACAAGAGTCCTCCTTGTTTGTACACCCGATTCCTTGTTTCCCAAAATTTGAGATTCAGGATGATTCTTTTGAACATATATGGATGGAGCTTTTTCTGATAAATCATCTTCAGGTTATTCATTGGATCCACTGTCTATATCATTTCCATTTGATGTAGAAGGACAAAAATCACCATCATCTTCTTCTGTTGCTTTTTTCTCTTCTTTAGGAGCTTCAGGAGACTCATCAATGACAACATCAATACATTCAACAATCTTTCGAAGCCTTTTATTGTAACATTTGTATGCTCTGCTTGTAGATGAGTAACCAAGAATTATCCCTTCATCTGATCTAGGTTCAAACTTGCCAAGCTTTTCATCATTATTTTGATAAAGCATTTACTTCCAAAAATTCTAAAATGCTTCACAGAGGGAGAATTACCATACCAGAGTTCATATGGAGTTTTGTCACTATTTACCCGAATATGTGCCTTGTTGAGAATGTTTGCTGCTGTATGTGCTGCTTCTCCCCAGAACATGTCAGGAGTTCCAGAATCATCAAGCATAGCTCTAGCCATTTGTTGAATTGTTCTATTCATTCTTTTTGCTACGCCATTTTGTTGTGGAGTGCCTGCTACAGAGAACTGTCTCTTTATGCCATGTTGTTCACAAAATTCAAAGAATTCATTTGATGTATATTCTCCTCCTCGATCAGATCTAAGAAATTTGATTTTTAGATCTAATTCATTTTCAACCAGTGCTTTGAAGATCTGAAATTTCTCAAATGCTTCATCTTTGTGTTTAAGCAACCCAATCCAACACATTCTAGAGAAATCATCGATAAATAAGATATAGTATTCTTCTCCACGTGGTGACTTTTTCCTCATAGGTCCACAAATGTCAGTATGAACAAGTTCAAGAGGCCTACTTGATGATCCTTCTTTGGCATTAAATTGTACTCTGGTCTGCTTACCAAATTGGCAGGATTTGCATATGATACTCTCTGGTAGAGTAATATTGGGAAGACCACAAACGGCTTGAAGTCTGCTTGCTTTGTTAATTTGAGAGAAGCTTAGATGCCCCAGTCTTCTATGCCATAGCCAATTTTCTGAAGATTTTCTCAAGTAACATTGATCTTTGCAGTTCTTCAATACATACAGGTTGCTTGGAGTTCTTTTCCCTTTTATAATAGTTCTACCTGTATCCAGATCACGAACCACACATTCTTTTGAACTAAAGACAACTTCTGTACCTTGATCACACATTTGACTTACACTTAACAGGTTATGCCTTAAACCATCCACATACATGACATCATTAGCCTTCACCTTTTCTTTTAGAAACACGGACCCTTTTCCTTTAATTACAGCAGGATTATCATTTCCAAATGTAACTTTCTTTTCCTTATCTAGAGCATTATATGCAAGAAGTTTGCTTTTGTCACATGTCATGTGCCTTGAGCACCCACTATCAATATACCATTTATTTTCTTCACCTTTTGCAAATAACGCTATCCCACAATTTTCAACCTGTAATTTCTTCTTTTTCCATACTTTGGAACTTGAAGGAATGTGTTGTTTTGGCTGGACTTTGCTCCTACATTCAGATTCTTCATGGCCAAAGTTATTGCAATAAGCACATTCAACTTCATTTTGAAGAGGAGAAAAGTTGTTATAGGTGTTCTTCTTTGGTTCAATATCCATCCTTTTCTTTCTTGCTTCTCTTGTCATGATGGTTTTATATGCAACATATTGAACAACTTTATGACCAAAATTGTGACATGAGAAACATTGTCCATTGAAGTAGAAATTTCTGCGATCATGAAATCTTCTATTTGAATTTACCTGTTGATTGTTTCTTCTTTGAGAGAAATCCCTGTTAGTGTTCCTTGTATTGTGATGATCATGCTTTACCTGTAAAGATTATTTATTACCTTGCTGAGTGGCTGAATGTAGTAAACCAGTTGTAGCTGCTTTTAGATAATTTGGTGCTGAAGCTTGAGAAGATTCTCTGGTATATCCAAGACCTGTCTTAATCAGAGGAGATTGTTGAACCTTCATAATCTCATCTAGGGTTTTAGATCCTTTAGCAAATCTAAGATTCAGAGTCTTTACTTTCTCTAGTTCTTTTCTTAGACTTACTACTTCACATTCTAATTTTTCATTATGTTTCTTTCCTTCTTCATTCTGCCTTTTCAGAGTCTCTATGATTATTTTACTTTCTTCCAAGCATAATTTGAGTTGATTGTTTTGATCAAGAAAATCATTGTCATCTAGATCATCCATAAAAGCATCCTTATCGTCTCTAGAATTATTTTCAAATGCCATGAGAAGTCTAAGATCTTGTTCACATTCTTCCTCACTATCAGATAACCCATCACTGTCTTCATTTGTATAGTAGCTTTTCTTAGTGCTAGATCGGTTCTTATTCCTTCTTGCTACTTCTTTCTCTTTAGCAAATATTTCTCTATAAGGACATTTTGCAGCATAATGACCAACTCTTCCACAATTAAAACATTTTAAAGGAAGCTTACCTTTGAATCTTCCGGTCCCTAGTTGGAGTCTTCTCACAAAGTTTGCCTCATCTTCTTCTGAGATATATCCTGACCCTTCCGGTTTTTGAACTTCTTTCCCTTTTGTAGAAGTTTTAAAAACAACTTCTTTGACTTCAGATGGTCCTCCTCTCCTCATTTCATATGCAGTCAATATGCCATGAAGTTGCACCATGGAAAGATTTTGAATATCCTGTTTTTCTTCAAGGGCAGAAACTTTTGATTCAAATTTTGCCGTTAGCAACCGTAAAATTTTCTCAACCAAAGTAGTGTCGGATATTGTTTCGCCCAGATTTCTCATACGATTCACAACATCATCAATACATAAAAAGAAATTGGCAATACTCTCATCACTATGCATCTTTAAATTTTCATATTCAATTCTAAGAGTTTGGAGTTTTGCACTTTCTACCTTTGCATCGCCTTCATAACTTAGAATGATTTTGTCCCATATTTCCTTTGCTGTATTCAGCTACATGACTTTGACAAATTATGATTCAGTTAGACTTCCGGTTATAGCATTGACCGCTTTTGCGTTTGATTCATAATTCTTCCTTTCAGTTGGATCTGTTGGTGTAGCGGCTGGATATTGATATCCTTGTTCAACAATGGCCCATACATCAGCTCCCATAGATTGAAGATAGGATCTCATTCTTACTTTCCAGAAGATTAAATTGCTTCCGTTGAAGAGCGGGGGCTTGATAGATGATGTTCCCTCATGATTGCTCATCTTGCTTGATCTTCCTTCTAGCGGCTAAGCTTTTTCAGAAGGACCTGCTCTGAAACCAATTGTTGGAAAAATACTGAGGGGGGGGGGGGTGAATCAGTATTTAGGATTTACTCAGATATTTTTCCTTTTTCATTCTTTAATAACCCATACGCTACTTTAATGAAACAGACTTGCGTATATATGCAGATACCCTTTACAGAACTCGCGTATGCACAGAGATATTAATACACAATCAATTCTTCACTTAGATCCTTGCATTTATTCATTCATCAGATGTTCATATAGCAGTAAACATGTGCAGTAATAATAGAATGAAACATCACACAAAAGCATCACACATGAACACCATGATTTTTAGGTGGAAACCCAAGTCGGGAGAAAACCACCGCTGCCGTTGTCTCAGCCTTCAATATTTTATTATAGAGAAAACATCTTACTATCATATACTGGTGCAGACTTATACCAGCACGCAGGCACCCACCTGCAGAAGGCTACAACCTTCCCTCGTTTACCAGCCTCACCTGGAAGGGAGCAACAACCCCCTGCTCTCGTTTACCAGCCTCACCTGGAAGGGAGCTACTAACCCTGATCTTAGCACCAGCCTCTGCTGACAGAAAGCTTCTACTTTCAGAATGAAGGCTTCAACCCTCAGATCCACTGCAGACCACGTTTCACCAATTTTCAAACTGGATCCAACAGTTCCAACTCAACCCTTCACTCTTCAACAAACATACTTTGCCCAATGCTACAAACAGAACAGTGAACCCACTGTAACCAGAATATCAGAGTTAACCCAGACTTCAGAACAGACATTCAGAAACACATTCAACTTTGAGACCTCATTAATTCAGATTCCATACGCGCTTTTAGTATATAAGACCTGCGTATGTATGCGTGTTTCATAAGAGGAACCCACGTATACTTCAGTAAATTATTCAAATAAACCTTAATTTCCCATACGCGCTTTTCCCTAAACAGAGCCGCGTATACACGCGCTTTTCACGAAACGAACCTGCTTATGGATCTATAAAATATAACTTTGCACAACAGATCAGATCTATGAACTTACCCAGATTTCTTCAACTTCTTCAACTGATTTGCGCTAGGTCTTCATCACCTTTTTTCAGATTATCTAAGAGATTCACCATTTCAAGATCTAGAGATCTTGAACCTTCATTATGTTCGTAGATGCATCATAGATTCAGGTCTATCAATTAAGAGCAGAGTTTAACCATGCAGATATACTTCATAGTGAAGTATTCATTCAAGCCCAGACGCATGCACCCACACCATGATCTGCTCAATGAATTTCTTCTCTTTATATAGGTTTACCATTTTTCAATACGATGAGCCAAAACTACATTACTTCCGATGGTATTCCTGGACGGGGTCACATAGACGAATCATTACTCAATACAATGGGTCAATACCATGGTGGTTACCCTTGGTTTTTCACTTTATGAGCGCTTTTGCCCATACGTGACTTGGAATGTTATTTCCCGCGTGCATACGCGACTTCTCCTAGAAAAATCCGCGTATGCCTTGAGACATACTCTTTTCATTGTAGATCTAGCACATACTGAATTCCTTTCTTCATTACCTTCTGTACTCACTGTAGATACATCAGATTTACATCATTTAACAAGTTCATCAAGACATATTCTATCAAGCAAAACTTCATCAAGTAGGTTGCCATCATCTTCATCAAGTGGGTTGCCATGAAGGACAACACTCAGCATCATATTGCCAACAAACTCAATAGACAAACAATCCAGTAATCCACATAATTACATTCAGAAGGGATGAAAACATATAAGAAAAACGAAGTGCAACTTAAGATCAGATAAGATACTTTTAAATCTAGTCTTCTTTTAGCATACACTTAGGGAAACTTTTAGAATTTACCTTTGGAGAAAGAAGCTAGAAAACAGGGCACACCGTCAGTTTTCTAGTCTAACTTTACTAAGAAAATAATGAAAATCACATTTAAGAACAATGTTTAAAGTAAACAGTAGGACGAGGGAACGCCAACATTCCTTACTGCTTGAACTGTATTGAATCATTCTTAAATACACAAATTGGAGGAAAACATTGAGATAAAGCTTATCAATCAGAGAATGGAACTATAAACAGTAAATACTAACTCTATGCTTGTTGTTATTTATCAGAGAATAATGGAAAAAATGGCATACATGAAAGGAAAAACAATAACACAGAAAGAAACACTTCACCAGTGATATAGACCAGGATCCCAAGAATCAGCTTGTATATTGATGTCAAACCAGTTACAATCTTCAAGTCTGATGTTTCAGTTCAAAAATCATCTTCACTTCTCAGCCTAAATTATTAGATCACAAACAGAGCTTCAAGAGCCTTTGAACACTATTTACATGTAGAATTTTCGAGCACAAGTATATTTCAAAGTTCTGTAACCAACATTGTTTCATCTTCTACAGAAGTATTTATAGAAGAAATGAGGAGGTGGGATGAGATAAAAGATCTTCAAGGTTCAATTAATATAGATTAATGCTTCTCGGCCTTTGAGGGGATCAATGGAGAAGTTTAAAGATATTTCATCTGTATTAATTGTTTTACATTAAGTATTAAGCTTGTTGGAAGCTTTTGTTGACTTTAAGGCTTTGTGTCATCTTGTGATAATTCTACTGATATTTTTGCAATAAATCTTTTTGGCTTGAATTAACTGTTCGGTTGTCGTGAGGCAAATATCCTCTGTTTTGGCAATAACTTCGGCCTCTTTGAATTCTTTGAGGCTAAAGGTGGCTTTCTAGTAGCGGAGAGGAATCAATTAGCCTCTGAGGTGGCAATGGAGGCTTTCTCGGTCTGGTATATATTTTTATTTTGACCTAAACAAGACTAATTAGATTCTGATCTGTGTGTTAGGCATAATTAGGCCTAATTATCTGTCTTTTGTTCTTGAGCTATTTTTAATTTAGTGGATTAGGCTTTTGATTTTTGGTCTTAGTTTTAATCCATCTAAACTGTGTAAATCAGCTTCAATTCTTCATCTCTAGCTTGATTTAGTCTTCAACACTGATACTCTTTGATTGTTTTAATTCTCTTTGTCTTTTTGATGTGCAGGTGCGCAGAGGGTTCTCATGGCATCAGTGCTCATGATGCACTGATGAAACATGGTATGGAACCCTGTAGAGTTGCCTTCTTTGAAGAATAAATGCCTGGGGGATCGTCATCCTGGCCTTCAAATTTTCTTTTAAATCAACTAAAAACTTTTTAAAACCTGCACAAACCAAGAAAATGTTAAGAAATCCTGCGTATTTTTGGGTCAAACTACTTCAGAGACTGAGATTAGAGCGTGGCCATTAGATTAGAGCATCCAACGGTGGAGATCACTCGCAGAGTTAAAAAGGGAGGCGGTTGGAATGAAACGATGGGAGATTAAGTCCGAACCGTTGATCTGTGTTGATCAACGGTCAAGATCAACCGAGGAAATACAATGTGAAGGGGTCACATATATTATGAAATGGCAGAAAATGCAAAGAAATGGGGTTAAAACCTTAATTAGCAATGAAAAAGGCATGGAGGAAAATTGGGGTTTCACATATGATCCTAAACCATTAGATCAGATAGGCCACAAAGATCAACTATTGTGGTTGATCGTGAAATCCCTTGGTGTATGGCGGAGGGCGATAATGTAATGGCCAGATCAAATTTGAGCCGTTGATCTGCAGAGATCAACGGTGGGATGTGAATGCGATGAAATGCGACATAAAAGGGGAAAGCGGTTTCGGCTTGAGAAACCAGCAGTATCACGCAACAAAAGGGGAGGAAGGCATATTTTTCCTTTTTGAATGCGATATGCGTCAGAGGGTGACACGTAGCATTTCAATATTGCCCATATCACGTAGCTCTTGGGAAATTAACCTTCGCGCTTAAATTTATGCGAAAACGCACGTCAACTGTTAGATCTGGGACCTCAGATTAGATGGTGGGGAGTGAGCACGATATCGATAAGAAGCAAGGATGGAAATAGGTGGGCCGGTTTTATTCAGGACCGTCCGATCAGAGGATGGATGACGGGGATCAAAACTGGGATGGATAGGACCCAAGAGAGTCGGGCCTACCGGGATGAATCTGGGTTGTTGGATCTTTAATATGGACAGTCGAGATCAATATTCGGGGTTAATGAAATAATGTACAAAGCGGAGAATGGGTTAATATGGGCAGTTGATCTGCAGAGATCAACGACTGAGATTGGCCGAAAAACATTACACAGTGGGGTATATGAATTTTAACCAAAGTGGGGAGGTACAATCTATACCATTGGATATTGACACGTGGACGACCCAAATGCAATCAGAGCTTTGCGATTAGCGGGGGAAAAGGTTGAATGGGTGCCAATGCGATTGAACTTAGACCATTGATCTGCAGATCAGATCGACGGAGGATAATGTATCGGAGGAGGCCAATCGGGGGAGGTGAATAAAATATTTAACACGCCTAATGAAATCTCCCGATGCGAGATTGCATAGACCGTCTGATTGGTTAAAAATAAACGACAGAGGATCAGTCCTACTAATGAATGGGTGGGTCCCTTTATAATATAAAAAATCAAAATTTTATTGGAATACAAAGGTTTTTGGCTTTGGGGTGAGGTTTTATTTATGACTTAGCACCCGTTTGCGAGGCCTCAGGGTATATGGAAAGAAGCGAAGGGCAGGGGTTTTATACAATGGGGCTTATCAAAATCAGAATGATGGAGGGGCATTTTCAATCAACCCATTTAGAATATCTCTGATGCGAGATTCTGTTGACCGTCGATCGGCTTTTTAGATCGACGGTCCTTTTCATTAAAGAACATTGCACCGGCGGGTTTTATACAAAACATATGAAAAGGGGGTTTTATGACTTTATAAATGGAAAACATGATCGAGAAAGGTTTATACAATGCTTTAAGCCCTCGATAAAAAAATCAATGTTATGTGAATAAAGCAAAGGATCGGGGCTTATATAAAAAGGGCCAATCACATCGGAGGTTTCATAAAAGCCAAAAGACTTGCACTCTCCAATTGTTCCAATGCAATAAGTGCTCAGGACCATTAGTGCTTGGTTCCAGGGCATGGGTTTATGGTGGGGAAGTGGCTTAGGGCTTAGCCCAAAAGGGGCTTAGGCCCATAGTAAAAAAGACTATTTTTTATGAATTTTTCAAGGATTTTTGATGGATTTGGGGGTTTCGGTAAGGTTTAAAAATGAGTTTTAAACCTTATAAAATGGGTTTCATGAAGGAAGGAAGGGAATACATGAAAAATAGAGGAAGTGTATGGGAAAAAGAGAACAAAATGAGGGTTAATGATGAAGGGAAAAAAGGATTAAAATGAGGGAAAAATGGGGATTTTGCAGCAGTCTTTTCTTCATGAAAACAACAGATTTTCAGAATTTTGAAAGGGAAACAACAGTGAAGATTAAAAAAAGGGCATGATGTCTTCATAAGGCTTCAAGAATTAAAAATTTTGCAATAAAAATTGTTTCTTAAAGGCTTCAAAAATGATTTAGCCACCATTTGATATGACAAATTTTATAGGTGGCTAACAGTGGCTCCACATGGGTATGGTGCCTTCATGAAGGTATCAAGAACTTCAGACTTGCATTCTCTGGGGGGCTGATTAGTGCCTCATCCATTGGGCTACAACTTTATTTACTTGGATGATCTTCTTTTTCTCTGAAAATATTAGCAGGCATGAAAAAACAATGGAAATTCATCAACACAAGCTTTCTACCTACCCAATCCTATTGATTTAACATTTTTTATTCTTTAGACTGCACTTGGATTGGCAAAATCTCTTACAACATTTTATTCTTTTGAAAGAAAGAAACTAATCTAAATATACTTTTTATCTCTCCATGAACTCAGATTAAACAGTTGAGTTCATAAGCTTCTCTACCTAATATACTATCTGTTAGGATTAAACAGTCTAACATATTTTATTCTCTAATTTCTAAAACAGAAATTTAAAAGCATACAAGTCAGGATTGAACAATCCAAATTGTTGTTGATCTATGGCATAAACAACAAGCTACACATAGATATTGTTTTACAGAAAATCAAATCAAAATGGAAGGCTTAAGATCTGAAAGTTCTAAGCACGATCTCTTTTCTTCAGCTCTGTTTTTTGAGTTTATTCGCGTTGTTTTTTCTTGTTATCTGGTTCAAATTTTGAGCTGATTAGAACTAGTTTACCTCTGTTTTTTACTCAAAATTAAAAAAGATAGGAGTCATCTTCTTTTGGACACTTAGGTTCAGATTTTGAGCTTGTTTGAACCTTTATTTTCTAGCCTAATCTACCTAACTGATAAGCCAAGATTAAGCTATTTTTGCCAAATCGAATTCACTAACCTATCAGCAGTCAATTTAAAACTAATTAGTCATGATTAGGCTACATGACTAACTAGAAGTGTGTTTTTCAGGAGTGGCATTTGAGCTTGCACACTTTCGAACTTTGTTTCACTTTTTTGGTATGGGGTTGTACCTTTATTGTTTTTACAAATACGTCCTCTTTTCTTTCTTTTACTGTTTTTGTATTTTTTATTTTTCTAAATTTGAATGCAGTAATGGATGAAATATTTATAATGAGAAAAAATATAAAAAGGCTTCCAAACAGAATAGGATCAAGAGAAGTAATGTTTGAGCATCCTGCCATTGACAAGACCCCCCGAACAATTCAGTTCCATTCAACTCCTACAAAAAATAGGCATTGTTACAAGCAGCAGAATGAATGAGATAGGGGCCAAGCCATAAGTTATAAAATTTCCCATGCTTGCCCTAGTCTTCTCTCCTTGAGTCCCACTTTAACACTTTGTCCCCAACATTGAAATTGCTGGCCTTTGTTCTTCTATCAAAAAGCTTTTTGATGCTGCCTTGCTTTTGTAATGCTTTGTTGTAAACATCCTCTCTAGTTTGCTGAAGATGAATGGTCTGATTTATTCTTCTAATCATGTCATTGTCTTTAGACTGCACCTCTTGAATCAAATTCATAACTCGCACACCAAGGCTAGTTGGAAAAATTGCATCAGTGCCATACAAAAGCTGGTAGGGTGACATCCCAATAGATTTCTTCAATGTCAATCTGTCAGCCCAAAGTGCATGGACTAACTTAGTGTGCCAAGACTTCTTGTTTTCCTCCAACAACTTCTTGATTATGTTCACCAAACTCTTGTTTGAGGATTCTGCTAACCCATTACCTTGAGGGTAATAAGGAGTAGAGTGACCCAATGTAATCTGATATTTGTTATAGAATTCAACCATCTTCTTTGATCCAAATTTTGTTGCATTATCAGTGATGATATTCCTAGGAAAACCAAATCTAGAGAGAATATGGGTCTCAATGAATTTTAAGATGACAAAGTCATTAGCTTTCCTAGAAGGGATGGCTTCTATCCATTTGGTGAAGTAGTCTGTTGCAGTGAGAATCCATCTATGTTGGGCAGAGGATGGTGGATGGATTTCTCCTATGAAGTCAAGTCCCCACTATTCAAATGGAGCTTCAACAGTGATTGGATGCAGAGGTAAGGGTAGCAGCTTCCTTTTTCCTTAAAAAAGTTGGCATTTATGACATGCAATGATCATCTTGTGTACATCAAGAAAAAGAGTGGGCCAATAGTAACCAGCCCTTAGGATTTTGTTGGTTGTTGTCTTCCAGTAGAGGTGGCCTCCACATTCTCCTTCATGGAACTCGTGCTTAACCTTCTCTGCATCATACTCAGGCAAACATTTAAGCAATATCCCACTTTCATTTTTCCAATAAAGACATTTATCGATAATGCAATAGTTTACAGCTTTTAACTTTAAAAACCTTTCCTTTGTTTTTGATAAACCAGGAAGTGTATTAAAATTAAGCAAAACATATAGAATATCTACATACCAAGAGTAATTCATAAAATTGTCTTCAACAATGGGAGTTGAGAGTTCCTCTTCTTCATCTAAATCATCAATCATATTAATATCAAGAACTTCAAAATTCAATTCAGCCATTAATCTAGCTAGACCTTGGCCTTTGATGAGTTTAGTGGGCTTGATATCTAAATCATATTCAAGTATAACGACTATCCACTTACCTCTCTTACCATTTGGGTCCTGTGTTAGAATGTTTTTCACAACTGAATTTGGGACAAAGGAAATGACGTGTGAGTGAAGGATGTAAACTCTGAAATATTTTAAAGCTTTGACCAAAGAAAAAGCTTGCTTTTCCATGATGTTGTACTTCAGAGGAGAATCTCTCAATGACTTGCTAAATAATGCAATAGGCTGCTCTTGTCCTTGTGGATTTTTCTGCAATGCAAATGAAAAAATATAAAAATATTTTGAAAAATTAGGACTTATTAGGACTGGTGTTTTGGTTAACGCTTGTTTCACTAGCTCAAAGGAATTCTTTGCTTCCAAGGTCCATTTAACCCCTTACTCCTTTTTCAGCATGTTTTTTATGTTCCTAAGGAGTTCAGCGAAGTTGGGTATGAAACTTCTCAAGAAATTAATCTTTCCAATGAAAGATTTTAGTTCCTTGATATTTCGAGGATGAGAGATTTACAATATGGCCTCAATCCTCTTTGGGTCTATCTTAATACCCTATTCTGAAATAATGTGTCCAAGAAGCTTACCTTCTTGGAGATCGAATAGTGTTTTCTTAGGGTTTAAAGATATCCCAAACTTTCTACACCTCTCAAAGACTTTTCTTAAATGTTCTAAGTGCTCTTCATTTGTCTTTGAAAAAACAGTGACATCATCTAGGTAAATAATGGTGAAGTAGCCCAATTCTTCTGAGAATTCTATGTCCATGGCTCTCTGAAAAGTAGCACCAGCATTCGTTAGACCAAAGGGAATTTTCACATACATGAAAGTGCCCCAAGGTGTAGTGAAAGCTATCTTTAGTTGATCATCAGGATGAACTAAAATCTGATTGTATCTTGAGTAGCCATCAAGCAAAGAAATTCTTTTAGAACCAACTACCCTTTGTAAAATATGATCCATCTTGGGTAAAGGGTATTTTTCTTTCAATGAAGCTTTGTTTAAGTCTCTAAAGTCTATACAAAGCCTAATATCTCATGTTTTCTTCCTAACTGACACCAGATTAGACACCCACTCATAATATCTAATAGGGACAATAATACCAGCTTCATACATTTTCTTGATCTCCTTCTCAACCAAAGGTAACTGAACAGGGTTTATTCTACACAGCTTTTGTTTAAATGGCTTTTGGTTTTCCTTGAGAGGAATTTTGTGCTGAATTATTTCAGTGTCATAGTATTTCAGATCCTCATAACTCCACACAAAAACATCATAAAATTATTTAAACAACTCTATGTATTTGAGTTTGATGTGATCTGGTAAAGTCTTAGAAAGTTTGATCATAATTTCTTTTAGTTCACTTCCTATATTACACTCTTCAAATTCAGTCTCTACAGGTTCCATTTTTGGCTTCTTGGCCACATTGTTGAAATCAAACAACTCTTCTAAAGGGGCCAGCTCCTTTGGCAAACTTTGATTTTTAGACTGCAGGGTTTCTAAGTCCTCTCTTTCTAACTCTGCAACCATTTCCTTTGTGTTTTCAATTTTTCTAGATAACAGGTTTACATTAGCAACCTCAGGAGACTTTTCTTCTTCATCAAGAAAATTTTCTTCACTAGGGTAGTCTGTTTCATAGTCTAAATCCGAACTGGGTAGTTCAAATTCATTTCTGAACTGCATGAAGTCTTCTATTTGTTTGTCTCCGTCAAACACTTGCCAATATTTCTCGTTATCAGGGATGGTTGGTCGGAATTTAATTTGAGTTTTACATTCTTTGGTTTCGTAAGACGTTAAGCATGTTCTAGCAGTAAAAGCTAAACTGTGAGCCATGATATTCTTTCGTCTTGGGACAAAAATTAATTGGGATTCCTCCAAAGTTTTCAGCAAATCCACAAGATCGTTTCGATAGGCTCTAAGTCTGGGGTGATTAGCATTGTATTCCCCATTCACTTGTCTAATGATTAATTCTGAATCCCCATGAGCTTTAATTCTCTTGGCTCCTAATTTCTTCAACAAATGTAATCCTAAAAGAAGGGATTCATATTCCACTATGTTATTAGAAAACTAAAAATTTAGTCCATAGGAATGGCCTTCTGTGTGGTTGTTCTGAGTGTTGCATATCCAAACACCTGCACTAGCATTGCTCCTAGTGCAGGACCCATCGAAGTTCATACTCCACAGAGGATTAGTTTCAAATTCATTCGTTTGGTTACTGTCCTCTGCAACTATCGTGCTTTCGGATTGTTGAGTATCAGCACTTAGTCGAATTTGTTTTAACTCCTCATGTTTTTTACTGCATTGAGGGTCACTTTCTTGACTATCCAGGTTTCAAATCAAAGGATGCATGACTTGTAGCTCAAGACCTGTGTTTGGTTTGCTAAAGTTTTCAAATGTAGCAAACTGTTTAGACACTTCTGTGTTGTCTTCCTCCTCCTCTCTATTGGCCATTAATTCGGTTAAAGTGACTTGTTCACTGAATGTTTCATTTTTAAAAAGGATAAATGAATGAGGCCTATGTTTACAGAATAAAGAGGAGAGTTCTGCGGTCTCTCTTGACTAGTCACCATATATTGCATATGGGACTCCCTGTAAAGTCTTCTAGTCTGGTTGAAAACAGGGATGGTCGCATATGTCATGTCCATCTGCATAGTCCCTTGTAACTTAGCTCCCCAAGATCTTGATAACAACATACCATACTTTGGGGGCACATTAGCCACAAAAATATCCATGAATAAACATTTGGTTGGGATTTGTGCTAAGTTAACGCAGAGGTCTTTGATTAATCCTAAACATTTCACTCTGCTTGAGTCAAAGGAGTAAAGGTCTTTGTACGGTCGGGTGATTTCAAGGCCTAGGCTCTCCATTATAGCTTTGGGCATTAAATTATGAGAGGCCCTGGAATCATGCATAGCTTTGTACAAAATCTTTTCATGAACATTTAAACGAAGATAAAAAGGAGTAACTGGTCCCTCTTGATATCTACCTTCAATCTTAGGACCAAAAATAAGCTCTAGTTGGTCATTGTCAATATTGACAGTATCGTTATTATCTTCTTTGTTAAAAGCCTTCAAAATTTGGGTTCTATATACATTTTGGGCTGCTAACTCAATAAGGGGAACAAAGATTTTAATTCTGGAAATTTCCTGCTCCAAACTAAAAGGCATCTGATTCTTTGAAGTACTTGTTTTAGCCCTATTAACTGCCACTCTGTCAGCAAAATATGTTTACTGATTTTCTCTATTTACATTTGTCAAAAAAAATTTAACAGGAGTATTAGCTGAGGTGCTAACACTACTAAGGTTTGCACTCTGTTTTTCATTGTTTTGAGTGCCTTTCTCTTTACCTTTATCATAATTTCTGGCCACTATTTTGTCCTTATGTTTTACAATTTTGGGCTTATTTACAGTGCTGTTTTGTGAATATTTTTCAGAGGTTTTGGTTTTGGGAGTTTCTTGATTGGTTTTACTTCTAAGGTCATATTCCTTTTGATACTCTATTATAACATTTTCCATGTCTTGATAATAAATTTCATCATCATCTCTTTTATCATCATAGGGTGTGTATAGTGTTGGCAAAAATACTGAGAGGGGGGGGGGGGGGGGGGGGGTGAATCAGTATTTAGTGCAGACTGAAATTTTTTTACTTTTTCTTTCTCTAAAACCCATACACTACTTTAATGAATCCAAGTCGCGTATACACGTGGATATCCTTAATGAAACTCGTGTATTACCAGAGATCTCATTATGCAGATAATTCTTTACTTAGATTATTGCATCATTTATTCATTAGATGTTTAGTAAGCAGTAAACATATGCAGTAAGAACATAATAAATCATCACACATCATCAACACACATGAACACTAGGATTTAAGGTGGAAACCAAATTCGGGAGAAAACCACCACTGTCGTCATCTCAGTCTTCAATATTTATTATAAATAAAACATCTTACAACCATGTACTGGCGCAGACTCATACCAGCACGTAGGCACCCACCTGCAGAAGGCTACCACCTTCTCTCGTTTACCAGCCTCTCCTGGAAGGGAGCTCCAACCCCCTAATCTCGTTTACCAGCCTCTCCTGGAAGGGAGCTATGACCCCCTGCTCTCATTTACCAGCCTCTCCTGGGAGGGAGCTACTACCCCCTGCTCTCGTTTACTAGCCTCTCCTGGAAGGGAGCTACTACCCCCTGCTCTCGTTTACCAGCTACCACTGGAAGGGAGCTACTACCCCCTGCTCTCGTTTACCAGCTACCAATGGAAGGGAGCTACTACCCCCTGCTCTCGTTTACCAGCTACCACTGGAAGGGAGCTACTACCCCCTGCTCTCATTTACTAGCTACCACTGGAAGGGAGCTACAACCCCGTCACTGAAGGCTTCGATCCTCAGCACCACCATGGACCACGTTTCATCAATTTTCATACTGGATCCAACAAATTCCATACAACACAACTTGTAGGCCTCTTTTCATCAGATTTTCAGACTAGACCCACTCCATACATTTAAGCTCAACATTCATCAAACTGAAACTTATAATCCCATCAATTCATTCATTGAATCATCAACCAATCAACCAACAACTTGATCTTTAATCAACATAATCAATAGCATAATCAACATTCAAACAACCTAGATCTATGTGAATACATCATTGACAGATAGTAGTAAAACAGTAGAACAGATCAGAAATTTCATTCCACATACTTCAGCAAAACCCTAGATTCCATACACGCTTTCACTTCACTGAACCTGCATATGCATGCGCTTTAACAGAAACAAACATGTGTATACATCTGTACATATTTCAGGGCTGATATCACATACCATACACGCTTTTGCTGAAGACAACCCGCGTATACGCGCTTTCTCTTCCATGAACCTGCGTATAGATCTTCAAACTTTGTAAGGCTGCGCAACTCTTCAGATCAGATAAATAACCCAGATTTCATCCTTTCTTTCAGCAGAGATTCGCCAGATCACAGATCTAAACATTCCATAAACAGATCTAGAAAATACATATACATTTCAGATCTAGAGATCCCTCTTCATCATTTTATTCATAGATGCATTATTAATTCAGATCAATCAATGAACTGTTACCCATTCCATGCAGATATACTTCAGAGTGAAGTATTCATTCAATACCCAGACATATGCACACCCTTGCACTATGATATTCTTCTCCTTATATAGATTTAGCCTTTGTCAATACCATGAGTCAAAACCACACAACTTCCGATGGTATTCTTGGACAGGATCAAATAGATAATCTAGCGCTCAATACAATGGGCCAATACCATGGTAATGTCCTTTGGTTTTGTAAATTTAGAGCGCAAATAGGCATACGCTACTTGGCACTTACTTTTCCGCATACATACGCGACTTATCCTTTACAAACCCGCGTATGCTTTGTGACATGTCTTATTTATCATTTTTCTGGCACTTACTGGAATTCCTTTCTGAGATTATCTGTTGATACATCATCCTTCCATATTTAACACATAGATACATCATCCTCACATATTTAACACATAGGTTTCTTATCATAGGCAACTCATCAAGTAGGTTTCCATCAAGAGCAACTTCATCAAGTAGGTTGCCATCCAAAGACAACTCATCAAGTCAGTTTTCATCAAGGACAACTTCATCTAGTAGGTTGCCATCAAAGACAACACATTGCATCATATTGCCAACAATCTTACTTCATCAAGTAGGTTGCCATCAAGGACAACACATTGCATCATATTGCCAACATATAGACCTTGTTTTCTATCATAATGAACTTCAAATTCATCATCATCTACTCCCAACATGTTGATATCATATTCCTCTGTTTTCTCATCTATTTCTTTAACGTCACTTACATAGTTTTGATGAAAAGGAGGACTGATCTATTGATCATCCTCCCTTGGTCTGTTTTGAGGTTGGTTTCTCCTAAAATTCTGATTTTGGTTCTGATTTCTGTTCTGAGTAGCTGTTTGGTTTTGATTTGCTTGAGCTCTCTCAAGTATGCTCATTTTCTTCATCATCTCCTCCATCATTCTCTCCATATTTGAGCTGGATGTGGAAGGTGTAGATTCCTCTTTAAATAACACTTTCTTCTCATTCCTTATTCTTGCTCTTTTCTCCATTAAGTTAACTTCCATAGCAAGAGCTCCTTTTTTCATATCTTCAAGACTTAAAGGATCTCTCTCTCTCAGCTGATAGGCCATTTCAGGATCAAGTCCTTCAAGAAACTTGTTTAAAGCTGAGCCTTGCGGAGGTTTTAAGTTTGGGGGAACTGCATTATAGACACTGTTAAATCTAGTGCAGTAAGCTTGTACACTTTCCCTAGTGTTTCTATGGAGATTCTTGTAATCAGAAAGTACTTGAAGAGGGTTTTTCCTTACTTCCCATTTGTTTAGGAATGTCTGATGGAAGGCTTGGAGATCATTTATACTGTGAGGGGTTAAGCCTTTGAACCATTTTCTTACTTCTCCCCCTAAACTCTGAGAAAATAATCTAACTTTGACAGTTTTATCATCAATTTCATTTCTTTCAAAGTAGTTGTTCATCTTATCCACATGTTTTGAATGAGTAGTAGCATTACTGGCATCATACAATGGTATTTTGGACTGATAGTCCTGTGGAAGATTGACTAAGGGCAAAGGAAGGACTAAGGGAGCATACCGTGCTGCCATGATATGAGGTGGAGGTGGATTTACAAGAGGTTGATTGACAAGTGAGAAAGTGGGTTGGAACGAAGTGGTTTGGATAGTGGATGTATGAAGAACAGATGTGGATGGACCAGGAATAGATTTTTGAGCCGATCTTGGATGAGAGACACCTAAATTGTGAAGGAAATGTAGATCAGGTGGTGTTGTTTCTCTACTACCAGGATATTCACTTGTTTTCGGGGATGAAGGTGAAGGATCTGAATCTAGCTGATCTAAATCATCAAGTGACCTAGTTCTAAATGTATTTCTTAAGTCAACTTGTGATTGTTGTAGAGTTGCAAGGTTTTCTGGAACAAAATTAGCTCTAAAGGGTGATCTGAAAACAGTTGAAGATTTGATCTTAGGAGACTTCCTAAGGATTCTTTCAGGGTTATCAACTATCTCAAGAGGGTCTGGGTTAGGATAGGCTCTAGTATGAATCTTTCTAGGAGCCACTATGCTGTGTTTTTCAAACCAAAGTAAACAAGAAAAGTTTAACTAGGTATGACAATCTTTAAGAGGTTAACTGATCTTTCAAATAAGAAAAATTTAATCCTAAAGTCCTCTAACTGATTTTATATGATGTTATGATGATAATGGGTCTTCCCAGTGGAGTCTTAAGGTCTGTTTAGGATTGTGGAGTCGCCAAGTGGAAGTTTTTAGCTCTTTTGGAGGTAAAAGTTTTTATGGTCAACCACCATGTTTATTGAATACCAATCTGAAATATTTTTGGGTTTTTCTGAGTTTTTTTAGTCCTATGGGTTCTAAGAGTGTCCTAAATCTGTTTCAAAACTTAGCTACAGTTATGAGACAAAGACAGTCTACTCGTATGGCTAAGCTAGCTGATCCTTCAAGGTCTGATAAGATCTTATGAGAATCCTAAGGTTTCCTTAGTTTGTCACTAATTCAAACAATTTTTATCATGATTAACATTTGTTTGGTACTGCTTGAAGAGGGCTACTTGTACTCAAGGGTTTTCTATGAAGTCTTAAGGGAATCTAAGATGAAATTTGACTCAGTGCCCCAACGGAGTCGCCAGAAATGTTAGCTCCCCGTAATTTCAGCAGATTGGTGAGACCAGAACTGTGGAGAGAACACTTGAACCACTTTGGGATTATACGATCTAGCCCTCCTAAATCCGGAGAGGGATCTCTCCAATAAGGTGCAAATATTGATTTATCTTTAAGGCTTTTGGGTATGATATTAGGCTAGTTATGAAGACCAAGGGTTTTTGTTTATTTTGGATGGTTGATCATGATTTTAGTTGAGTGGAAAGTCCTAAAATGAAAGAGTTTCAAAGCTGTGAAGTTGCAAGCAATCAGAACAAGTTTTGGCTGATTAGATAGATATAACACTGGTTTTTAGTCCATTGGGCTATGGAGTCATAAAAGGGTTTAATTGCACAACAATTTCAAGAGTCGTCCAAGGGGCAAGTCATCTATATCACAAGATCTCTAAGATAAAATTATGTAATGGAACAATAAAAGTGTTAGAGGGGTGGAAACAGACACTAATTTCAACTAGGATTTAACAGTCTGTTCAAATAAGAAAAGCATTTTAAGTAACTGTTTAAAACTGACCAAGGACAGGGCTAACCATAGACTTCTTGGACAAGTTCGTATTAAAGCTAACTCAATAGACAAACAATTGAGTAATCCGCATAATTACTTTCAAAAGGTATGAAAGCATATAAGAAAAACGAAGTGCAACTTAAGATCAGATAAGATACTTTTAAATCTAGTCTGCTTTCAGCATACGCTTAGGGAAACTTTCAGAATTTACCTTTGGAGAAAGAAGCTAGAAAAAAGGGCACACCATCACTTTTCTAGTCTAACTTTACTAAGAAAATAATGAAAATAACATTTAAGAACAATATTTAAAGTAAACAGTAGGAGGAGGGAACACTAGCATTCCTAACTACTTGAACTGTATTGAATCATTATGAAATACACAAATTGGAGGAAAACATTGAGATAAGCTTATTAGTCAGAGAAGGGTATTGTAAATAGTAAATCATAACTCTATGCTTACTGTTCTTTATCAGAGAATAATGGAAAAAATGGCATACATGAAAGGAAAAACAATAACACAGAAAGAAGCACTTCACCAGTGATATAGACCAGGATCCCAAGAATCAGCTTATATATTGATGTCAAAACAGTTACAATCTTCAAGTCCAATGTTTCAGTTCAGCAATCATCTTCACTTCTCATCCTAACTTATTAGATCACAAACAGAGCTTCAAGAGCCTTTGAACACTGTTTACATGTAGAAGTTTCAAGCACAAGTATATTTCAATGTTGTGTAACCAACATTGTTTCATCTTCTACAGAAGTATTTATAGAAGAAATGAGGAGGTGGGATGGGATAAAAGATCTTCAAGGTTCAATTAATACAGATTAAAGCTTCTTGGCCTTTGAGGGGCTCAATGGAGAATTTTACAGATATTTCATCTATATTAATTGTTTTACATTAAGTATTAAGCTTGGTGGAAGCTTTTGTTGACTTTAAGGCTTTGTGTCATCTTGTGATAATTCTACTGATATTTTTGCAATAAATATTTTTGGCTTGAATTAACTGTTTGGTTGTCGTGAGGCAAATATCCTCTATTCTGGAAATAACTTCGGCCTCTTTTAATTATTTGAGGCTACAAGTGGCTTTCTAGTAGCTAAGAGGAATCAATTAGCCTCTGAGGTGGCAGTGGAGGCTTTCTCGATCTGGTAGATATTTTTATTTTGACCTAAACAAGACTAATTAGCTTATGATCTGTGTGTTAGGCATAATTAGGCCTAATTCTCTGTCTTTTGTTCTTGAACTATTTTTAATTTAGTTGATTAGGCTTTTTATTTTTGGTCTTAGTTTTAATCCATTTAAACTGTGTAAATTAGCTTCAATTCTTCATCTTTGGCTTGATTTAGTCTTCAACACTGATAGTCTTTGATTGTTTTAATTCTCTTTGTCTTTTTGATGTGCAGGTGTGCACAGGGTTCTCATGGCATCATTGCTCATGATGCACTGATGAAATGTGGTATGGAACCCTGTAGAGTAGCCTTCTTCGAAGAATAAAGGCCTGGGGGATTGTCATCCTCGGCCTTCAACTTTTATTTTAAATCAACTGAAAACTTTTTAAAACCTGCACAAACCAAGAAAATGTTAAGAAATCCTGCATATTTTTGGGTCAAAATACTTCATAGACTGAGATTAGAGCGTGGCCGTTGGATTAGAGCATCCAACAGTGGAGATCACTCGCAGAGTTAAAAAGGGAGGCAGTTGGAATGAAACGATGGGAGATTAAGTCCGAACTGTTGATCTGTGTTGATCAACGGTCGAGATAAACCAAGGAAATACAATTTGAAGGGGTCACATATATTATGAAATGGCGTAAAATGCAAAGAAATGGGGTTAAAACCTTAATCAGCAATGAAAAATGCACAGAGGAAAATTGGGGTTTCGCGGATGATCCTGAACCATTAGATCAGATAGGCCATAGAGATCAACGGTTGTGGTTGATTGTGAAATCCCTTGGTGTATGGCAGAGGGCGATAATGTAATGGCCAGATCAAATCTGAGCCGTTGATCTGCAAAGATCAACGGCTAGGAGAAAACTCGATGAAATGCAACATAAAAGGGGAAAGCGGTTTCGGCTTGAGAAACCAGCAGTATCACGCAACAAAAGGGGAGGAAGGCAGTTTTTGCCTTTTTGAACGTGATATGCGTCAGAGGGTGACACATAGCATTTAAATACCGCCCATATCGCGTAGCTCTTGGGGAATTAACCTTCGCGCTTAAATTTATGTGAAAACGCTCGTCAAACGTTAGATCTGGGACCTCATATCGAACAGTAGGGAGTGAGCGTGATATCGATAAGAAGCAAGGATGGAAATAGGAGGGGCAGTTTTATTCAGGACTGTCCGATCAGAGGATGGACGACGGGGAGCAAAACTGGGATGGGTAGGACCCAAGAGAGTCGGGCCTACTAGGATGAATCTAGGCCATTGGATCTTTAATATGGACGGTCGAGATCAATCTCTGGGGTTAATGAAATAATGTACAAAGCGGAGAATGGGTTAATATGGCTGTTGATCTGTGGAGATCAACGGCCGAGTTTGGCCGAAAGACATTACACAGCGGGGTATATGAATTTTAACCAAAGTGGGGAGGTACAATCTGGACTGTCGGATCTTGACACATGGATAGCCCAGATGCAATCAGAGCTTTGCGATCGGTGGGGGCAAAGGTTGAATGGGCGCCAGTGCGATTGAACGTAGACTGTCGATCTGTAGATCAGATCGACGGCAGAGAATGTATCAGAGGAGGCCAATCGGGGGAGGTGAATAAAATATTTAACGCGCCCAATGAAATCTCCCAATGCGAGATTGCGCAGACTGTCTGATTGGTTAAAAATAAATGGCAGAGGTTAGGTCCGACCAATGAACAGGCGGGTCCCTTTATAATATGAAAAATCAAAATTTTAATGGAATACAAAGGTTTTTGGCTTCGGGGTGGGGTTTTATTTATGACTTAGCGCTCGTTTGTGGGGCCTCAGGGTATATGGAAAGAAGCGAAGGGCGGGGGTTTTATACAATGGGGCTTATCGGAATCGGAATGATGGAGGGGAATTTTCAATCTACCCATTTAGAAAATCTCCGATGAGAGATCTTGTTGACCGTCGATCGGCTTTTTAAATCGACAGTCCTTTTCATTAAAGAACATTGCACCCGCGGGTTTTATACAAAACATATGAAAAATGGGTTTTATGAATTTACAAAGGGAAAACATGATCGGGAAAGGTTTATACAATGTTTTAAGCACCCGATAAAAAACTCAAGATTATGTGAATAAAGCAAAGGATCGGGGCTTATATAAAAAGGGCCAATCACATCGGAGGTTTCATGAAAGCCAAAATACTTTCACTCTCCGATTGTTCCGATGTGATAAGTTCTCGGGACCATTAGTGCTTGGTTCCAGGGCATGTGTTTATGGTGGGGAAGTGGTTTAGGGCTTAGTCCAAAAGGGGCTTAGGCCCATAGTAAAAAATACTATTTTTTATGAATTTTTCAAGGATTTTTGATGGATTTGGGGGTTTCAGTAAGGTTTAAAAATGAGTTTTAAACCTTATGAAAGGGGTTTCATGAAGGAAGGAAGGGAATACATGAAAAATAGAGGAAGTGTATGGGAAAAAGAAAACAAAATGAGGGTTAATGATGAAGAGAAATAAGGAGTAAAATGAGGGGAAAATGGGGATGTTGCAGTAGTCTTTTCTTCATGAAAACAATAGATTTTCAGAATTTTGAAAGGGAAACAGCAGTGAAGATTAAGCAAAGGGCATGATGTCTTTATAAGGCTTCAAGAATTAACATTTTCGCAATAAAAATTATTTCTTGAAGGCTTCAAAAATGATTTAGCCACCATTTGATATGACAAATTTTATAGGTGGCTAACATGTTATATATGTTAAACACCATGTTAAACACACACATGGTGTATGAGAAGAATAAACACACATACACAAGAGACTCAACACACAATGAAGGATAAGCGTGAGGCTTTCTTATTTTTCCATTATACATGATGTACATTTATAGTACAATGGTGTGACTCTTGGTTTCACATTCCAAGGTCACTTGGACTCCATTGTGACTTTTCGCATTCCACACCTACCCATAAAGGATTAGGTGTTCCAACATCCCCCCTTAATCCGAAGGGGTATGTGTGAGTCCAAGAAGAGAGTTGTAATACAAATCTGCAAAGTATACATGGTAGCACTTGGGCTGAATCAACTCTCTGAAATGTTGGAAAAAAGAGGTGGTTTAAGGATGACCACCAACACTGGAATGCAAAACTTGTTGCAGTTCCCAGAACTCTTCCAAAACTGGCAAGAAGCTGAAAGCTTCTGCTAGAGGAATTGTCCCTCATAAAAAAGGGAGACCTTCAACCTAAAAGGAGGGAGGTCTACTACATGTGATGGTTTTAGGATTACCAACAACTCTGGAATGTGACATTTCTGAAACTTCAACCAAAGTGGCAAGAAGGCGACACGCTGGAAAGTGTTCCTCATATATGAAAGGATACGTAACCTAAAAGAAGGAGGTCTACTACAGCTGATGGTTTTAAGTTCCTGGCATGAAGATGATGGTTTAAGGTTTTCCACCAACCAAAGGCATGCTCATGGGCATCTGTGTCTCTGGCTACATCTCTAAATCTGGAATGACGAATTGTGGCTCAGGCTCGCTTGAACTGCTATGTCTCTGGCTACAACTCTGAACATGGAATGAGAGATTGTGGCTTAGGCTCGCTTGATCTGACGCCGAAGCTTGTACATGGCCACCATTTCCCCCCCTGTCAGGGACAAGGTGAGATTATGGAAAAAACTCAACTGCAAGTTTGCTCAATATTCGTGAACAAGTTCTGACATGTGTCTTAAACATCTTCTTGGCTGCTGATGCCCATTAACAAGAAGAAATCCATCCAAGATGAATATTTTTTCTTGCAGGAGGCTTGTTTCTGAGGCATCTGTCTGAAGAATGGGTGTGCCGACCACAGTGCTTGCATGGATGAAGATCAAAATAGTGATCTTTCATATGGCCAACTCGATCATAGTGTTGGCATTTTACGATCTGTGATTGTTGTTGTGGAGCAAGATCTGGAACAGCTGCAGGTGAAATGTCATACAAGAATCCGGCACTCTGAAATATGATGGGCTTGGTGTATTCTGGAATATTAAAGGACACATCCTTTTCATATCCAAGACTAGTTCGGTGCTTGTTATGGACAAGCTCTTCCCAAGGTCTGATGATGGGCTTGAGAAGTGCAGGATGAACTATTTCATCTGCATGTACATCTGCTCTTGTACAAGGAACTGAATGGGAATCAACTGGAACTTTATCTTCTTTCTTCTGATGAGAGTCCTTCACAATCTTCTGAACAAAAACAGGTTCAGAATGGTGACTCTTTTGCTGAAGTTCGTCTTGCTGAAGCAGAGTTTCCAACTGCAAAAACTTAATCTTTTCTTGTGCATCTAGCAAACAACTTTGAATGTTACAAAGAGCATGCTTGCTCATTTTTATCATATCATCAACATTGGAATGAATGACGTTACTCAATAACTCTAATGGCTCATTGATTTTAGCCATTTCAACAACTTAGGCTAAAAAATGAAAGGGTGTCGGCTTCAACCGAAAATGCACCCGTTTACAATGTGATTCAATCTTCTTTAAATCGAATACAAATGATTCCAAAGAATTCTCAAAGTACAAAATCTGCTGATTGGAACTATGAAGAAGCAATACAATGTCAGTTCAATACAATATTTCTGCAAAATATTTTTGTAAATGTGCAGCTAAAAACTACGTGCAAGAAGCCTTTAAAGCAGCTGAAATTTTTTCTTCAAATCGTTGTTTTGCAATGATGGAAAACTTGTCTTCTCATGTAACATTCTTCAGAAAATCACCCTCTTATATATGCCACAAATCATAAAATGTAAAACTGCAATTTTCTCTATGTGTACTGTCCATTTACTGATATGTCATTTTCTCTTCCTCTCTGCTATTCATTTCCTCTATTCCTCTCTCTTTGTTGTTGTTTTTTTTTTTTTTTTTTTAATTTAAAATAATTAAATTTAAAAAATGAAATTGGAAAACTTATTAAGGGGAGGGGGAACTATGAGAAATTTAAAAAAAATGTGAGGGGAGGGGAATTAAAAGGGAAGGGGAATTTAAAAAGGGTGAGAGAGTGGGGAGTTTAAAAACTAAGGGAAATTTATTTAAAAAAGGGGAGGGTGGAGGATTTTAAATTAAAAAATCGAATTTTAAAAATTAAATGAAAGGGCAGTATGGTAAATGGGGGGGTGGTATTAATATATGGGAGAGAGGTATTAATATATGGTAAATGAAAGGGCAGTATGGTAAAGGGGTGGCGGTATGAATAATGGAGTTGGGGTGTATGCTTGTGAGAGAAGTTGTGAGAGAGGGGGCTACGGATAGCTTAGGGAGAGGGGTGGAAAACTTCAAATAGGATTTGGGTTGAATGGTGCAACGTGGAGTGGGCGATGGGGATTTGGGTTGATCGAACAGGTGCGAGAGGTATGCAGAGCGAGCGGTAGGAGCGTAGGTGGATAGGTATAGCGAGGAGTGATAAGGGTGTAGTGTAATGGGTGAGAGTGGATTATAGCGTGCAGGTGTGAGGGCCGAAGGAAAAGTTTGCCCAGAGATTAAAAAAAAAAATTATATATATTTTTTTTGTTTTTTCTTTATAATTTTTTTTTTTTGGTTTTTTTTTATTTGAATGAAACAACAGAGTAGAATAGCAGAGGACATCAAGAAATTTATGGCAGAATGATTTTCAAGAAATATACAGCAGAAGAATTTGCAGAGATTGCCAATAAAACCTCGAAATTTTTCCAGTAGCCCAGCAGCAAAAAAATGGACTTTAAAAATGTAGAATTCTTCCCAAAAATTTCAGCATAAAACTCAGAAATTTGTAGAAAATTTTCAATGGAAAAACTCAGAAATTTTTCTTTCAAAAACAAACTTTGAAACACTATTTTCCAGCAGCTCTTCAATGCAGAAATTTAATAGGCAGAAATTGCAGGAAGAAATCAAAATGAAAACCTTCAGATGGGCAATGCTGCTCTTCTTCAAAGCCAATGCTTGAATGCTGCCAATTTCTGAATGCTGCTCCTTCTCAAAACCAATGCTTCTCCTCTTCAAAACCACTTTCTAAATGCGGAAAAATTTCTATTGCAGAAACTCTCTAAATGCTGCAAAAATGCCAAGAATTTTTGCAGATATGCACAGACCATAAACACAAATGGCTCACTCAATGTTGAGCTGGTTATGAACTTCTCAGCTCTGATGCCATGGTAAACACCATGGTGTATGAGAAGAATAAACACACACACACAAGAGACTCAACACACAATGAAGGATAAGCGTGAGGCTTTCTTATTTTTCCATTATAAATGATGTACATTTATATTACAATGGTGTGACTCTTGGTTTCACATTCCAAGGTCACTTGGACTCCATTGTGACTTTTCGAATTCCACACCTACCCATAGAGGATTAGGTGCTCCAACAATATACTTCCCGCTCAGCCATATAATATAGTTTTAAACTTTGTTTAAAATGTATATTCCTAAAATTTAACTCGACCCGCTACATATAACTACCCCGGTCCCACTCCTCCATCCCGATGCAACTTCCCAAGAGATCTAGGTCGTTTCACAATCGAACCTTGAGATCTGTCGGATGAAAACCAATGTCGCATAGAAAACATGCGCGATCAAACCCATCTCAAACCTGCATGAAATAGCTAGTTTTCGAATCCTCTCCCTCCTCCACGTGGCTCATTCCTACTGGATCGCACTCGATCCATTCCAAACTGCTTACCACCTCAAATGCGCGTGATAAACACTCACAGTTTCTATTCTTCAAAGCCCAAAAACCACCCATCCTATGATTTGACCACCATTCAATGCTTAACCTGCTTTAAATCAAAAACACTATAAAACTTGATAACGCGCACAATTAAGCCTTTTTTGCATTATCTGTCCATTTTTAAACCATCTCCGACTAAAAATCAAGCGTTGTACTCCATTTTTTCACCCAAAGAACTATAAATCCATTTCAACTGTTGCTGAGACCACTTCAAGCTCCCATTTTACTTCAAGAGACTTCAGCAACCATCAAAAGACCTGTATTTGCCCCCAAAAGAACATATTTGATGCGAAACCCTGATAAATTCAAAATTTTCTGAAGATTGTAACTTGTTTTAAGCAAAATTGAAGAAATTTAAGTATTGCAGACCTTTAGAAACCCTTTGAATGAAGAGAACCCTTTTATAAATGCTCAAAACCCCTTTTTGTGCATAAATTAGAAGGCGTTAGGGTTGTTTTATCAAAAAAGTATGCAGTAAAACCTATGCGAAAGGTTACACAGTGTTCCAAAAAACCCTGAATTTTAACAGTTGTTTTTTCAAAATTGAGAGCCAATAATAACAAAAATGAAAAACTTCCGTAGTTCAAACCATTTTTCACAGTATTTTCCCATCATCAAAGCCATTATCCCTCCATGCAGACCTCTGTTTCATTAATAATTATTTTGTTTTGTAGGTCATTAGCAAAAGGAGAATTTGGATAAAACAATCTAAATACTAGTTAAAGATCTGTTTTACTCCAAAAGTTCACAAAGAAAAGAATTTTTAATGATATTCCTTAACAAAATATTCCAAGCAGCAGAACAAAAAGAAGTCATTTATGCAGAGAGAGATAAATTTACACAATGATTGGTAAAAGTAAAACAAGAATTCACAGTGATAGTGAAAATAGAACTGTAAAAAAACATCAGAGTTAAAGTGTATTACATGAAAGTCAGATCAGAAGAAGTTACAAAGCAGTCAAGGTAAATAGTGAAAGTAAATACAGAGGCAGTAAATGGTAAAAAAAGATGAAAATAATTTCAACAACAATGAAGTTTATCCAAAGTGAAAGTAAAAGCAGTTAAAAGAACAGTAAGGTTAAAAGATGAAAACAGAGCAAGAAGAGACATTTTTTGCAGAAATTTCCTGTTTAAGTCATAGTTTTGCAGAAACTATTGTGAACAATACAAGATGAATTTTGCAACACTGAATGTGGTTTATGTTTCTGATATGTCCAACTACAAAAACATCTCTCACTTTTCTAACAGCTATTATGGATTTGGAAATATTAAACAATATTTGAAAGCACTTTTTATAGAAAATTCCTCGTTTAAAACATCAAATCAAGTAGAGAACAATCAAAATTAAAATATGAAAAGAGTGTATGCCCTAAAATAACAATTAAAGGACAAAAAGAAACAAAGATCAAAAAAATAATATTAAAGATGAACCCCATCAAAAATAGATCATGAAAGTGTTGCAAGTTTAAAAGCCACTACTTTAGTTAACTTTTGCAAATAAGATTCTGTGCAGCTTATCCTAAATGCCACAATCCATGAGGGTCAAACAGCTTAAACTTGACCTCTCATGCTTTAAATTTCATGTTTTAGATAGAGAATAAAGATATGTCAAACAGTATAAACTTGAAAAATCAGCAGATAGTTAGAGAATAAATGAGGAGCTCAACAGTTTAATCTGAGCCCTCAGATGAAAGAAGGTTTGACTTAGATAGATTTATGCTTTGAAAGAAAATGATTTAGGCTTGCAAGCCTAAATGAACCCATGAAAATGAAGAAAAAATGTTAGAAATAAAGATGGGTAGGTAGAAAGCAGTTGTGCAAGCATGTAATAAGGCATCATCAGGAAAAAATCATTAATTTTCCATCCCCTACAAATAATCAGTATTCTAAACTATCAGTCAAAAAGGCTCAGAGCATTTCTCTGACTTCAGTTGGGATCGGATCCAAGGCTCGATGACTAGTTAGTTAAAAATATTAAATTCCCTCACAAAACCCATATTCATCAGCATTTACCCTTCATCCATTAATCATAATCCCTTTCCCTAAGTAAAAACCTATTTTTTACTTAGTAAAATTAAAAACCCTAAGTAACTAACTTCATTCCTTTTCAAAAATCATTCATAAACCCTAGAAATACATTTTTCCTAAGTTAAAGTTTATAATAATACAACAAGATAAACTATGCTTATTTACACTTTACTTAGAGTTAAAAATATATTTTCATTCATTATATTATCCCTTTTTCATATTAACCTCTGACTTATTCTATTAAATCCCTAAATACACCCCCCCGTATATTATTAAATACCCTTTATCTAAATCAACCCACAAACCATTTATTTTACGTTTAAACAAATGATTTAATATCCCATGTGTGAAATATTATCCCGCCCCTATCCCATTGGTTTAACATATCCATATACAAATATCCGGCCCCTATAGTTTTAAACAGATGTCACTAAATGTTTGATAAAACTATATAATATTAAAAACCCGCACCCGCTTATACATATGGTTGAAACATTTCATAAATGTTTTAAAAGGTTGAAACATGCGTTATATACTTCCCACTCAGCCGTATAATATAGTTTTAAAATTTTTTTAAAATGTATATTCATAAAAGTTAACTCTACCCTGCTGCATATAACTAACCCGATCCCACTCTTCCATCCCGATGCAACTTCCCAAGAGATCTGAGCCGTTCGCAATCGAACCCCGAGATCTAACGGATGAAAACCAATATCGCATAGAAAACATGCATGATCAAACCCATCTCAAACCTGCGTGAAATATGTGGTTTTCGAATCCTCTCCCTCATCCACGTGGCTCATTCCTACTGGATCGCATTCGATCTATTCCAAACCGCTTACCACCTCAAATGTGCGCAATAACCACTCGCGGTTTCCATTCTTCAAAGCCCCAAAACTACCCATCCTATGATTTGACCACCATTCAATGCTTAACCTTCTTTAAATTAAAAAAAACTATCAAACTTCATAACACACACAGTTAAGCCTTTTTGGCATTATCTGTCCATTTTTAAACCATCTCCGACTAAAAATCAAGTGTTATACTCCATTTTTTCTCTCGAAGAACCAGAAATACATTTCAACTATTGCTAAGACCACTTCAAGCTCCCAATTTACTTCAAGAGATTTCAACAACCATCAGAAATACCTATATTTACCCCCAAATGAACAGATTTGATGCAAAACCCTGATAAATTTAAAGTTTTCTGAAGACTTTAACTTGTTTTAAGCAAAATTGAAGAAATTTAAGTATTGTAGACTTTTAGAAACCCTTTGAATGAAGAAAAACCTTTTATAAATGCTCAAAACCCATTTTTGTGCATAAATTAGAAGGCTTTAGGGTTTTTTTATAAAAAAAGTATGTAGTAAAACCTATGCGAAAGGTTGCACAGTGTTCCAAAAACCCTGAATTTTAGCAGTTCTTTTTGGAAAATTGAGAGCCAATAACAACAAAAATGAAAACCTTCTACAGTTCAAACCATTTTTCAAAGTCTTTTCCCATCATCAAAGCCATTATCCCTCCATCCAGACCTCTTTTTCATTAATAATTATTTTGTTTTGTAGGTCATTATCAAAAGGAGAATTTGGATAAAACAATCTAAATACTAGTTAAAGGTCTGTTTTACTCCAAAAGTTCACAAATAAAAGAATTTTAAATGATATTCCTTAACAAAATATTCCATGCAGCAGAATAGAAAGAAGTCATTTATGTAGAGAGAGATAAATTTATAGAGTGAATGGTAAAAGTAAAATAACAATTCATAGTGACAATGAAAACAAAACAATCAAAGAGCATCAGAGTTAATGTGTATCAGATGAAAGTCAGAGTGAAAGTCAAATCAAAAGAAGTTACAGAGAAGTCAAGGTAAAAAATAAAAGTAAACACAGAGGCAGTAAATGGTAAATAAAAATGAAAATACTTTAAAAAAAATAAAATTTATCCAAAGTGAAAGTAAAAACAGTTAAAAGAATAGTAAGGTTAAAAAATGAAAATAGAGCAAGAAGGGACATTTTTGCAGAAATTTCTTGTTTAAGTCATAGTTTTGCAGAAACTATTGTGACCAATCCAAGATGAATTTTGCACAACTGAAGGAGCTTTATGTTCCTACGATGTCCAAATACAAAAATATTTCTGACTTTTCTAACAACCATTTTGGGTTTGGAAATATTAAACAATATTTAAGAGCATGTTTTATAGAAAATTCCTGTTAAGACATAATTTTGCATAGAATGTTGTGGCCAATAAGAAATACATATTTCCAAACTGAAGGAGGTTTTTGTTCCTAAGCGAACCATATACAAAAACCTATCTCACATTTTACACAGGTATTACAGAATGAGAGATACATGCGCATACTTATAGCTTATTTTTTAGACTCTGCAAAACTCTATTTTACACATATGTTTGCAGAGCCTATTGTGAACAGCTAGAGAAGAAATTTAGGGAGCTAAGAGAGGTTTATATCAAAAAAATATTCATCTACAATAACCTCTTTCACTTTTACATATCTATTTCGGATTGAGAAATAAAAGGGTATCATTGGACCCCATGTTTGCAGAATTTTTGGAGTAGCATGCACAAAGAAAGGAGACAGTTAGTGACTTGGATGCCTCATCATCAACTAAGAGTTGAGATCAAATTCGTATTCTCTTATTTGTCACCATAAATCCATAAGTATAGTGCCAAATAGATGCATTATTTTGGAGTGTCCTTTATTAAAGTTGTATTTATGTAAAACAGATTGAGATATTTGTAAACCAATCTTGATATTTTTTCAAGATATTCTAGTTTATAATTTTTATATATACTTCATATTTTGAAGTATTTGTGTGGAATAACATTGTTGAAGATTTTTATAGTCATTTTTTGTTGGACTTTAAAGCATTTTGTGTGTCAAAATTTGAGTAGCAGGCTGGATCAAACCAATTGGCATCATACTTCAGGATTCCTGTGATGAGCTATTTGGAGTGAAGTATTTCCTTACTTCTCATTGTTATCTTTCTTTGTTACATGCATCCATATATGTTTTTTCTAAATGTTAATGAATAACTAGAAGTATTACTACAGGATTTGTTAAGAGCACCATGTTTTTAACAAGTTATCATTTCTATATTTTCCTTTGATTTCTAGTGTAGGGATACCTTAATTGCTCCCTCTCTCGTTTGACCTCCTCCTACTACTTCCTTTTCCAGATAAAATGATTCTTAATTTCCCTTTATCCCAATCATACCAACTCATAAAAAAAAATTTCCAAGATCTTCAAGGGTTATCTATCTTGCCCTGAAAACATTTGACCTTTTGGCCTTGATCCCAGTTCTGTTTGCTTGATTTTGACTCCTTAGCCCAATGGAAAAATAGATTTCCCACTATCCATCCTTTCAAGTGATTTTTCCCACCAAATCTACCAAAACCAAACCAAATCTGCACATTCATAACTAGCCTAATATTTTACAAATCAAACAAAGTTAAAACTTAAAGAGAGAGCCCTCTCTGAACCCTAGGAAGGCTAGATCCTAGAATTTAAAAGTAGGTTTGTGGTTACCTCAGACTATTTCCTTCTTTAACCTTGAGAAATTACTGAGTGATAATAGAAAGCACCTTCTATCATGTATGCTTATCTGTGAAGTTCCCTCCACAGGGTTCCTCATGACAGTCTCTAAGAATATAAAAAAAAATTTCCTCCCTAAAACAACGTCTGAATTGAAAATCTGGTCCTGTTTGATAGAGATTCCCTTTTATCCATGAGTAAGTAGTGCTATGTTGTATGAAATTTTTCCTTTCTCTAGGGGATAAGTATTTTGGGAACTTCCCTGCAGCAGGGTAATTTGATATGTCTGCATACCACGGTGAGTGAGTTGAAATAGGAAAAATATATTCATCAAGAAAATAATCCTCTGTAGGTACAAAATCATCACCAATAGTTAGTCTAGAGAGAAAATTAGCCACTACATTATCTTTCCTAGCTTTATCTAGGATTGTGATATCAAAATCCTATAACAGCAATAACCAACGTGTAACCCTACCATTAGTAATTGGCTTATTAATTAAAAAATGAATGGAAAAGTGATCAGTGTGTACAAATACTTGCTACCTGGTGATGTAATGTTGAAATTTTTTGATAGCATGCACCACTACAAGGAATTCCTTCTCGGTCACTGTATAGTTGAGTTCAGTTGGAGTCAAGTTCTTGCTTATATAATAGATAGCATAAGGTTTCCTATCCTCCAACTAGCCCAAAAAAACACCCACAACAATGTCAAATGCATCAATAGTTATATGAAACGACAGTTTCCAGTTTGGTCCACGCAAAACAGGGGTTGTTGATACACAATATTTCAATTTCAAAAATGTTTTCTTGCATTTCCCTCTCCACACAAATTCGACATCTTTCATAAGTAAAGAGAATAGAGGCGATGTGTTAGGGTCCTATAATAAAAGGGATCATAATTTTGAATTGGTTATTTTTAATCTTGTAATATTTTACATATCTTTGTTTCCTGCATATGTTTTCCCATATTAAAAAATGAAAAGAGGGTATGTCCTAAAAGAAAAATCGAAGGACCAAAAGAAAGAAGATTAAAAAAGGATATAAAGTATGAACCCCACAAAAAGAAACAAAAATAGATCCTGAAAGTGTGTACATTAAAATGCCACTAATGTTAGTTTACTTTATGCAAATAAAATTGTGTGCATCTTGTCCAAAATGCCACAATTCATAATGATCATACAGTTTAATCTTGAATCATTCATGCTTTTAAATTTCATGTCGTGATAGTTAGTGAATAAATATCTAGACAAACCGTTTAATATTGGCAGGTCAGTAGTTAGGTAGAGAACAAAAATGAGCTCATCAGTTTAATCTGAGCCATTGGAGGATATAAGGTTAGAAATAGGTTAGTTTGTTTATCAAAAGAAAATAAAAGGGTCAGCAAGCTCAAATGCACCCAACTAAGGAAATAAAAAATTCTAGGATAAATAATGGGTCCGAAGAATACTTTCACAAGTTATGGAAAGCATCACTTGTTTATCTCTTGTCATTAAGGCCATTTCCGACATTTCCCCTTATCCCAAATATTTTCGCATGAAAAAAATTATCCCCCTTGATAATAGCCTTTCCTCTCTTA
Source organism: Pinus albicaulis (assembly GCA_034641835.2). NCBI lineage: Eukaryota > Viridiplantae > Streptophyta > Pinopsida > Pinales > Pinaceae > Pinus > Pinus albicaulis. The sequence continues at coordinate 117,870,475 of CM076569.1, forward strand.
GAAATCATTCTCCGTTATAAAAAACCCTTTCCCCTCCTAGAAGACACTTTTCCCTTCCTAACAAACCCTCATTCCCATTTGAAAAACCTATTTCCATTACTAATATCCCTTCCCCTTTACTAACTTTTCCTTTTCATATAAAACAGGAAAAACCCATTTATCCAAAGTTTGCAACGCTTAAAATATATTGGGTCCTACTTCATTTTTTTCCATAATACATTCTCGACATTTCTTGAGCCCATTGTTAATATACATTATATTAACCCCCATATTATATTAATGCCCGTTTTAATATATTTACCCCACTATATATCCCTAATACCTTTATATATTAACCCATTCATATATTAACCCTTCCACATATATATTTCCCAACATACTTCATACCTAACCTTTCTTATTATATTCCAAGACTCCACTTCATATTAATCCTTCGCCTGTCTATTTTACCCGACCCCACCATTTAAACCCACAAAGCCTGTCAACCATCCGATCTCTGCTAGAATATCTGACGGCCCCCACACCCTTTCGCAATCCATCACAGTATGATTTTTAGAACCACGGGGAGGTGAAAAATGGATGGTTTCGCACCACCGTTCCCCCGCCATGCATCATTGCCATGTTTTATCGCACCCCTCAAGCATAAACCACTCAACCGCTTTTCATCGTGTGATAAACCACCTTTCCATTAGACCGCCCATTCCACCTAAACTGTGCGATAAACCACCATTCCACCTGCACTATGCAGTAAACTACCAATGCAATAAATGTTTGTGCCACTGCGATAAACCATTTAAGCTTCAAAAACCATGCTTTACTGTAATTCACCTATTCTCAGTTGAAATTGCAAAAAGACCAAACAACATTTACCGGCCAAGTTTTAAGCCATTGCCAACCAGATTAAGCCTCATTTCAATTCGGACCGTTTCCACAGACCTCCCTATTCCTTTAAGCCATATCGCCTCCCTGCAGACCTATGTTTTATTAACAATTGTTTTATTTTTGCAGGTAATTAGCATACTAGAAAATTGGATAAATAATTTGATACTAGTTCAGAACTCTGTACTCCAGACCCACAATAAATGTATTCAAAAGCTTTATTCAGCAGAAGATTATGTGCAACAATACAACATAGAAAGACCATTGAAACAAAGATAGTAATGGCTTCCAAGGATAAAAAATCTACACCAGCAACAATGCTCTCCACGACACATTCTTTATTATGCATAAAGTTAAACATGTATTTTTAATAAAATTCCCTTTTACTAAAAGTACAGAAACATGAAAGAGTTAGTGAGATTTACTATAAAAGGAAAAGTTAATACAGAGGTTAAAGAGAAGTCAAATAAATGATAGATTTAAAATAAAAATTCAGATGAAAAGCAGTGTGAAAGACAAGCCAACGTGAAAGAAAAACAAACAGATAACATCAATCAAATAAACAGGGACAGCTTGCAGTTAGTTAGAAAGGTGTCACTACTTTTTTGCATCCATATATTTTGTTTCCTAGAATAAATCCTAATCATTTGATAGGATATTTTGTAATAATTAGTATAAATACTTCATCAATTCGAAGTATTGAGGGTGGATTCTTGAACAATTCTATAGTTGAATTGAGCTACTACCAGAGGTTTTATTGTAACTTTTCCATGTTGATAGGCAGGAAAATAATAAAGGCATTTCTTTACAGGATTCATGTGTTGAGGTAATTCAGTGAATTATATTTCAATTGTTCTTGTTATTTTCTTAAGTATTACATAAACTTGCATGTTTTACAAATTTAAATGTTATATCAGGAATATTATTGTAAAATTTGTTTAAGTGCACTCTGTTCTGAGTTGTTATCCATTTTTATGTTTTCTTCTGATATCTGGCTTCCTTAATTTCTCTCTTATCCCGATTGACCTCTTTCACCTTCCTTCATCACCCGGTTTAAGAAATCCTTAACTGCTCCTTGATCCCGATTGAAAATCACTTCACCATTTAGCCTTAAAGATCTGATTTTTCTTAGCCACCTTGCCCTGTAACACTTCCTTTAGATCTTGATTTTGTTTTTTTTTCTCAATATATTGACTCCATAGCCCACTAGAAAGTAGAAATACACCTATCCATCTAAATCAGTAATTCCATCAACAAATCAAAATCAAACCAATCAATCCTACATAACTAGCCTAAAATCAATTAAAACAAAAAAGTTAAATCATTAGGAGAGAGCCTTATCTGAGCATTAGGAAGGCTAGATCCTAATCTCCAAAAGTGGTTGATAGTTAACTCGGTGATTTCTTTATTTAGCCTTGAGAAATTAAAAAGTGATAACATGACGCAATCCTCGAAATTTTTTCTATAAATCTCCTATAATATCTCGCATGCCCAAGAAAGCTACGTACCTCTTATTGTGTCTTGAGGGTTGGGACTTTTGAGATTACCTCTATCTTAATATGGTCTACCTTGATTCCATCAACAAAGATGAAATGTCCCAGCATGATCCCTTCATCATTATGTGACACTTCTCAGTTTCAAAGCAACATTAATTTGCACACAACGTTCTAACACTTTTTCTAAACTCACTAATGATATTTCAAAGGCATCACCGTAAGGTGTGAATTCATCCATAAATATTTCAAGACAATCATTCATCATATCCGAGAAAATTCCCATTATTTCCCTTTAGAAATTTTTTGGTGCATTGCAGACTCCAAAAGGGAGGAATAGGTATGAAAAAGTTCCCCAGGGGCAAGTAAAGGTTGTTTTATCTTGATCTTACGGGGCGATCTATATCTGATTGTAGCCACTAAACCCATCTAAGAATGAGAATAATTTCTTCCTAGAAAGAGTGTCAACAACTCAATCTATAAATGATAAAGGAAAATGGTCCTTCTGGGTGGATTTATTAAGTTCTCTATAATCCACACAGACTCTCCACTTGCCATTATTTTTAGGAATGATAACAAGCAAAGACACCCATTGACTATCATATATCGGTTAGATGAAGTTACCATTTAAGAGTTTTTGTAATTCTTCTTTCACTACCTCCTTTAGTGCAGGGTTCATGTGTCGTTGTGGTTCTCTGATTGGAATACAATAATATTTCAGATAAATGTGGTGAGTGTATAGGCTGGGGTGAATCCCCTTCATGTCCATATAATCCCATGCAAACAATTTCTTGTATTTTTGTAACAGTTGTAATAGCAGTTTGGTTTAATCATCAGTTAGGTTGGGATTAATATTCAAATACTTCCCTGGTTCTATTTCAACTGGACTGTTGTCAGTATGCGGAGTGGTTCTCATCTCCTCAAAGTTCTCATCTTCTACCTCATATTCCTCTCCTAAATTCTCAATAGTATTGAGAGAAAATGAGCTACTAATAAAGCCACTTATGATATCATCCTCTGTCTCATCCTTAAAATACTGAGCTTTTCCAGGGTAAGAAGTGGCAAGGAAAGATCGGATTCGGGCTCAAATTCATTGCACCCAGGATTGTTCAAATCCATTGGCTTCCCTGGATGGTAAAGATTAAGGTTCTTTGTAGCTTGGCCATCCGAAATTATCATAGATCCCAATTTACATCCTATGAATGCATCTGCAATAATTAGCCAAGGCCTTCCTAAGGGTGCCCTCCCAAGTTGGATTTGGTTTTCAAGATAAGGAACTTAGTTGGATACCTCCAGGAGGCAACTATAATAACTATATCCTCTAATACCCCCCCCTAGGTTTAACAACAGACCTTTCTGTTATCTCAAGCACCGTAGGTGTGTGTCTAAGCACATGGAATCCCAAGGTGGTGAAGAGGTCCTTCGTCATTATGATAATGGCCGCTCCTAAATCGATCAATGTATTTATTATGGGCTTGTTGTTGATGTAAATAGTTACTTTATGATTCCCTCGATCATTATACTTGGTCAGGAAGGACTGATCAATCATTAATTTAGACAATTTTCTCATCACATGTATAGTAGCAGGATCCTTAGGCTTCCTCCCAGGATTTTATAATGCACAGGTATCACACTATTTTGGCATAGATAGGTACTTCTTTAAGAGCTTACAGCAGAGGGATCGGTACATGCAAAATTTTCAACTCCCTAAGAAAATCAGATTCAGGTTGTGAGGTTGTTCTAGTCTTGATTTATCTTTCAGGATACGAATTATCTTGAGTTATAATAGTCGAATCAGTTGTTACAGGTGTATCACCTTTAATCGGGTTGGTTGTTACAAGAGCAGCAGTTCTTCCTGAATTATTATTTACAGGCATAACATTCCATCCTACGTCGGCTGCTACAGGCATAACAACAACCTCAATATCTACAGTATTTTCCTTGGGAGACTCACATTCCTCTTCGGTTATGATAGGGGAATGATTTGAATTAATCACTTTTCTTGACTGAAGCTGGATTTCGTTAAGTCCAACTGGAGTAATGAAATAATTCTGGAAGGTAGTCGAGGCCTCTATACTCTGAGCTACCTTATTATTTGGGATAGGATTAAGTTGCATAGGTAATTGGGGTCACACAAGAGGTGTAGGAACAAGAGTTTGGAGAGGAGGTAGTTGTAACTGTTGTTTCATCCGGAATGTAGAAGGGGCTATACCCTGGGCATTTCCCCTCCAGTTTTGAATCCAAGGATACGAATGAGATGGAGGATATTGAATAGGTGGAGTGGGAAACCACTGGTTCTAGGGTGAAGGGAACTATGATGGAGAAGAGGTAGAGTATTTCCATGGAAATTACTGAGCATATGCATTATTCCACGAATTAAAAGAAGAAAAGTCTTGATACATACTTGGAGCTCGTGGCTACCATGGGTTCTTGGATCCAATGAAATAGGAGGGCTGAACATCTTCATTTGACTCTCTAAGTACTACTTTTAATCTGGAAAGCTTCGAGCACTCACCTGTAGAATTCTCTAATTCACAAATATTTCACAAGTTGATGATGTTCATTTCGCACTCACTCAAGGGATGTTTCTTTCTGCATTTTTAACAAAACACAACTAGAGGTTCATCAACTTCCTAATGTTCTCTCTTGGTGTTGACTTGTGTTATCATTCTTTGAGCAGATAAGGTTCTAATGAGATCAGTTTTAAAATTTTCGAATAAATTTTCGATCTCTGCCCTGATCATGCCCCTACTTACGGATTTCTGTATTGGGACCAAGGGGTCCCGTACCAAACTTCTTCCTTTGGACGATCCTCTCGAACTTTTCATACAAAGTATTATTATTTCGTCAAACGATTCATGAGATATGTCCCCTTTTCCGAGTAAATTCAGGTGCTTCAGGAAATCATCTCTCATGCCCCTTATAAATATGGATTTCAATATTTCAAGACCTAAATCACTAAATTTAGATCTCTGCAAATTATATAGAAATCATTCCACATAATATTCCAGACTCTTTTCTTCCTTTTGTTATATTCTGAATATTTATTCCCTCAAATCCTTGGTATGTCAATAATCCTGATATTTGGAAAGAAACTTCCATCTCATGTCACCCCATGTCAGAATAGTAGCAACACCAAGTCCCATAAACCATCTCAATGTTGCTCCTTTTAGAGTGGCGGGTAAAGTTTTTAGCTTCTGTGTGTCTGCGGTATAATTATAACTTCTGCATAAGACATCAAATTCAAACAGGAAGGTATCTGGATCTTCTACTGCAATTCATTGAAAAGATGGAAGAGACGACAAAGGAATTTTTTTCATGGGAGCTTCGCCTCTTACTTCTTGTATTGTAAATTAAAAGGTAGTGACAGTGCCATATGTCTTATCATTTTATCCCCCATAATTGAACCTCGTAATTCTTGATGTGATGAATTAGGTGAGAGACTATGAGATGACATGTTAAGATGCTCTGGATTTGGCCGCTTCACCACACTTCTTGAATCTAGATGATGATAACCAAATAATTACTTTTCCAACTCAGGCCCTTGGTGCTCCCTACTAGTCTCCCCTTGTGCTTCAAGCTTCAGTTCATGTTAAGTAGCTTCCCACTGCTGCTCTTGATCTGGACTCCCAATATTAGGAGTGGCTATATCTATTGAGGGATAATGAGGTCCAGAGAAAGAGGGACCAGATGCTCCTGAATTAGGTGTGACAACAGATTTTTGTGGCCCTATTTTCCTTGTAACCCTGTATTAAATGAACTATTCATTTTGTGCTTTTGAAATTATATCCCCAATAAATGTTTTCCTCCCAAATATACACTCTTCTTTTCCTTCTTACGCCTCGTTTTTCCTGTGACTAATTAGAGTGGGCGCGTTTCAGTTTCTCTATTATTTCTGCATCTTCACACATGGACCCTATGTGTATTAACTCACACCCTAAATGTCCCAGCTTATATAGTGGTGAGCCTGCCCAGGTATGTTAGAGCGATGCGTAGGTTCTTACCTCTCATCTTACCACCCAACGGCTGTAGAGCTAAGGACACGCTCTAAGAAAAAATGAAATTCCACACCCTAAGTTCCTGAGTGGTCATAATGGTGAGCCCACCAAAGAATGTTAGAGCGATGCACATGTTCTTACCTCTCATCTTACTACCTAATGAATATTCACTAGAGAAACTATATCATTAAATAAACAACTTGGCTGACTATACCATCAAATTCCTTCCCCAACAACGACGCCAAAATTTTGTGTCGATTTAATCACGTATTAATTGTCAACCCAGGGTAGGTCTATTTATTTCAAAGGAGTGTACATATCTATGCTGATACACTTCAGCCAAGAGTGAAAAGAATGAAGACATAAATAAATGCCGCTAGACTTAATTGCAGAAAGTAACACTCATGTGGAAATAAGAAATTATATTACAAAAATAAAACCACACTTCATGTTACCAAGAAAAATAGTGTGCCACACACTACGCCACCGACTAGGCCAGTAAACTAGACAATATACTCAATTAAATCTACAAGAAATAATAATTGATCTACCACAATACTACTGTAACTACTGCAATCCCTGCTAAAGAGGCAAGCCCTTCCTCCCTAGCAGGGCACAAGGATGAAATGTGAACTTATTAAGTTCCCAAAGATATATTCAGAAACATAAGCAACGATGTCTTTGTATTAAGGATTTATGAATTACAGAAACAAAATGACATTATTGTACTTTTTGTCTGTCCCTTTTCACATGGGACTAAGTCCTCTTTATAAGTTTTACACGTCCAAAATAAGAAAGCAAATAAGTCATAAGAATCTCATGATTCTCATGATGATCAAAATAGAAATAGTTACAACAAGTTCCAAATACAGGGCTTATTACTATTTCATCATCCATTAAAATCACACCCTTCTTGATTCCCTAGATGTCTATATATAATATAATTCATATGACAATTTTCTTCGTGGAATAGTACCTACAATCTTGGATAATTGTATTAGAGTCAACATCCTACGGTGTAACAACATTTCCGTGATGTGTGACAACAATGCTTAAGGTGTAACAACAATGGCCTAAGGTGTAACAACCATTGTCTGATGCAGCAAGTTCTCATAGCTCCTTTTTAATTCATCACATCGTTGTCCACCCTTTAGTTAGGAACCTTGGAGTAACACCTGAAAGACACAGAGCCAAAAAACTTCCTCCAAAATCACCTTGATTAGTCATCAAAAGACATCACCTCATTCATATTTAAAAAAAATGGAAAAATAATATGTTATGACAAAAATGGAGTCTCATCACGAGGAAAAAGGTAATTATGGTCTAAAGGTACACAGGTTCAAAGGTGAAATGGTCAATGATGGGGGAAAAAGGTGTTTTAAATACACTCAAAACCTGCACCCAACAATAGGGGCCTAATTTCTCAAGGAACAATGCAAGGAAATATGAGCTCAAGCATAAGCATAAATTGACTAAGTCTAGGCCAGAGCTTCTCAGTGAGTAGAGAGATAGGTTATTCACTTGCATATTGTGCTCAGTTGAGCAAAGAAATTTTAATACATCTTTATTCATCACATGAACAAAATTAGACATTGTGGTTTTTAACACAATGTTTTCCCCAAAAAAATTAGTGTGTGCATGTATGTTATTTATTATTGCATGTCTAAAATTATTGTTCTAGATTGTGAATTACTTTCCTTGGAGCAGTAAAGTAGGTTTCTGTCTTCTGATTTTCATTAAACATTCATGAGTAGTTGTAAATATACACCATATATATATATATATATATATATATATATATATATATATATATATATATATATATATATATATAGGTTATTTCTCCATAAACTTGAAATAAAATTATATTGTTTCATTTTTTTATTTAAAATATATATATATATATATATATATATATATATATATATATTTTTTTTTTTTATTTTAAAAGGAGTAGGTGTCAATTCCAATCTTAGCACCAACCAAATTACACATCTCCCTCATACTGAGTTTTAGAATGAGCATTTCCGCTCAAATATATTTAGTATAGAATGAGCATTTCCGCTCAAATATATTTATACTAAATATGTAGTTTAACTATTTTGATTTTTTTTGTTGAGCTAAAAACAAAAACATTAATCACATTTATTTAAAATTAATTAAATATGTAAGATTTATTATTACATTTTGTGAATTATTATTATCTCACGTAGATATTGCATTGGATTTTTGATAAACCATATTAATTTGGCTTTGACTTAAAATTCAATGCAATATTTTTATATTTTAACATTGGAAATTAAAATTTATGATTTTTCAAGAATAATTTAATTTATTTATCTTCCAAGGCATTTATGTTGGGAATTGATGTCAGACTGTACCAGTGTTGGACATTATTTTAAGAAATTTTGTCAAAGCATTTCTTCCTCCTTTTCGTCTTATTGTGAGTAGCCATATTGTATTCCACTTGGATTCTTCATTGTTCCTTAAACTTTGTGGATCTATTGGGTATTAAGATATGTTTGAATAATGTATTTATTGCAATAAGTTATATAGATTTAATATTTTAAGTTGAGTTTTGTTAAATATTTCTATGATCAAAATTTTATATGAACTTAATTTTTTATTGTGAAATATTATATATATTAATTAAAATGTTATAAATAATAATTATTTTATAATTTTTGATGTTAATTAAATTTTATAATAATAATTAAAATTTAATATAAATTTTGTGTTTGAAATTTATATTTTATTTAAAAATATATATTTGTTTATTACTAAAATAGTTTAGATATTAATATAATTATTAAATAAATCTATTCTCGTTTTAGAATGAGTATTTTTTATCAAAATTTGTATAATTAGTTACAATTATAGTTTTTTGACATTTTTATTAAATTTGAGGGTTTTCAGTACATAAAATATTAACTCATAAAATTACTTTTTTCATTTTTCAAGTGCTGTAAATCATTAAAAAAAATGAAAATATATATCTATAATAAAGAAAAAATACCTTTTTATTAACTTACTCCTAAAAAATGTGTCATGTATGCACTCCCAAATTAAGAAACTATGATATATGTCATTACATATATCTTCACTATGGACAATTTTATTGAGCATTTAGGTTGCTTGATTTGATATCTCTTGTGCCCCTTTTTTTATTAATATTTATTGATTTATTTTTATTAATATTTTCGTATTCAATATGTTTCTTGTTTTATTTTATGGGTTATTTTATAAATATTTATTGATTTATTCTTATTAATATTTTTAATCTTTTTATATTCAATGTGTTTTGGGTTTTATTTATGTTTTTTGGTTTTAACATTATTATCATATTATTACAAAGAGCATACAAATAATTATGCCGTAAGGTATTCCTATTTGAAAACAACTCTCCTAGGTGCCACTGTGAAGGCCCTAGCCCTCGGTCCGTGTTCTAACTGGAATTCAAAACAAAAATTTGGTAACCTTATCCTAAGGTTACTTTATACTTACGAGGCGTAGATATTTAATTGGTGTTAACTCTGTTCATAATATATATGCGGATATGATTTTTATGTGGTACCTTAATCCGTAAGATTGAATCTGCTCTGTCATCAAATTACAATTAAATTTCCGTCCTCGTTGATTGGTACTTTTTGACACCTGTCCACCTTGATACTCGCTCCTCCCGCCTTTCGACAAACCCCAGTTTTCGACACGGTATCACTTCATTTCTCTCTTGGCGCTTTGGGGTTCCTCTGCTCTGGTTTGTTCTTCGAGGGTTCTGTTGCTTTTGTCGTTGGTTCGATGTACTCCTTTACTTCATTCTTCCGTTGGCACCGTGTGGTTTCTCTGCAAAGGTTTGTTTCGTTGGTTCCGTTGCTATGCCACTGGTTCAATGTATGTTCTCGTCGCGTTTGTGTTAACGCTGTCAATCCACCTTCGTTTTCTGTGTGGAAAAAGGTTTGGATTGAAACTATAATGGTCTGGTTGGTCTTTCTTGTGATTTGGTTGCAGACTTATCAATTTGTCCGTTTAACTATACTGTCCATGTTACAGGCTGAAACTTCCGGATTTGCTCCGACAATCTTTCCCAACTCGGCTCGTCTTCTCGCCAAGGTAAGTCGAGGTTCTATGATTTACTCTGTCACTCGTCTTCACCAGTTACTGAGGTATGCTGCTCCTGGTGAGCAGGTTTTCTTTCGTCCAACTTCGTCTTCCCGTTCACTGTCTCTCTTTTATACTCAGGTAAATGCTACAGGGTTTATTCCCTGTTCTCTGTTTTGAAATTTCTTTTTCGTTTTGTCACTGAACTGGCGTTCTCCAGGTTCTAACTCCCATTTGCTTACTCCATATTGCAGGTCAACTAACCTTGAGATCTTCCATGGGTTCGACCGGTCAGAAGGAAGACAGCCCCAACCAAGGAACGGGTAGGGTCGTTCTGCTCTATGACTGGTTAACTTGGGATTTACCTGTGTCTTTTCTGGTTCCCGTTCATTCTGCGTTCTTGGTCTTGTGGGTTGTTTTGATAAACCCTCCCTTGGAAAACTGTGTCAAATAGCTATAGGGTTTCTATATGTCTCAATTTGTAAGTCTTCACAGTCGCAGTTTGAGCGTTGTTCGTTCATTTATTTAAACCCTACTTTGCGTTTATCGTTACAAAACAAAGGGCTTTCTGCAAAATGTATATTGAACTATTCCTGTATATTTCTATGACTGCTTTTACTCAGTTAATTTGAAATGACTCTTAATGCATTACCTGGTTTTTGCTGGTGTATTACCGATAGGGTAACTGGTTGTTTCCCAAATCTTTTTGCTGGAAAAATTGGTTATTGTTTGTTATGATTCTTCATTCCTCGCCTGTGCGCTAATTCCTTTCATACTCTTTCGGATATTAGCTGCTCTTTGTGCTGTCGCTTCTCCTGTCTGCAAGGATTTTTAACTTCCAATACTTTGTTTACTATACACATTAAAATTGACAATCTAATGCAGTAGAATAATACATGAGAGATTAGCTGTAACTGTATATCTGGCAGATGGTTAAATAACTCTGGTTCTTATTATGCTTTTCTTCCTGAAAATTCCGAACCTTACATATGATTTACTTTCTTGTTTAAATACTTGCAAAAAGAAAACGTGTAACAGTTTCTTGTCTTCGGTTGAAACTGATAACTGGAATAGTTCTAACTGTCTAATCAGTTTCTCTTTTCTTTAAAAGAAAAAGAAAACGGACAGACTCCTAATTAACAAAACAGTTAGACTCCTAATTAACAAAACAGTTAATAGTCCTAATCCTATTGTTTCTGCCTAATTTATGAGTAACAATAAATAAAAAGAAATTAAAATACAGGTTCCATAACCTGCCTACCAACACATGCAAAAGTCTTCTTTCCTGTCGAGACAGTCAACCATCTTTTCCCTCCTCCGAGATGGATGCTCCTGCATCACACTGTGTCCATGTATGAGCCATTGAATTAAATGTTAGTCGATTGAAATGTTTTAGGCCATTAGATCTACAAGTAAATAGTTATATATATATTTTTTATAATGTTAGTTTTTTTCTTTTTAATAAGTTATACTGAATTTAGGTTTTGGTGACTTTTAAGTTAAAGTGTTGTTATATTTTTATATGTAAATGTAAATAGTTTTATATATGTTTTTTTATAGTATTTATTTTTTTCTTTTTAAAAAGTTAAATTGAATTTAGGTAATATAGTAAAATAACAATAAACTCTAAAAACAACCCATGGTATTGACGCATGGTATTCATGTGGAATATAGTTTATTTAAAGGGGGGAATTAAGATGGCCTAGATCAATCTTAACTCTGGATCTACCAAGAGGTAAGAGAGATCAAATGTCTTGATATGCAAACTCTTTTAGAGTGAAAAGTGAATTGATCCTTCTAATAAATAATATATATCTAAACTAACTATTTAATAAAATTATTTTTAATTATTTATAACCATTAGTCTTTTAAAATTTTACTTAATAAAATGTATCTAAATTTTCATACATCGAAATGTACATAGTTTTTCTTCTTCTATATTATTTTTGTTACAACTATTTTATTATTCCAAAAATACATGGTTTTTTTATATATATTATTTATGTTACAATTGCTTTATTATTCAAGAGTAGTATTTCTTAATATATAAAAAACTAAATTAATAATATATATTTTTTAAATATATGATATTTTTTTAAATTTCCAAATTATTTCAGAGGACATGATTTAACTTTAGCAATAATGATAAATGTTCAGAATTCTCATTTCTTAATTAACACTAAATTTACCTTTAATTACTTAAGTGTAATAGTTTGTAACTACATAACAATTTTTTTTAAAAGAGAGTCCATACAGGTGCAATGGTTTAACAGAATAGTGGAATAACCTGTTCAAGTGTATTAATGACCCAAATATGGGTCATTAATACACTTGAACATGTTATTCCACTATTCTGTTAATACATAACAATTTGTAACTACATACATACTCTTTCAATTTTTTTTGTTAATGAATATCAAATTTCTTCTGTTAAAAAGAAAAACTATATACAGATCTTTAATTACCTAATTGTGGCTAAAAAACTTACATGTTTTTTACTTTATAATCATAAACTAATTTCACATTATATAATGTCAAACTTACTCAAGTTTTTATTCTGAAATTTTAAACAAAGTTTTTCACTACATAATTTTAGCTTTTATAATTTTTTTATTTTTCAATTCCAAACAAAACTTACTGTTGGTGTACAAGTGTGAATGAATATTCAAACCCTTTTCCACATTAATTATCATTCCAGGTGCATTTGGTTATTGCAAGGCTAACACACACAGTATGTTCAAATGACAATAGCATAATTCTATATTAATCATGGATTCGATAATTTAAACAAAGCAACAATCATTGTAATAGAAAATAAAGAAATGGAAGAAATAAATCGTAAAGCTTACAATGCATTCACAACAATAAGAATATCAACAAATACATCTACTATCACAACAATTGCAAATTATACAAAACATGAAATAGAAATAACAACATAAAGGAAGTACGCAGCACCTGATTGGAGAGTGGGCCCAACTCTCTGATCAAGGCCACGGAAAACTTACAGCTTACAAATGGAACATCAAAACACTATTCATTCAATTAAACGAACATACTTTTGTTACAAATTTGTCTCTTCTTGCTTAACCCTCCATGCCTTCTCCTATGCGTTCTCTCTTGTGTTCTATCCTCCCCTTCTCTCTGATTTGTGCCCTTTTAAATATACAAACAACCAAGGGTAAATAAATTGATTACAAAATCTCAATAAGCAAGATGAGATCTGAAATATCTTTCCATCATGATTCAGCTGGCACAAGTCGAATCTGGCAATTACAACTGGGGCAATTTTGGAAAACGGCCACAATGGAAAATCTGCAAATCTTTCATTCAAAGAACCCTGCGTTTCTCTCAATCAAGACCAAATTTTGGAAAATTTCTCATTAGAAAACTAATTTGGTCCATTTTGCACAAAACTCATGTTTCGGATTTTCAAGATTCTTCTCCATTTTCCCGAAACATTCAACGCAAAACTGTCTCTTGTTATTCTAGCAAATTTCTGAGTTAGAATATTTAACTAACAGTTGAAGATCAAATCTGCAATTTGGAAGAGATCTTGGAGGCTAAAATAGTGAGTTATGTTATAATGAATTTATTAATAAACCATCATTGGAAAAATCATGCATAGTAATCATTAATTTATTAAAATAAAGGAGAACAAGTATTATTTATCCAAAAGAGCATAAACAATTATGAAATGGAATTATATAATAAATTATGATAAATAATGTGATAAAAGAATATTAGAAATGGATTAAATGGATGTTAAGAAGTGATAATAATAATAGACATTAGTGGCCCAACATCTCCCCCAAACTTAACTTGTTGCATGTCCTCATGCAGATCAATGCCTTAGCATTAACCAAGTTGTAATATAATAATCAAAAAATTCACCCTAGCACATGATATTGATGGAAGAGAATAAATTTTCCTCGAATGCTTCCTTAAAACAATTTTCATGTATAATTTCAACTGTAAGTATATGAAATTTTGTAAGAAAATTTATAATATATTAAAGCTTCTCCAATCCAAAAATCAAATCAATAAAATGGACGGATTTCAATATATCAGCAAAATGATTTTAGTTAACAATGCATGATTTTTTGGAATTAAAAAATTGGTTTATCTTGAAAAATTTTGGGTTTAATGATACATTTGTTGTCCACAAATCAGAAGAATCCAGTTAATAGTTTTAAGGATATACACAAATCAATTTTAGGATTGTATACCTTAAATGAGGAAGAAATGAGAAATAATTCATCATGTATAGCAACCCTTCCACCAAACTAGAGAATTAGCATGCCCTCATGCTACACTAGAAAACAAATTGGGGTGGTTTCTACAATCATGGTTGAAATATTTGTTTGGTGTATAACAACATGGAATGAGGGAGAATAATGAGATCAATGGATGATAAAGAATATTAATGGCATGTTCATGATAATGAAAGTAACACTCCCCCAAACTGAAATATTTTGTCTCTGAAAAATGGGAAGTGGTAAAGAAAGAGAAATAATGGTTGAAAAAGATGAGTGAATAATGCTCAATGGTTTTTCATGACATTCTCCTAAAATTTTAATAAATCAAAACCTTATGCTATTTTACCTCAAGTTTTACCTCCATAAAAATGTGGAATGACATGTATGGATTGAAATTTTTTGAAGCTGATGTAGGTTGAGCTAATGCTAAAAGTGATGCGGAAGGTGGAAGCCGTGCAAGCTGAAAAAGTAATCAGAAAATGTAGCAGGGTTTCCTTCCACCAAAATGATTAGTTTCCCTACCATCTATAAAAAAATCTCATGAATATCCTTAATCAATAATTCATCACCTCAATTACCACATTTTATATAAAAATGATATAATCATATTGTGAATGGCATGGGATAATAATGGATAAGAAAGGAAAATATGCATTCCCTCTACCCATAAGCTTTGGTTGTCATGAGCAAAGAAATTATGAGAATTAGTTATCTCAGTCTTGTCTTCTCACGGTCTATCCAATTACATGGGATTCAAAATTAGAATGAAGCATCTTAGTGGTGTTGCTAAGATATGAATAAATGGTGATTGATTGAGCAAGAAACTACCTTTGGTTAAATGTATGATACTTGTAGAATAAAGGAATTATAGATTAGATAATACAAAATTTCAAATATCAAATATCCTAAAAGTTTCATGCCTGACATGTAAAGTAAATATTTATAACTCAATAATAGATATAAACCATAACCACCATCATCTAAGAACTGATTAAATATTACCCCATGAACCATGAGTTCTAGAAAACTTTGTATATGCAACAGTCATCTTTATCGGAAATTAGCTTTGAGAAAACAAGGTAACCAAGTAGATTATAGTATTAAACTAACTTTTATACCATAGGCATAGCCACTGCTACTAGTAAGCATCCATATCCTCGACAGGGATGCCTTTTTAACCCATTGAGATGTCAGTGTCCCATCTATTAGAAATAAGTACATAGTTGCAAAAAACCTTTCAATTGACTTATATGTCAACTAAAGATCCTTGTTCTAGTGTGGTAAATAGTTAATAACAATGCCATTCACGAGAGCTAACAAAAGTGAAAAATTCAGCTCGTGATGAGATCTCTTGTCCTTTAGTTTTATGACCGAAGGCCATTATCGTGGCTTGGTGACTAGCATTGATAATGTCACTTTATTAGGACCTATGATCATTGTAGGTCAGCTAGTGATGAGACCTCCTATCCTCTATTTGACCATTTATGTTTAAAATTAAACTATAGTTTTTGTTAATCAATAACAGATTACTTAGTAGATGGGGTGGCAGATCAGCTCCTTAAGAGCTAGGGATGGCGTAAAAAGTTCTGCAGTAACTATTTTCAACTTTGATAGTTTTGCTCCTAAAAAACTAATAACCTTAAAATTACTGGTGATAAATATATTTTTCATTGTTGAGATTGGGGCTGAGGAACAGTTTATTAGATAATGGCGGAAAGATTTAAATACAATTATGTGGTCATCACCATAAATTTTACAAGATCATGGATTTGACCAATTAGGAAAGTTGAAATTTGACATGATGAAATCATCTTTGCATAATTATTCCTTAAAAATAAGATTATGTTTATAGATAAACAAAGATAGATTGACTACCCAAACATTATGTCAAAGAGGGCCTAGATCACTAAAAGTATTTCCCATTCACTGAAGAGAACAAAAAATCAGAAAGACATACATATGTTGAATTCAATGTGAAAATTGGCCAACAACAATAGTTGTGACTAAGGTAAGAACAACCATGACTTAGGTAATAATAGGGAAAGGGGAAAAAGAACAATGTTAGGAAGGTGACATGAAGGAGGATTAGTCACTTTAAAAAATAATGAGGAATTAAGAGTGAATCATTCCTGAAAAGACTTACCATAATAATCATCCTTTAAATACGAGACCCCCCATAAGTAAAGTATGTCTGCCATCAGTCATAGTTGTTCATGTCATAAGTAAAATACCAAATAAATCCATGGAGTCAGTCGAGAACGTACCTGGTGACTTACCTTAGCAGAGTAAAAATAGTGGAGGAGTAACAGCACCAAGTACTTAGAAAAATATCACCATAGAGTAACATCACCGGAGGAGTAACAACATTCAACACTTAGAAAAATTATCAGGAGTAACAGCAGTGACGGATTCACAGCACCAACGGAGTAACAACAGTGACATATTCATAGCACTGATGGAGTAACAACAGTGATGGATTCACAGCACTGACAGAGTAACGGTAGTGATGGATTCATAGCACTGGTGGAGTAACAGCAGTGACAGATTCATAGCACCGACGGAGTAACAGCATCTGGAGTAACATCAGTGCGAGTAACAACATATGGAGTAACAATAGTGCGAGTAAGAACATCTGGAGTAACAATAGTGCGAGTAACAACATCCAGAGTAACAACATCCAGAGTAACACCATCCAGAGTAACAACATCTGGAGTAACAGCAGTGAGAGTAACATCATCTGGAGTAATAGCAGTGTGAGTAACAACATTCGAAGTAACAGCAGTGCGAGTAGCAGCATCCAGATTAACATCCGGAGTAACAGCAATGTGAGTAACAACATCCGGAGTACCAAGATCAAGGAGTAACAACAGTGTGAGTAACAACATTCGGAGTAACAGTAGTGCGAGTAATAGCATCTGAAGTAGCAGCATCACGAAACATAAGAAATCGCTCATTTTATTTTGAGAACCAAACAAAACAAATGTGACTTTGAAGTAAACAATACCTGAAGCATAAAAACATAAGAGAAATCAAAAAATAAATGACTCTTTATTGAAAACCAATAAATAAATAAAAATCTTAAGTTACAACGGTTATGATTTTTTTTGCAGCAATTTTGTTTGTGAATGGTGAATAAATGGTTTTTTTTTTTTTTGGAAATGACTTAGATCTTCAGATAGAAATCAATTCTCTATTTCTCATGTTATAAATCCATTAATTGATGAAAAATATCCATGTTGTTTTCTCTGTGCGAGTAAACGTCTTTGAAAATGTTTATATTTCATTATCATTGCCTTCAAGAATCACTTGTTCATAAATTGACCTGTAATATTCCTAGTTAGCCTAAGCTAATAGGAATATTTGATTTTTTTTTATTTTCTTAATTGACGAATAAAATGTAGAGGACATGTAAACTCCTAAAAACATCAAAATAAAACAATGCCCAATGTGAACAGAGGCAAATTAGGGTTGTCTCAATAAAATACCCTTGTATGTGAAAAAGGATTGAGGAGATTGACTGGGTCAACAAGACCAAATCACAACATTGTCTAGATGCATTGAACCTCCTTGTTGATCAGTGCAATTTTAGATGGAGGATCTTCATGTGAAAGGAGCTAGAGTTTTGAAGGTGGTTTAGGGTTTCTCAAGCTCTCATCTTATAAAAGGAAGGGGAAGGCTCAAGAGAAGGTTTTTCATGATATTTTATTTTGATGTTTGTTTAGATAATTCAAATTCTCTTGGCTGTTTAGCAGAGAATTGTGAGGATTTCCTGTTTAGGGATTCTCTCGCATTCCATGGAGTAGATCTTGGAGGACATTGTACTTCTCTTCCACTATCAGGCATATTTCCAAGCTCCATCTCCCTTAGATAGGGTAAATCTTATTGTGGTTTACTTATTTCAGTGAGCTACAGCAAGTGGAGACTAGATCTATTCAGATCTAGACTATACTAGTGCCTCTTCTCAATGAGTGAGTATTTTATCCTCCTGGAAAAGTGTATTAGCTATTTGGGCTTTAGATTTTGATCTTGGCATCAGGCCAATCTCTGCTTCAATCTTAAAATGTGTTTTCTCCTCTTGGACTACGTTATTTCCAGTTGCAGAGTTTTGGGGCATTTTGGCATTCATTTGGAGAAGAGATCTCTAGTGGATGGATCCTTCCTTCACCATGGTGATCCATGAATTAGACATCTAATCCATGTCTACTTCAGATCTTATCTGTTTACTGTTGTGCTTACTTCATATTTTCTGAATCATTTTTTATATCTGCTGCAGTGAAACTCAGATCTACTCTCTGTATTTCATGTATTGTTCAAATCCCCAAGGGGAATGTAAATTAAAGACAATATAGTGTACCGATCTGTTATAGATCTGATATTTTGTGCACATATCTATCTTAGATCTGATATGTAATGTATAGCTGCTACAGCTCCTGAATATTACGTTGTACATTCTTGTTGCAGAGAAATAAAGTGTTGCATTACCTCTTCCTGAGGGTTTCCTTCATTAAAGTCTTCATGCTTTCTATTATGAACTATATAGAACTATTTGTAGACCTCTTTTTCTCTTATAAATGTATTTATTCAGCCTTCTACATGTTTTCATACTACTACTTCCCATAATAGCGTAACTTTCTGAAGCAGTCTTATGTGTTTGCTGCAAGTCTCTTATTTGAGCTATTTCTAGCTACACTAGGTGTGGGGAGATCTCTTTAACCCACCTAGAATGATTTGTTTCAGCTCTAATTCTAGATGTGAAGTGTATAATATGTGAACTAAGGGATCCAAGTCCCATTTTACCTTATTTTCACTTAATTTTCTGAAAATAACATTTTCTCTGCAAGAGTTGATGAACAGTCCCATTTTGGGATATTACAGTGGTATCAAAGCCTCTTTCTTGGCTCAGCCTATGAATTTCAGCCAAATAATATAGAAGAATATCAAAATTATGAAGAATATGAAATTAATCTCATCATTTTTTAGAACTAAGAAGAGCCTCTCCAAAGAGGAGGAGAAAAAAGAAGAGGAAGGACCGTGCACTTCCTATTCTCATGAAGAAGAAGAAGACAAGCATGAAAGATACTTGGATCATCAGGTTCTAAGTTAATACCTGGGTGAATAAAAATCTCATTCTAGAGCCTTCAAGGAAACTATATCCATCCCATAGTTTATTCAGTAGGAGGAGGAAAGGAAGGCCTGGAGCAAAAGGGAGATTAAAGGCAATAAATTCCTATTATCTACATTTGATGGGTAAACTACAGCAAGAGCTTGGGTGATGAAGCTAGAGGCTTTCTTCCTGCTACATCCTATAGTAGACAGAGGGGCTGTAGAAATTGCAGCACTACACCCTGAAGGTGAAGAAAATATTTGGCGGTTCATCCATTTGAGCCATGCAAAGGTTTCTACTCTTGCTAATTTTTCTCAAAGGATGATCAGGAGATTTGGCAAAGGAGGGTGGAGCCCTCACCACTAGTTGAAGAGGCACGTACCAGCGCTGTTGTATCCATGGAGGAGAAACCTTCATCTTCAGTAGTTTGGGAAGTCAACACATATGAAGAGGAAAATCTTGCAACCCTGCAAGGAGCCTCCAAATTTCACCAAGTTATGATGTCCATCTATTGTCATTTCAACAAACATTATGGATGGGTATACATCATTGCATGTTGTTGATTTATAGTAGTAGAAGTGCATTACGCTGTATAAGAGAAGTGATGGAGAAAAGAGGAACCATTCCTCATGTGAGCATTCAAAGGGAAGCTTCATTCAGGAAGCCATGAAGGAAGCAGTAAGAAGGAGTAGACATCTGGAGATAAGAAATTCTTTCTCCTCTCTGTATGACCCTCTCTCAATGAGCATGCCACAGCTCAAAGAGATACTTCTACTTACATCAGATCCAAGGCCTCTTTAGTTTTGGAAGGCTATGCATGAGGAGGAGATCTCATGGAGAGATTTCATTGGAGGTGCACTTCAACACATCATGGAGTGCAAAGTTCTTCAACAGTTTGAGGAGGTTCTTCCCTTCTCACACTTGGATCTTCATAGATTCAAGAAGGAGCAGATAGATGATGGAGGACATATTAGGATGGATAAAGTCTCTCATGCTTGTGTTGGACATTTCTTGAGCCTTACACATCATGATGGGAGGTTTTTGCCTACCACCTATTTGGGTCCTTATGGGATCAAATTGATCCTTGAGAGGAATGCATTTCAACATCCCATGAAATGCAAGGATAGAAATTTGGGAAGATGGTAGCCGTCATGGGGGGAGTACCAATATGGAAAATGGAAGGATAAATCCACAAGTGGTTGAGTGGATGTGGACAGAGAGCAATAAATTGGTGAGCTACTTGTAGATTTATGATACCAGACAGCAGGAGGCTTGGCTGCGCTGGTTACTCTTGAAGGAGTTTGGCCATCACTTGGAATACACTCTTCCTAAGGGTATGGGGGTAGAGAATATGTGGCAGGATGCTTGCATCATTGAGCTACAAAGAGTATGGATGTATGGTGTTCATGTGACATTCATATCAGTCATTATGTCTTCATCACATGACTTGTATGATGAGAGCACAAGGAGGCAACAAACACTTTTGTTTCTTGGGTTATACTTGAGAGAGCAAGTGCATATTTGCTCTCACACATTGTATGATGTTGGAGGAGTAGGAGATGGCACTATCATTGTGCAAAGGGGCTACTCCTTGGCCTTAGATGAACAGGAAGTACCTCCATTTTGGGAGGAATTTCCTAATTGCAACAACATTGTTGGAAAAGTCTTTGACAAGGATCATGTCAAAGAGATGAGCTATGGGTTGGCAACAAGTTATTTGCATAGGCCAACAACGCTGTTCTTTTGGAGCATGGACTTATTCATGTATTCATGCATCACTTTACTTTTAGCACATGGTGATAATGTTTTTTTTACAGCTATTGATTATGTAACTCAGTATTTACATCTTCTTACCATTATCATACAATGCATTGTTCCACAAGAGGGAAAGTTTTTTGTTGAGCGCCATAATTTTTTTTTTTTCCAAATATTATGATGGAGACAGCCATCCCTTGTATAACCATGAGAAAGTGTTTGATTATTTATTGTATGCTCAGTGGCGCATTCTATCATTTAATATTCACTAGTAAATGTGATGATTCAAACAACTAGCCCATTGTCAAAACATCAGTTGCCATATTATTTTATGAAGTTGCAACGAGAGAGACTACAGTGTGTCCACTTGAGACATTGTTTGTATGATGCAGCATCATGTGAGACCTTCAGCAAAATTCTCAATTGGATACCCTGTAATGATCATGTCCTATTCATCATGGATGAGATGCTTTGGGCCATCTTGTTCTTCAATGTTGGAGAGAAGGTCCTTGGAGGATTTTTCTTCATTTTTCCACTTAAGGGAAATACTTTTGTAGCCCAGGATCAACACATACTTTACACTTATCATAAGTGGAGAGAATGACAGCATGGGGTAGACTACCTTGTCTACCATGATCATATTTCCAGCCCACCTACCTTGCATGAGCCAAAGGTGGAGGAAGACTTTCAGGAGTTTCCATGTTGGAGGGTAACTCATTTTGTATGGATGATTTCTTGGGGATGGGAGATTCATATGGGGATGGCAGATCCCAATTCATTTCAGCCCACATGCCTGAAGAAGGCCCTCCAGTTCTATCCTTGCAGTTGCTTGAGGACAAGCAACATTTGGGAGGGGAGGACTGTAATGTTCCCAAAATTAGCATGAAGCTAATTGGAACATTAATTTTTCTTATATCATCTAGGAGGTGAATAAATGGGTAAGGAGGCCCATGAGTAGGAATAAAATCCCTCATAGTGTGAAAGGGATCATCAGAGTAGCTACATTTTTCACCCTCAAGTGTGAAAAGGGGCAAATGCATGAGGACAAGGTCAAGTTTGACCAAGTCAACAGCGCTGCCATAGTGGGAGTGGATCAGCTTGAAAGAAAGTGCAGTGTGAAAGGGGAAGAGATAATTTGGTGGAGGAAACCTTAATGTGTGGGGGCCAATTCAAGGAGGCTTTCATTTTTATAAAGGGAGGGCAAGGCAGCCATAGAAGAACATGTTATTGAGTATAGAATTTGGTATGCATGACTATTTGATATCTTCAGTTGTTTAACTAAGATTGTTGTGCTGCTTAGCAAAAGGGATTTCCTGTTTAGGAATCCTTCTCCCTTATAGAGAGGCCTCTTGAGGGATTGTACTTCATTCTCCACATTTCAGGCTCAAGGCCAAGCCACCTCCTTCAGCTACAACATTATTCCTGTAGCAAGAAATGTTGTGTTGCAGGGTGTTGCAGTGGAGAGTTCCAATATTTGACAAGCAGAATGTCAAAGGCATCTCCCATAATGCTGCTACACATAAGAAGTCTCTCCCATGGGGAAAGTACCTCTTGAACATCTAAGGCCAAGGAGTAGCCCCTTTTGAGCTGGGGTTTATTGATGCAGTATCCCTAGGATCACTTGACACTTGATGCACTTGACAAGCAAAGAGGAGGTAAGGAATATGAGGTAGTAGATGGGGACATCTATTACTATGATGTACTCTTCTTGTCTTGGGTTTCCAAGCATGAGGGAGAGGGTTTGCAGGCAGTACTTGGTTCATTTTTCTTCATGGAAGTGTTTAAAACTACTATGGAGGATCCATTCATGGGTCCATGTGTCTTCTTACTTCCAACATATGGTGAGAGCTTTGTTTGTGCAACACAATATTCGCATGCTCTTACCATCTCTTGGCAATGCATTTCTCCAAAAGTAAGCAAGCTCTTGATTTTTCTCCATGACCAATGTTGGGTCGAACTATATGATGCAGACGACCATCTATTATGTGGCCTTGGGTAGATGTTTTGTCATTACATGTATGTTCATTTGATTCATATGTAACCATGTATCAAGAAACAATTTTCCATGTATTCTTCTGAAGCAGCAGTTTGAAAAACTACGCTGACACCACTTGAGAAACTGTTGGTACCTTCAAGCACCTTATGAAACCATCAGTAATTCCCCTGTTTTGATGCCAATAATGATCCCACTTGCTGGTGTTGTTTTTATCTTGATGGTGTTATAGCCCAAATCCACCTTAGGCTGAAGGAAGGTGGGATTCAGGGTAACACCAAACCATGCTCAGTCTGGTAGCTAGCCCTACCAGAACAGGAGAGGGCTCTCTCCGAGTCAATCTCAGGAAAAATTTATCAATAGGGCTTGAGATGACTAAAATGAGTGCTAATTTTAGGCTAGGTATATTAATCAAGGAGTTTGAAATGATTTTGTAGGTTTTTTTGGAAAAAAGGGAAAGGCAATTTTGGGCTCGGGAATTAGGCCCAGTTTCCGCAGAGTTCTTATTGGGGCAGAGAAAGCAATGGTTTTAATGCTTTGAATTGAAAGGATGGATGGTTTAGACCGTTGAGGAGCTGAAGAGGGCAAGAGAACTCATGGATGCTCTCCAAACAGATGAAAACATGTAAAATCAAGCAAAACAAAAGGCAGAGCAGAGCAAGCTACTGAATTCTACCTTTAACACTGATTGGCTTAATTTAAGAAGAAAGGTGCAGAGAAATGGTACACAAATAACATCAATGAAACTTACAGATACATAGAGATAAACATCATCAAAACAAAGAGCCACAAGGATCCCAACAAGTGCTGCAAACCCTGGTCCTTCCTTAGCCAAAAATGCAGAAGTGATGTACAATGGAGTGCCAAACTATTCCCAAGAGTCCAACCCTGAAAATGTCTCAGAAAATAAAATATATAGACCATCCTAACCCCTTCCCATGCCTCTAGGGGTCGAGCTCATCCTTCTAGGAGCTGTTTCAACCAATTCTAAACATGGAACTGAAATCTAGGTAGCCAAACAACTTGCCTCTATATGCTAGGACACTGATCCATTCACTTAATTTTCACCTTTTAGTGAATGAATCCTCTAGAACAAGTAAAAATGAGAAAAATTTACATAATATTCATAAAATTACATAAAGATAGATCAATAATTACATCACAAAGTGAAACTAGTCAAACTGGCCAAATTTCTGAGTTGAAAAGTAAAAATTGGACCAAAATCCTCTATGCGTCGCGCCAGAAAACTCAATGCGCTGCGCCACTTTGAGCCTGTTTTTGGGGCACTTCCCGAATTCCAAATTGAGTTCATGATAGCTCGTTGGAAAGCCCTGTTTGTCTGCTATCCAAAACAAGTGTAATTTTTTAATTTGGAGTTAATTTTCCCCTCCCAAACTGCCATCTCCCAAGACTGGTTCCTGCTGGTGCAAAAGGTGGCAGAAAGGCCATTTTTGGAGTGTTTTTGACCTTTAAGACCACCCAGAACTTGATGAAATCTCTCAGCCATTCTTGCGCATGCATAATTTACCATAAAAAATCCAAAAATGTAAAGTTTTCCTCCATATGATCTCTCAAACGTAAGCGCGAGTCAAGTGGGGTGATGCGTCGGGCAGAAAAACCTGTTTTGCAACCAAAATTTCAAAAATGACAACATTTACTCCAAATTTGCTGAAATTTGGAGTGAATGTCTCCCATCATGTCCCATGCTCAGCCAAGGAAGCTTCGGCCAAGATTTGGAGTGAATGTCTCCCATCATGTCCCATGCTCAGCCAAGGAAGCTTCGGCCAAGATTCAGAGTCTATCCTCCCTTTTTCGCCGTTTCAGTGCCCTCCTGGTGCATGCAGTTCCGTGGAAGAATCACTGTCTTGTTCATAGGATGAATCTGTGTCCGTCATGGTTTTTTCAATGTGTATGAAAACTTTATGTTTGAATGGTTGAAAATGAGAAATTAGGACTTGGTGTCTTCGTCTCCAAGTGCCAAATGTGCCAAAGGGAAATGAGGGAATGTGAGGAATATGGGACAGTAGGTATAAGTGAACTGTGGAGTTTTTCAAGTGAGATTTGAAATGTGTTAACATTCACTCGACTTTATTTAGGAATCTAGGATTTGGGTATTCGTTGCAAATGATATGGGAGAGGGGAAAAATGATAGGGAATGGTAGGTTTTAGGATGGTGAAAATATGATTTAGGCACAATTGATATGAGCGATAAATGGAATTATGAGGGAATAGGGGAGGGATTATAATGATTGTATATCAATGATGGGAAATAAATGAAAAGTGTGGGGAAGATGGAATATGTGGCACAAAACTTATTTTAAAACACCATTTCAAACCTTAAGGATCAGATTTTGGTATGAATCTAGGGTTTATATTTTGACATTCAAACTTTCATATTTTTCCCTCCCAATCAACACCAAATGCTGCTCAATGGTGATTACAAGACAACTAGAACCTACTTGGAGAAGAGAAGATCGTTTCGTTTGATTCTTGAGAGAGATAGCAAAAGATTTAGTGTTATGCCTCTGTGCGCCGCGTAGGCCGTATGCGTTGCGCTAGAGAAAATTTGCACTGTGGAATGCGGCTCTATGTGCCACGCGGCCTATGTGCGCTGCGCCTTCTCCCAATGCGCCGCGCAGTGGATTTCACCCACAGTTTCGGCTTCAACAAATGATTTCGCCTCTCCACAATTGTTCTCGGCTTTTTTGATGTCCTCAGCATAAAAATGGATTGTTTAAACCATGAAAATACCTCATACAGTGACGAAATTTATTTATGCTTCTTACAAACCCATTTTGTAATGTTTTGGCTTTGGCACTTTGACATTTTAACACAAACTCTGATTTTCAAGTTTCCTATGATTTTTGACTGAATTGATGAAACTTTTTGTTGATTTCTTGCAGGGATGATTGGCATGTTTTTTTGCAAAGGCGACCAGGGCTGCGCCTTGAAGAATCTGAAAACTGAAAAACTTTAAGAATATACATGGCATTCATTACAAAAGATGAAATGATGATTTTTCTTCAAAACAGAGTTTTGAAGAAAAGTCATGATCAAGCATATTGACGATGAATATTTGCAAATGAAAACTGATTTTACCTCCCTCTGGCCTGCTGGGATTATTGGACACTTTGAAGACTGAATTTACGAAACCCTAGAACTAAAAAGACCTAAGAACCCTAAAATGACTCTTTGCTGACCAAGAGACGAAACAGGACTATGAATGACTGTAAAATTGATTTTAATGAACTTCGATAAATAGATCTAAGCCAGCAGGATAAGGCATGAGGGGTATGACTAAGAAGGACCTTCCATCAGATAATGGCATGCCCCTAACGGAATGCAGATAAATGGAATAAATGGGACACCTAAAAATGAAATGCAACAAAGAGTTTTGATCTTTGACGGAGGGCTGACGAGACCGATTCTAACATTGGCTCCAATGGGGATGGTAGCTCTAGCTCCTTGGAGGTGCCAAGAACAGCAGATCTTTGGGATAGCAGACAGTGCCTTCGTCCATTGGGCTATGGAGTCATTGACTTGACAAATCAACACAAAAATTTGACTCAATCTATTGACTGAAATTTGGCTCAAGGCTAAAACTGAAAACCATAATAAAACCAAACTGAGTTAAAACATGACTAAAACATAACTGACAAACTAGAAAGATGCTCATAATTGAGCTTATTCAGCAAATCCTACTCTAATTGCTCCATTCATCACCTGATCAAGTGAAATGGAACAACCAATGCAACCATGTAAGCATCCTGGCTACTATTTGATTTCTTCCCAAATGCTTTTGGATGAACAGGAAAAGGGAAGAATCAAAAGGCAACTCCCATGGAAACTTGGAATCAAGTTGATTGCTAATAAACTTGCAAAGCATGAATTGACTGGATGACTTCAAGAATACTGCAAAATGATCTTCATAAACATAGCTATTGATTCCCATCAATACATTACTACTCTGGTCCAAGCAATCTTCATAGCTGGATATTAAGATTTTCCTCACATTTGTGCTGTCTTTCTTTGGTGATAGTAGTAGACTGTCAAAAGGATCCTGAATTTCGTGAACAACCAAACTCTGGAGCTGATTCCAAAAAGAACAAAAGTCTCCTTCATCAATCTCCTCATATAACTGCAAACCTTGAAATGGGCTTTGCAATGAACAATATGTTAAACAAG
Source organism: Pinus albicaulis (assembly GCA_034641835.2). Lineage (NCBI taxonomy): Eukaryota > Viridiplantae > Streptophyta > Pinopsida > Pinales > Pinaceae > Pinus > Pinus albicaulis. The sequence goes on from CM076569.1 coordinate 117,898,239, forward strand.
ACCATGAAGGCGGCTTTTGAATAAGATTATGATCACCATTCTTTTCTGTCACATGGTTAGCCAATGAAGAAGAATTATTACAGCAAACATCATTCATCACACGAGCAATAGGATCATCAAAAACTTGAGAAGACTACTGTGATGTATCCATTGAAACTGTATGACATCATACTGGTTGTTCATATTTTTCTTTAGAGATATTACGAAGATTCTGCTTTATGAACTGAAATGCTTCGAAACAAAAGGGTACAGAATCCTCTTGCATCATTAAATCATGTATTTCGGCTTCCACGCCTTCATCCGCCATCTGACCTTCAATTTCGTTAGGTGGCTACAAATCTAGTGCTAGGGAGGGTTTTGTATCCAAAATGATTTCATCAGACATTTCAAGGGAAGATTTCTTATTAACAACTTGCTCAAGAATTTCGCTATCTGTCTCATCTTTCACATTAAAACTGAGAGATTTTTGATTTCCTATAGGCTACTCATTTCAAGATTTACTATGAAATTTATCCTTCAAAAACTGAAATAATTCAAAACAAAATGGAACGGAATCACCTTGTGGCATTTGATCATATGTGCCAACTTCCATGTTTTCATCTGCAACTTGACCATAAATGACATTCGGGGACTGTAAATCTGAATATGAGAAGTCTTGAACAAAGTTTTCATTGCCCACAAGATGATCCAAATCAAGACTTGTTGACAGTTGATTTTTGATTGCATGGAAATTGTATTTGATGAACTGAAACGAATCAAAACAAAAAGGCAAAGATCCTTCACTTACTTCAAAATTTGCTTCACTTTCCTCGCCATTGTCATAACTGATATGCATTGGTTGATCATTGTACTCAAGCTGCTGAAAGTGAACTTCCTCCTTCCACAAACTAGCTGCTAATTTGTCTGCAAGATTAGCTTCTGTTTGGAGAACATAATCATCATCATACTGATCAAACTGAGGTAAATCATTAGTATACAACACATCATCAAGCATACATGCCATATCAACAGCTACCTCTTCTTCAAGATGATCTATAAAGCAATCACGATGACAACTGGGAGAAGAAACAAAATGTTTGGGATCAGCCACTTGTTCTTCTTCAATCATCAAGTCATGGGTTTGAACATTATACTCATTCCTTGAGGTGTTCTTTTGCATCATCTCTTCTACTGCACTTACCAAAATGTCAAGCTTTACCTCTAGAGATGTCGATTTCTTGGGATCCATGTTTTTCATCTCTTCTTCCTTCAACCTTGCCCTTCGGATCAGCAAATGAGCCTCTACATTTACTGCACTATTCTGCATCTCGTGAAGTGTTGCAATATTCCTTTCTCTCAACTGAAAATCCATTTCTGGATCAAAGGCACCTGGTTAGTGCAAGAGAGAAGATCTAGGAGAAGGTCTTATATCAGCTGGCATCGAAAAATATAATTGGTTAAATTTGGCAGAAAACTGTTGTACTATCTCCCCTGGCAGTATTTTCAGCTGGGCATACTCGTCTAAAATAAGGAAAGGATTATGTTCGATCACCCACCTGTTGAGGAAAACTTCGATGAAATGCTGGAAATATGAGATGCTTGCATCAGGCAGGGCTTTGAACCAACTCTTGACTTTGCCTTGCGAAGAAAGAGCAAACAGTCCAATGCTAACATCTTCTTCATCAACTTCAAAAAGATCTAGGAAAGTCTCAACATTATACACATGTTGCTCAGCGTTGACATTTTTACATTCACCGTCAAATCTTGGTAGATATAGGTCATAATTTTTAGGGAAAGCATGAATAACATAAGGTAAAACAAGAGGTTTATACCTATCTGGGACTATATAAGGTGTAGGAGTATATACAAGAGTTACGGGATTAGTCTTGTTTTCTTTAGGCTCATCACTCTGAAGAGAGTCAACATAAGATGTGGGAAAAGTAGGGAGGCCAGGATCAAAGGGAAACTCAGTATTTACACTTTTTGAATAGGTCGAGTGAAGATTTTGATCACCTTTCTCCTACAACACATTCCAAAAAACTTTCAGGACAGCTTCAAAACCAGCAAAGAAATAATTTACAAGAAAGCAGACTAGATCCTGAATACCACTCCACTTTGGATACCTAAACTTTGTGTAAGATCCTTTCATTTTCTCAGAGAAAGAGTTAGTCGTCCAGTGGAGTCTCTACATTGAGTTGGAGTCACCATGTGAAAGATTTCAACCTTCTTATGTCTGATCATTGTCCACCATCAACAATCAAATATGAACTTGATACATGTACTGAGGCAAGACAATCTACAAGTCAAGTGTCATTTTCACAAGCTTGACCGGAGATTGACTAAAGCAGCGTTTATCTACTTTCACTAATGCAAAGCAAGAGCGTTTCGAAGGCTTCCTGGCATAACTTCAGGCTCCATCTGTAGCTTATAAAAAAAATAACACCAACAAGAAAACCATTTTCTCCCCAGTATGGTCACCACTATGTTATTGCCTAAATCCACCTCAGGCTGAAAGAAGGCAGAATTCAGGGTAACATCAAACCACACTCAGTCTGGTAGCTAGCCCTACCAGAATAGGAGAGGGCTCTCTCTGGGTCAATCTCAGGAAAAATGTATCAATAGGGCTTGAGATGACTGAAATGAATGCTAATTTTAGTCTAGGTATATAAATAAAGGAGTTTGAAATGATTTTTGGGGGTTTTGTTGGAAACAAGGGAAAGGCAATTTTGGGTATGGGGATTAGGCCCAGTTTTCGCAGAATTATTATTGGGGTAGGGAAACCAATGGTTTTAATGCTTTGAATTGAAAGGATGGACGGTTTAGACCGCTGAGGAGATGAAGAGGGAAAGAGAACTCATGGATCCTCTCCAAATATATGAAAACATGTAAAATCAAACAAAACAAAAGGCAGAGCAGAGCAAGCTACTGAATTCTACCTTTAACATTGATTGGCTTAATTTAAGAAGAAAGGTGCAGAGAAATGGTACACAAATAACATCAATGAAACTTATAGATACATAGAGAGAAACATCATCAAGACACAGAGCCACAAGGATCCCAACAAGTGCTGTAAAAACCCTGGTCTTTCCTTTGGCAAAAATGCAGAAATGAATATACAATGAGGTGCCCAACTTTTCCCAAGAGTCCAACCTTGAAAATGTCTCAGAAAATACAATATATAGACCATCCTAACCCCTTCCCATGCCTCTAGGGGTCGAGCTCATCCTTCTAGAGCTGTTTCAACCAATTCTAAACATGGAACTGAAATCTAGGTAGCCAAACAACTTGCCTCTATATGCTAGGAAACTGATCCATTCACTTAATTTTCACTTTTTAGTGAATGAATCCTCTAGAACAAGTAAAAATGAGCCAAATTTACATCATAGTCATAAAATTACATCAAGATAGATCAATAATTACATCACAAAGTGAAACTAGTCAAACTGGCCGAATTTCTGAGCTGAAAAGTAAAAATTGGACCACAATCCTCTATGCGTCGCGCCAGAAAACTCAATGTGCCGCGCCACGTTGAGCCTGTTGTTGGGGCACTTCCCAAAGTCCAAATTGAGCTCATGATAGCTCGTTGGAAATCCCTGTCTGTCTGCTATCCAACCCAAGTAGAATTTGTTAATTTGGAGTTCATTTTCCCCTCCAAAACAGCCATCTCCCAAGACTAGTTCCTGCTGGTGCAAAAGGTTGCAGAAAGGCCATTTTTGGAGTGTTTTTGACCTTTAAGACCACCCAGAACTTGATGAAATCTCTCAACCATTCCTAAGCATGAATAATTTACCATATAAAATCCAAAAATGTAAATTTTTCCTCCAGATGATCTCTCAAACGTAAGCGCGCGTCGAGTGGCGCGACGCGTTGGGCAGAAAAACCTGTTTTGCAACCAAAATTTTAAAAATGACAAAATTTACTCCAAATTTCCTGAAATTTGGAGTGACTGTCTCCCATCATGTCCCATGCTCAGCCAAGGAAGCTTCGGCCAAGATTTGGAGTGAATGTCTCCCATCATGTCCCATGCTCAGCCAAGGAAGCTTCGGCCAAGATTAAGAGTCTATCCTCCCTTTTCGTCGTTTCAGTGCCCTCCTGGTGCATGCAGTTCCGTGGCGGAATCAATGTCTTGTTCATAGGATGAATCTTTGTCCATAATGGTGTTTTAAATGTGTATGACAACTTTATTTTTGAATGGTTGAAAATGAGAAATTAGGACTTGGTGTCTTCGTCTCCAAGTGCCAAATGTGCCAAACGGAAATGAGGGACTGTGAGGAATATGGGACAGTAGGTATAAGTGAACTGTGGATTTTGTCAAGTGATATTTGAAATGTGTTAACAGTCACTCGACTGTATTTAGGAATCTGGGATTTGGGTATTCGTTGCAAATGATATGGGAGAGGGGAAAAATGATAGGGAATGGTAGGTTTTAGGATGGGGAAAATATGATTTAGGCATAATTGATATGAGCGATAAATGGAATTATGAGGGAATAGGGGAGGGATTATAATTATTGTATATCAGTGATGGGAAATAAATGAACAATGTGGGGAATATGGAATATGTGGCACAAAATTTATTTTAAAACACCATTTCAAACCTTAAGGATCAGATTTTGGTATGAATCTAGGGTTTATATTTTGACATACAAAATTTCATATTTTTCCCTCCCAATCAACACCAAATGCTGCTCAATGGCGATTACAAGAAAACTAGAACCTACTTGGAGAAGAGAAGATCGTTTCGTTTGATTCTTGAGTGAGATAGCAAAAGATTTAGTGTTCTAGCTCTGTGTGTCGCACACAAGCCCAGTGCATCGCGCAGGCTGTGTGCGCCGCGCCAGAGAAAATTTGCATTGTGGAATGTGGCTCTATGCACCGCGCAGCCTATGTGCGCCGCACCTTCTCCCAATGTGTCGCGCAGTGACTTTCACCCACAGTTTCGGCTTCAACAAATGATTTCTCCTCTCCACAATTGTGCTCGGCTTTGTTGATGTCCTCGGCATAAAAATGGATTGTTTAAACCATGAAAATATCTCATACAATGACGAACTTGATTTATGCTTCTTACAAACCCATTTTGTAATGTTTTGGCTTTGGGACTTTGAAATTTTAATACAAACTCTGATTTTCAAGTTTCCTCTGATTTTTGACTAAATTGATGAAACTTTTTGTTGATTTCTTGCACGGATGATTGGCATGTTTTTTTGCAAAGGGGACCAGGGCTGCGCCTTGAAGAATCTGACAACTGAAAAAATTTAAGAATATACATGGCATTCATTACAAAAGATGAAATGATGATTTTTCTTCAAAACAGAGTTTTGAAGAAAAGTCATGTTCAAGCATATCGACGATGAAAATTTGCAAATGAAAACTGATTTTACCTCCCTCTGGCTTGCTGGGATTATTGGACACTTTGAAGACTTAATTTATGAAACCCTAGAAATAAAAATACCTAAGAACCCTAAAATGACTCTTTTTTGACCAAGAGACGAAACAGGACTATGAATGACTGTAAAATTGATTTTAATGAACTTCGATAAACAGATCTAAACCAGCAGGATAAGGCATGAGGGGTATGACTGAGAAGGACCTTTCGTCAGATAATGGCATGCCCCTAACGGAATGTAGATAAATGGACTAAATGGGACACCTAAAAATGAAATGCAACAAAGAGTTTTGATCTCTGACGGAGGGCTGACGAGACCGACTCTAACAGATGGGAGACATGATGTTAAGTGAGGCACATGGTTTGAATGTGTCCTTTTGGGAAGGAGATTCCCACATTTTCTGTAGTACATGTTCTAATGGGAACATGGGAGGATTGGTGGCCACCATAGCCAAACACTTGTATCTCTTGGAGGTGGGCCATGTGTGTGATGGGACACCTTATGATGATTCTCTCCTATCCATCACATGAGGAATTATTCGGGGCAACTGGTTTTACAGCGTTGGAGGAAGGATCTTTACAAATCTAATCTTCATGTTGGCACTTGGGGGCAATATCATTGCAGCCCAAGATCAACAGAAAATATACACTTATCTTAAGTGGAGAGGAGGATAGCGTTGTTGGGTATGTTTTATATTCTTTCCATGACTAAGCACGCGCAGGGGGGTAAGAGGGGGGGCGATAGCCCCCCCTTTGCGCTGGGCGCAACAGGGGGGTCACAGGGGGGGCGGTAGCCCCCCCTGTTGGGGTCCGGGGCAGCGCCCCGGCGAAAATTTTTGGTCCTTAATTTCCGGCGAGTAGTCCGCGTCCATGGTTTTGTGCATGGTTTTGCACATGGTATTGGGGTATGATGGTTTTCGGCCCCTGGTATTTTTGTAGATCCGGTCAAGGGAACTACGGTTATGTTCTAATCTAGGGTTTATGGATTGGGGTTTATGTATGCTTCAGCATGTATATATATGTGTGTTATAACACTAAAAGGAATATAATGAAAAATCAAGCTGGTCGTCCCGATTTGGGATCCAGGGGAAAATCTCTGTATTTATCTATTTTATGTTTTATGCTCTTGCTATTGTTTATTTTCTGTTATAAGATTCATGTGTAGATAATTTCTGTTCAGGGTTAAAACCTACAAGCATGGGGTGGGAAATTTTTTCTACCATGTTCATGTATTCATCCCACCTACAGTACAACAAAAGGTGGAGGAGATTTCTCATGAGTTGCCATCTTGGGGGGTAACAAATTTTTCTTGGATGATAGCATGGAGATGGGAGTCTCTCATTGATGATGAAATTCCCCATGATTGTCATCACTTCTATCTTGGGGAGGCCATGGATCAGCAAGAAGGTTTCTATATCAACCTTCCATTCTTTCATGATGAGAGCCCTTGGGTTTATTCACGAAAGGCCAACTTGCACACTTGGGAGGAACTCTTGGAGGACAAACATTACTGCAGAAAATTTGAAGAAATGGTGGAGACTTTTGGATGGAGAGGCCATAAGAGAAGAAGGGGGAGAATTTGCAGCAGTCACCTTATTAGTTGCTTGAGGGAAAGCCACGTTTTTGGAGGGGAGGACTGTAATATTCCTAATTATCCCAAGCTAATAGGAATATTTCATTTTGTTTTGATTTTCTTAATTGATTAATAAAATGTAAAGGAGGACATGTAAACTCCTAAAAACATCAAAATAAAACAATGCCCAATGTGAACAGAGGCAAATTAGGGTTGTCTCAATAAAACACCCTTGTATGTGAAAAAGGATTGAGGAGATTGACTGGGTCAACAGGACCAAATCACAACATTGTCCAGATGCATTGAACCTCCTTGTTGATCAATGCAGTTTTAGATGGAGGATCCTCATGTGAAAGAAGCTAGAGTTTTGAAGGTGGTTTAGGGTTTCTCAAGCTCTCATATTATAAAAGGAAGGGGAAGGCTCAAGAGAAGGTTTTTCATGATATTTTATTTTTATTTCTATTTAGATAATTCGAATTCTCTTAGCTGTTTAGCAGAGAATTGTGAGGATTTCCTGTTTAGGGATTCTCTCTCCTTCCATGAAGTAGCTCTTGGAGGGCATTGTACTTCTCTTCCACTATCAGGCATATGGCCAAGCTCCATCTCCCTTAGACAACATAAATCATATTACGGTTTACTTGTTTCAGTGAGCTGCAGCAAGTGGAGACTAGATCTATTCAGATCTAGACTATACAAGTGCCTCTTCTCAGTGAGTGAGTCTTTTATCCTCCTGGAAAAGTGTAATAGTTGTTTAGGCTTCAGATTTTGATATTGGCATCAGGCCAATCTGTGCTTCAAGCTTACATCACATTTTATCCTCTTGGACTACAATATTTCCAGTTGTAGAGTTTCAAGGCATTTTGGCATTCATTTGGAGAAGAGATCTCTGGTGGATGGATCCTTACTTCACCGTGGTGATCCATGGATTAGCCATATAATCCACATCTAATTTAGATATGATCTATTTACTGTTGTGATTACTTCAAATTTTCTGAATCATTCTACAGATCTGCTGCAGTAAAACTCAAATCTACTCTCTGTATTTCATGTATTGCTGAAATCCCTAAGGGGAATATAAAGTAAAGACAATCTTGTGTACCGATCTGTTATAGATCTGATATTTTGTGCACAGATCTGTCTTAGATATGATATGTAATGTATAGTTACTACAGCTCCTCGATATTACACTATACATTCTTGTTGCAGAGAAATAAAGTGTTGCAGTACCTCTTCCTGAGTGTTTCCTTCATTAAAGTCTTCATACTTTCTCTTATGAACTGTATAGAACTATCTATAGACCTCTTTTGCTAATCTACATGTATTTATTCAGCCTTCTACACATTTTCATACTGCTACTACCCATAACAGAGTAACTTTTTGAAGCAGTCTTATGTGTTTGTTGCAAGTCTCTTATTTGAGCTATTTCTAGCTGCACTATGTGTGGGGAGATCTGTTTAACCCACCTTGAATGATTTGTTTCTTCTCTAATTCTGGATATGAACTAAGGGATATAAGTCCCATTTTACCTTATTTTCACATATTTTTCTGAAAATAACGTTTTCTCTACAAGAGTTGATGAACAGTCCCATTTTTGGATATTACATGACCTCATTTATTCTCCTGAGACCTACAAAAAAACGAGTGTCTAGCTGCAATAAAATATGAAATCATGGAAGAAGAGAGGTGATCGAGCTCTCCTAATCTAATAAATATGCAGAAAAAAAAAATTATTTACTCTATAAAACAAATGGATGGGAAAAAAATAACAAAGTAAAATTAATTTATTACCCACGGGAGAGTGGTGGCCAACCATACTAACCAAAAGTGTTTCAATAATAACTTCTTTTTTCTTCGTCCGATTTGAGTGATTCCAAAGCCAAATGAAATTGAATTCAGAGAGACATCTCCAATAGAAATAGGTTTTAAAAATTACATGTAATGGTATGTTAAATTTTCTTAGAACAACCTGCATAATAGAGTCATTTTCGATTTTCCAGCTAAGACCAACAGTGGATATTTCAAGCATAAATTTTTCATTTGATGACGGATTGAACTGATTCAAATTGGAGATTAAATTAAATTCATTTATGTATCTCCAATACAAATAGGTTTTTAAGGAAAGAAGAATTGATGGGTCAGATACACTAGTGAACAGCCAGGAAAACAGAGTTTCAAGAGTGCTGATTTACGATAAGCAATCAGTATTTTGGTCATACCTTCCTCATATGATATCGAAATAAAGTCATTCAAATTTTGTTGTAAACTATAATCATAGGGGAATATGCCATAGAAACCAGTTTCCAAAATATAGTCATTTAAGCCTCCAAAAATGGATTGTCCCAACTTTGTTCCTTAGCTACCTACTAGACATCCTGTCATTGTTTTAGTCATAACGTTTTCGTTTCAACTCCAAATTGAGTGATTAAAATTGGGTTATAAATTATACATAAAAAGATACGTAGAATAGAAACAGGTCTTGAAAATATGCTCATTTGGTCTCTCAAAACATGAATATCCCGACTATTTTTCTGGAATTTGCATCAAGCCCGCAAGCCATAAGATATGATAATTAATGAATTTCTCCAAGAAGGTGATCAAAATGAATATGATTGTTTGTATGAAATTTTATTTTCAATATAATTCATCTACATACATAAAAAAATTCGAATATTGATCACCGTTGTTAATTTTCACAGCATGTTGCAACAAAAACAATTATTTTTACATCTAAGGAAATTTATTTATTTATGTCTTTATTCATTATATATTCTACACTACACTACACTACTTTCAAAAATAAAATATACTTACATATAATAGTACTTCCAGTGAAGCCATTTTCAAAATAAGGCCTCAAGTATGCACATACCCGTATTTGAAAAATGTATGTTAATAAATACACGGGTATGAGAGACCAACTTCCCTATTAAGAATGATGTCAAGAGTTGCTGAAGTGTGGAGTGATGTTGCAAGAAAAAAATAGAGTGAAAAGAACCTTCAACATAGTCTTGATTTCTCATATTTGTAACATCGTGAAGTTCGATGACTGAGTTCCAGATTGTGTTGATGCTTTCTTCCTTGACCTCATCCTTTGCCTTTTTTGACGCAGGCAGGGCCTGCAATACCCACGATCTTCAATAACCATGTATATAAGAATGCATCTCCACTACTACCCCAATAAACTCAAATTGGGCAATCTCAACATTTTTCCCAAATCAAAACTTCAATAGTTGGCAAATTCATACAATACCATTATTATACGGAAGCCTTCACATAATTTCCATAAACGCACCCATCACTCCCTATTCATTCAACTCAATTCAGCAACATGAGTATATAGGATCCCATAGTAGTGTGAGTCCATAATTTGAATAAAAACCAATTAGACCATGCGCTCATGGTCTTCCCATGCAAGTATTATAACAAAGTTCTACCTTTGAACTTAATATGAACCTCAACCACAACTTATTATGCCAGCACTATTCAAACTAATTCCATTGTATTTATATGTGCGCCATTTTATTTTAAACACGCTGGACATGGTTAAAAAACTCTATACATATGAAATCCTTCATGCATTGACTTAATTAACACCATATGCCAGTTCCTTTCAGTGATTCAATACATATCAGTGAAATCACTCAAATATCATTTAGGAATACTTCCAGTAAACAGCGTTTTCACAATTCATCGATTTCAGGCTTTGTTTAAAATCGAATATCAATAAATAACTGCTTACCTTTATAATTCAGAACGCACTTCCTTCTGTTTCCAGATTCAAACGCTGTTACATCTCTGCGCTATAGTCTTCAGATCACATCTTCAGATTCTGGAATTCACCGGTAATCGAACCTTTCAATTCCACTGCACTTTTTCCTTCCATGCTGTCAAATTTAGTGTTTTAACAACTCTGCAAACGCTGTAATTAAACTTCATGGCCGCTCTCTGGTTTTTCTCTGATGAAATCGATTTTAAACTCTTCATAACTCATGCTTCGAATTGCCAGGTAAGCTTCTGGCAATCGTTGTGGGTATTATATCTCAATTATATGCTGCAGTTCTTCCTCTCCGATCCAGCTCCAAACTTCATAGCACTTTTTATCGATTTCACAATTCCGGAAAGTGAATTTCCAAGCCGTGGGATCAATCTCCTCTTGATTGATATTTGAACCAATCCTTTCTCTAAGATGATCGATTTTTCTGCGTCCTCTGTTCAAATGTCGACTTGGACTCTGCGCCATCCTATTTTGTTCAACGCTGGAAGTCGATCACATCTAAGCCATGACTTGTAACTTTAGGGAAAACTGCTGTTCTATTTCCATTCTGGTGCTAGCTGCAAACTACAGATCGATTTTAAATAGCCATTCAGAAATAAGCTCACACAGTAACAATTGTTATATAAATATCGATCTGTTCATTGCACACTTCCTTTAATCGAATCTCCCATAGTAGATACTTCAATTCAAGCATATGCATTTAACCAGAATGCACACACAACTTTTCTTGTTATTCTTCACAGAATTGGCATATCACTTTTCACAATTCACATACATAATTTACTCCAAAATCTCACTTCAGAAATCGGATATAAAGTTCCTCAATCCATCAATCAAAATATATAATACGGAGCAATATTTCATATAAACAAAATGAGGCTACTTACAAATCTATCTTTGGCCGGATATCCAATGTTCATGGCCCTTACAATTTGCCAGGCTTACAGCCTTGGCTGTTAAAGCTTGCTCTCAATCACACTCACTCACACCTCTAATGTATTTTTCTCTCAAAACCCCTTCCTATTTATACAATTTTTAAAAATCATTTAATTAAATGCTCAATCCCTTCAATTCCTCAACAAACCCCTAAATCTCTCAACATCCCTAAAGGATAGATCTTTATCCCTAAAATCCTTCAATTAACTAAATTCCCTCATATCCTTTTATTAATAAAAAGATATTTACAAAAATCCTCACCTTCTCCTGTTTTATTCAAATTATTTAATAAAATATTAAAAATCATCACACCCCCTTTTAACATATTTACAAAATAAAAAAAACGCCCTTGATGCTCCTGCATCAGACTCCCCATGTAAGACAATTTCATGACCACCTGGTCATAAGTCTGGATATTTCCTCCTGGATCCCAAATTTTATTTTCCTTGCTTTTCAATTGCTTTACTGCTGTTGCTATCTGCTGTTGTCTTCCAAGTTTCCATATTTTGTGCTGTAGTGCTCCACTTGCTCTGCTCTTGCAATATTTCGTTGTCTTTCTATTGTTATCTTTCCTTTTCTTTCTTGCTGCTGTCTTTCTCTGGGAATTTTTTATCATTAACCTCCTTATCAACTCAATTTCTTTGTCCAGTATGTCCTCTGTCTGCTGATTGTTTCCAACATCTTCAGTAAAAAATGTTTCTCTTGCTGTCACTATGGATGTTGCGGCCTCCCTAACTTCCTGTCCCTCTGCAACATTCCTTTGCTCATCATCTGCAATTTCATCTGCAACTTTTTCCTCTGGTTCAAATGTCTCCAGCAAACATTTCATCATTTCATCAACATGCTGCAAATTAACTCCAGCATAATCTCCATCTTCCCCTTCGACAATCTTCAGAAATTGTCCATCATCATCAAGTTTTGAAAACACTGCAGCTTCATCCTGTACTACTGTAGCAGCTCCAAAATTTTGTCCACCAGTCTTCCCTTGGCTATGCAGACAAGCCAACTCTTTCTTGTCACCTATGGTAACAAATTTCTGCATATGAGACATGACTGTCTCATCCTTTACCTGCAACTGTTCACCTCCTTCCAAGACAATCTCAAATGATGGACTGTCTTCTACATCACCTGTAAACACAATCAAATTGTCAGCTTCAAAATCACAACATTCACTTGTCGATTCAGTCACCAAGTTTTCTCTCTGCAGCTCCAACTCTTCTTCAGGACTCAGAAAATCTTCACTCGATTTTTCCTCAGCTTTCTCTGGCAACACTTCCGTATGCTGCTCTGAGTTCCTTCCCGATTCCTCTGTCAGCGCATCAGTATGCTGATTTGCATTCATTATGAGACTGTCAGCTAGTCTCGCCTTCTTACCATCATCTGCTTCATGACTGTCTTTCATGAAAACTTTCCTGCCTTGCTTCCTCAACAAATTATCCTGCACATAATTCCTTTGCCTCTCCAATTCTCTTCTCTGAAGATCTAGTTTCCTATACAACTCAACAATTTCATTAGGAGTAGAACTCGGAAACTTTACATAATTTTCCATACCTTCACCAGCTCTTGACTCATCATCAGCTGGTCTTTCTCTCTCTGCATCAACATTCTGATTAGACTCCTTTGTCTTCATTGCCTCCTGAGATCTTTCCATCTCATCATCGATCTGAACAGCCTTCAGATTCACCTCTTCTTGAACAAACTCTAAAGCTTGCTCATCTCCTTGTACTGTACCTGCAAACATACACAACTTGTCAGTTTTAAAACCACAAGACTTTTCAGTCTTGACTGCTTCCTCTTCCTTCTGAACAAATCTGCATGTGGAATCTTCAAATTCCATTTCTGGCTCAATAACTCTAAGTTCCTTTTTCAACAAGGCAATCACAATTTGCCTCAACCTCCTCTGCAATTGTCGCCAAATCATTCTCTTTCCCTTCAGTGGAAAGATCCAACCTCTATTCTGATTTTCCTGCTCTTGCAGCCATTCTTCTAGTACCTGCAATTTTACCTTCATTACTGCAATCTCTCTTTCTCGAACTTCTGCAGTCATCTCATCTCTGTGGCATTCTTCTGAACCTCTTCTCTGATCCTCCATGATCATCTTCTCCATGAGTTGCACTAGCCTCAGCAACAAGCTCTCCTGTCTTGCCGCCACTTACCTCACCAAGCTCTCCTCACTCAGTCTTTTGGTAAGTACTTGGTTCACTGCCTCTGGAACCTCTTTGAGCACTTTCCTCTGCTCTCTCTCTGGGCTATCTCTTCAACTCACCTTCTTCTTCAGGACACTGCAATTGTCCTCTTTATTCAGCCTTTAGCTGAATGCCAGGTTCAATGCCATCGTCTTCTCTGCAACCATAAACTTCAATCCATAAATTTCAAATCAGAAAAATCATCTCACCTTTAAGATCTTGCATGATCTTGTCCTCCTTTCGTTCCTGCCATCTTGTTCACTTGCAATTGTGTATGCCGCATATCAGATTTCAAATCTGATCTTCCTTTCCATCATTCATCACACATTCAAAATACATTTCAGTTCTTCAACAAAAAATTATGTCTTCATTCAGAAACAAACATTCTTCAATTCAACAGAGCCAAGCTCTGATACCAAAATGACGCAGGCAGGGCCTGCAATACCCAGGATCTTCAATAACCATGTATATAAGAATGCATCTCCACTACTACCCCAATAAACTCAAATTGGGCAATCTCAACATTTTTCCCAAATCAAAACTTCAATAGTTGGCAAATTCATACAATACCATTATTATACGGAAGCCTTCACATAATTTCCATAAACTCACCCATCACTCCCTATTCATTCAACTCAATTCAGCAACATGAGTATATAGGATCCCATAGTAGTGTGAGTCCATAATTTGAATAAAAACCAATTAGACCATGCGCTCATGGTCTTCCCATGCAAGTATTATAACAAAGTTCTACCTTTGAACTTAATATGAACCTCAACCACAACTTATTATGCCAGCGCTATTCAAACTAATTCCATTGTATTTATATGTGCGCCCTTTTATTTTAAACACGCTGGACATGGTTAACAAAATCTATACATATGAAATCCTTCACGTGTTGACTTAATTACCACCATATGCCAGTTCCTTTCAGTGATTCAATACATATCAGTGCAATCACTCAAATATCATTTAGGAATACTTCCAGTAAACAGCGTTTTCACAATTCATCGATTTCAGGCTTTGTTTAAAATCGAATATCAATAAATAACTGCTTACCTTTATAATTCAGAACGCACTTCCTTCTGTTTCCAGATTCAAACGCTGTTACATCTCTGCGCTATAGTCTTCAGATCACATCTTCAGATTCTGGAATTCAGCGGTAATCGAACCTTTCGATTCCACTGCACTTTTTCCTTCCATGCTGTCAAATTCAGTGTTTTAACAACTCTGCAAACGCTGTAATTCAACTTCATGGCCGCTCTCTGGTTTTTCTCTGATGAAATCGATTTTAAACTCTTCATAACTCATGCTTCGAATTGCCAGGTAAGCTTCTGGCAATCGTTGTGGGTATTATATCTCAATTATATGCTGCAGTTCTTCCTCTCCGATCCAGCTCGAAACTTCATAGCACTTTTTATCGATTTCACAATTCCGGAAAGTGAATTGCCAAGCCATGGGATCAATCTCCTCTTGATTGATATTCGAACCAATCCTTTCTCTGAGATGATCGATTTTTCTGCGTCCTCTGTTCAAATGTCGACTTGGACTCTGCGCCATCCTATTTTGTTCAACGCTGGAAGTCGATCACATCTAAGCCATGACTTGTAACTTCAGGGAAAACCGCTGTTCTATTTCCATTCTGGTGCTAGCTACAAACTACAGATCGATTTTAAATAGCCATTCAGAAATAAGCTCACACAGTAACAATTGTTATATAAATATCGATCTGTTCATTGCACACTTCCTTTAATCGAATCTCCCATAGTAGATACTTCAATTCAAGCATATGCATTTAACCAGAATGCACACACAACTTTTCTTGTTATTCTTCACAGAATTGGCATATCACTTTTCACAATTCACATACATAATTTACTCCAAAATCTCACTTCAGAAATCGGATATAAAGTTCCTCAATCCATCAATCAAAATATATAATACGGAGCAATATTTCATATAAACAAAATGAGGCTACTTACAAATCTATCTTTGGCCGGATATCCAATGTTCATGGCCCTTACAATTTGCCAGGCTTACAGCCTTGGCTGTTAAAGCTTGCTCTCAATCACACTCACTCACACCTCTAATGTATTTTTCTCTCAAAACCCCTTCCTATTTATACAATTTTTAAAAATCATTTAATTAAATGCTCAATCCCTTCAATTCCTCAACAAACCCCTAAATCTCTCAACATCCCTAAAGGATAGATTTTTATCCCTAAAATCCTTCAATTAATTAAATTCCCTCATATCCTTTTATTAATAAAAAGATATTTACAAAAATCCTCACCTTCTCCTATTTTATTCAAATTAATTAATAAAATATTAAAAATCATCACACCCCCTTTTAACATATTTACAAAATAAAAAAAACGCCCTTGATGCTCCTGCATCATTTTTGTTTAGATCTCTGTTCATAGAACTAGATGAAGGAAAAAAAAATTCAAACAATTCTTAAAGCTCAGGACCTGGAGCAGGGTGAAACTTCCCTCCCTAGGACGAGAGATTGGGTGTTTAAACAGAAAGAAATAAAGAAAGAAATAAAATAAAGAAAACTTAAGCTTGGGACCTGGAGCAGGGTACATTTCCCTCCCCAAGACGAGAGTTTAGGCCCTAATAAATCAGCAGAAATTAAAGCAAAGAAAAAAAACTAATGCTCAGGACCTAGATTAGGGTAGCATTTCCCTCCTTAGGATGAGATATCAGTTCCTAAGAAATCATCAAAAAAGAAGAAAAATATAACAACTATGCTCATGACCTAGAGTAGGGCAACATTTCCCTCCCTAGAATGAGATATTGGTTCCAAATAAATCAATAAAAAAGAAAAGTAGAAAACTATGCTCAAGACCTAGATCAGGGTAGAAATTCCCTCCTCGAGACAAGAGATTTATCCTTAGATCAATATGAATCGTGTTCTTGCACCTTTGTTAGCCTCCCTGACAACGGTGTCAAAATTTTGGTGTCCAAGTGTGAATGAATATTCAAACCCTTTCCCACATTAATTATCAATCTGGGTGCATTTGGTTATTGCAAGGCTAACATACAAAGTATGTGAAAATGACAATAGCATAATTCTATATTAATCGTGGATACGATAATTTAAAAAAAAACAACAATCGTTGTAACAACAAATAAAGAAATGACAAAAATAAATCGTAAAGCTTACAATGCATTCACAGTAATAACAGTATCAACAAATACATCTACTATCACAACAATTGAAATTATACAAAACATGAAACAGAAATAAATTCACATAGGAAGTATGCAACACCTGATCAGAGAGTGGGCCCAACTCTCTAATTAGGGTCGCAAAAAACTCACAGCTTACAAATGGAACAGCAAAACACTGTGCATTCAATTAATTGAACATGCTTCTGTTACAAATCTGTCTCTTCTTGCTTAACCCTCCATGCCTTCTCCTATGCGTTCTCTCTTGCGTTCTATCCTCCCCTTCTCTCTGATTTGTGCCCTTTTAAATATATAAACAACCAAGGGTAAATAAAATGATTACAAAATCTCAATAAGAAAGATGATATTTGAAAGATCTTTCCATCATGATTCAGTTGGCACAAGTCGAATCTGGCAATTACAATTGTGGCAATTTTGGAAAATAGCCACAACAAAAAATCTGCAAATCTGTCCTTCGAATAACCCTTCATTTCTCTCAATCAAGACTTAATTTTGGAAAATTGTTCTTGGAAAACTAATTTGGTTCGTTCTTCAAAAAACCCATGTTTCTAATTTTCAATATTCTTCTTCATTTTCCCGAAACATTCAACGCAAAATTGTCTCTTGTTATTTCAGTGAATTTCTGAGTTAGAATATTTATTTAACATCTGAAGATAAAATCTGCAATCTGGAAGAGATATTGGAGGCTAAAATAATGATTTATGTTATAAATAAGTTATTAATAAACCATCATTGGAAAAATCACGCATAATAATCATTAATTTATTAAAATGAAGGAGAACAAGTATTATTTATCCAAAAGAGCATAAATAATTATGAAATGGAATTATATAATAAATTATGATAAATAATGTCATAAAAGAATATTAGAAATGGATGAAATGGATGTTAAGAAGTGATAATAATAATAGAAATTAGTGGCACAACACTTACAAAAGAAAAAACTCACTCAGTCCTTACTGTAGATTATAGTTTTACAAAATTGACACGATGTGATTAACAATAGAGTAAGTTGAGACAACCCTAAAGGGTTTTTTGTACATGTTTTATCATAACATTCCCCTCCATCCAATATATATTGTAGAGTCTTTTGAAGAGAGAGTGTATTCTAGTTTATAACCTTATCCACAATCAAATACAATGGCTAGGGATGTCACAAGTTATCATTCACACATTGACTTATTGAATTTTTTAGTTGAAATGGATCCTATTAGATGCATGGTGGTGAGAGAAACTAAAAAATTCAAATAGATATTGAAGTTCTCAGTTGAAATGGATCATATTAGATGCATGGGGGCTAGGACACTAAAAAATTTAAAATATATATCTGTTATGACATCGATATTGTCTACAAGCCATCAAAATTTCCTATCTTATACAACAATTTCTAATAATAACCGCTCAATTTACTCACCAATTTTTGAAACCCCGGCCCATGCTAGGGAGATCACAATGTAAAATCAAATTTTCCGTGGTATTTTTAAAGGGTTCATAAACAAAATAGACAATGAGAAAGTCAATATTGTGGTATAAGAACTGATTTTTAAATCATTGTGACAAAAAAAAACATCATATTAGCTCACAAAATATATCTAATGCTATAAGGATCAGAGGTGATAACAAAGTTTTGAATCATGATATCTAGGTGACAACCAAAACTAATTTTTAGCCACAAGAAAAAAACCACAACTCATAGAATAAATTGATATTGCAAATGAACTGATGTTTGTGATACATCTGTAGGTGTTTCAATTCATAAATTTCTTACTCATTTTGTCTCAAGATTTCTAGATAATGGTGAAACAAATACAATGCTAATCCAAGTGATCCAGAGAGGTATTCATGGCCAGTTGGGAAAACGAGGAATGAAGATGCTTCTAATTTTCAATGAAGTAGTCTTAAAAAGTTCCTAGATCTATTTTAATTACATAAATGTATTGAAAACTAAATAATAGTATTTACTTCAGTTGTTCTATTTGGACGTGTTGCAAGATGATATTTATTTCTATACAAGTTGTGCATCAAATTATTATGTAACAATTGTGACAAGAAGTTTTTAAATTATTTCTCTTTAGTTATATCTTATTAGTTTATTATGTTTTCAATCAAGAAGAGGCTTCAGAGTTTAAGAACTATATCTTAGATATAAGCATGTGATTCTATTAAAATTTATGAAACAAATTCATTTTTTACAACATGTTTAAATATGTGATTTTGGAACTGATGATGGCTTCTTTAGACACTTGATTAGTATTGTTGAAGAACTTTGATTATATCATTAAGGACTATGAGTAGTTCATGTAGCAATTGCATTACTTATAACATATTCTCATATCCTTTGTATAAGCTATTTTATATATTATTCTAACACATTTCCCTGAGATGTTACCTATATGGTGAGTAGTTCATGTAGCAATTGCATTACTTATAACATATTTTTATGTCCTCTGTATAAGCTACTGTATCTACAATTATAACACATTCCCCCCAGGTGTTACCTATATGGTGACTAAGAGATGATGGCTTCTTTATACACTTGATTAGTATTGTGGAAGAACTTGGAGTATATCATTAATGATTGTGAGTAATGCATGTAGCCGTTGCATTGCTTATGAAAATTTTTTATATCATTTGGATAAGTTTTTTTATATACAGTTATACTATGATATAGATACACATTCCCCCCAAGCATTACCATATTGTGACTACTGTCCAATTGCTGATATTTAGAGAAATATAATTAAGTGATTGATGGTTTTTTGGAACATCAAATTTATTGTGATGACCTTTTATCTTGGGTGACTCCTTAGCATTGAGATTAGATTTGCATGACGAAGATGCATAGATCACTTCACAGGAAAACCCTTTTGCCTATTGATAGTATGTGGTAGTTGTATGAATGGACTGCTTATATTGTTCTCATTGTCATAAGATTTAGCACATTTTTATTTTTTTTGGTAAGTCTATACACAAGTTATACATATTATGTAGAAATAAATGTTCTTTAATAATAATAGTCACTAAAAGGGGAAAATATCAGTACACCCTTCTGGATATGCAATGTCTCATGATATTCTTATCATTTGGTGACACATGGAAATTCCAATACAAAAACTCTTTCACATTTTCGCTCACATTATATGAAAGTCTATCTCGATAATGTTTCCTACATATATTAGACCAACATGCAAGTTCATCAATCTCATGTTATTGAATTCTAATTTTTTAATGTCTCCATAAAAATTTTCTTAATGTTTTGTACATTATTGTTTTCATTGACATCAACCGATCTGATGTAGTTCTTTTTCCAACAACACCCATAAATAATTCCCTACTAGCACTTATGCCATATTGAGATTGATATTTTGCAATTTTTCCAGAGGTTCATGTCATAGTTCTTGATAATTTAACCCATTTACCTTCACCTCTTTCAAATTTCTAATGCCCAATAATTGAACTATATTTCTTAGATATTTTTGCTTTCAAAATACATTTAAGAGTTGAGCTTGTGCTATGATAGATATACCTTGAAAAATGTTTTTTATCACCTAATTTAATTTATCTTGAACTGTTCATTCATGAATTAGTGGCCTTGTTTCTTCAATTTTAGTTGATTCTATATTATCTAGAAAATTATCATCAAAGACAATTTCTTGCAACTTCTAATTAATGTCCATGTTTTTCTACGTGTGGTAAGATCTTGTTGTAGGTAAGATGTTTTCCCTACATTAAAAAATATATTAATTTTTAATTTTTAATTTGAACTTGACATGTACATTGAAAAAAATTAAAATATTAAAAGGGTGACTTCATTTGTGTGGTCAATATTCTCATTGACAAGTTCCTCTACATCTCTCATTTCCTCATCATTTCTAGGTACATCCACATATATTTCAAGCTCTATGTTTTGTACCTATACATCTCCTTCATGCTCTCTATTTTGTATCTCCACATTCCTATAGGCTCGTTATTTTCCTTTGATGCTATTCTGTTTTATAGTAGATCATCTTTTCTTTTTCATTTAAAATAAATAAATTTTATAATATATTGTTTCACTAATATATATATATATATATATATATATATATATATAATATTAAAGACTAAAATTTTGAACTAAAAATTTTAAGTAGGTGCAGGGCTTTTTATATTGATGCATCACACTATACTACATTTGAAGGTAAGGAACACTAGCACCCCTTCACTTAATGTGTCATATTGTGTTAAATCTCTATGAAATTCACCAAATCCATTAGTTCCAACTTAGTCTTATTTTCCAAAAAAAACATTTATTATCATCACATATATATCTTAAAAATACAATTGGCCCTCGGATATGTAGATGAACTTGGAGTAAACTCTATTTTTGTTAATAAAAATTCTTTTTATTTACATCTATGCTAGATAGATTGTAATTGAATGTATTTAAAATATCTTATTTGGGTTACATGATGATTTAATGCTTGTTTGGCAGGATTATTAATCACCAAAAGATTTTCACCCCAATTTCCTATTTCAATATCTATAACAAAATTTTTATATATGTGAGCAACTTATGTTGGTTTACATATATGTTTTCACCCACAATTGCCTATTTCAATATCTATAACAAAATTTTCTGGTTGATAACTCTTATAATCAATATCTTTGAAATCTCCACGACCTCCTTCCATGGAAGAAAAATTTTCCTTTCATTCCTTCACGATGGCTCCTTCTCTGTTGGTTTACATATATGTTTTCACCCACAATTTCCTATTTCAATATCTATAACAAAATTTTTTGGTTGATAATACTTATAATCAATATCTTTGAAACCTCCACAACCTACTTCCATGGAAGCAAAATTTTTCTTTCATTCCTTCATGATGGCTCCTTCTCTGCAACAAATTATTTCATTATGTTGGTTTACATATATGTTTTCACTCAGAATTGCCTATTTCAATATCTATAACAAAATTTTCTAGTTGATAAATCTTATAATCAATATCTTTGAAACCTCCATGACCTGCTTCTATGTAAGGAAAATTTATCTTTCATTCCTTCACGATGGCTCCTTCTCTGCAACAACTTATTTCTTCTAGGCTACTATTTCCTATGTTATTGCCTTACGGCATTTATTTTGCAACATATAGTGTAATTTCTAGTTTTAGATATATTTATCATCATATTATTATATAAACTATATGTCGATAAAAATTATATTGTGGGGTTTTTTTGGTGGTGACACTATTCATATTCATCTTCAACATGTGTCCCACCCCATTACACTGTTGACTTTCTCACCATAACAAATTGAATAACATTTATGGTCAAGTTAAATTTCCTTACTCTCGCTTAATGTAAGGTGTTGTTTTATGTGGGAAGGTGAGGAGATTGTTGGTGTGATTACCAACCAATTAACACACTCGGGTGATTATGAACTTGCATAACTGAATTGATGACTGTTATGAATGCTCATTGCAAATGGAACCATAATCACAACCACAATCATTCTCTCCCTCTATGTTAAGAGAATCCTAAAAATAAATATCAATTCAAAATGTTGATAAATCCGAAATCCATTCAGAATCATTTGGGCATCTATAAACATGCTTATGTTTTCATCCAAACACAAAATTTTTATCTAGCAACTCGCTTTCACTACATTCAACTTTTTCAACACCAAATTTATGTATGCACTCTTAAATTCAAAATTGCATGTTCAAATAGCAATAACTGTGCATGTGGTGCAGAGTATATTTCCTTGTGTTCTCTCATACGTGCCCTCAAAATCAATAGCTACAATTAGAAATCATGAGAGCATCCATTGCACAATATTAACACACAAAACAATAGATTAATTTCTATATTACAATAAAACGAATATATCACAATTTTTATAGTGTTGTTGAGATCCAACTAATTCCACTCTTGGAGGGAGAAGTTGAGAGAATCTCTCAACATCCTCCAACAAACCAAACCAATCCCTAATCTTTAGTATGCATCATAAATGAGGCATTATCTCAAACACCCCCCCTTAATGCGTACATTACAAAAATGGAGAACACACTAATTTAATACAAACATTTGTCTTTCGTGGTCTTCATTAACATTTGTACCCACTCTGAGATCTCATAGACAATGCTCTTTTCTCCACCCTTTTCGAGCTACCATTCAACCCATTTAAAATACATTTGTTTCTGACCAGCAATGCTGAATTTGTAAGATCAAAGATCCTTGACACCCTCGAAGACGAGTCTCGACACTGAACTATCCTATTGAAATATTTCCATCTGTGAAATAACCCCGAAGAATAAATTTCAACAGTCGATAGGAAAATATTCTAGGTACAGAATATGATCAGCAATCAATCCTACAAAGTGACCTTTACACACAAGGATCTCATTGTATAACCTATAACTGATGCTCTTGAAGCCCGAAGCACAACAAGATCCATCAGCATATAACAAATTCACACAATCAAATTAGCAAATTGTTCTCTCGGCACCGAAGAACGTCGAGAACGACTAATTTAAATAATGCTAATCTGTTCAATAATTGGTTCTACACTACACAAATCTCACAACAAAAAAATCATAATTCTACATATTAACAAGCTACACACTCCACAAAAAAATTAAACTTCAAACACCAATCTATAGTTTCCATTCACCTCCATAAACTTCTCTGGATTGAAAGCCAAAGCGTCCTTTCCCATGCAGCTCGATCTCTGCCAATCACCCATGCGTTGACTATGACGATCTCTTCCAATAATAGCGATAGCTGCAATAGATCTGGGAACAAAACAGACAGATCTTGGGGTTCATATCCTTTCATCCATATCTTTGCCACGCAATTAACAAATTAAAATTCATTCTCATAGCTGAGAGCTCGAATCATAGTATAACAAGTGATGGCCGATGCTCGGTTGACGTGGCACACAGTGTGCTCCAGTTTCAGTGGTACCCACAGCATGGCTCAAGGCTTAATTTTTCAATGCACACTACACTCTTTTCAAAGACGAAGCCCTCCTTACAGCAGCTTTAAGCACAGGCATCTACGCCAACATCTATAAATATCTTGTACTGCGCCCAAGAATGTAAAGCATCGGTCGCCATCAAAAAGATATGGTATCAATCAAGATTCGAAATACCTGCGATTCCTTGTTTTCACAGGAATTGGGCATCTGCCGGTTCCACCACTGCTTCCTCACAAGTGGAACAAGCCGCGTAGTGTGACAGGATACAAACTGTTGAAGCCTCATTTCTATGGAAGAGGAATCCATGTCCATGAGCTGTAACATTCGTCGAGAATCCAAGAAACTGCCACTCCATACTATCTGGAGGCTCCACACTTTTATACTTCGCAATAAAATTATATCGGTGTTTTTTGCCATTGCCATATCGATGTCGGAGTCGAGAACTCCGATTTTGTCTAATAGTCGTACATTCACAGAGTCAGAAAAAGACTCAAATTCCCAATTATCTCCGTTTGCTTCTCTCATACATATGAAGACAACAGTGGAGATGAAGTGTTACTGAGCGCTCTCTGTATCATGTGAAACAACATCAAATCTGCTTTCACTTTGCTCTATTACTTGTGCTGTATCAGCTTCTAGTGTCGCCCATTGCACACGGCTATCAATTTGGCACCGTGGTAGCTTGTTTTCCACATATCTGTAAACCTTTTCAAATATTTA
This sequence comes from Pinus albicaulis, assembly GCA_034641835.2. NCBI lineage: Eukaryota > Viridiplantae > Streptophyta > Pinopsida > Pinales > Pinaceae > Pinus > Pinus albicaulis. The sequence continues at coordinate 117,922,945 of CM076569.1, forward strand.
TATCACAAGATTTCTATTAAAAAAAATAACAAACACATAAAAAAACTTTAACTCAGAAAATAAATTCACTGGACTATCTACTCGCCTACAGCAACAGTTTGGCAATCATTTATCTCACATCTTCCTGGCCATCCCGTGAGGGATTTAAGACAGTAGAGGCTCTGATACCAAATTAGAAATCATGAGAGCATCCATTGCACAATATTAACACACAAAACAATAGATTAATTTCTATATTACAATCAAACAAATATATCACAATTTTTATAGTGCTACTAAGATCCAACTAATTCCACTCTTGGAGGGAGAAGTTGAGAGAATCTCTCAAAATCCTCCAAAAAACCAAACCAATCCCTAATCTTTAGTATGCATCATAAATGAGGCATTATCTCAAACAGTTACTGAGTTGTTGGTTGAAGAAACTGATTGATTAGCTTGAGGCAAGTTTTCGATCGTTAGCTTTATCTGTAGCATCTTCTGAAAAAATTTGTCCTATAGGTTCATTCTCTTTTCCATTATCATATTTCTTTGGCAATTTTTCTTGAACTTCTTCATCTGGGGAGGGGTGCACCCTCGAGGCTGAGATTCAATTGGCTTCTCGCCGCTCGACAATCAGTCTACATTCTATCCCAACAAATAACAAATAGAATGACCGTAACCCCAATCTGTAGCCTTTGTCTTGGTCTTCAAAATTGTCATAGTGTGTTGGATTAGGCTCACACAATAGGGAAAAATCTTCCCAAGTTTCACACTGACAGCAACGCAGACCAAACACTCGAGTACCCCACAATTTTAATTTCGTTCATAGAATTGCCTCAATTCTTGGTCCTCCTCAAAAAGCTTCAAGAAAATCTAAAATGGTGCCTCCACTATATTCTCACAGAAAAAATGTGGGGGATACTATGGTACATACAAAAACCAACATTGATAGTTAAAAGAACTAGAACTAGAAAATATTTGAACACATTCATAAGATGCAAAACAATTAACTCAATTAACTCACTGCATATTTCACTCTACTAACTAGAGTCTCTCATTCAATCCATTCTCTTTAAAATCCAAAATGTTTTCACTAATAAAACGTAAAACAAAATCAGTTAAATGAATAAGGACAACTACTAAAATGTTCACACCTTACAGTTAGAGCTGCACTCGCGATTTCCTCCAAAGCACAATAATTTTCAGCTCAGAAAGAATCAAGCTTCCCCCCTAGAAAACTCAAAGGAGGCCTAACCGTAAATCCCACGAAAAACACCAAATCAGATAAAATCTCGATCAAAAAATATTGCATTAAACAAACTATTACGAGGATATCATGGTGAAATGGCGTACAAAGTCATTCGGTTATACTTAAACATTGAAATCATGTGGTCATTCACTGTATTTCAGACTCCTCTCTCGTTCCTGGGGTGAAATGGTTTTCTTGAAAGTGTGTTGTATCCTTGAGTATTATGTTCTTCACGTTACCGTTGTCGTCTCTAGAGGTAATAAAATCATAGAATCCAAGCACGATAATAATGCATACCAGTTTTCTTTGGCGGTTCGACAACATGTTGAATGGATATTGCTCAGATGGTGACAAATTCAGGCCATAGCTAGATTGTAAGCATTATGTTAAGTGTGATCATGATCGATCATTGGAGACACCAAGTGTTCCTCATGCAAGGGCCTCCCTTGTTGAGGTCCAAATGTTTTTTTTATTATTATTTATTTATTATTTCATATTTTTTTTATATTTCTACATGTTGAAAATTTAGGCCTCCAATACAAATCTAACACTACTAACATAAAAAAAATTACTTTTTTCACCACCTATTTCAAACATGTCAAGCCCAATTGTTTTCTTGATAAAAAAATAATCCAAAAGGCACTAAATTTTAGTGCAATAACTAGCCGCCTAAGCCTACCCCCAAGGAAGACAAGTTCCCCTACTTGGCAATGGCCATTCCAGAGCTTTATCACCTCCTTAGATGGATGAGGGAAAGGATGTAATGGAATCCGTTATAACTGATCGTGAGCTAGTTGTGGAAGGACAAGGTCGCTCCCAGATGAAAAAGATGATCTTTTGTCCAATTCGAACATGATTCCTATTGCTGGGTGAAATGACATGTCAATCTGTGAAGGCTTGTTTAATTTCCATGAACTATAACTTTATTTTGATCTACTCAACATTGAATATGTATAGAAATTTTGTTTATAGTTCTAAAGAATACTTGCTAGAAAATATCCATGTACTTTTAACTAGTGGTTATTTTAAAATGCCTGGTACATATTTGGATCAATAGAAATGTTTTTTGTATTAAAAATTGCAATAATTGTTGTGCATGGATTGCATGGATCCCAACTATGAGAAAAATTTAACAATATCACAAGGGAATGTAAGTATCAGGTAACTTGATAATACTTATATATTGAAATTATATAAAACCCAAAAATTAAATTTGAAATCATACTAATTCCATAATTGTTTCGTTATTCTCATGAATAACATCATTACAAAGGTTTTGGGCCCTAGAAGTATAGATATAATTAGGACATGTTGAACAAAAAGGGTCAAAATGCATCATTCTTTGATCCATTTTACACCCATAGCTGTACTGGACTTCAATTTGTTTTGTCCAGCCTACTCTTTCTCGTGTTCCCAGGGATTGGGATAGGGATGTTACTTCTCTCGTACCTCCATTTCCCTATTATTATCGAATAGAATTCGGAGATTCGAACTCGTCACTTCTTGTCCTATTCACTTCACCTCCCCCTTACCTCTAAAAAAATTGACAATATCTCCCTCTTTTAGTGTTAATCTTAGTGTTAATACGATAATGTATTTGCAATAGCAAGATTCTTATTAAGCCGACTTACTAATAACTTGGAGCGATTTATAGGAGTAGTGATGGCCCATTATTATAAACTCATTAGGCAGCGCTGGTGAGGGGCACAATGTTTTTTCCTTTACCTTAATAAAAAGTACAAATATTTCAATTCCATAATTACATAAAATTTATTTTTAAAATTTCAAGGATGGACTAATGTGATTAATTGAATAGTGCTTTGAGAATGGCCGATGATTTATATAATTTGTTTCAAGTTTTTCATTTAAATTTATAACTATTAACATTACTTGATAAATAATTTGATTATATTATCATAAATTGTAATTCAAATTAATTAATTTTAAAATTATAGTTATAATTATAAATTTTAATTTCAATTATATATTGTTTTGTTTTTATTAAATTTTATTTTTTAATCCAAAAAAATGTGGTTGAATTGTACTCATATTTAGAAATCAAAAAATTATTTTATTAATTATTATTAATAGTAATAAATAGATAATGTTTTAGAAAAGGAAAACATAATTTTATAAAATTATCTTTGTAGTCCCAAAGGGGCAGCTTAATTGGTGATCGAAGTAATGTGAAATTTGTGAAAGGTTCAAATTACCTAGTGGTCGCTCAATTTTTAGAGAGGAGTACATGCCATAAACCCCAGAGGTTTACTAGTAGTTACATGTCACGTCAGCTTCTTTGAGATAAGAAAAAAAATTACAGTTCTATTAATCAGGCACCTGAGCACACTATATCTTTGAAGAGATACCCGACCTTTGAGCCTGTTTGACCAATCGATCCTCGACCTCCATTCTATTTTGATAAAATATTATGGATTGAATTCATTAATAAAAAACTGGCCAGCTCTACAATCGAGAGATTGAACCAAGTGAGTCTAACTCTATAGAACACTCAACATTCTCAATGCAACTCAATCATTATATAGCACACATAGATGTAGGGAAGTTAGAACCAAACCCTAATAAATAGAAACTAATTCCTATCCTAAGGTTCCATGAACCAACTCTCACAAATTAAGTATTCTCCATAATCTTTTAACACTCCCCCTTAATGGAGAAGGGGTTCACAAATATACCTAACATCTCCCTAAACATTTCAAATTTAATTTTTCCAAGAAGCTTAGTGAAAGTGTCAGCAGCATTATCAAAATTTTTACAATATACAAGATATATTTCCTTATATTGAACTTTCTCCCTGACAAAGTAGAATTATGTATATATGTCCTTAGTGTTCTTGCGGAACACCGGATTATTAGCCAGTATGATTGAGCTCTTGTTATCACATCTTATAGTTGTTGCATCTTTCTATTCTTCCCTGACATCCTAGAGAAGTCTCCACAGCCAAACCGCCTCACATGTTGTTGCACACATTGCTTGATACTCTTCTTCCACTAAGGACAGGGAACAAGACCTAAACAATATCTTAGTTCACCAAGGTCTTTCATTTCAAACATTTGTGACATTTTCTCCTTGATTTCTTTTATTAGATCAACAACATCTCCTGTAATAATTATATCATATACATACAAATAACAACACTATATGCCCCTTTTCATCATTCACGGTATACAAATTAGGTCATTTTTATTTCTATTGTAACTGTGTTGCAGAAAAATGAATCTATATTTTCATACCATGACCTGGGTGCTTGTTTTAGTCCATATAAAACTTTCTTTATTCTGCAGACTAAATGTTTTTTCTCTTTTTGGACAAACCCCTTAGGTTTTTCTAATTAAGCCTCCTCTTTTGACTCCCCATTTAAAAAGGCAAACTTTACATCTAGTTGTTAAATCATCCAGTGATTTCTAGTAGCTAAAGCAATCATCATTCTGATAGTATTTAGTTTAGCTACGGGGGTGAAGGTTTCCTCATAATCAATACCTTCTTTTTGTAAATACCCCATTTGCTACCAATCTATATTTTAATTTATCTATGCTTTCTTCTACATTAAACTTGGGTTTATACAAACATTTACAACGTATGGTTTGTTTCCCTTCGGGTAGTTCAACTAGCTCCCAAGTGTTGTTTTTGAGAATTGATTCATATTCTTGTTCCATAGCTTCTTTACATTCATTACATTGATTGGCTTATATATAACCAGAAGGTTCTACAACATTCATAATACTAGCTATAAAGGCATTTTCCCTATATCTAGCAAGCGATTGAGTCTGCCTACCTGATCTTCAAAGCATTGGTGTGGCTTCCAACCTGTTCTAAATTTCCTTTGAAGCGCTCAACTCGATTCTCATGGCTGTCACCTGCTTCTTAAATTCCTTCTACCAACAAATGAATATCCCATTCCTCATTTCTTTTATCAGATTCATCATAAACCCGGGTCATGGAACATGACATCTCTACTAACAAAGATTTTGTGAGTAGAGGGATTAAACAATCTATAGACTTTGTATTCTGAATAATTTTCTGTAAAGTTGCATCTAATGGCTCTTGAATCTAATTTCCTTCTATCTTCCTTTGGAATATGGGCAAGGCTTTAGAGCCAAATAATCTCAAATTTTTTACTGCAAGTTTTTGTTGAGATTGCAACAAGATGATGAGCTTAGTGGAAAGAAGTCGCCTTCACTAAGTGGGCCCGCGGGCTATTTTTGGCGCAAAGTCTATTTTTAGACATATGGATCATGTTCTATGAGTTGCAGGATGCTATTTGTGGATGGTTGGTCAAGTTGGAAAAATAGATGGACTTCTATTTTTAGAAATATTGGGCAGAATCTATTTTTAGATTGACAGTCTAAAAATAGATATGTCTAATATTATTAGCTCTTAATATTATTTGGACTATAAACATTATCTTATTCTCTTGGAGCACTTGAGTTAAGTGCACAAATGTGGCATAGGATCTGACAGAATGAATTACGCTATTCCTGAGGGTTAAGTGGAGGTATTGCATGGATACTTCAGTTAGAACTCATGTGACAGAGTTTGGTGGAGTTGATTGAGGAGTTAATGGAGTTGTGTTCAGTTTAACTAATCTAAACATAGTTGAGCTAGTTGTATTTAGTCTAACTGATTAATACACTAGTGAAGAGTGGTGTGAATTAACTATTAATTATTTCACTAATTATAAACTCATTAATCAACTAAAGAATACATCAGTTTACTTCAGTGCATGGACAGTTTCAGTGGATACTAGTGAAGAGGTAGGTGAAATGAAATAGCAGACTATCATTAGACTGGCTCGGTGCAGTGAGTTTGTACAATATTACTTGATGAGACCCATTGAGGGATTGTATAAAGAAGCACGTGGGGATTCGAACTTGGATTCAGCAATTATTCATCTTGGATTGCGCAGTAGAGGCAGGCTAATAGGTGGAGCAGATTGGAGCATATGTTTTGCTAAATCTGAGCTTGTGTAGTGTGTAACAATTGGAGATTGTACTGAGAGCTTGTGAGGAGTTTGTACAATGATTGTTACATGATCTATATCATTATAATATACAGATAGTTGGGGGTTTTTAGCTTTAAGCTTTCCCATAAATACTGTGTTTATATGTGTGATTGTTTATGGTTTTAATGTCCGCATGCAATTGTTTATATTTCCGCAAATTGATGATCAATAGTAGAAGAGGTTATGTATTATGCATGAAGCTCAAATAGTGTGTGATAAGGATAATATCGGTGAATAATTTAACATTTATTCAAATTTCTACATGGTATCAGAGCGATATTGATCATTGGAGAAATTGAAAAACATTGAAGCGGATGAGTTTTGTGCTGGTGGAATTTGAATTTGCAACAGTGTTTTCTTGGTGTCGAAGTTGAGATGTCTTTCAACGGATTGCGATTGGAGTATGCCCTTGAGGGTAGCTTGAATTATATTTCATGGAAGGACAGGATGGAGACGGTGTTAGATGACAATGGGTTGAAGGAGTTCATAGATGCTGAAGTCCCAAAGCCTACTTCTAGCGATGCTACCGTACTTGAGGCATGGAAAAAGAAGACAACAAAGTGTCGAAGGATTCTATTGGAGGGCATGAAGGATCACATAGTGTCCAGCCTGCATGGTAAGGCTTCTCCATTCTTGATGTGGAAAGCATTGGCAGATTTATTCCAAATCAAGAGCGACCAGAGGAAGTTGGCGCTCAAGGATAAACTCAGAAACATAAAGATGGAGAAAGGTGACAGTATGCCCAAGTATCTCACGAAGTTCATCCAATGCAGGGATGAGCTGGGAAGTGTGGGGGTGACTGTAGATGATGAGGACTTGCTGAGATTGGCTCTCCTTGGGCTTCCGAAGAGTTGGCATTCCTATCAGGACTCTGTCAATGGTCAGGAGAAATTGACAGGATGGGAGCGACTTTGGTCGGATCTTGTGCAAGAGGAGATAAGGCGGAGTACCAGGGACGGATCCTCATCAAAGAACTCTGATGAAGAGAATTGCGCTTTGGATGCCAAAGAAAAGAAGGGGAAGAGCAAGAAAGCTTCTCATTCCAATGCAAAAGGCAAGAAGAAGGACATGTCCAAGGTGAAGTGCTTTCACTGTCACCAACACGGACATTATGCCACAACTTGTCCGCAGAAGAATAAAAATAAGCAGGCTTCTGGATCTGCAGCTGGAGAGGCCTTAGCCTCGCAGTTTGAGCTAGATTTTTCACTGATCGCATGCTTGGTCTCAAGTGTGATGGGTTCAGTGTGGTTTTTGGATAGTGGTGAGTCTTTTCACATGACAGGAGATCGAGATTTGTTTACTGATCTGGATGAGAAAGATCTTGGAGTGCACATAGAGATGGGTAATTATGGTAGATATAGTGCGACCAGTATCGATACCATTTCCTTTGAGAGGGAGTCTGGTAAACCCTTCGTATTGAAGGAAGTGATGCATGTTCCAGGATTGAAGAATAATCTTATCTCTGTGGCGATGTTAGAAGAAAAGGGATATGATGTTGTCTTTAGCGATGGAAAGGCTTTCCTGCGCAGTAAGGCAACTGGTGAGACCCGGAGGATAGGGGTTCGAGTTAAGAACCTTTATCAATTACAGGTAGATGGCTGTGCAGCAATGGTAGGCAAGGCAGAAGGAGTGGTGAGCCGGAATGATGGCGAGTTGTGGCACCAGAGATTGGGCCACCTTCACCATGGAGCTTTGAAGATACTGTAGTAGATTTCTACTGGGCTTCCTAAAGGCACTCTTGCGCAGTCAGATCAGTGCAAGGGGTGAACCTTGGGAAAAATCAGGAAAGCCACCTTTCATGAGAAGGATAGTCGCGCTACCACTTATCCTTGAGAGAATTCACACAAATTTGTGATCTTTCTCAAGAGTTTTCCACTTTCAGCATGCGACTATGTGATCTTTGTTGATGATTTTTCTCAAAGTGTCGATCCTCTTCATGCAGTAATAGAAAAGCTACACATACTCAAAGTTTTGGGAGTTCAAGGCACTGTTGAGAAAGAATCTGGTGTAGCAGGTGAAGGCTCTTAGGATGATAATGGTGGTGATTCATCTCCTGCGAATTCAAGGACTTTTGGCAAACACAGATGAATTCAAGAGAGCCATAGCACCTCATAACCCACAAAGTTATAATGGTTGTCGAGCCAAGAACAAACGATCGTGGTGGTCAAGACGGTGCGATGTTGCATGACTGTGGCCTACCCATTCACTTGTGGGCGGAGGCATGCAATACTACAGTATATGTGCAGAACCATTGTCCTCACAGGATACTTGGCATGAGTACACCCGAGGAAGCGTTTTCTGGTAAGAGGCCTGATATTTCCCATTTGAGGATTTTTGGTTCACCTGTTTACATTCATGTGATGAAGGATGCCAGGAAGAAGTTGGAGCCAACTGCGGAGGTTGGGATATTTTTGGGGTACACTGATACGCCCCACGACTATCGTGTGTATTTTCCAGATAGTCGCAACACTGTTGTGCGACAGGATATCAAATTTCATGAGGAGAAAGCCATGAAGTGTTCGCTTGAGAGGGAGCCACTCTTGCATGCATATGAGGAGCTATTAGCTCCTAAGGATGAGTCTCAGGATGTGGATCAGCCACAAGATGAGGTTCATGGAGTGGAAGAGACCACTCATGTAGCGCCAACCATCAGAGGGTGGAAGTGCACTACAGAAGCTGAGCAACTAGCTCAAGATGCAGAGAAGGTTGTAGGAGCACCTACATCACAGCGCAGACAGAGACAGTCACCTGACCGGTATACTGGATACATGGCTCTTGTGAGCAAGTGTATCGTGACAGAGCCATCCTCTTTCGAGGAAGCTGTGGAGGACCCCGCATGGGTAGATGCCATGGTGGAAGATTATGATTCGATTTTCAAAAACAGTGCATGGGAGATTGTCCCAAGGCCGGAGGGGAAATTAGTGGTGGGTTCGAGATGGATCTAGAAAGTGAAGCAGGCAGCTGATGGGAGTGTGGAGAAGTACAAGGCAAGATTTGTTTCCCAAGGCTTTTCACAAATTGAGGGGATCGATTATGAGGATACCTTTGCACTTGTCGCAAGGTATTCTTCCATACGGACGATTCTTTCTCTCTCAGCGCAGATGTGTTGGCACATTCATCAGATGGATGTGAAGACTACATTCCTCAACGGAGTCATTGAGGAGGAGGTGTACATAGAGCAGCCCAAAGGTTTCGAGATCTTCAGCAGCGAGTCGCATGTGTGTAGGCTCAAGAGAGCACTGTATGAGTTGAAACAAGCACCTCGTGCTTGGTACACACGGATAGACAATTATTTCACCGGACTTGGATTCTCCAAGAGTGAGGCGGATCTTAACCTATACGAGATTGTGGTGGAGGGTAAGTTGCTGATCATTGTACTTTATGTAGATGATTTGATTTTGACAGGTGATGAGCTGTTGATACTCTCATGCAAGGAGGATCTTGCAAAAGAGTTTGAGATGAAGGAATTGGGCCTCCTTCATTATTTCCTGGGATTGGAAATTTGCAAAATACAGTTGATGACTATTTTTTCTGGTGGTAAGGGTAGTCTCGGAGATACTGAGAAGTTAAACATGCATGGATGCAAGCATGTTGATATCTTCTTCCCCTGTGGTTGGAGGAAGGAGGATGCTACTTCGGTGGGAGAGTAGTGGATGCCATTTATTTATCGATGGGGCCAGGGTCGAAGTATGTATCCGGGGTCAATACACGACCGAACGTATGCTATTTTGTTAACCAACTTTCAAAAGATATATTTAAGCCTACCAAGCTCTTTTGGAAGGCAGGCAAGCATGTCCTGAGGTATCTCAGGGGCACATCTGGATATGGACTCTGGTACAGACAGTTGGATGAGGTGAAGTTGCATGGCTTCACGGATGTAGATTGGGCAGGAAGCCCAACGGACAGAAAGAGAACATCTGGAGGGATTTTCAGTATCGGTTCTATAGCAGTTTCTTGGTACAGCAGGAAACATAGATCCGTGGCACTCAGTTTAGCAGAGGCCAAGTATATGGCAGTGAGTTTGGTTGCATGCAAGGCTATATGGATGAGGAAGATCCTGGTCAGGTTGTTTGGTTCACACTTAGATCCTACTGTGATATATTGCGATAATCAGAGTTGCATCAAACTCTCAGTTAATCCAGTATTTCATGATAGATCTAAACACATTGACATCCCATTACCATCACAGATCGTGGTGCATGGGAGGATCATGTTACTTTCATACATTCCTATGGGAGGATCAAAGCCGTCGATATCATTTATAAAGGCGTCACCAGAGAAAATTCATCACCAGCAAAGGTGATAGGGCTAAGATAATCCTTATCTTGTTGAGAGGGAGTGTTGAGATTGTAACAAGATGATGAGCTTAGTGGAAAGAAGTCGCCTTCACTAAGTGGGCCCGCAGGCTATTTTTGGCGCAAAGTCTATTTTTAGACTATGTCTATTTTTAGACATATGGATCATGTTCTATGAGTTGCAGGATGCTATTTGTGGATGGTTGGTCAAGTCGGGAAAAAATAGATGGACTTCTATTTTTAGACATACTGGGCGGAATCTATTTTTAGATTGCCAGTCTAAAAATAGATATGTCGAATATTATTAGCTCTTAATAATATTTGGACTCTAAACATTATCTTATTCTCTTGGAGCACTTCAGTTAAGTGCACGGATGTGGCACAGGAGCTGACAGAAGGAATTACGCTATTCCTAAGGGTTATGTGGAGCTATTGCATGGATACTTCAGTTAGAACTCATGTGACAGAGTTTGGTGGAGTTGATTGAGGAAGTTAGTGGAGTTGTATTCAGTTTAACTCAGTTAAACATAGTTGAGCTAGTTGTATCTAGTCTAACCGATTGATACACTAGTGAGAGTGGTGTGAATTAATTATTAATTAATTCACTAATTATTAACTCATTAATCAACTGAATAATACATCAGTTAACTACAGTGCATGGACAGTTTCAGTAGAGACCAGTGGAGAGGTAGGTGAAAGAGCAGTGTGACTATCAGTTGTGACTATACTGGTGCATGAGTTTGCACCACACATTGATGGAGATGCCAATGAGGATTGCGTAGTGCATACCAGGGGGATTCAAACTTAGATTCAGCAATTATTCATCTTGGATTGCGCAGTAGAGGCAGGTTAACAGGCGGAGCAGATTGGAGCATGTGTTTTGCTAGATCTGAGCTTGTGTAGTGTGTAACAATTGGAGATTGTACTGAGAGCTTGTAGGACTCCTATTTTTCACATAAACTACAGTATTAAATGCTTCAGCTCAAAAACCATCTGGAAAATCCTTACCTTTTTAGCATGCTCCAAGCACACTCCACCAATGTTATGTTCTTCCTTTCCTCTACTCCATTCTACTGAGGAGTATGGGGTACTGTGAATTGCTGCAATATTCCATGGTCTTTACAATACTTGTTGAATTAAAACTTCCTGTATTCTCCCCCTTGATCAGAGCGGAGAATATTTATATACATCCCTATTTTCTTTTCAATAATAGTTCTAAACTGCTTAAAATATTCAAATGTATGCCTTTTCTTGCTAAGAAAATATACCCATGAAACATTTGTGCAGTCATCAACAAACAGTAGAAAATACAGTGCACCACCTAATGACCTTGTCTTCATAGGTCCACATAAGTCAGTATGCACTAATTCAAGTATATCTCTCTTTTTATTTTGTAGTCGAACAGGGAGTTCTTCTCTATGCATCTTTCCTAATGCAAAAGCTTCACAATCATTATGCACTTGTTTTAAATCACGAAGACCTCTTGCCATTCCATTTTTTTCAAGTAACAACAGATCATTGAAGTTGATGTGACGAAGTCTCCGTTGCCATAGATCTTTTGTAGTTAAACTCGATGATGTCAAAGCTGGTCGTAGTGTTTTCCTCACATTTAATTTGTACAGACCTCCTGTTTGAATTCCTCAAGCAATAGTCTTCATACCATCGAACGAATATTTAATATAATAATGAGATTTAAAGGATTCTATGTTGAGGTTCTGATCTATAATCATGGATACAGAAGTTAGATTCTTTGTAACTCTGGGTACATACATCATGTTTTGAATGTGTCTGATATTACCATCAGGAAAAATAACAGGAATGTTCCCGTACCCTTTGATATGATAACCTCTATCATCGCCAAGGTAGATTTTCGGTTCGTTGTTGGTTTCTTTGAAATCTTCAAACCATTGTCTGTTCCCTATCATGTGTGTGGATGCTCCCGAATCCACATACCAGATGTCTGTTCCAACATTTTCATTAGAGTTAGCCATGAACAATCTGAAATCTTGATCATGGTCATCATCTGCGAAATGACCTGCATGTCTTTTATGTCTCTGTTGTCCTTCATAAAATTTCTTCTTTCTGCAATTCTTAGACATTTGATTGATTTTACCACAATATAAACATTTTAATATAGAATTGTTTCTATTCAGGTACATACCTTGATATTGATTCAGTCTTTTTTGTGGGTTTCCTCCACTTTGATGTGATGAATTTCCTTTTGCTCTAAAGGATTTCTTCTTTTCCATAAATGCAATATCTTCACTCTAGGGTTTTTTAAGTCGATCTTCTTTCTTCTTCTTGCATTAAGATTCTTGTCAATTCTTCAAATTTTGGAGCTTTCTCCCTCGCATTTATCCCAACGATAAACATTTGGTAATCATGACCAAATTTGTGTCTGCAACTGTCTCACTGATATCTACCAATTTTTTCTCAAGATCCTTGATTCGATATATGAACGAAGCAATTGTTTCACTCTCCAACATTTTTGTGGAGAGGATCTTGCTCTTTAAGAACAGGAGACAATTTGTATTCTTGATCTCATACAAATCCTTCAACACCATCGAGATGTCACTTGTAGATTATCATTCTTTGATATGAGGTATGATGCAGTATTTTACTGACATCTTCAACAAGGTATTTGCTTTTCTCTCTCTCTTCTCCCAGTCTTGAATCGGTGTGGATGCATCGGCTCCCACTAATGCCTTTGGCTCATCCCCACTTGCAATCATCCAGGCAACCTGCGCTTCTCGCACAGTCTTCATCTTGAACTTCCAATTAGAGTAATTGGAACCATCAAGCTTGTTGCTCTCATTCTAGTATGCCTCAATTATTTGATTGTTCATCTTGACGATTCTAAAAAAACTTTGAGTAATTGACAGAAAAAAATGGATCTACCCTAGATCCTCATAGAAAACAATATCACGGTATAGATCTACCTAATATGTGATCAATCCAGCAGGCTGCTCTACACACTGCACAATAGGCTCTTGATTCCTCTACTATGGCCTCTTATGTTTCTCAGCATGAGCTCTCTCACTCCACCACAACGCTTTCTTCAACACGGGCTCTCTGGCTCCTCTACACAAAGCTTACACCACAAACATATTTGCTTCAAATCTCTTCCTTCATCGGCGGGCTGACATGGGTAGTAGATCTGTTTTCAGATCTATTCTTTCATCGACGAACTTTCACTGGCAGTAGATATGTCTCAGATGTCTTCCTTCATCGGCGAATTTTCACCGATAATAGATTTTTCTCAGGTCTCTTCCTTCAACAGTGGGCAAATAATGGCACAGATATGTTTTCAGATCTCCTCTTCCCACATCAGCATGCTTTCTTGACCAATTTCCATGTTGATCGCGCCTGAAACGAAACTGCATAAGAGATTATCCTATCGGTGCAGTTCTCCCACACAGATCTGCGCTTATCGGCGTGGATGACATCCATAGGTTCGCGCTGATCGTCGCGATTCTTCCTCTAAAAAAAACGTGTTGATTCGATCAATTCCTAAGAAAAAAAAATTACTCAGTGATCAGGGGCTTCTTCTTTGCCACCTGGATACTCACAAGGATCACAACACTCCGGGTATGATTCAGACCTAGAGCTCTGATACCATGATAAAATATGATGGATTGAATTTATTAATAAAAAATTGGTCATCTTTACAATCGAGAGATTGAACTAGGATAGTCTGACTCTGCTGAACGCTTTACATCCTCAATACAAGTCAACCATTATATAGCACACATAGATGTAGGGAAGTGAGAACCAAACCCTAAGAAATAGAAACTAATTCATATCCTAAGGTTTCATGAACAAACTCTCACAAATTAAGGATTCTCCATTATATTTTAACATATTTCAAATGTTATTTGTATGTATTCGAAGGGTAAAAAAACCAAAACACACTATCCACATGTCTTTACACCTCTTGGTGCAAATGCTAGTTTTAACTATATTTAAACTATGTGACAAAGACTAACTATTATATAGCACTTGTTAATTTTTAATTTAATAATAATAATTCAGTTTGCTATTTATTTTGGACATGACTTATTAAAATATTATCTTATATTATATTATATTTTTAAAATATTAATTTATTTATAATATTAAATTAGCTAAAGGGCATATTTAATATAATATTTACAAAAATTCTTAATAATGTAATTAATTTTAGAAATAGTTATAGCCTTCTTGAAAAATTTAATTGGGTTAAACAATTTCATTAAACTAAATTTAGTTAACTTCTCACCAATTCACTATTCATCTAACCTGTTCCATTTTAGTTGAGGGACATCCAAATTGAATTCACATTCGATGCAATCCAATCTTTTCCCTGCTACATTGAACGTGGTCCTCCATCTTTCAATACAACTCAATCATTGTGATGTAAGGAAGTTAGAACCAAACCCTAAGAAATAGAAACTATTTCCTATCCTAAGGTTTCGTGAACCAACTCTCACAAATTAAGGATTCTCCATTATCTTTTAACATATTTCAAATGTTATTTGTATGTATTCCAAAGGTAAAAAATCCAAGACACACTATCCACATGTCTTTCACCTCTTAGTACAAATGCTAATTTTAACTATATTTAAACTATGCAACAAAGACTAACTACTATATAGCACTTGTTAATTTTTAATTTAATAATACTAATTCAGTTTGCTATTTATTTTGGAAATAACTTATTAAAATATTAATTTATATTATATTTTGAAAATATTAATTTATTTATAATATTAAATTACCTTAAAAAAAACATATTTAATAAAAATTCTTAATAATATGATTAATTTTAGAAATAGTTATAACCTTTTGGTTAAACATTTTCATTAAACTAAATTTAGTTAACTTCTCACCACTTCACTATTCATCTATCATCTAACGTGTTCCTTTTTAGTTGAGCGACATCCAAATTGAATTCACATTCGATGCATCCAATAACTAATCCAATATTTTCCCTTCAGCTACAGTGAACGTCGACCTCCATCTTTTTGGCTCACAAGTACAATGAAGATAAAATAAGATCGTTTATTGTCTTATCCAATCCTCTCGCTTTAGCTATACTCAACGTTGTCCACCGTCTTTTCGGCTAATAAGTTCAGCGAAGATAAAATAAAATGGTTTATTGTCTTCCACTTGCTTGCAAAGGTTTGTAAAAAGAAAATCTAAACCAGATCATGAATGACAGAATAACATTACAAATTTTCCATTAAATCCACAAATACATTTAAACTAAGTGGCAACTAAGTTATAAGGATGGGATACCATATAGCTGAAATTAAATTAAATTAAATTAATAATAATAATAATAATAAATTTATTACATTATATTTAACTGTAACCTGTTATGATTTAAAAAATCACCGCGAATAATAAGGTTGCGATGATGACCTAAGGATCTCCCACTTGCAGTAATCATTTTTCTGGCAAAGCGATGCCACATATCCCATCAAATAAATGATCTATCATTAGTATGCCAGCTTGCATTTGTGGAAACAGTCCGGGAGACTCGTCGTTGGTTTGGAACATGGTATACACGTAGCACACACGTGATTGATGATGATTACTCAATTTTTCAAATTATTATAACCAATTTCAAATAAAATTACAAAAAACAAAGAAGCTAGTGATTTTGCTCGTTGATATGCAAAAATCAGTATTGCATGAACTATGTCACACTCACAATATTAAGATATTTTAAGATGAGAATTTATGATAATTATAGAATGCTCCGACAATGTTGAGAATTCACGATAAGCATGGGTTTACTTTAAAGTTTTGTGGTTGCGGTTTAATGACTAGGTGGAGAAGTTTGGTTCTCATAAGTGTTGACTATGTACATGGTGATTTCTTTAGTTGAAAAAAAAAATAAGAACTCACGATTTTTAGGCTTATTAAGAAAAGCTAGTCTATGTCTTCACTAATACCAATTAGTGTTACATTATACACACTTAAGCTTAAAACATAGCGCATCAATACTATGCCGAAAGCTTAAAGATTGAAATTCACATGACATGTCCACCCATATAGATCATTAGTATTCTATATAAAACACTAACTTTTCTTGTTTATCTTGGTTAAATAGTAGGTTTGGGTTTGATTTGAAAAGTTTTATGTATCTTGGTGAAATAGTGGGTTTAGGTTTGATTTGAAGAGTTTTATGTAGTTTCATTAGTGTTGGCACACCTTAGTTTTTATAAAATGGGTATAGTTATTAGTTATATTACAAAACAAAATTATTTGGTGGTTAAATATGGAAATATAAAATGTGGAGTTACTATGAGGCATTCAATACATTTATACATAAATATCTAAACACAATATGATGAATTCTTTCCACATATTTTTATTGCTTGAAGCATTGGAATCCTCCCAAATTCTTATTTAAAAGTGACTTCAAACTTGTTTTATTATTCCAATTTATCAAATTGAAAGCTAAGATTATTCATCTTCAAAATATATTATAGTTAATGCATTTAACCAAACCACTTGAAAATTTTTCTATGATATTACCTAGTTGAAGCATATTTTATGGTCAAGTTAGAATTAGAAAATTTGCTAAGAAAAACCAAGTAACAAAATTGTTAATGTATTAACAACGAAAAATAAATAGAAAGATATAATACATGATATTTGAATGATGGATAAAAATAAAAATCAAACCACATGCAAAGAGAAATTTTAAAAGGAAAGTGTCATAAAAAAAATTAGTCGAAAGATAGGAGTGCTCGTCAAATTTATATTTATACCCACGTTAGTCAAATTTAACCCAGATTAGTCAAATTTATACTAAATAATGTCAGTGACATTGATAATATAATTTGATATTATTTTATATTTACATCCATTTTATTGCACAGAAAACACATTTTAAAATTATAAAGAATATTGACACCTAATATTTAAGATTATAAAAATCCACGGAAATATTGTAAATAGAAAAATAAAAGAAATTAGAAAATGAATCTCAAAAGTCTCCCATGTCTCCCTTTCCTTGTATACATATCCATATTCACTTAATACAAAAACACTCACTTTTTTTAGTTTCCCTAACTCCTATTTTCTCTGCCCAATTTTTAGTTTCCCTCACTCTTGTAACTCCTATTTTCTCTGCCATATTCTCTACAAGATTTTATCAATTCAAATCCCTTGGACCTGACTGTGAGCGCTAGTTTTTTTGGTTATGCGGTGTATTGAAAGCTTTTTCCTCATAATGTAGTCGAATCTCTTGAGGCACTGACTGTGACTGAATTCCTGACGAGCGCTAAAGGCTATGCGTTGAGACCTCTGCATACAAAACATTGAACGTTGCTTTGCGTTTGACCGTGAACTTCATCGCACTCTGCACTGGTTATGTTGGTCGTGGTCTGCCTGTAAATGGGCGTAAATACTATGATTGTTCGGTGCGTTGATAAACTGTGAGTGCCGAAATGTACATGAGATCCTGGACTTGTTAGTATATTGCAGCAAAAGTGTTCTTGGTGTGCAGGACAATTTATATGTGCATTAGGTTTTCAAAAGGAGTTGTACGTTCATAATTATGATTAATGTGTGTTTGATTAGAATGGAGTAATAAGAGTAATAATATATTATATGGAGTGATAATATATTATTTGAAATGGGAATAATAAAAGTGAACTTGACCTATGAAATTCGTTGAGCTTTTTTTAATGGCTATGTGTAATATGGTATAAAAATACATATATGGGTATATGGAAGGTATATAATATATATTTGATGAGTGGAGGTTTATATAATATATATTTGATGAGTGAAGTTGTAGTGATGTTTTTAAATCACTTTTGTAAGAAGTTAAAAAATATAGTTGTAATTATTTTAGAAATTAAAAGAACAGTCTTTTTTTTTTATGATGCATTTACTAATCTTCATTGTGGGAGTAGTTTTCTCTAGAAAAGAGAACTATCATGAGTGGTTGACGAAGATAAAACACATCTTGATTTTCAATCAGTTGTGGAAAGGAATTTGTGAAAGAGAATGAGACAATGCACTTGAAAAGCCTACTTCAAACAAGGAGCTTGTCATTTGGGAAAAAAGAACAACAAGACCCATGCCTTGATTGCAGCGTCAGTAAATGAAGTCGTGAGTTGTCACATTTCACCATTTTTGAATACTTTTGAAGATTTAAATAAGTTGAAGGAATTGTATGTTACACTCTGACCTTGAAGTTGTTCAATTGATGATAAGTTGTTCAATCTTGCGTTGAGAAATGATGACCCTGTTGCCTCAACATCATAAATAAGATCAATTATGCATGACATAAAATCCACTCATGTTGAAATAGATGTTCCTTTCACGGCATGTGTCAAGGCACTATATCCCACTTATTCACATTATCTTGAGTCATTGCAAACAAGTGGCAAACTTAAGGAAATTTCTTTGGACTCTCTTGAGAAGAAGTTTGCTGAAAGAGAGAAGGATTTCGGGAAAAATATAGCTCTTCAGTCTTATAAAGAAGTTGTATTGCTTGCACAGAAGGAGAAGAATCAAGGCAAAGATTCTTCTAGAGGAAGAGGCGGTCGAAGGGGAATAGGAAGGAATAATTTTAGAGGTAGGGGGCAAACATTTCCAAGGAGAGAGGTATGATCTTCATTGCATACAGTGTGACAAAAATGGACATGATTTTTCCACATGTAAGCTTTCTTGGGACAAAATCGAGCAGGAAAGAAATGACGAAAATGGTAAAACACCTCGTAAAGGGAAAGGAAAAGAACCTAAGTCCACTCATTTTTTTGTGGCACATTGCAATATAAGAGTAACTGAAGAATTTTTCAACGCTTCACTTGATTCGTGGAAAGATGATTCCTTGATTGATTCAGGAGAAACTTTCCACGTGACTTTAAGAAGATATTTCATTGAAGAATTCACTAACAATGTTTATGGAGCTCTCTACCTTGTATAAAAGTCAAAACTCAAGTGATCAGAGCTTGGAACCATCAGGCTTAAACTGCCTGGTCTTCCAAAATTTATTCTACATGATGTTCTATACCTCCAAGAGCTAAGGAGAAATATGTTGTCTTTGGTCCACAGATGCCGAAAAGGACACTCCATTCACATATTTGATGGCAAGTTTGAGGTTATAAAAGCATCATATCACTCACTTGTCATGAATCAAATAGAATATGAGAGACTTTTAAAGCTGCAAGGAACCTCTTCTCGTGCAGAGAACTTTTCATACAGTTATCACTATGATGAAGGTACACTTCCATCAAGTCTTTTATGGCATGCTATATTTGGACATATAAACAATGACGACCTTCATTTGTTGAATAAAAATGGTGTTACTTGTTTGCCAGTTATTCCTAGCAAACTTAAGTAATGTGATGTTTGTTTCTACAGAAAGCACATCAAACAGTCATTTCATGATTCTCATTCTAGATCACATAGAAAACTTGAACTCATACATTATGCTATATGTGGCCCAATTCTTGTTCCTTCTGCAAATGGTAATAAATATATGATGAAATTTATTGATGAATATAGTAGAATGTGTTGGGTTTATGTATTGAAGAACAAATCTAAATCTTTTGAAACATTCAAGAACTTTCATGCATGGATTGAAAATGATGCACAATTTCATATTAGATTTATTTGTACTGATAATGGAAAATAATATAACTTCAAATGAATTTGAAAACTATCTTCGCGAGCATAGGATCAAACATCAAACAATCGTCTTGTATAATCTCCAACATAACATAGTAGCTAAAATAATGAATAGGACAATCTTAAATATGGTACAATCAATGATTTTTTTCAAGAATATTAAGTTGGTGTTTTGGGCTGATGCATTTCTATGTCTTGTGTATATAAAGAATAGGTGTCCATCTCATGCTATAGAAAATAAGACTCCCTATGAAATGTGGACCATGGTATGGTCACATTCCTTCGGTGAGGCATCTCAAGGTTTTTGGTTCCACCTATTATGCCTTCATACCTAAGGAACAAAGAAAAAAACTCGGTGCAAGGAGTTGAAAATGTATCTTCTTGGGCTAATCAAATACTTCGAAAGCATACCGTCTCTACGATGAAGTAAATAAGAGGTTTATAATATCTAGAGGTGTGATCTTTATTGAATCTTCCAAGGTTGACAATGTTGTTGAGTGACAACTTCATCACTTAAATAGATATTATGATACAAGCTCTTTCCAATAGTTTGATAATGTTATTACACATCTTGAAGGGGGAATCCCTATAATGGATCAATATGTGGAATCTCCTTACGAAGCACTCTCTCCTCCACATGAAGCTCCAACCACTATTCAATAAGACAATTTGAGTGATGTAACAGAAAAAATTGGGAGGCTAAATCTTGATTCAGCCCCATCTCAGTAAACTGAACAACTCGGACCATCTCAGAAAGGTCCTACAAAATGGCTTATAAAGACACTTGAAAGTGTGTGTCCTGATGATTTTGAAAAGACAAGGACAATAAGCTTTGTTAGACGGAATGGAGGTGATTAGATGATTTTGATTCACCTGTTGATATGGATGCTTCTTATGATTGTGAACTGAATTTGTCTATAGATTTCGAACCAACTTCCTTCAAATAAGTCGCTTCTCATGATGAATGGAAAGAAGAGATGAAAAAAGAATTCGATGTTTTGATAAAAAATTGGCACCTAGAAGCTAACCAATCCTCCATTGGGAACCAAACCAATTGGTTGCAGGTGGGTCTTCAAGAACAAGTATAAATCATATGGCTCACTTGAAAAGCATAAATCCAGGCTTGTGGCAAAAGGTTTGGCACATGAGGAAGGGGTTGATTATGATGATACCTTTTCCCCCATAGCAAAATGGGCTCCCATCTAAGCACTCTTTGCCTCGGAAGCTCAGAACAGTTGGAAAATCCATCAAAGCGATGTAAAAATGACTTTCTTGAATGGATATCTAAAAGTGAATGTTTTTATGTCCCAACTAGAAGGATTTGTTGTGAAGGGTCAAGAACATAATGTATGCAATCTTGTAAAATCCTTGTATGGCCTCAAGTAAGCACTCTGATCCTAGTACGAGAAATTGACTGAGCATCTCATAAAACTCAATTTCAAACATTATGATCTTGATGATGATTTTTTTTGTTTGTTAAGGAAGTAGGAAAAATAGTTGTGTATATTGTGGTGTATGTAGATGATATTATGATGATAAGGAACACTTGGAATTACATTTCATCCATAAATAAATAACTGAGGAAAGGTTTTGAAATGAGAGATTTGGGCTATGTTCATAAATATCTTGGTATTGAGGTAACCCAACATTTGAAGTTTATATTCATCTCACATAAAAAGTACATTGGAGAATTGTTGAACATATTTGGTATGACTTAATGCAATCCTTTGACTACCCCAATGGAACATAACTTAAATCCCACATCCACTGAAGGAAAATAATTTTAGGATAAAACGAAGTATAGACAACTCGTAGGAAGTATCAACTACTTGACTACTGTTGATAAATCTAGGGTAGCTATATTAGGTGATTTTTGTTACTTTGATTATTTCTTGTGATGTATTTAACTGGATTGCCTTTATTCTCTTCCTTTATTATTATTAATTTTCTCTATCATCAAACAACTACAAAACAATGAAGAACAATGAGACAAGAGGACACAAGATATAGGTGATCAACAAGGGCCAAAAACTCTCCAGTCTGAGAAGAAAAAACCACAAGAATTATTCTCTTTTATAAAACTTCAATTAATTAATTCTAAGACCTATGACCCTTTACCAAGACCCCTCCAAGACCCATTCAAAGCTTCTCCTTGACGAGATCTTCGTCCTCCAATTCAAAATTGGTTAAAATTTCTTCACAAATTCATATTTTTGTGCTTTCTTATAATTTCAATCTATTGTTACAGGTATGTAATTTCGACCTTTTCTGCAGTAACCCTAGTTCACATGTGTGACTAGAAGATGGAAAAATTTGTCTCCTATCTTCTTTGCATGAATTTTATTCTCTTCCTTGTTACTTCGACTTGCAAGCGAGACCATTCTTGGCCCAAAACTTTATTGTTAATGATGAATGCAATTCAGTACGTTTTGTTGCAAAAGGATTCCCTAATACTTCACATGTGTGGAGGAATATAGAGCAAAAAACAAATTCAAAATTACTTCACTCTTCCTTCCTTTATCAATCCTTTTCTTCACTAGGTATTATGATTCTTTTTCTTGCTTGATCAAACTTCTTGATGATTGAATGAACTCCTTCCTGAATGATTTTTAGTCCTTTGTTATATAGGCTTCCCATAGTCACTTAATAGGTCGACATGTCCTTCTAGATAAGCCGACTTAATATTTTGAAGGCCGACTTGTTGCTTGTACCATGACAAGGTCTTAGAGTGTCTTTGACTCTAACTTTGACTCAAATAATTTTTTCTTTACAATGTGTAACATGGCCAATTGGGACTTCAATACACGACAATGACTCAATTGTCTTGAAGACTAAATGAAACCCATGCCTGAAGAATAGAAATAATAAATTTATTTTTATCTTTACATTAAATATATAAAATCATGATTACATGTGTCATTATGAAAACTGAATCTATTTGTATATTTCAATACTCCCTCTTAATGAGGGAGGTATTCATAATCCACACAAGTCACTTGGACATTCTGAATCTGAAGAATTCTAATAATAATAGTTGGATTGGTAAGCAATCTCTTTACATCATATCAACCAACATTTTCACATATCGAAGCCTTTACTAATATATCTGTTATAGGAAATTTTGTCAAATTCAGTCATTAGGCATTCTAATGGGATCAATCAACATCCTATTCCCATTTTTCAACATCATCGCACAAAGCCCTAAGTGAACCTCCTTCATTTCCCAAAATTTCTACCTGGAGCCACCTCATATGAGATAGTTTTAGTACCAACACTCCCTAGCCTTATTTTGGACAACGTTCACCTACAAGTTTCTCCATTGTGGCCGAGGTTGATCACCTACAAGTTGCTCCTCTTTGCACCTACATTGGTTCTAGAAAGTTTGGAAAAGAGAGAGAATTTTTGGAAGCTTCCTCTTCCAAAAGCTTCCAGAATTTTTTACAACCATTTACCTTGGATAAAACTTTTGAATCCTATCTCATCCTTATTTTGAGTTTCCATCCCTTATCCTTTGATCTCATCCTCCCATCAATGGTGGACCTAAAACCTTATATTGGTAATTAGATAAGAACTCCCAACTTACCCAATCCTCTATATATTTATTGCCTTACATATGCAAGGGGTTGGATTTTGGAAAGTGATTCTACCCTTATGCTGCCGAGGTGAGAGGTTAACATTCCATGCATTTAGGGTGATTATAGGTGAATATTGTGACAAGGAAAGGACAAGACAACTTGGAGGAGTGCTTCTACAAGATCAACACCTATTTGTGGTTGTAATATCCTTCCGTTTAAAAGAGTTCTTTGTTTTCCTATATGTGATGTCTTTATTTCATATATTTCAATACCATGTTGATATATTGAATAAAGTACTTAGATGATGCTACATAGATCTTGTAGTTACTTGGCTTGTGTTATATGACTATGCATGTTCTGATTTTGGCAATTAGAGTTGGAATTGGAGCATTCAAGCTGAAGAAGGAACGAAGCATGTGACATATTCTAGGTAGGCTTCATTCCATCATCTATTTACTTTAAGGAAATAATTGGGTTCCTTGTTTCCCAAATTTTCTAGGTTTTCCATCGAACCTAGGGGAGATACTTTTTTCTACAATCGTAAATCCCACATAACAAATTATCAACTCCACTAGGGAACAATGTATTCCCTCAGTGTTTTTCCTTGTCCATTTTGTTTTATTACCTATTTCATAGACCTTTCATACTTTTATTAGTCAATAAAATACCTACAAAGTGATTTCATTGAGCCTTTTTTGCAATTTTTGTCTTGGAATCCTCCATCCCAGGACCAACTCTCCCCTAGTGCCTCTGACAAAGCATTGCACCTCACTGAGTTCCATGTTGTACTATCATTGCAGAGCACTAGTCCCTCTTTTGCACAAGTGTTGACCCCGATTTTTGTACAAAATTTTCCTCTATTTATGAGTGTCTCTTTGATTAGCCTACTTCTAGCTGACCTTCCCCGAGTCTTGAGTGTCTTGTGGTCTCCCTTAAGCCTCCATTTAGTTTTCATTTTTTTTATTCCCTTTGGTAAGAATTGGTTTTTATTTTTCTTTGTTCTTGTCATTTGGTTTCTTGCAAACCGATTTTGTTTGGTCATTGATCGCTTGGATGAATTGTTGTTTTAGTCCTCCTTCTAAAGAGTGAATTGGAATTGATGATTAAACATTTTCCTCTTAGTTTTTTTCATTTTGAAAATTAATTGTGCTGAAAATAAATATTTCGTATCTAACATTTATGGTTTTGTATGTGCATCAATGTATGAATAGTCAAATTGAAATGGAAATTTCAACTTGCATATTGTTTGCTGCATGTTGTATGTTGCATACTGATTGTTTCTTCCCTTCCTTAGCTATATTTTCATTGAAGAGAAAGATTTCCATTTGCTCATTCTAGATTTTCATTTTAGGATATTCAAGTGACATCCGTTGTGAGCCCAAAATTGAAACTTAATCAAAGATAAACAGTAAAATTTATTGAATCAACCTAAGGATTATTTGTAACATTAACACAAACACATAAAATTCTAGGCTAGAGATGTGTTTCGACATCGTTAAACGTAGGAGTTTTCATTGATTTCCATCATTTCAGGGGATTATATCTTATTCCATGTATGTGAGTGTATAGGATCATTATCCACGTACCTTTGGGTATATTGGACGGTGCTCCGTGCATGTAAAGTATAAGGGAACACTCTAATCGAACAATTATGCATTAGACAACACTACTACAGACTGCACTCCCACATATTGTTGAGTATATTTTGGGAGTCCCCTATAAGTTTCTATCCATCCATAGGTAATCGAGTCTACTGCTTTGTAATCTATGATACATCGAACATAACATTTAGGGAGATTGGCTATCGTACATTAAGTCCTTGGTTTGCCTAGGTGTATATTGCAATTCACAATTGCTTTGTAATGCTTTATGCCTAGATTACCCTTCTTTTGATTTATTTCTTTTTGTGTTAATAATATTTATTGTCTAATGAGAAAGATTAAAATCCCCCACTCCTTCGTTCGCGTAGAATGAAAAATTAGCCTCCACTTCCACTAGAGGCTACTCTTGGATGTCATCAGAAGCACAAGAAGAGGAAAAATACCGAATAGGGAAAACTGGGAATCACTTCTAGCCCTCCTCTTAATATTGATCCACCATAATCATCTATCCCTTTGAGATCTGAGCCCGAGATTACATCTAATATTTACGGTGACACTGACATAATCTAAAAAGAAGTCCCTGAAACTCTTTTGCCTGGGGTTGTTGAACCTGACTTTCCCAAGCTAGACATTTTGATTCCTGAGGTTGTTGATCTTAAGGATGCTCAGCCATATTTAACTATTTCTTCAGGACCTTCCTCTTCTCTTCCTTTTCCTCAGGAAAAACCTATATATCTTGGATCCGACGATGAACCTCTTCCACCCGGACTTGTGAGTATTGAAAAGATACTGCAAGAAGAGCCTCATCCTTCTACCCTTTTTCACAGGGAAGGATTAATTTTTATCAAAATGACCCTCTTCCTCTTAAAACTCCGACACAAAATCCTTTTCCTGATTATTTTCACTCACCCGCATATTTCTCATGGAAATATTCATCGGATTTGTTAACCATGACTAGAATTGATCCAACTTCTCAACCTATGTCCACCACTATGGTCGAGACATCAAATTTTTCCTTGATGTATATTTTTTTGACATCAGTAGAAACACATATGTATGGTGGTCCATCCATCCCACCAGGCTATCAGTATTTATCTGGTACCTTTTCTAGTGTGGGTACCAGTGCTTGGACATCTCCTATGTCATCCAATATGGGAATATCATATGGTACCTCTCTTATGAGTGCCACAAAGTCTGTTCCTCCTCCTCCTCCACCTACACATACGTTTGAGTAGCAAGATAGCACTCATGTTAGTGGGAAAGGTTACCTTCAATGGCAAAACTCTCCTTATGTTAGGTATCCTTTATCTGGATCATAGTTTCCTCCATCATCCCCTCCTCCTTTGGTAGGGGGGGAAATTGTTGTTGGTATACCTAAAATTGGTAATCAACCTCATTATAGTCCTCCTTATCCTGGAATGGAAGCCAATGTTTAGAAACCTACTTTTCCCATTCAACCTGGTTCATATTGGGACCGATTGTTGAATCCTAAACCTGCACCATATTCTCAAATTCCTATCCATCTCTCAACAACCCAGCAAGATCAAATACATGCAAACCAACCTTGAAAAGTTGGTGTTGCATCGCAATATTTTCCAATAATATCTGGTACTTCCCAAATTATTTTTGTCTCAGAGGGGTCTTGACCCAGGTTCAGAGTTAGCTTCGCACCAACAAAACCCTTTATTACTGGCCCTTTCGGGAATGACCTACTACGCAGATTGCAGTCTCACCGAGGCAATATTGAGGGATGAGAGAACCAGGTTTCTGCATCCGGAGGGACAATGGAGTGTGCATATACTGTTAAACTTATATTTATTCTTATTGTAAACTGCGTGGATGCATCTATCTACTTTAACAATCTATGCTTCAGTAATCAATTAATACTAGTGGGCACTACGTCTTTATCATCAAAACACAATATAAAGCATACAAATAAGTTCACATTGCATATAATAAACATGTAAAAATAGGCATGCTCAAATGTTCTTCTTTATTTATTATAATAATTCTTCTTCAGTACAATGTTTCTCCGACCTGTGCACATAGCTGTAGGTGGTCTGCGCACAAAGTTGTAGACTCTTCAAGGCCTTCACGGACACAACTACAGAGCCTTCCCTTAAAACCCAAAATAGACTTAGAAATAGATATTCAATAGCTTGCAATCATAAACAATTACAATATATCTTACTCCGACTTGAAATTACATTTCTTTATATATCCTTTTCATACATACAATACCATGGTCCACATACCATGGGCTGACAAAAATTAAAAAATAAACCCGAGCCCTTCATAAAAGGAGGGTCTTTGACCTACCCTAAAGCCCCAAATCTCTGAGCGGTATATTGATCTTCCCTAGACCGCGCACTCTGCTTCCTCAAAATGTGGAATCTTTGAAACAAAATTGGACCAAGATGGACCATGCCCAATAGGCCCCCAACACTCACATGTGACTCATCCCGAGTCACTGAGATAATGCACACCGTACCTTATATGCAATGCTAGTGTAGGTTGTATTCAATGGTTGAATCATATTTGAAAACTACTTCTCTTCTTGGCGCACTTCCTCTAATAACTTCTCTGTTATAGACCCGACTATCTTCTGAAGCACCTATTTCTTCCTTTTCCACATTTGTTTACACTTTCCATCTATTGTCTGAGACAAGTAGATGACCTCTTCCTGCCATGGTTGAGTACTTGTGGTGATCAGTTGTTCTTTCCTTCATATATTCTCGATCTAGCTTTGCATATTTTTTCATTCAATGATCCGAGCGAGCCACTGCGGTGGTACTAAAGTACTTGTAATTGCTCGGATTTGGTCCAACTCCCTCTTTTTCTCTTATACCTAATTTTCAATTTTTTGAATGTTTGGATCCTCCTGCAATGAGGTCCAAATCTCCATTGTATATTCTAGAAAATTTCCACGGTCCTTTACTATGGTGGAGATACCTACCAGGGTAGCTTTGAGATCTTCTTCCCTTTTCTCTCGTACCTACAGCGGTGTGGTTGGCTGCAACCTAAGTTTCCACTCCGTGATCTATACTTGGTAATCAAACTTGAGCTTCTGCATGTTGTTATTTGACTCCTTGATCGCGAGGGATAGCTTCACAACCTTCTCGTTCTGTTCGAATCTATGTCGAGAATCTCGCTGCAACTCTTGCCTATGGCATCTTCTAGTTGCTTGTGTTGTTTTTGCTTCTCGTCTCTCTCCTTGATCACCCGATCTAGTTCCATATTCATATTTTTTCAATCTTGTTCTACCTCATCACTTATCAATAGGCACGTTGTTCGCACACCTTCAATTCATGTATGAGACTCTGGTAGAAGTCGTGTAATGTCTGTATGGGCACCGCAACAATATTCAAGCTAATGTTGTCCCAACTTTTCGCTCGCTATTAATCATATTCAACTTCAAACTACAGTGCTCCTCTAGGTACCTACAAAATATGAACATCAAAATTTATTTCTAATCAGCACTTTGGATGCGCCTGTAGGCTCACTTATGCTGGTTGAATGGATGGTTGTGCCTGTGGTCGTGTCCATGCCAACACCTTAAGTTCCTGCATTCCTTGTTGCACCTCTGTCAGTACCACTTTGTACTAATCTTCAATCTGGTTCCATGTTTCTTCTGTGATATGAAACACCTTGTTTCCAATCTCATCAATTTCCCCTTCAGTTAGGACCATTGCCTCCACACCCTTTCATATATCTTCCTTGTGCTTCTTTCGTGCAACTGTCGTAGATGTGGTAGGTATCCTTCTCCTCACGATAAATGGGGATTCCTATTCTTTTTCGCTTAGAGGGTCCTGGCCACCCTACTCTTGCTTTGTGCCCCTGGTTTCTTTTCCATCTTTCTTTGCTTATTTTTCTACATCTTTTGCTGCTTGGGTATGTTTTCCGTGAGTACCTGCATGTTCTTTCTCAGTGCATCTAGTGGGTGGAGACAGCCAGTCTATCGGCGATTTCCTTGTTACATGCACAATATCAAGTTAGGTGACCAAGTATGGAAAAGGGCACCATAATTCATCTAGATCTTATCACACCTCGATTTATACTCTCTAAAAATCGGCTTTGAAATCTTCAACTCCCTGGTAATCTTCAAAAAAAGTAGGTGACAGCTGTTGTCCCTTGTTTTTTATCTTTTTTTGTTTAGGAAATACACTTTATTTTACCACATTATCCATATATTTACCATCATATGCACCTTACATTGACCCAAATATCTATATACAGGTATTTAATTTATGTTTTTCAATTATTATATGTTTTTGTGAAAATTGGAATTTAAGTGCATTTTTGGACACTAACAAAAGTTCCCGTAATAGCATTATGGTTTTCATATGTGTATGACACTTGGGCTCGAGCTAGATATGTTTCTAGAAAGCTTGGGAACTAGGAGAAAGAGTAAACCTATTGGCACAGTCAGATTGAGCTTTAATAGGCCCAGTCAAAGGTGGTCAAATAGGACCATTCTTTATGGAGGATCCCTAGAAACTAGGTCAAAACTCTTATTTTGTGGGATTTTCCAGATTATGATGGATATGATAGATGAATTCGACCTGATATGATAGGATAAGGATAATTATGATTACTTGAGCTATTTTAGATGAGTTTGTTAGATATTTCATCTATTTAAGCCTCACACTTTGAAGGCTTTGACAATGGAACTTGTATGACTTATTATTGTTATTTCTGAGACTTGGAGACATAATTGAAGATCTGTTCTATCATATTTTGATGTTGTTACATCTTGGTTGATTTCTTGAAGTCTTAAGTAGCCAATTTTACCTTTAGTGTGCGAGGCAAGGGTGGAGGGCCCCCACATTGAGCTAAGTGCACTTCTTAGTTCATTTCATAGCTGCAATTTCTGAATTAGTTTTCTTATGTTTGATTTGTTTATATTTTTCAAGTATTGATGAATCTAATTATCATTCTTAAACTACATATGAAAGGACAAACAAGTGTTTAAGTTAAGAACTCTTTCTATCGACTCGATATTTTCAGTTAGCATTCATCCTTACATGCTTTTACATGCTTATGTTTGATTTATTTATTTTCAAGTATTGGTGAATCTAATGATCATTCTTAAACTGTATATGAAAGGACAAACAAGTGTTTAATTTAAGCACTCTTTCTATCAACTCGAGATTTTCCGTTAGAATTCATCTTTACATGCCTTTACATTCTTTGATTGCTAATGGATCCTAATTTTGTTTCTTTCTGCATATGAAGAGACAAACCAGTATTTAAGCTAAATACTTCTTCTATCTGATCAAGAGTTCAAAACTAAGATTCATATTTTCCTGCTTTTCTGAATTCCTGTTTTCACAATAGCATTAATGATAAAAATAAATCAATGATGAAGGACAACCAGGACCTCTTTTAGTCAAGAGCCTCTTCAATTATTATTTCATGTATCTTGATCTATTTTTTAGAAATTAATTAAGTTAGATTTGTATTTGTAATATGAATTTCCCTAATCATCAATAAACCATCTTCTGAATTGATCATAACTGAAACCCATATACTTTGGGGATGTTTCTAAGTTCACCAACCCGGATTGATAATAAATACTTGCGTTAGTTTACAACAGTAAATTGACCCAACATTTTGGCGCCGTTGTGAGGGAAGCATAATTCAAAAACGATCAAAATAGGAAGACAAAAATATTAATACACAAAAACAATATAAAATCACAAAAAAAAACAAAAACATAGTTTTTATTTCAGGTAATGTTTTCTTATGCCTAGAAATGGAGATAAAAAAGGTAGATTTGTGAAACAAAACCTCCCCACAACACATTCATCCATAGGATTAACAACAACAGTTGCTAGAAAACCTACTATAGAAGCGTTATAGGAAAAAAATAAATCATGATAGAGATTAACTTTAGTTGAAATACAAATCTTGTTAGCCTTTGAGGTAAAGAAAAAGAAATCACCTAAAGAACCTCCTTCTGTTTGGATGCAAAAATACACAACAAAACAGACTGTCGAACAACTAGAACAACCCGTCCTTAAGGAAATCAAAGTAGTGGAAGAAATACAAAGTCAACCTACTAAAACACTACAAGTATCTGAACACAAAATGGCTGAAGAAGGAGAAGGCTCAACTAGATTAAACATGACTCCTGAAAAAAGATTATAATATGAAAGACAACAAAGGAAATGGCGAAGACAAAGAGTAGAAGAAATAAGAATTGAAGCGGAAAGAAAGGCTGAAGAAGATAGAAGATTAGAAGCACTTAGAAGAATAGAGGAAGAAGCAAGAAGATACAACCAAAATCGAAGAACACAATAAAATTAACAAGAACACAAGAAACTTTGACTTTTTCCTGCTACTTTAAAAGTTGCAGTCTTGAAATGGTTTATGGGATTAGGAGAACACATGATAGCTTCTTGGGAAGACATGAAGAAAATATTTCTTAAAAAGTATCAAGCTTACTGCAGGGCTAGAGACTCGAAAGAAGACATTTTCATAATGTTTCAACAAGAAGATGAAAGTTTGGAGGAATATTTGGAAAATTTTCTTTACAACTTACAAAAATCCAAACATCATTCTC
This sequence comes from Pinus albicaulis, assembly GCA_034641835.2. Classification (NCBI taxonomy): domain Eukaryota; kingdom Viridiplantae; phylum Streptophyta; class Pinopsida; order Pinales; family Pinaceae; genus Pinus; species Pinus albicaulis. The sequence continues at coordinate 117,954,865 of CM076569.1, forward strand.
TTAGTTATGATACCATCCTCACTATTCTTCTAAAGGGGACCAGAGATGAGTATTTATAGAGTCTTAATGTAATGGGAAAAGGAGATATTTCTAATTTACCATTTGAAGAATCTGAATTATGTCAAAAATATTCTAGGGGAAGATCTAAGAATGGGAAAAGAGATATTTCATCGAAAGCTTCCAAATTTGTAGCAAGTGAAGTAACAAGAGCATAGATAGGAAGCTTGCTAGAAGACTTTAATACATATCTCTTGAGCACTTTGGGTACACAAGTAGATGTTTTGAAAGCTAAGAAGATAAAATAAGACCAAGATGAAGTCTTAGAAATTTTATGTCCAAAGTGTAGACAAAAACATCCACTCAGGGAATTTCCTTTGCAAAATATACAAATATGTGGACTATGCACAGAAAATCATGCAACAGAAAAATGTCCGAAGTTAAAATAATTGCAAGTGGAAGAAGTACATGGAGTAGATTCTCTCTACTATATGGCACTAAGGAGACCTTGGCAACCAAGAATGCCTAAACAGTTCCCTCAACAAAATCCCCAAAATTTTCAATATCCTCAAAACACATGGAATACACCGATGCCATGGCAGGCTTGGCCATCACAATATCAAAACCAACCTCCACAAGGTTGGAGGGGATATGGTTATGGAAACCAACCACCACAAAAAATGTATACCCAATAGTATCAATATCAACAACCATACCCTTCACAATTATTTCCTCAATATCAACAATTTTAGGAACAACAACCAATGCCATATTCAACTCAAAATCTACCAATGCTAACTCAACAGCAACAACTTCAGCTTCCAACTAACCAACAACCTCCTAGAACAACAAAATTACCAGCTCATCTAGTAGCTAATCCAAGCAACAAGGTGGATAGACCAGTATATCATGTGGATGAGGCAACATATTATCCTACTTATTCAATTCTTCTTATACAAGATGTCCACCTAAGGTCTGTGAAGGTGTTACAACAATATTCTCCTCCAATAATAGAAGAACATATAGAACAAGGAGAAAAAAGTGAACAATCTCAACCAGAAAAACAAATTCAGAAGAGTAAAGCTATCATGACACAAACTCCACCATATCAAGAGAGATTAATACAACAGAATATTCCAATATCTCTCCCTGAATTTAGTATTCTAGATGAATTGGAAACACATATGTTAAAATTCCTTTATTGCACACAATCAAATAGATTCATATATATGCAAAAATAATAAAGGAATTATGCATTAAGAAATATGGCCAAAGAAAGAAGGATCCACCAACAATCGATGTAATTAGAAGTCGTTCAAGTATCATGTATAAAAACATAGCCATTGAAAAATATGTTGATCCAGGAATTCCTATGGTTACTATTTCAATTAACAAATTTTCAGTTCCAAACACTTTAATAGACTTGGGAGCATCTATCAATGTTATGACAATGGAGACTATGAAACATTTGAATTTGAACAACAATAGACCTACTACTACAGTTTTAGAACTTGTAGATGGATCTAAAGTTGTTCCAGAAGGTATACTAGAAGATATCATTGTCTCACTGGATTCATGGGAGTATCTTGTAGACTTTTTGATTTTGTAGCCAAAAACAAACTTGGGAGGGAATCCCTTAATTTTAGGCTAACCTTGGTTGGCCACTGCACATGCTTACAATGGATGCAGGTAAGGAATTATGATTATTGCACATGGAGATGAAAGAAATCATGTTACATTATATCCTCCTCTCAATATCCTTCTCTATTATCATTACTTGATGAAAAAGAACAACAAAAATTTCAACTTGTTCTTAGCCTTAATCAAGTTTACAATTTTAGAGAGGAGGAAGAAAATGAGGACTTATTAGATCTATTCATCTTAGAACCAGATCTTTCAGAGCAACTTAGGATAACTCAATATGAAGTTGCTACTTATCTTTTAAATGAATGTTTTCAGGAAAATTTCACAATACAATCATTGCAAAATACATTTGAAAGAATTTTTCCTGTAAATTCAATTACCAATTCAAATAGCAAAATAATTGAAAACAGTCCAGAAATACATTTGAATATTGGTAACAACTTACAATCATCACAAGAGGAGAAGCTAATAACATTATTGCAAAAATATTCAAAATATTTTGCCTGGGATTATAAAGACATGCCAGGAATTCATCCAAAAACATGCATCCATCACATTTATACTGATAATGAAATAAAACATGTTAGGTAACCATAGAGATGGATGAATCCCATGATGAAGGAAATAGTGAAAGAATAATTACATAAACTGTTACAAGTTAGATTGATTTATCCTATTTCAGATAGTCAGTGGGTTTCACCCTTATTTGTGGTGCCTAAGAAAAATGGGAAATGGAGAATTTGTGTGGATTACAGAGATTTTGGCTTGAGGGGTCCTGATCTAGGTTCAGAGGTTAAGGTTTTCCAAAAAACCCCTATACTACTAGTCCTTTTGGCAGTGACCTACTTGCGCAGGCCAAAGTCTCACCCGAAGTAGTATGGGAGGGTGCTAGAACCAGGCTTTCGCACCCCGAGAGAGGGTAGGTAAGTCAGGTAGCGTAGCGTTCGACTTCACAAATATCAGATTGCATATTATAGAACCCAGATCTATCAGTCCTTTCGCATCCATGTGTGCACTACCATGCAACGAATAACAAATATAGGACAACAAGCAACTTATCACAACTATTCTTTCATAAAGTCTAATAAAAAGATTCAGATCAATTGTAAACACAACATAAGTACTTAGCACAGTTACTTGTGGAGCTCAATATAGAATTATGCATACCATAATAGATCTAGATCGCAGTATAAACAAGTATCACAAGTACTTTCGCAGCTTAAATCAATGACATAGAGCATACATAATTAGATATCATAGACTCAGAGATTTCAACAGCCTTCCATATTCATTAATCCTTTAGATCCTTTTACAATACCCAAAACCCAACCTGTGCACACAACAGTAGGCTCCACACACAGCAGGACTGAGGATCTCCGCTCACACAGCTAGTAGGAGTCCTTTCCCCAAAAACCAAAAACAGATCTACTAATTCACAAATTGCACCAATCTTAGTTCAAGTCTGTCTTACAACTCAAAAAGGGTTCGATTACTTATACTAATTTAGCCTACGCATCCAATGGTCTGCAAACCATGGTTTTCGGACTGTTGGTCTACCCTTGACCCACTTACAATGCATTAGGGGCTTTGACCCACCAAAAAACCCCTGCGTTAGACTAAATATAATAAAAAATATACAAAAATAGACCAGATTCACAGCTCTTTTAGGAGACCCTGTTCCAACAAGAGAGCTTAACAAAGCTACATTAAAAGATCATTTTCCTTTACCATTTATTTATCAAGTGTTAGATTCATTGGCTAGTAAGAATTGTTTCTCATTTTTGGATGGATTTAGCGGATATAATCAGATAAAAATAGCATATGAAGATCAAGATAAGACAATATTCACATGCCCCTAGGGAACATATGCATACAATGTATTACCTTTCAGTTTGTGAAATGCACTTGTTACTTTTCAAAGAGCATTTCTCGCTATTTTTTCTGATTTGATTCATGAGTGTGTGGAAGTTTACATGGATTATTTCACCATGTATGGTACAACATATGATGATGGTTTCCAAAATCTTGGAAAAGTGTTAAAAAAATGCATTGATACAAACCTATCACTCAGTAATGAAATTTTTTTTATGATGTTAACTGAGGGGATAGTATTGTGATGCCATATCTCTTCTTCAGGTATTAAAGTGGATCCAACAAAAATACAGGTCATTGTGAATTTAACACCTCCTACAACACAAAAAGAAGTTTGAAGTTTCTTGGTTTATGCGGGCTACTATCGAAGATTTATTGAAAATTTTAGTAAAATAGCTTTACCATTATTCAAGTTAATTGCAAAAGATGTAGACTTCCAATGGACTCATAGCTATCAACTTGCATTTGAAAAATTAAAAGAGTAATTATCAATTTCACCCATTCTTCGAGGACCTAATTGGTCTTTTCCATTTCACATTTCAACTGATGCATCCGATACAACTATTGGAGCATCACTTGGAAAAAAACAGACTCAATTCAATTATGCTATATATTTCATCAGTAAAAACTTAACACCAGCATAATTGAATTATACTATTACAGAAAAAGAAATGTTAGCTGTTGTACATGCAGTAAATAAATTTCGACATTACATAACAGGTTATAAATTTTATATTCACACGGATCATTCTGCTATAAAATATTTAATGAATAAATCAATTACAAATGGCAGAATAAATCAGTGTTTGTTATTAATGCAAGATTTTAATATTACTGTACAAGATCAACCAGGAAAAGATAACCAAGTTGCTGACTTTCTGTCAAGATTAAATACACCTAGTGATCCAAATCCAGTATCAGACAATTTCCCAGATGAACATCTATTCATTATAAATGTAAAAAATCCTTGGTTTGCAAATATAGCTAACTATTTATCATCTAATATCCTACCACCTCACTACAAAAACAAACAAAAACAAAGAATAATTAGATAAAGTGCTAGGTATATTTGGGTCAAAGGAGATCTATTTTATACTGGTGTTGATTTAATCATTAGAAAATGTGTAAGAGAGGATGAAATAATTGAAATCTTGAAAGCTTGTCATGATGAACCATGTGGTGGTCATTTTGCAAATAAAAGGACAACATACAAAGTGTTGAAGCTTGGCTACTACTGGCCATCCATCTTCAATCACTCCAGGAATTATGTCAAAAGCTGTGACAGCTGCCAAAGAATTGGTAGACCAGTGGCATCAAATGAAATGCAATTAAAGCCACAAGTACTTATTGAACCATTTGAATAGTGGGCTTTAGATTTCATGGGACCAATCAATCCTCCATCCAATGGAAAGATATACATCCTTGTATGTATAGATTATGTGACTAAATGGGTGGAGGCCAAGGCAGTAGCACGAGAAATAGAAGAAACGGTTACATATTTTTTTTTTGAAGAGATATTTGTGAGATATGGAGTTCCGAGACAGATAGTAACTGACCAAGGTGCAAAATTCACGTTAAAAATTATTTGTGATATTACAAAGAAATTCAAGATAAAACATAGAAAATCCACTCCGTATCATCCTTAAGCAAATGGACAAGCGGAATCAACAAAAAAAGTCTTAGAAAATATTATGACAAAGACAATAAAAATGAACAGACGGGACTGGTCAAAAAAGTTGAAAGATGCATTATGGGCATATAGAATAACTTGGAATAACACTATTGGTTTCAACCCATATCAGTTAGTGTATGGGAAACAAGTTCTATTACCCTTTGAGTTTCAAATAAGTACATACAAGCTAGCAGCAGAATTAGGGATGGAATTGTTGCAAGCAAAACAAGAAAGGATTATGTAGTTAAACAAATTGAATGATATTCAAAAACAAGCAGTTGAACATACTTCTCTTGTCCAAGAACAACGAATCAAATGGCATGATCGATTCATAAAGAATAAATTGTTTCAGAAAGGAGATTGGGCACTCTTGTTCGACTCTAAATTCAAAGATTTCAAAGCAAAATCTAAGTCTCATTGGCTTGGACCATATCAGATTGAAGAAATCTTCAATAATGGAGCTGTCAAGATAAAAAAAATTGATGAAGCATTTGTTTCGTTTGTAGTCTATGGACATAGGCTTAGAATCTACAATAAGCCTATAAATAAAGAGGATTTTCTAAGAAAATTTTCAATGGATTCATATCTGGAAATACTGGGACAGCATAGGAATATGCCTTCCAAAATTTTGGAAGAAGAAGAATATATATATATATATATATAGTTTGGTTGTGAAAATCCAGGCAACTGGCACAATACAAACTTGAATTCCTATTCGAAAACCAACTTGTTTGGCCAATATGAATTCTAATTTTGTTTTCATCTTACTTTACTTTAGATTTTTGTAGAACCCTCCAATATTTTGCAGACTTGAGGACAAGTCACAAAATTAGTTTGGGGGAAGGTGTGAAATAAAAAAACTATGAAAATAGTTTTCAACAGCTGAATTGAAGACATAATATGAACTACAGTCATAAAGGGGCCTGGTATATCATTCGACATTTACAGTAGGGACATGAATTATTGTTGAAAAAATATTCAGAATGCGACCTGAATATAACAGAAGAAATTTTCAAAATATGGAACATCATTGTGAAATTACGCCAAAAAGGGACCTAAAAATTTAACATGTCAGAAGGGACCTCAGAAGATCATAGCAAATGAGACCTGAAAATGTCAAAATTTAACCTACAAAAGGGACCTGAACAATAATTATTCTAAATCAAATCAGATGCAAGAAGAAACAAAGTCTCTATCAAGTATACAAGAGTTGTCGTAAAAAAATACACAATGTCGATCATCATCAAACGTCAAAAAAGGAGTACATCTATATAGCGAGTAAAAAAATCGCTCTTAAATTTTCTTTTTTTTTTCAAAATATTCTAGAATTGGAAAAACTAATTTAATACCAGTTTATGCATCTTTACCTAAATTTTATTTCATCACCAACATTACCTACATTTCATTTTACATCCCCTACACTTTCACCTATATTCTATCATTTATAACCCTCTTTATATCACTATTCTAATTAACCCTATTCTATCTACATCTATATCCATACCATTATTCAAAATATTCCTTATAAATATTCATATCATACCCCATGTATTTCCTAACAAAGAGAATTATGAACAAGAGGTCACATATTGAACCTATGGAATACTTTTGAAAGACCTACAAAACCATAAAACAAAGGTTAGAATTTTCATAAACATTTAATTTTAAAAATTTGACTATTGCATTAGTCAATTTTTAAAATTAAAAAATCAAAAGTTAAAAACCAAAGTTCAAACTATACATAGCACGATTACAAAATACATATGGTATTGTGCAAAGGTATATAATATAGCACACAAATTTTTGAAAATCAAAACAAAGTGAGCGCAATCATGCAAAGAAATGAAATAAGGTAATGCAATACAAATGAATGAATGCAAACCTAAGATGCGAAGTGCATGGCTATAATGGCATACGGTAAAAAATGATGGAAATAAATGCATGTAGTGGAGAGGTAAGACATGATGCAAACGAATGCGTGCAGTGGAGAGGTAAGACATGATGCAAACGAATGCGTGCAGTGGAGAGGTAAGACATGATGCAAACGAATGCGTGCAGTGGAGAGACAACATAGCATATGATAAACTATGATGGCGCACAGAGGCATGGAGAAATGCGAGTTATGGAGACATTTTCGATGATGATACATGATGATAATGCAGGTAATGGAATGCACATAGCCATGAACAAAAAAAGTGAAGGAGCTGCAGAAGGACATGCATACATCAAGCATGACGGTCAAAGAAGAAAGGACGTGCAAGGGTCGATCAAGAGAGTTAATGAACGGATAGATGTTTTCAAATGTATCACTATGTAAAACAAACAAGGAATTTCTACCTCTGTCAAAAGCCATTTCTGCCTCTGTCAAAGACCATTTCTACCATTAACAAACCTCAGAAACGTTTATTGTCAAGCATTTGTCACCATCATTTCCATTATAAAGGTTCATTGAGGGAAGGGAGTGCGCAGTCAAAGCACATCCTTGTATCCTTGACCCTGTGAAAATGAAAAAGCAGAGAGAAAAGCTGTGAGGAGGCCGAGAGAAAAAATATTAAACACAGAAAGAGGAGCAGAGAATATAGTGGGAAGGAAAAAATGGAGTGACAAGAAGTAAGTGGAAGCATTCAAGGCCACGAATCTAGAAAATCTAACTGAGCCAGCCAATAGGAATTTGAATTCTCTAGAAGTGAAGGTAAGAAATCAATGGCGATTTGATTGTTTTAGAAAATTTCGGGATTTTTCCATCAGTCGAACTCTGAGTTATAAGAGGAATCAATTTCATTTGATTTGCAAGTCTGTCATGCAACAAGTTTTGTATTCAAACCATCCAAAAACGTGTTGACACATTTTAAAAACACTCTTTCATCAATCAATCACGAAATATTTTTTTGAATCAGCTCATAAATAAAGATTTTAATGGATTTGTTGTGGATTAAAACTCTAGTTCAACTGAAATAAGACCATGAAGATCATAGAGAATCAAAAGAGCAGTGGCATAAGGAAGGTAGGATCGACACGTCCTCATACACAGTGTTTCATTTCAAATAGAAAACAAAGAGTGGAATTACAATTCGAATTGCATAGTAAGTTTATTAATTCAACTATGTAATAGATTTCTTTTTAAAAACACACTCAGTCTAAAGATTTAGCATAGATATTATGAAGAAAATGGAGGATAGGTAGACATGTTTTTCTTTACAAAAGACAAAGTATGAGGAACGATGAAGTAAGACAGTGAATCTATCATGAATTTTTGGTTAAATGATTGCAATTTTTTGTTTAATACACAATGAATTTGCATGAAATGTTTTGGAGAAGATTTCTATATGAAATTGAGGAGTGAAAAGTATTGTTGTATAAAAAAATTTCAATTTTTTTTACACACAGTCTGATTCTTTTGCAAAACAGAGATTTTTTTTAAGGGAAATAGAGATTGTTTCCGATTCTTTTACAAATTAGAGATTGTTTCTAAGGGAAATAGAGATTTATTTTAAAGGGAAACAGAGAATTAAATAGAAGGTATAACATTCGAAACATAAATTTATGTTTTCTTGAAACCTTTTCTATAAAATTATTTTGTTTATTTACAGTAAGAGAAAATTCTTCAAAAGAAAAAAAAATAGAGGATTGGTTGGTTGACAAAGGCAGTGAAGCAGAAAGGTAAGCCTACTACCATGGTTATACTGAGTGCTTAAATTTTCTATTTGCAAAATGAAATTAATGACAAGAGATGGTCATATAAAATGGTTCTCACAACAAATGGCCACAAGAGTAGAGCCTAGAGACTTTCAAATAGAACACTGGAATAGAAAAACAATGGAAAAACTTTATCAGTCGGGGTTGATAGATTTTCTACAAAAATTCAAAGGTCATAATGAGAGGGTCACAAAATAATTTGTAAATAACTTCAGACAGAATGAAAGCATGGTGGGAAACATGCATATTCCTTTAACTCCTGAGTATATCTTTGAAGTATTAGAATTTCCATTTTTAGGAGAATTATATCACAAAGGCTTACATTTTAGAGATAAGGGTTGAACATTTTTCCTAGATAAAAATAGAAAGGATCCTTTGATAGATCAAAAGGTATTCCAAGGGAATGGTTCAATGAACCATGGGTAGAATTGGTGTTGATAATTCAGAGATTCTTCACTTGTGATACTAGATTTAGTGTAGTGCACCTTTACCATGTGAGGTTAATACAACACATCAAGGGAGATATAAGGATAAATTTGCCATATTTCTTCTACAAAAACTTGATGAAAATGTTTGAAAGCATAAAATCAGAAGCTAAACCAAAATAAGCTCAATTTATTCACCATGGACTCATCAAAATTATTGTAGATTATCAGTTGAAAATCAAAGGGATGGTTTGGGAGGATTTCTTAGTTGAAAATGGGTTTGCAGAACATGTTGTGGAAAACAAACTTAAGCCTATAGAAGAAACAAAGAACATTGTGCATACATATTTCTATCCCAAAACAAGGTCAAAGAAACAACAGGGGGAAATTGTGTTAGAAAAAGAAACATCATTCTTAACTATTTCCAGGAGGCAGAGAAAGAAACATTCAGCAGAACCAGAAATACAAATCATGGAAACTTCTCCTATAACAAAATAGGCCAATGAAATTCTCGAAATATTGCAAAAAAAATTGTATGAGGATCCTTTAGATAAATATTCCTACTTTGAAAAAAATGAAGTAGAAGCTACTTCAGTTTCTAGAGATTCAAAGGGGGGATATCAAAATATTTCCAGAGTTAAAGAGCTGACTGATAGCTTAGAAATAAGAAAAATTATGGAAAGGCCTCTGAAAGAGGAGAATGAGAATTATAAATTAACCAATGAGAAATTGTTTAAGGAGAATGAGAATATTAGTGAGGAGATGGAAAAGATGAAAAACAAAAACAATTTTCTCTACACACAGGCATTCAGATGGCTTCAGGAGAAAAACTCCTGGAAAACTAAGTATGAGAAACAAAAGATGAAAACTTCCATCTACAAAGAAGATCAGGGTAAAGATATGGATTCTCTTTTGCACACTACACAACATGAGGTTACAGGATCAGCGATAGGACCAGCATTAGGGCTCTAAAGGTCAAAGAGGAAACAACAAGCATGAGGACATGCTTGATCATTAGTTTGGGGGAGATGTTGGCCCTTGTTTTTTATTTCTTTTTGTTTAGGAAATGCACTTTATTTTTCCACATTATCCATATATTTACCATCATATTCACCTTAAATTGACCCAAATATGCATATACAGGTATTTACTTTATGTTTTTAAATTATTAGATGTTTTTGTAAAAATTGGAATTTAAGTGCATTTTTGGACAACAACAGAAATTCCCGTAATAGCATTATGGTTTGCATATGTGTAGGACACTTGGGCTCGAGATGGATATGTTTCTATAAATATCAGGAACTAGGAGTAAGAGTACACCTATTGGCACAGTCCAATTGAGCTTTAATAGGCCCAGTAAAAGGTGGTCAAACAGGACCAGTCTTTATGGAGAATCCCTAGAAACTAATTCAAAACTCTTATTTTGTGTGATTTTCCAGATTATGATGGATATGATAGATGAATTCAACCTGATATGATAGGATAAGGATAGTTATGATTACTTGAGATATTTTAGATGAGTTTGTTAGAGCCTCACACTTTGAAGGCTTTGACAATGGAACTTGTATGACTTATTATTATTATTTCTGAGACTTGGAGACATAATTGAAGATCTATTCTATCATATTTTCATGTTGTTACATGTTGGTTGATTTCTTGAAGTCTTAAGTAGCTTATTTTACCTTCAATGTGCGAGGCAAGGGTAGAGGCCCCCCACACCGAGCTAAGTGCACTTCTTAGTTCATTTCATAGCTGCAATTTCTGAATTAGTTTTCTTATGTTTGATTTGTTTATTTTCAAGTATTGATGAATCTAATGATCATTCTTAAACTTCATATGAAAGGACAAACAAGTTTTTAAGTTAAGCACTCTTTCTATTGACTCGATATTTTTAGTTAGCATTCATCCTTACATGTTTTTACATGCTTATGTTTGATTTATTTATTTTCAAGTATTGGTGAATCTAATGATCATTCTTAAACTGCATATGAAAGGACAAAAAAGTGTTTAAGTTAAGCATTCTTTCTATCGACTCAATATTTTCCGTTAGAATTCATATTTACATGCCTTTACATGCTTTGATTGCTAATGGATCTAAATTTTGTTTCTTTCTACATACGAAGAGACAAACCAATATTTAATTTAAATACTTCTTCTATCTGATCAAGAGTTCAAAACTAAGATTCAACTTTCCCTGTTTTTCTAAATTCCTGTTTTCAAAATAGAATTAATGATAAAATGAAATCAATGATAAAGGAAAACCATGACCTCTTTTAGTGAAGAGCCTCTTCAATTATTATTTCATGTATCTTGATCTATTATTTAGAAACTAATTAAGTTAGATTTATATTTGTAATATGCATTTCCCTAATCATCAATAAACCATCTTCTGAATTTATCATAACTAAAACCCATATACTTGGGAGATGCTTCTAAGTTCACCAACCTAGATTGATAATAAATACTTTCATTAGTATACAACAGTAAATTCACCCAACAACAACCTAGGAAGTTGACTCACAACTGTGCGTAGATTAATATCTATTACAACCCAGCAAGTTTTGTTCTCTATGACACGCGTTAGTTCCTTGGAAAACCATAGTGAGGCATACCTCACATCTTCACACACATCGGGTTCCATTGTAGGGAAATGTGAATCCTCAGGTTCCTTCCAGCACATCAACACGATGAGCAAAAACAACCATGCGTAGTGGAATGTCTTCCCTTCCTTTTGTGCTTCGTAGAAATATTCTAGATGTTCTCTTCATAGGTAGCCAACCTAGTTATACTTGACTCCTTTACTGCACTACAGATCCAAAGAGACCACAGATGCTAGTACTTCATTTGCGTAGCATTCATGCATTATATTTCCTACAGGATGTGTTGGCAAAGCACATTGTTGGATCATTGATGGAGCGAATGTCAGAGCTCCTAGAATTATTTACCAAGTCATACTTCTTCTTAATTTCGTTATTGATGGCCTTGTCATGAATATTTTCTAGGAAATCCTAAGTGGGGTTCTTTCCCTATTAGGGCAGCGTAATTAATCTTCTAATCAACATGTCATTGATGGGTATCCTTTCTCCCAGCTAGAGGGACCCGTCATTTACCAAATAAAGTAGCAGGTGAACACAAATGGTGTTTATATTACTTCACCCAAAGTGAAAAACGTTCAACATGTTTAACAACCCTCCTTGTTTTATTCTCGCAGCCCACCTGTGTGGCTCCAATATAATGACTTCATTTTTTGGGTAATGAACCTGGCGCAGGTATCTACTAGCCTCAAATTGGGGATATTTTCATCCATTGTTAAAGTCTCAATCCTCCATCCTTAGCTATGGCACCTTCCCCAATGGTTCACCTTCAAAGGGTACTTCTTTCGGCAGCAGTGGTGTGAATACATCGAACTTTGAATTATTTGGGTCTTTCACTAATTTATCACCTAGATTCTAGGTTGGTAGATATGGTGGGAGCCTAGAGATAGGTTCTACATCTTCTACTACAATATCTTCTGGTATCTCAACTTGAATTTCTTCGTCACTGTCCTAGATGTCCATAGGTTTATTCTTCTTGTCTTGCCACTACTTAGTCTATTGCTCCTTAGTAATTTTCATCCTTGGAGACTATCTTACTCCAGGGATCACAACTGGTCTCTTGACCTGATTTTCCTTTGGTTGTGCTTCTTCTATGCTTGTGGGCTTTCGAGGTGACTTCTGACCTTCCATGCTTGGTGTAGTGGCTATCATGATTCCTGCTAATCCCTTCTTGATAAATTCCCTGGAAATATCATCAAAATTCCTCTCATACATACAGTGATTAGTTTTGTTCTCACTTAGATGAAAATTCAAATTATCAGGAAGCAAAGTGTCAAAATGTGGAGAGAGGTCTTACTTTTATAACAAATTTGAATTTCGAACCCCATGATTTTCTTTGGATTTGGCTCATTTAATGTTGATATGCTGCTATATTCAACCCATTGTGCTTAATAAATGCGCTTCCCTAGCTCCTTTTAATGAAAACTTCCCTTTCATGTCAATCGTTTTCTTCCAACTGTCATATTTTTCACGACCTTCAAAAATCCTTCTTCTGTGTCACAACAATTCCTCCCTCTTCACAGTTCCTTCGAACTCGACATACAACTAAGTATCGCAAAATGATATTCCTTTGGTGTGACTCTTCCATACTTCTCCATACTCCTATCTATTGCGCAAAAATATTCCTTCAGCGAAGTCCTTTTCTACAGAGTATTTTATTTTTGTTGGGTATATGTTATATTCTTTCCATAATTAGTCGTACACATGGGGGGGTCACATGGGGCGGTGAAAGCACTCCCTGTACATTAGTTTGGGAACAGCGGGGGTGTCACATGGGGGGTAGTAGCCCCCCTTGTTCGAGGTCTGGAGCAGTGCCTTGGGAACAAAATTTTGGACCCTATTTTTTGGTGGGCAGACCCCGCCCATGGTTTTTTGCATGGTTTTGGGGCATGATGGTTTTCGGCCCCTAGTATTTTGTAGATCCAGTCAAGGAATCTATAGTTATGTTATAATCCAGGGTTAATGGATTGGGGTTTATGAATGCTTCAACATGTATATATGTGTTGTAACTCTAAAAGGAATATAGTGAAACATCAAGTTGGTAGTGTGAATTTGGGATCCAGGGGAAAATATCTGTGTATATATGTTTTATGTTTTATGATCTCACTATTCTTTATTTTCTATTTTTAAGATTTGTTTGCATATAATTTCTGTACAGGGTTAAAACCTACATTTGGTATTAGAGTTGTTTCGGCTTCAAGGGGACACCTTTGCTGCTAAGTGGTTTTTTTCTTGGGCCTGTGGAAGACCTTATTCAATGAGAGATATGTGTGATAGATTCTTGCGATGAAAGAAGGTGGTGAGCTATGGAAAGATAGAGATCGATAAATTTAATGGTCAGATTCTTGAGTTGTGGAAGCTCAAGATGGAGGATCTGCTGGTGGATAAATATTAGTGGATCACGGTAGATCCGGGTACTAAACCAACAGAAATGTCAAATGAAGACTGGAAGGAGTTGGATCAGAAGGCAAAGAGCACAATACGGTTGTGTATCTCAGATTCGGTATTGTTGAATGTATCTGTGGAAGCCACGGAGAAGAATTTCTGGGACAAGATAGGGAATTTGTACCAATCTAAGTCTCTGGTGAATAAATTGTTCTTGCGGAAAAAGTTGTATACCCTACGGATGAATGATGGAGACTCGGTGATAGAGCATTTCAATGCTTTCAATGTTGTGGTAATTTAGTTTTCATACGTTGATATTAAAATCTCAGATGAAGATAAGTGCAGCAGTTTGTTGTGTTCTCTACCAGATTCGTGGGACGGCCTGATTATTGCAATAGGTAGCAATACAAATACCTTGATTTTGATGAAATTGTCTCAACCTTGTTGTCAGAGGAAATGAGATGGAGAAATATGGAGGGCTAGAATGGAGATGCCTTATCTATACGAGGAAGGTCCCAAAATAGAAACAAAAATAAGGTTTCGAGTGGGAGATCTAAATCTCCAGGAAAATTTGTAAAGGTGTGATGGAAATGTGGAAAGGAAGGGCACTACAAAGGGATTGCAGATCTAAAGCTCCTAAGAAAGGAAAGGGATCTGACGATGCTCCTTCTGCATAGGCAAAAACCACCTCAGATGAAGGTGGGGATGTTTATTTGGCTTTGTTGGGTGTGGATCATGATTATCTTGTTTATTTTGTATCACAACGTTGGACCCCTGTACCTTAATGGGGCAGCAATGCCGCCCGTAATTAAACGCTGCTTGGGGGGTCCAGGGGGGGTGGCGCCCCTGAAGCTAAAAAAAGATGTAAAACTTCCTTGTAAAAGTATAGTAATTTCTATTCAATCTGGGGTGTTCATTAGGCAGATGATCTGACAGTAGAAGTTATGTTTAGTTTAGGGTTTTTTTCCCTAGAAGGAAACCCCTCCTTTTGTATGAGGGTATTGTATTGTGGCTGTGTATGTATGAGTATTTCTCAAAGTGAGAAACAAATATGGAGACTGTGAGAGAGAATAGATGATATTACAGTGGATTTGTTGTAGGTTGAGTCTCTTCATTTTGATGGATAATAGAAAGGAAGGACTGGATGTTCGGGGTGGACGTAGCCCAAACTGGGTGAACCACATATATCTGTGTCTCTCTTCTTCTATGTGTTTTGTGTGCTTGTGTTTTCTGCATATTTTATGTGTTTCATTGCTCTGTAATATATATAATTTTCTAACAGGCTTCTTCTTCAAATACACATGTAGATCATGAGCCATTGTTAATTGACTTAGGTGCATCCTTTCACTTCACTCCCCATAGGGAGTGGTTCTACAAATATGAGAAATATGATGGTGGTGATTTCTTCTTAGGGGATGATAAGAAGGCCAGAATTGTTGGACGTGGAAAATTCAAGCTGAAGCTGCAAGGTGGAAGGACTAGAACAATTCCTGGTGTTCTTCATCTTCCTACATTAGCGAGAAATCTGATTTTTGTAAGCAAGATGGATGATGCAGGTGTAAAAATAGTATTTGAGAAAGATACCTGCAAGATGGTTCGGGGAGCACTGGTATTAATGTGGGTAGTTTGGATTGGAACTTTGTATAAGCTTCACGGTAGCACTGTTATTGATGGGTGCAATAGTTATATGGTTCCTGAAAGTGGAGCGGAAAGCCTAGCGGTCTCTGGAGAAAAGACCATGCTATGGCATCAAAGGCTTGGAGATATTGGAGAGAAGGGCCTTCGGATACTACATGTAAATAGTATGGTAGAAAGTATGTTTAATTTCTCTCCAGATTTCAATTTTTGTAAACACTGTGTATATGGGAAGCATAATCAGGTGAGTTTTCCTTCTGGTGCTAAGAGGGAAAACAAGATATTAGAGCTTGTGCACAGTGATGTGTTTGGACTTGTGTCAGTTCCATCACTGGGTAAGTCTGTGTACTATGTTTCATTCATAGATGATTTCTCAAGGAATACATGCTTCAGGAAGAAATCTGAAGTCTTTGATAGATTTAAAGAATTTAAGGCTCTGGTGGAAAACCAGATAGAGAAAAGATAAAGGTGTTGAGGACAGATAATGGTGGAGAGTTTTGCAAGAAGGAATTTGAAGAGTTCTATAAGAAGTGTGGTATAGAACAGCATAAGACTACTCCATACACACCTCAACAAAACAGAGTTGCAAAAAGAATGAACAGAACGCTGATGGAAAAGGCAAGAAGCATGCTCAGTGGTACCGGGTTAGGACAGGAATTCTGGGAAGAGGTAGTGGAGACTGCATGTTACCTGGTTAATAGATCACCTTCATCAGCGTTGGAGGATAAGACTCCACATGAGGTATGGACTGGTAAGAAACCCTCTTGTTCACATTTAAGGGTATTTGGATGTGATGCATATGTACATGTTCCAAAGGAGAAAAGGAAAAAGTTGGATAATAAATCTAAAAGGTGCATATTTATTAGGTATAAGGATGGTTTAAAAGGTTACCAGCTTTGGAACCCATAAACAAGGAAGGTTGTGTACAACTGAGATGTGGTTTTTAGAGAGGTGAAAGTTTTTTTTAAACATGAATTCGTACCAAAGGAACTTGAGAAGATAGACTTTCAACTAAAGGAGGATGAATCAGACTCTACAACGGAACAAAATTCAGAAGAGGAAGAGCCACAAACTCCAGTTGTGAGAAGATCAGTTTGGGAAAGAAGATAACCAGAAAGGTATTGTCCATCTACTTTCTGTTCAAATGTTTCTTTTACTATCACTAGTGAGGATCCAAAAACTGTTAGGAAGGAACTGGATTCATAGGATGGAAAACTCTAGAAGGAGGCCATGGTTGATGAAATGGCATCCTTGCACAAAAAATAGGCATGGGATCTGGTGGAGTTGCCTGCTGGAAGGAAGCCCATCGGGAGGAAATGGGTGTTTAATAAGAAGATGAATGTATAAGGTAAGGTGGAGAAATACAAAGCTTGATTGGTAGCAAAATGTTATTCGCAGGTGCTGGGAATTGATTTTGGTGATATTTTTTCTCGTGTTTCCAAGGTTACTTCTATCAATTTACTTTTATCTGTTGTTGTTGCACTTGATTTTGAGGTAGAAAAGATGGATGTGAAGGCAACATTTCTTCACGGGGATTTGGAAGAGGATATCTACATGAAGAAACCTAAACTCTTTGCAGTGAAGGGTAAGAAATAATTGTTATGCGGGTTAAAAAAGTCTTCGTATGGATTAAAATAGTCACCAAGGATGTGGTATCAGAAATTTGATACCTATATACAGGGACTTGGATTCACCAGAAGTAAAGAGGATCACTGTGTTTATTTTAAATTAATTGGTGACTGTGTTATTTATTTGGTCTTGTATGTGGATGATATGTTGCTGATTGGAAATGACAAAGAAATTAACCAAGATTTGAAGACCCAATTGTTCTCCAAATTCGACATGAAGGATCTTGGTGCTGCAAATTTATTTTGGGCATGGAAATTAAGAGAGATTGGGAAAAGAGGAAGCTCTGGTTAAACCAAAGGAAGTATGTCGAGACAATATTGCAGAGGTTTAATATGCATGATAGGAAACTAGTGAAGGTTCCTACTCTTGTAGGTGTAAATTTATCTGTTGAATAGTGTCCCAAGACACAAGAAGAAGAGGAGGATATGTCATGTGTTCCATATGCAAGTGCATTAGGTAGCCTATTGTATGCAATGGTCTGTACTAGACCAGAAATTGCACATGAAGTGGGAGTATTGAGTAGTTTTATGTCAGAACTAGGGAGGGAGCATTGGACAACAATGAAGCGGGTTTTTAGATATTTACGTGGCACTAGTGATTATGGTTTTTGCTACCAAAGAAGACCAGGATTGGACAGAGTTTTGGATATCCATGGTTTTGTTGATGTAGACTGGGCTAGTGATCTCGACCAAAGAAGATCTACAAGTGGGTATGTGTTTAGCCTATTTAGAGGTGCGGTCAGTTGGATAAGTAAAAGACAGCCTATAGTGGCTCTTTCAACTACAGAGGAAGAATACATAGCAAACACTCATGCAAGCAAGGAAGCAGTTTGGTTGCAGAGACTCTATTCAAGTATGGGGTTGATGCAGTGAGTTATAAGGATAAACTGTGATGGCCAAAGTGAAATTTTCTTGGCTATGAAGCTGTTTATCATTCAAAGAAAAAGCACATTGATGTTCAATATCACTTTGTGAGAAATATGGTTGAGGATAAAAGGGTGTTGTTGCTAAAGGTGGACACTTTAAAGAATTTTGCAGATGCATTGACGAAGTCTGTGAGCACTCAGAAGTTATCTTGGTGTAGAGAAAAAATGGGTGATGCAAAGCTAGATTAATGACTAAGCTCTCTTGTGCCCCCCCAAAAAAGTAAAACAACAAGTGGGAGAATGTCGGGTATGTGTTATATTATTTCCACAATTAGTTGCACCCCGAGACCCTATTTTTTGGTGGGTGGACATGCCCATGTTTTTGTGCATGGGTTTGTACATGGTTTTGGGGCATGATGGTTTTCGGCCCCTGGTATTTTGTAGAACCGGTCAAGGGAACTAAGATTATTTTCTAATCCTGGGTTAATGGATTAGGGTTTATGAATGCTTCGACATGTATATATGTGTTGTAACACTAAAATGAATATAATGAAAAATCAAGCTGGTAGTCCTGATTTTGGATCTAGGGAAAATAATCTATGTATATATGTTTTATGTTTTATTCTCTCATTATTGTTTATTTTCTATTTTTAAGATTCGTTTGCAGATAATTTCTGTACAGGGTTAAAACCTACAATATTCCAGTGCCCACTTTCAACTGCAGGTGGAACTGAGACTTTCCCTTTTTTATTATTTAGTGTTAGGTTCCAAGGACAAAGTCACCCATGTATATCTTCAGTCTACTACCATTCACGTGTCCTGGCATCAACTAACCATCCAAATTTGTGAGATGAACTACGTCTCCCTCAGAGACATTCCTAATGATATATGGTCGCAACCAATGTGTTTTTAACTTTCCTGGGAACTTCATGAATTTTCTATCATACAATAGTACAAGTTATCCTTTCTTGAATATCTTATGCTTGATATGTCGGTCATGCCAAGATTTCTCCAGTGATATTTGCACTTGATGATGATAGGCTGCAATAAACCTATCTTATTCAAGATCAAGAAATTGCTGCATCCTTTCCTCCATTGTATTGTGGCCTGCCATGTCCGTGAAAACTATAATTATCAAACTGGGTATAATATACTTAATAGGCATGATTGCTTCTTGTCCATAGACCAACCTAAAAGGTGTATTTCATGTCAATTTCTTGCATGTTGTCCTATATGCCCATAACACCACTGGAATTATAAGATCCCAATAACTTATGTTCACATTGTATACCTTTGTGAGTCAATTCTCCATAACCTTATTGAAAGCTTAGACTGTCCCATTTGCCTGAGGATGATATGGTGTAATTTTCTAATGGTAGACTTGAAATTATTTAGTCTGCGCCTCAACAGTCTGATGCAAGAAATATGAACCCCTATCACTCATAAAGATCTTTGGACACCCAAATCTAGAAAGAATATATTCAAATATGAACTTCGTGGCAGTATCTGTGCAAAAATCCTTTACTAGCTTTGACTCGGCCCATCTCGTCAAATAATTTGTTGCAGTGATTATATACATTGCATTGGTATTCTTTCCTAGTGGATTAATAGGTCCAACAAAATCAATAGCCCACTTATAAAATTCCTGTAACGTCACCTATGGATTCAATGGAATTTCATCTCTCTGATAGGGTCTTCCTATTTTTTGACATGCATCACAAGCTCGAAAAAACTCCTTTGCATCCTTATGCATTGTGGGACACCATAAAAAAACTCTCAAAATCTTCTCCGTAGTGGCCTTCCCTAAATAATGTCCTCATGCAACTCCGCCATGAACTTCTTCCAAAATACTCCACCTTTCATGCTCAGAGACATATCTATGCAATATTTCATCTGGTCCCATCTTATACAATTGCCCTGCAATTAATGAAAAAATCGGCTTCCTTGACTACTAGTTCCTTCTTTTGCTACATCATGTACTCTGTGGGCGCCATCCCGGTGGTCAAAAATTGAATAATATCTACGAAGTGATCATGTGAAACCATTTTTGCGAATAACTACGCATCTGAAAGGTTCTCCTCAATGCTCATGGGTTCTTCGCTTGTTTCTATTCGCGACAGATGATGGGGCCCAACATTCAATATTCTTAGATTGACTATAACTTCAAATTCATACTCCTGAAAAACAAAAACCATCTACATATCTTTCCTCCTAAAATAGGCTTATTCGCCAAATAATTCAACGCGGAGTGATCAATGAAAATATTGAAATGCACTCCCAACAAATAGTGCCTAAAATTATGTAATGCATAGACCATAGCCAACCCCTCTCTTTATGACGTGGTGATACTTCTTCTCCACCTTGGATAATTTTATGTTTGCAAAAGCTATGGGGTGATCAATTTCTCCTTCTCCTAGCAGATCCAATACTGTACCCAATTATATTTAAGAGGCATCAACATGTACATGAATTCCTTATTATATTCTGGGAAAACTAGAATAGGCACAATTACCATATTCTCCTTCAGTATTTCAAGGCTCTTTTGACATTCTTCATCCCAGTTAAAAGTAACATCTTTCTTCAGTAGCTTCTTTTAATGAAACCAACTCACAAAATATAAGAAAAGATAGATCAACGACTTATAAATCAGTCTCTTTGAGGAGGTAACATCCTTTACATTACATAAATGAATACTTCTTGGATGATCCAAATGAAAAAAACTCCTTTATATATATAGGATTCCAATGGGTCACAATATAATCCTAGCCGACACAACCATAACAATGTAAGGGCACAATAATAACAATAAGGGGGGGGTATACTAACAATAACAATAACGAGATATACTAGTATTATAGGGACCTAACATGCCCCTCTCCTTCAAAAAAAGTGTTGTCCTCAATGCTTGACTAGTTATGGATGCTTTTGTATAAAATTATTATCCTCCCATGTCGAATCTTCAGCAGGTAAGTTTTTCCATTTGATGAGATACTCTGAAATTAATCAATTTCGTAGCTTTCATGTTCTTGTTTCGGTGACTTCTTTAGGTTCCAATATGATTTTTCCTTCTTTTTCAATCTCTAGAAATATTGTTTGAAATGGGAGCTTGTCACCTATAGTCTTCTTTAAGAAAGAAACAAGGAAAACTAGGTGTACTCAGGAAGATGCAAGAAGCTCCAGTTTGTATGCCATAGTACCAATATTTTGCAACACCTTCTAAGGACCATAATATGTTGGTGATGATTTATTATCCTTCTTAGCTTTCTTGAGGGACATTTATTTGTATGGTTTTATCCGTAAAACTACCAAGTCACGTACATCAAAACTTATTTCGTTGCGATGTTGATCTTCATGTTGTTTCATTCAATTTTTCACCAAAGTGAGGTTATCCTTTCAGAATTGGAGAACTTGTTGTTGATGCTTGATGTGATCTTCCACTGCTTGAACCTTACAATTTATCTTAAACATGATGTGATGGACCGTGGTTGATATCCATAAAGTGCCATAAATGGTATCATTTTTGTTGTAGTATGGAAGGAAGTGTTATACCACCATTCATCCATAGGTAACAACTTGACCCATTGTGTATGTTTATCAGATACAAAGCAATGAAGATATCCTTCAAAAAAAAAAATCACTATCTTAGTTTTCCCATCAGATTGAGGATGATATGCTGATCTATGACCTAATTGAGTACCGAAACAAGAAAATAATTATGTACAAAATTTTATTGTAAAATTGGGATCTTTGTCGCTTACAATGATCTTTGGGTTTCCATGTAGCTTTTGAATTGTTTCCATAAATGCAGTAGCAATTGTACTGACTTTAAATGGATGATATAATGCACAAAAGTGTGCATACTTGGTAAGTTTGTCAATTACAACCATGATGATGACCTTTCCTTCAGACTTGGGTAAACCTATGATAAAATCCATTGAAGCCTCCTCCCAACGTTGACTTGGAATGGATAAAGGTTGTAATAGACCTGGAGTTTTAATTGTCTCAACTTTATTTTGTTGGAAAAACCAAACATTCTACCACAAAATTTTGAATATCAGATTTAAGGCCTTCCCAAAAAACTCCTTCTTTACCCTGTGGTAAGTTTTTAAAATCCTAAGTGCCCTCCTAAGGGATAGGTGTGCAATTCCAAAAGAATATTTTTTTTTAGTTTGGAATTCCTACAAAGATATAAGCGATATTTATACCATAATGAATTATTTTTGTAGCTAAATGTTTCATATGTACAAGGATCTTGCTACAAATTTTGAATGAGTGTCCACACCTCTTCATTATTCTTCCATTCATCCCTTGCTTGAGTTATCCACTCAGGTTGGATAATATAAATGGCACAAAGAAATGATTCAACATCCTCATCCTTTCTTGAGAGTGCATCTGCAACAACATTTTGCCTCCCTTTTTTGTAGATGATTACAAATTCATAACCCAACATCTTTGTGACCGATTTTTTCTACTCGTCTGAAGATAATATTTGTTCCAAAAAGTATTCAAGACTATCATGATATGTTTTTACCATGAAGTTTCTTTCCATTAGGTAAGGTCACCATTGCTTTAGTGCATGTAGTATTTCCAACATTTCCTTCTAATAAATAGGTTTATGTAAATACTTTCCTTTGATTGGATGAATTTCAAAATAAATGGGTCTTCCTTATTGCATTAAAACCGCACCAATTCCATTTGTCGAGGCATCACATTCCAAAATAAAAAAATTTGTGAAGTTTGGCGTAGCTAAGACTAGTGCTTTGCACATTGTCTCTTTAAGATGTTCAAAGGCCTTAGGTGCTTCTTGGGTCCAAGAAAATGCATATTTCTTCAGTAATAATGTTATAGGTGACGATATTATCCCATAATTCTTAACAAACTTTCAATAATACCCTGTTAACCCCAGAAATCCTTGAAGATGCTTTATGGTTGTGGGGGTTTTCCATTACTTAATGGATTCAATTTTGTTAGGGTCTACCTTAACACCCTCATGAGACACAATATGACCCAAATATTCCACCTCCTATACTCCAAAGAAAAGTTTGGAGGTTTTTTCATATAATCATTTCGCCTACAATAGTTTGAGCACCCTCTCAACATATTGAACATGATCCTTCCAAGACTGGTTGTAGATTAGTATATCACCAAAACATACTAACACAAGTTTACTAAGGAAGGGTTTGAAAATGGAATTCATCAAACCTTGAAATGTGGAAGGTGCATTAGTAAGGCCAAAAGGGCGCATGACCAAAAATTCATAATGACCCTCATGAGTTCTGAATGTTGTTTTCGAAATGTCATCAATATTCATTCTAATTTGATGATATCCAAAACAAATATCCAACTTGGTGAAGTAAATTTCTCCAGGTAATTCATCCAATAATTCATCAATGATGGGGATGGGAAATTCATCTTTAATAGTGATCTTGTTTAGATCCCTATTGTTACGAGTAAAGCTACCCTAAGGTCTGGGTTGAGGGACCTAACAGAGTGGATGGCATATCATCACAAGAAGCACTCTAATTATCATTTTTAATGCTCAAACTATAAAATTGAGGATAGACGACCTTAGCTGTTTTTCCTTCGGTTGGGGTCGATCCCGCAGGGTGAAAACCCTCTGCTACTCCTCGTGCTCCATAATTTTTAGATCAATCAAGACAAATAAAAAAAACTAGTTGCACAACATATATGTCCTAGATGTCAGCATATTAGCATATATAATCTCATAAAAATAACATTAACTAAACCATTCAAAATCATTCAACATATATAGGAGACATATAACACAAAGACATAAGCAATAGAAAAATACTTCTTTTATTGGTAATATGTAAGGATAAAGTGGATAAATTACCTAAGATCTGTCATGAATCCAAGAAAAACCGTCCTTTGGATCCATCCAACCCTAGCCTCAGAAATCATCTTCCATAAATGGTGCACAAAAGATGTCACATAAAGTGGGGGTGATCATCACAAGGAAACAAGGGTTTCTTGAATGTGGGAAGTGCAGGAGGCACATGGAAATATTAGACTTGATCAGGGCTATAACAGGCTATATTATCAATATCATTCTCTCTCTCATCCTTTAGGCCATTCCCTTTAGGTGTATTTATACTTCCTCAAATTAGTTTTTCAGTTGGGAAACAGTTAGGCCACGGGCTAGGGTAGTTAAGTTATAGGAAAAATCCGTAAACCCCACCTCTTTAATAGGAGTTTTATATATTTTTTAATATTTTAAATATCATACACGGGTCAGTTATGGATGGAATCGCATCTACATGCGGAAAAAACTAGGCAGAGTCATGTATGGATTTTAAAATATTATTTTTTAAGAAGTGTAATCAAGTATGAATAGAAGGGCTTGGAAAGGCCAATTCATAATTCATCATGTATATAGAGGTGATAAATGATGCTATAACATATGCCCCCTAATATATGAGTTCAGAAGCGGTACATGATGGCTGAAATGTATTATGTGCATAAGAAAGAACCTTGCGAGGAATAGAGAGGACTTCACCAGATTTCAGCTTGCCAAAAGCGAGTGATAGAAATCAGAAAGATAGTTCATGTCTGAGGCGAGCATACCCATTCTTAGCGAAATAAAATCATGTCCATATATCAAGTATGGAGCAGATCCAAAATGTACACAAGTATAGCTGAGTTGTAAAGTGTTGGACTATATAAGTCACTTATTAAATGACTGAACAACACACATTTACTTATCAATCCGCAGACATCTGTTTAGTCCAATGATAGTTGCACTATCTATGCCGATACACCAACCAAAAGTAATTTCAAAGAAAATAAATCATTGTTGAAGTAAATGCTGAAAATAAATCACTAATGCAAAAACAAAAGAATCCACAAGATTAAAATCACACTTCAATTGATCTTTCTAGCTCACCACACAATAAGTACCCAGCTGGTATCTCTATTATCACATGTGTAACAACATATAAAGTATTTAAATCGAAACAGATATATTCTCAACTGAACAGCAGCAACAACACTCGAATGATACATAAACTAAAATACAATTACATACACATAAATACTTTAATCATTGCAATCCCTGCTAAGCAGGAGGGCCCTTCCTCCCTAGCAGGATGCAGGGAGAGAAGGAACTTTAACTGAAACTAATTAAAATCATGCATGTAACAGCAATACCAAGATAGTCTATATTAATTTGAACACAATTACAAACCCAAAACAACGTTGTTCTTCGCTAACCTCTCGACCTCTAGGGATGAGAGATATATAGTGGTTACATCAGAAAATCCATGGATAGATCAGTCATGAGAATATTATGATTCTCATGCTGATCGAAATATAACTCATACAGTTATAACCACTTCCTAATAAATTTTTGATTAGAAAAAAAAATATTACAATCGGAACTATCGTTAGGTTTTTATCCCAAAAATACAATGTTAACAAATCCTACAGCTATAATAATGAAAACATAGCTGTAGTGCAACCGCCAAAGGAGAGATTAGCAGCAATATAGACAAGAGCAGTCAATGGTACAATTATATCAGTAGTTCGCCAACGATTTTGTAACAGCAGGGTGTAACAATGGTTTGCTGGTGGTTCTGTAACAACAAGGTGTAACAACATCGCTTTGATGTAACATCACCATCCAAACTGCTCCTGTGAACTCTGTGTCTGGGATCTTTGACATTTAAAAAGACAACACAAATACCATCGACCTTTCTCCAAACATTCACCATCAATTATTCATAAAAAGGTATAATAGATCATAATAATTGGCGAATTGGCAAAGTAACGAAAACAAGGTGAAAAAACACAAGTCAGGGTAAAAAGGTAGGAAAAAGGGGTAAATATACTCCCATAGGTTATGGTTATGAAGCAAAATAAGGAATATAATTGTAGGAAAAATGTGCAAAACCAACACCCAACATAAAGTACGTAGTGAATCATATGATCATTGCCCAGAAGTACAAGTCAAAATCATGTCCAAATATCACATATAAAAGACTAATCAATGATGTTACAAAGATATTTGATCACTGAAGTCACAACTGAATCTCCAATTACCAAATCATAAGTGGTGGAACAAATGGTACAATACACAACTCGTGTGCCAACATACAAGATGTTGGTGTGATGAAAGTGCAACATATAAGGGTGGATGGTGTCATTGGAAAAAAACTGAAAGAGTTGTCAAAGTGAACCAAAACATGTTGATGCAAATACGAGGTCTTCACTGATCATCATGGCACAATTCTACACAATGGGAATAATGAGTTGAGGTTGACCATGTGAGAAATCATTTGATTACCAATAATTGATGTATATTGTAAACAAACATGAGCCAATTCACCGATAATGATGATGAGAGTCAAGGTGGCCCAGTACAATATAATAAGTGCGAATAAATGAGTTGAAGTCGAACACTTGAGAGAATCTACCAATCAGGAGACATTGATGTATTCTCACCATCGATAGCGAAGGAGTCTGCCACTGATGACTACAAATCCTAAGGTACTAACAAAAGGAATCTAGACCTTATTCCCAGAGCAATGATTCAGAGTTGATGGGAAACGATCTACTAGAAGGAATGCATTATGGCATCCCACATCAATCCAGCATGTGTGTAACCCATAGGCCAAGAGTTGGAAGAAATCAGATGAATCAAAGTGAAGTAACCAACCTGAAGTACATTTCTAACATGCACATAATGTAGCCAGCACACGGTAGAAACCCTCTGAACCAACCAATAATGAAAGTTGAAAAAGAGGCAAGAAATCCACCAATAGGTTCAAATGGAAATCAAGGTACTGCACAAATCCGAGCTGTGATAATGTAAGATGAAGTTAAACACAAGGGAAACCACTCAGTTAAAGACCCATAATGTTGATAGAATGTTGAGCAAAAGGTCACCTATCAATGATGTAAATAGGGACAGGGTGTGACTCTAGGTTAGACCCATGATGTTGATAAAATGTTGAGCAAAAGGTCACCTATCAATGATGTAAATAGGGACAGGGTGCGAATATAGGTTTACTGTTAGAGAAATTTTTCGAAGTTGATAAGAGACAAACCCACTAGCAAGAAGTCAATGCAGACCTTCTCTCACCAGCATGAGAAAAGGACCAAATAGTTGATGTGATAGAACAAGATACTGATAGGCTAGGATGGCCGACTGAAAAATGAGTCAAGAGACACTGTAGAAAGGTTGACTCAGGTTAACTTCCCTTTATAAAAATCATGACTCATTTTGACTGTGGCAACAAATGATAACTTTGTATAATTTTTTCATGCAGGAGGCATAAACAAACCCTCCATATGATTGGAAGAGATAATCAACCGAGGGAGTACTATATAGATAACAAGGTTATGGATTCTCCTAAGTCAAAAACTAAAACCATCCGAAATGGAGAAGAGGCTTATCATTTTTGTGCTTTTTTCAAGGGCGACACAAATGACTCTTTAGCTGCCAACAAATGTGGAAGTAATGTCCCATTCCCGCTCTTTTTAAAATATTTATTTTTTTGTATTTTTCATATTTGAAAGCCTAAAAAAAGAATAAAATAATGTCTATAGTACAATGTATAGAATGATTTTCGATGAACATATGCACTATTTCCTGGGATAGGAACAATCCTATGCTAATTGCAAGGTGGAAAAAACTGGTAAGTGACACTCGGAGGAATGTTCCATCCATGGGTAAAGGTGTCAAGTTGTTAAGGCCAAGTGATTGCATGGTTGAATTTTCAAAAAGACATGGTAAAAATATGGCTTAAACATGAGTCCAAATGAAGTTGGCTAAAGGCCAAGATAGACAAGTGATCAATATGAAATGCAGGGATACAACTCAACAACAAAATGGGAGCCTCTAAGGTATATGGCCATAATAAAAATAGCGAAGAAGAAGAAGAATTAAGCTTCAACACATCAATCATGATGGGACTAAAGAGGACTCTCGAGCCTACACAGATTGCAGCATGGGTGACAAATTATAGCGAGGAACTAACTAGGAAGCCCATGGAAAGGATGGCTCTACCATCATATCATGATTTAAAATGAGCAAGTGAAATTGGTTAAAAAGTCACAATATGATGGGGTCGACCCTACGACAAGATTTCAGAATGGAGGCTAGTATGAATAAGTCAAATGGAAAGTGAATTCCCTAACCTATATGTCAGTTCAGAATCAAATACCTTCCATGACAGGTCAGTGGTGATGGATTTGAAGCAAAAATTGGAATTATCTCAAAATCACCAGAATGGACCTGAAAATAACTCTTCCCAAGACTTACAAGAGAAAAGGTTAAATAGTCGTGAACATATTCAAAAAATAAACACAAAAAAAAAATTTGAGAAATGTTTTTGAATTATGAGCATAGATAGGCCTTTTGGACTCACATTTGGTCATTTATGTTGTGAAGAAATTGAGAAAGTGCTCTGGAGAAAAAAATCCCTTTCTTGCAAATGGAGCAATCATCCACCGAACCAATCCAAATCAGTCAGATAAGCTTCATACTCATCTTGTTGATCAATTTTGTTATAATTTCAAGAAATTTTTTGGGTTTTTCACCATAGAAATATGTTTTTTGTGAAACTCGCTGCGTATATGCAGGTTCATCATGAGGAACTCGCGTTAGGCGCGAGTGTGTCCGAATGATGTTGCATATGCGCAGAGCGGAATTTTAAAATTGATTTCTAATTGGTTAGTGGATGAAATTATTCAGGATGACAATCAGCTGGAGGAAAAGAGAACATATTACCATTGCTAATGAGGTTATGCAGGACCAGACATCCTTGGATATCCTTCGAGGATGTGGTTTATTAAAATTCTTCAAAATGCCAAGTATGAAAACTAACAAATGATTGCTCGAGATATTAGTGAATTATTGGGATCTGGATGAATATTTCTTCATGATAGATCAAATGCCACTAAGAATTGAAGTCAAATACATCTATTTCATAACTGGACTCTCTCAGAGAGGGGAACCATTTAATTTGTAGGGCAAGCACATAGGAGGGCTTAATGTCGATGACTACATCCAGGTTTATTGTGCTGAGGGTACTAAGAAGGTGGGGACATAGATACAAATCAGAAATGTGTGAGATATGAACAGGAAGATTCTTTTTTTCACCATTGTGAGGGTAGTAGGATCAACATCCTTTCACCAAGCTTCACGAGGAATCATGATTCTGGCAATGGATTGTGTGACCACTAATGTAGGAGCATCCTGCTAAGAAAATCATTGTGTATTTGGTTGATTTAATGGGTGTGATTTTCTTAATTTATTAATATGAAATTTTCTATATTTTAATTATTGAGTGAGAAATAGGTGTGTGAGGTTTTAAATGTAAATATTCTCACATCATTGAGAATATGAGAGATATTAGCTTTATGAATATCTCATAAAAATCCTAGGGATTAGGAAAACCTAGAATAGGATTTAGTTGAGTTGTTGAGATCCTCAAGGGATCATTGAGAGGTTTTAGGAATTGGTTGAGTGATCTATGGAGAAGATCCTAGATTTAGAATAATCCATAATTATGTAATTATTTCTATAAATGTAAGCTTGCATATGGGAAATGGAACGAAATAGAGGTAGAAGTAGATGAGAGAGTGTGTGTGAGAGAGATGAGATGTGTAGAAGGCCAATTCAATGTTGAAAAGCAAGACAAGTATTATATTTGAAACTAGTTAATGGAATTATTTTGAATTTTGTGTGTATTATCAGGCCCTAGAGGAAACAAAACTAGTCCTTGTAAGAGGGTTAGTATAATATTTTGATTGGTAGAAATAGAGCATTGTATTGCTCATAATTTTCTTTGTGTTGAGTTGAAGTGCGTAATCAAAATTGATGGATTTACTGTACACCTGAATGTGAAATCTGGAAACTCTGCATATAGGATAGGTGAATCTAAGTTTTGGCTTATTATAGCGATCCTATATATTAACTGATTTGTAATGATCAATTTGGTCAAAGGATAGATGTTGTGTGTTTCAATTGTTAAATATGGTCTTAGTTCATAGAAAATCGAGACAATGAATTCACTGTTGTATTTGCTTGAAAGAAAATTGTGCGTGACAAAATATTTTGCGTATAGTTGAAGAAGGAATTTGATACATCTTATGGTCCTTTGTGGAACTATGTTGTTGGAACAAGTTTTGGATCATTTGTTACACATTTACTAGAAGTATTCTTGTATGGACATAATATCTATTCTTCTCTTCAAACTTCATAATGAATCCTTGGATCAATAATATAGAGAAAGCACAGTTTATGGCACAGAGATAAATTTGAGGAAGGTTTTGGTCTCAAGAAATTATGATGATTTGTGAAAGATTGGATCGATCTGTTGATTGTGGAAATCATTGAGGAAGATACCAATTGAAATTAACATACCCTGCAACTATTTAATGTGAAGATATATGATGATCGTTGTGCATTCGCTACATAGGCACTACCCTTTCGCTGTAGACGCTACCTTTTCGCTACGTGTTCACTACGTAGGTGCTCTCCTTTCGCAGTAGACACTACCTTTTCACTACGCATTCGCTATGTAATATCCCAAAAGGGAAAATGCAGAAATACAAAAAAAAAATATAAGAAATGCAGCAAAGTAAACAATAAATCTAAATACACATCATAATGCATAGAAATAGCTTAGCCATTTTATTATATATGAGGTGGATAAACAGTACAACAATGCTCAAAATATGAGACACTCAAGCCAAATAGATGGCCTAGAATGACCCTGAAATGACCCCATAAGAGGGATTGCGTAACTACTGGACTACTGGAAGGAAAACTTCCTTTTCCCTACTTCAACTGCTGGGACTACAACTAGCAAAAAAATATAAATGTAGATATAGTAAGTTTTGGAGCTTCGATGATGCTAAAAATAGAGATCCAAGCTCTATGATGAATACCCGAGATAACCCAGAAAGGATTTTCTAGATCTACTAATCTAGGAAAATCACCCTCTTAAGGCTTCACTATACAATTGTTGGGTATACAGATCTGAAGCTAGATTTGAAAAATAGATGGCTGGAATATGTCACACAATCATATCTATGCAAGATGGGTTGATCCCTTCACTAGATCCTTGGGCTAAAAGCTCAAGATCTAGCTGCTATATCCTCCTCCAATGAAGAAAGTTGTAGAATACTCAACAGATTTAGAAAATTGTGTTGTCAATGAGGGAGAGGCTCAAGCCTACTACTAGATAATCCAAATCAGCTCAATGCTGGTGGAAACAATGAATCCAAGGTGAGGAGATGGTCCCTCCCAAGATTTCCAGCTGAAATGCTGGAAAATTCCTTCCTCCTTTAGATCTACAAGACTGAACTATGCAATCCTTGAGGGGATTGTTCTTGCATGGTGGTAAAATAGAATGGTCTGAATGCGGGATATAGATATGTTGCTCTTGAAAGGCTGAACATGAAGCATAAGGTGAAAGGATGAATCCTCCACTTGTTTCCTAGTCGAAACGCTAGAAACAACCTCCTGAAGATGGCACCAATACTTGATGAGGAATAGAGCTCAATATAAACCTTCCCAGAGTAGGCACTCGAAGTCCCTCATGGGTAAGGGTGGGATTTTTTCTCAGAAACACCCTATGCTAAACAACACTGTAGACTTATCCAAACAACATAAGTGTGCATATAAATGTCAACCAATAAATCTAGATCTAAACAGATCAAAACATAATAATCTAAAGCCTACCTTCTATTGTGCCTTCATCTTCATTATTTAGATTATGAGCCTTCCATAGCCCAGGCCCACCTCATAACTGCGCTATTTATGTGGCCACTAGCCTCCATGAAGATTGCGATGTCTCTCCATGATCTCCATCATTTCTTCATTTAATTCCCACTCTCTCTGTCATGTGTGAATTAGATGCACCACTTCCTCCACTATCTCATCATAAGTGCTTTAAAATATTACTTTGAATGTGCTATGATCTCAGTTTACCTCCTCCAAGATCTCCATTATTTTACAGTAATGATCCATGATCTCCACTCATCCTTCATTTAAGAAGCTTCTCCACTACTCCATAATGCATATATAGATCTAAAATTTCCACATACACACATCAAAAGTGGATTTTATTCATCCACGTGGTTTTTGCGTCCTGACACCCTCTTACTTACTTAGTTAATTATGAAAATTAAGAACTCTAATATTCCAATTATCTTGTGGAAAATTGGGAATATTACAGTCCTCTCGGCGAAAATGTTGCTTGTACTCAAGCAACTGCAAAAGTGGATGCTACAACAAACATCCTCCCTCCAAATGGCATCCTCATATGGAAGGCCTTCCCATCTATCACAATGTGTAATGCATGTCTAGCTCCAACGCAGCCTCTCTAGAATGTCGAGAATGGCCTCCAAATGAAAAGTTAGATACCCATGCTCATCAATGAATCTCCAAGTGGCAACCATATGATGTCCAAAGATCTCCTCTATACATGAGATACATGAATTAAAGTGGTTTCTTAATAAAGTGGAAAGTCCCAACTCATGAACTATCTCTCCCACCCATGATACAGAGAGTAGATTACATCTATCAATTCTCTCATCATTAGCCCTGTTGTCCATGTGGGATCCAAACATAACATCAACATAGTGAGAAACAATAAGTAGAGACATATGGATGAACATGAACAATGTCAACCCATATTCTCCCAATAACAACCACTACGGAAAAGCCTTCTGCTTCCATGCTAGATCATCATGAAAACAAGAGAGACATACTCTCTCAACAGGAGTCACCACAACAATGCTTCTTACTGCTATGCCAAATCAGCATCAATATAAATGTGAGAGCCATACTCTCTCAAAAGAAGCCACCGTGGAAATGCCTCTTGCTACCACACCACATCATCATTGTACCAAATCTAGTGGCCATATTCTCTCAAGAGAAGCCTTCGTAGTAAGACATCTTGTTTCCCCATCACATCATCATCATACCAAGTACAATGGCCATAATCCCCCAATAGAAGCCAAGGTTGTAAGGCCTCCCTATTTCCATCCTCTATCATCATCATGCAATGTATGGGAAGAAATCATCCCATACTCTCCCAATAGCAACCAAAGCAACAAGGATTCTTGTTTCCTCCTTACATCATCATGATGCAAGTCTTGGAGCAAAAACATACTAATGGACATGTGGAATGTCTCATCAAAACAATACAAATAAGATCTCTTATGCCACATCACGTGAGAGTTATGCTTTGTCCCCAACCCAAATACATACATGAACATGAGATATATCCCAAACATAAATACATGTAAATAAATGAGACATATCCAAAACAAAAGAAAATTCATGGAGATAAGATACATCATGAGGTTTCCAAACTCTCTCATCAATAACCAGCGCAGCCATGCCTCCTGCTGCTACATGTCATTAGTGATATACATGGCATGGATCATGGAAATGTGATATGTTGGGTAGTATCCATGCTCACCCAAAAGCAGCTAGCGTAGCCATGATTCTTGATGCCCGGTATCATAAATTTGCAGGAAGGTAGGCAACCTCCTGCTCCTCATCCAAATCCATTCATCCGAATGTGGATGATGAATCATGCCAAGCTCAATCTTGGTATCTTGCCATTGTAGAATACCAACATCCTCAATCTGAATATCTTTTCCCTCCATGAAATCTTGAAGCACACCTCCATTGAGGTCTCTCCATGAGATCCTCTCATCAATGACCCATTGGAACCCATAAGACTCCATGCATGTTGTATGTAGAGATCCCTCTTTGTGGTGTGATATGCTCATCAAGGAAACTTCATCTTGACAATGGAAAGTGCTCTCCATCAAAATATGTCTAACATCTATCATCTGTGTTAGCCACTTGTAAAATTTGATTATACTAAAAAGGTGGCTAAATCTATTTTGAGCCTTCAAGGAACAATTTTTCTCACTAAAAACTATTGACTCTTGAAGACTCTTGAAGGCCTCCTGCCTCTGTCCAAATCTGCATTGCTGTTTATTTCCCAAAAAACCCTGAAATCCTGCTGATTTAAAAAAAACCAAATACTGTTGCAAGACCTTCATTTTTCCCCTTCTCGAAATTTCATTTGCTCCCCTTTTTCTCCATAAAAAACTCCCTTGTTTCATAAATCCTCTTCTTCCATTTATGAAAATCACTTTTCCATAGTTAAAACCCCATTTTTTAACTATATCGAAACCCTTGGAACCCTTTGAAAAAGTTGAAAAATCAATAAAAATATATATTTTTCTATGTATGGGACTTAAGCCCCCTTCGGCCAGGTCCTTAACCCTTTTTTGTCCATGCGCCTTGGAGCCGTGACCGCGAACTAAGCAGTCGGGCGATTATTGTGGTTTAAAAAAATATTCTGCAAAAAACATCAAAAACCTTTGTTATTCACAAAGTCCGTCATTTTATTATTTTTTATTTAATTATCCGCCGGTACGAGTTTTGGTTCATTCCACATCGTCGATCTAAATCCACAGATCGGACGGTGCGGAGTACGTCTCCTAGTGGTCCCCGCCAGTTGTCTTCCACTCCAAATACCGCGCGGTATTCATCGCACCGCCTTTGGGCAAAAGCTGTTTTCTCCCAATGACCAGCGATTCCATTCACCATTCAACACGTGTCCCTTGTACTATTTGAAAACCGTCGCCCATCCGTCGTCCATCGCACATTAATGATTGGACCAGGATGCCCAAATATATCGCTGTGGACCGTCCGATCTGGGCCCACTGATCCAACGGTGATCGCTCGCCCAAGTTGACCGTTGGTTAACAAAGGTGCGCACGCAATAGCCAGGCCATTGTATAGCGGCAAATAAATCTCTGTCATCGATCTGATCTGCAGATCGACGACCCACAATCCATCGCCTGATCTCCCGTTTGACTTTCCATCGCCCAATCCCGACCATCGATCTCTGCACGATCGACGGCTCAGATTCATCCTCTCCTCTGACTGCCTCGTTCAATCTCGACTGTCGATCTCTGCAGATCGACGGCTCGGATTTAATCTTTCTTCCAACCATTCTATGATCTCCCTGATTAATCCCGACCATTGGATGATGCCATCCAATAGCTCCGATCTCTTCGCACGCCCTCCAATGCAGTAAATCTATAAAAGCAAGATTTCTTAATAGTTTTCATATTTTTGCAGGGTTTTTTATCATTCTTTCGCAATTTTCAAAGAATATTCTGAAGGTAGAGGGTGATGACCCTCCCGTCTTCGATTCATCCAAGGAAATCATTCACAGGGTGGAAATGCATGTTTTCTCAGTATTTTCTCAGGCATGGATGACTTATGAACTCTGCGCAACCCTGCACAACAGCAAAGAACACAGAAAATCGAGCACAGACAAAGAGTATCAGTGCCGAAGACCTAAATGTATCAAAATAGAGGATTAGAGACAGTTTTCACGGGGATTACAGCTAAGACAATTATCAAAAGCCTAATCCCCAAATAAAATATAGTTTACAGAAAACCTAAGATGTTTTAGCAAGTAGGAATTTTTCCGCCGCCACAATCTGAAGCAAATCGATTCCTCCCAGCTACCATAGCACCACCTGTTCCTCAAAGTACTCAATCAGGGGCTGAAGTTATTGAAGAAGATCAGATTTTGCCTCAGTGCAGCCAAGAAGTTACTTCTGCAGTGAAACTTAATGCAAAAGACATCTGCAAGGTAACCCTAGCGTCACACAGAGCCTCAAAGGTCAACTAAGCTCCCACCGAGCTTACTTCATAAGCGTAAATCAATTAATACAGTGAGACACCTGTACATATTATTCATTGAGCCCCCAAGGGCCGAGAAGACATTAACTCTGTATTAATTGTAATTGAGATCTTTTATCAGATCTCACCTCCTCATCTCTCTATAAATACTTCTGCAGAAGATGAGTGAGGGGTTGGTTGTTGTTTGTTGTTTGATCACAAGCTTTAATATTGAAACTCTCTGAAATCAATACATATTCCTTTGAAGTTGAAGAACAAATTGAAGTCTTGGAGGTCTTGATGATGTTGTTGCATGTTTGTTCCTGAGAAGGCTCTATCATTCGATTCATGAGCTTGGCTGTTGGTAAAGTATTCTGAACTGTTTCATGTTTTTCCTTGTTTTCATTATGTTCCATAATTTCTCACTACAGTAGGATAGAAAGTATTAGGCTAAGAAATGACTCTTGGAAGCACCTTAGACCTGTTCATCCTTCACTGTTTTATGTTTTCTTCTGCTGAAGTATTTTAGAGGCTTTAATTTTTCTCTTCCGTCTTCATGCTTGTTTATTTCCTTAATAGTTTGAACAATTGGTTTTAGCATGATTTATGGTTCTCCCTGCTTGTCTTTTGCCACTTAAAAACTGCTATTGAAGTCTCCCTTTGAAGTTCTTTTCTTATAGTGAATCAGAGAGGTCTGTTTTGATCTTGCCCTTTGTCCTCACTTAAATAGTTGGCTTAAAGGTCGTTATAATTATGATCATTGATGTTTTTAGGTGTTCCCTCTTATATGATTGTGATTATCAGTAAATCTTATATGTTTTCTAAATTCCTTTAGAATAAAATCTTTGAGGAAATAGGGTGTTCCCCGAATCTTAGATTTTACTTTGAAAGTTGGTTTGAAATCATTGTTTACTTAAAGGTGTGATTTGTAGAATTTAGGGTTAGCCCTGTTTATCAAAGAACTCTTTATTGTTTCAAATTATACTTTCAAATTCCATTTGTTGAGAATTAAAACTCTCTTTTCAAATCATTAATGTTCATTCCATTCCAAAAACAAAAGGATCCTGTGGCCAAGTTAGATTTTCCCTTTGATATCCCATATCCTTTGATAAGTATGTTATGACCTATTTTTGACTCCATTGCCCAATGAAACAAATATTTTACTGTCCTATATATCTTTCCTAGACCTTTTTATGTTCTTCTGTATCATTTCAACCCAACCAAACAAACAAATACCTGCACTTAATAACTAGTCTAAAACTAATACTCTAAGCACACAAGATAAGCCTTTGCAAACAAACTTTGAGAGATCCCTCTCTGAGAGCAGGAGGACTAGATCCTGTAAATCTAAAGATTGGTTCTGATGTTGCCTTGTCTTTTGATTTTCCAAACTATCAAACCATGGGATACCAACATAATGGCGATCACGGTGGGACCTGAGTAAAGTCTACAAAACAAAGCACTCAATGTCTAAGTATAACATAAGTGACCTTCTTCAAGCACTACCAAATATAATGGTAATCATGATAGGACATTTTGAATCAGTGACAAACTAAGTAACCCTTAGGATTCTTATGATGCCTTATCAAACCTTGAAGGATTCAGTTATCAGGCCATAAGAGTGAAGTCTGTACATTTTGACACCCTAGCTAAGTGTTAAGACAGATTTAGGACACTCTCATAACCTATAAGACCAAAATAACTCAGAAAACCAAAAACATTTCATTTTGGCTTCATAATAAACTTGGTGGTGGACCATAAAACCTTTACCTCAAAAGGAGCTAAAAATTTCCACCTGGCGACTCCACAATCCTAAAAATAGACTTTAAGACTCCACTGGGAAGACCCCAAGTCTTAATAGCATCATAACTAGCTCAGCTAGAAGGCTTTAAAATTAAAATTTTCATTCTTCTGAAAAGATCAGTTAGCCTCTTAAAGATTGTCATATTTGGTTAAAACTTTTCTTTTTCAACTAGGTCTGAAAAACATAGCACAGTGGCTCCTAGAAAGATTCATACTAGAGCCTACCCTGACCCAAACCCACTGGAAGAAGCTGATAACCCAAAAGGTATCCTTAGGAAGTCTCCTAAGACAAAATTATCAACTGTTTTCAGGTCAGCCTTGAGAGCTAATTCTTTTCCTAAAAACCTTGCAGCTCTACAAGAAACACATGGTGGTGGAACCATTAAAACATTTTACCTCCCTAGGAGCTAAAAATATTCCACCTGGTGACTCCACACTCTGAAACTCCCAGAAGACCAAATGACTCCACTGGTAGAAGACCTTGAATTGATTGACCAGACACAGTGACCTCTGTCTTGATTTACAAACATGATTCCAAGAATACAACGACGATATGCCCCAATGAGTAGAGATCATATCCCTGGGTTTCCACATAAGATGCCCCAGGTGAATTGGGATGACAACCTGCCTATTTTTCAAGGTGAAAAGTTTGATGACCCTTTATTACATCTTATCAAATTTCACATACATGTATGGAGGTTGAAATTTGAATGGCATGAAGACTGCCTAATGAAAATGTTCATGTTAACATTAGAAGGAAAATCTAGGGATTGGTATGAATGCTTAAGATCTAGTAGTTTGTTTTCTTTAAGAGACCTTGAATATGTGTTCTATGAGAACTATAAAGAAAACACTACATCATTATCATTGGGTGCAATATATTATGATCCATCACAAAACATCACCCAACACATTATGGATAATGAGGAAGCTTTGGAAGAGATGCATCCTGAAGATCTTTTAACAGCCATTCATGAGTTTAATCTCCTATTGAAAAATTTTAAGAATATAAATGAATCAGTTGAGGAAGAGATGATCCAAGAAATAATGGACATTCCTCAAGATATCCCTGAAAAATTAAATGTTGATTCATCATCCCTTATAGTCGAGGCTCAAGAAGACATCCAGCCTCAAAATCAGTCTTCGCAAGAGACAAAGAACTGTTGTACTTCCGTTCAAAGGGACATGGAAACATCTTCCCCTTTGACAGAGAAGGAAATAGATCAGGCTATTTATAAACAGTCAGTCTCTGTAAATTTTTGCAAAACAAACACTCTTGCCCATTCACATAGGGAAATTTGTTGTATAGGTTTAGAAAGTTCTTTTGTGGATCAAAATGAGGAAGGACCTACTGATATCCCAATATGTCTGACTGATGAAAATTTTTATTCTAATAAATTTTCAAACTTCAATCAGTCTTATGATGATGATGATTTCCAAGCAGAAACTAATCATGCAGGGAAACCAGTATTTGATTGGTGTTATGAGTTTCACCATCATCAGCTTGAAAGCCGCAATCATACTTTTCGATCCATCATAAAAAGCTTTCAGTTTATTGGGAATCAGTAGCCTTTCAACTCAGAAGGTGAAGAGAAGAGTAATGAAGAAATTTTTGAGCAAGAGGAAACCATTGAATACACCCCAACTCAAGAATATAATAACCTCTTCACAGAGTTCAGCCCACTGAATCCAAGAATACCAGGGCTACAAGAGGACAACACTGCCAAATATGATGAGTCCTCTAGTTCAGAGGATGATGAAGATGAAGGAGAAAAAAAAATAGAAGACTATCCTGCTGTGGATATATAATATTCTCAAGAAGAAACTTCTCCCTTCACTAATATTAGTCTGTCATTTCAAGAGCCTGAATTTGTATCAGAAGCAATCATATATTTAGACAAAGAAAATATTTCATTGTTTGCTATTGTGCAGGTTAAAGATGACGATACTTCCAAGCTACCTACTGAAGATATACTCTTCAAAAATGAAGCCTTGGAAGCAGACAGACATGGAGGGCCAAAAAGAAGAGAACCTTCACCTTTTCTTTGTTGATCCTTTGGAAAAGTGTGTGGAGATCCTGACTGGCTCAAATTATCAAACATTGATCGTTTGTAAGAGCTAGAGACATGAAAAGTTGTCACCTTCTGTGATAGTTTTTATTTTGAAGATTAATCTTCAAAATATACTATGGATACCTCTGACAAGCAGCCAGAGTTTCTTCTTCTTCTTGACATTACTCAGCTGGCTACATTGGAACTTTTGTATCATATGAATATGTAAATACTCCATGTTTAGAATAGGTTAGATAGGAATGTCAATAAAGCTCAGTTCTGAGCGTGTAGTTAGTTGTTGTTTTCTGCTTTGAAGAAAAATCAAGAATTCAAAAATACAAAACAAAGAAAAAGAGAAAAGAGGGCAAATTTTGAAAACAAGAAAGGTATATCCCCATACCAAAAAAGAGAGACAAATCTGAAAGTGTGCAAGCTCAAATTCCACTCCTGAAAAACACACTTCTAGTTAGTCAAATTGTTAAACTTGACTAATTAGCTTTAAATTTTCTGCTGATAGGATAGTGAATTTGATATGCCAAACTGTCTAATCTTAGCTTATCAGTAGATATTTTAGGATAGAAATGAAAGGTTAAAACATGTCCAAAATCTGAACCTAAGGTTGCAAAGAGAAATGACTCAAATATGTTTTATTTTCTGAGTCAAAGAGATGTAAAAAACTGGTTCTAATTGGCTCAAAATCTAAACCAGAGAAAAAGGAAAGACAACTCAATAAGAACCAAATCAGAGCTGTAGAAAAGAGGAAGGAAGTGTTATCAATTTTTAGATCTTAAGCCTTCCATTTTTTTATTCAATTTTTGCAAAATAAATGTCTATGTGCAACTTGTCTTTATGCCATAGATCACAGCAAGTCAAACAGCTTAATCTTGACTTGGCTGTTTTTAAATTCATGCTTTAGAAATTTAGAGAATGAAAATCTGTTGGACAATTTAATCCCAACAAATAGTAGAGTAGGTAGAGAATCATCTAAACTCAACTGTTAAATCTGAGTTCAGGGAGAAATAAGGAGTAGAAATAGATTATATTTCCTGCTTTCAAAATAATAAAATGTTGTGAAAAGAGTTTTCCAATCCAAGTGCACTCTATTGAAGAAAAAAATGTTAGATTTGCAGGATTGGGTAGGTAAAAAGTTGTATTGATGAAGATTCATTTCTTTCATGGTTGCTAATATGTTTTCAGAAGATCATCCCAGCACAGGGAGGGCAGCCCAATGGATTAGGAAACTAATCAGGCTCCCAGAGAACATTAACGGATCAGACACATGGTCATCCTCCCAGAGAATGTAGGTCTGAAAGTTCTTGATGCCTTGAAGAAGGCACCATCCCCAAGTGGAGCCACTGTTAGCCACCTGTAAAATTTGATTATACCAAAAAGGCGACTAAATCTATTTTGAGCCTTCAAGGAACAATTTTTCTCACTAAAAACTGTTGGCTCTTGAAGACTCTTGAAGGCCTCCTACCTCTATCCAAATCTGCACTGCTGTTTATTTCCCAAAAAACCCTGAAATCCTGCTGATTTAAAAAAAACCAAATACTGCTGCAAGACCTTCATTTTTTCCCTTCTCAAAATTTTATTTTCTCCCCTTTTTCTCCATAAAAAACTCCCTTGTTTCATAAATCCTCTTCTTCCATTTATGAAAATCACTTTCCCATAGTTAAAAACCCATTTTTTAACTATATCGAAACCCTTGGAACCCTTTGAAAAAGTTGAAAAATCAATAAAAATACATATTTTTCTATGTATGGGACTTAAGCCCCCTTCGGCTAGGTCCTTAACCCTTTTTTGTCCATGCGCCCTGGAGCCGTGACTGCGCACTAAGCAGTCGGGCTTTTATTCTGGTTTAAAACAATATTCCGCAAAAAACATTAAAAACCTTTGTTATTCACAAAGTCCGTCATTTTATTATTTTTTATTTAATTATCCGCCGGTATGAATTTTGGTTCATTCTGCACCGTCGATCTAAATCCATAGATCGAATGGTGTGGAGTACGTCTCCTGATGGTCCCCTCCAGCTGTCTTCCACTCCAAATACCGCACGGTATTCATCGCACCACCTTCGGGCAAAAGCTGTTTTCTCCCAACGACCAGCGATTCCATTCACCATTCAACACGTGTCCCTTGTACTATTTGAAAACCGCCACCCATCCGTCATCCATCGCGCGTTAATGATCAGACCAGGATGCCCAGCGATATCGCTATGGACCGTCCGATCTGGGCCCATTGATCCAACGGTGATCGCTGGCCCAAGTTGACCGATGGTTAACAAAGGTACGTGCGCAATAGCCGGGCCATCGTATAGCGGAAAATAAATCTCCGCCGTCGATCTGATCTGTATATCGATGACCCACAATCCATCGCCCGATCTCCCGTTTGACTTTCCATCGCCCAATCCCGACTGTCGATCTCTGCGCGTTCAACGGCTTAGATTCATCCTCTCCTCTGACCACCCCGTTCAATCTCGACCTTCGATCTCTGTAGATCGATGGCTCGGATTTAATCTTTCTTTTGCCCATTCTATGATCTCCCCGATTAATCCCAACCGTTGGATGATGCCATCCAACGGCTCCGATCTCCTCGCACGGCCTCCGATGCAGTCAACATATAAAAGCAGGATTTCTTAATAGTTTTCGTATTTTTGCAGGGTTTTTTATCATTCATTCGAAATTTTCAAAGAAGATTCTGAAGGCAGAGAGTGACGACCCTCCCGTCTTCGATTCATCCAAGGAAATCATTCACAGGCTGGAAATGCACATTTTCTCAGTATTTTCTCAGGCATGGATGCCTTATGAACTCTGCGCAGCCCTGCACAACAGCAAAGAACACAGAAAATCGAGCACAGACAAAGAGTATCAGTGTCGAAGACC
Organism: Pinus albicaulis; assembly: GCA_034641835.2. NCBI lineage: Eukaryota > Viridiplantae > Streptophyta > Pinopsida > Pinales > Pinaceae > Pinus > Pinus albicaulis. The sequence continues at coordinate 117,997,710 of CM076569.1, forward strand.
TAAATGTATCAAAACAAAGGATTAGAGACAGTTTTCATGGGGATTACGGCTAAGACTGTTATCAAAAGCCTAATCCCAAAATAAAATACAGTTTATAGAAAACCTAAGATGTTTAGCAAGTAGGAATGTTTCCGCTGCCACAATCTGAAGCAAATTGATTCCTCCCAGCTACCATAGCACCACCTGTTCCTCAAAGTACTCAATCAGGGGCTGAAGTTATTGAAGAAGATCAGATTTTGCCTCAGTGCAGCCAAGAAGTTACTTCTGCAGTGAAAATTAATGCAAAAACATCTGCAGGGTAACCCTAGCGTCACAAAAAGCCTCAAAGTTCAACTAAGCTCCCACCAAACTTACTTCATAAGTGTAAATCAATTAATACAGTGAGACACTTGTACAGATTATTCATTGAGCCCCCAAGGGCCAAGAATACATTAACTATGTATTAATTGTAATTGAGATCTTTTATCAGATCTCACCTCCTCATCTCTCTATAAATACTTATGCAGAAGATGAGTGAGGTGTTGGTTGTTGTTTGTTGTTTGATCACAAGCTGTAATATTGAAACTCTCTGAAATCAATACATATTCCTTTGAAGTTGAAGAACAAATTGAAGTCTTGGAGGTCTTGATGATGTTGTTGCATGTTTGTTCCTGAGAAGGCTCTATCATTGGATTCATGAGCTTGGTTGTTGGTGAAGTATTCTGAATTGTTTCATGTTTTTCCTTGTTTTCATTATGTTCCATAATTTCTCACTACAGTAGGATAGAAAGTATTAGGCTAAGAAATGACTCCTGGAAGCACCTTAGACCTATTCATCCTTCACTGTTTTATGTTTTCTTCTGCTGAAGTATTTTAGAGGCTTTAATCTTTCTCTTCCGTCTTCATGCTTGTTTATTTCCTTAATAGTTTGAACAATTGGTTTCAGCATGATTTATGGTTCTCCCTGCTTGTCTGTTTCCACTTAAAAACTACTATTGAAGTCTCCCTTTGAAGTTCTTTGCTTATAGTGAATTAGAGAGGTTTGTTTTGATCTTGCCCTTTGTCCTCACTTAAACAGTTGGCTTAAAGGTCATTATAATTATGATCATAGATGTTTTTAGGTGTTCCCTCTTCTATGACTGTGATTATCAGTAAATCTTATATGTTTTCTAAATTCCTTTAGAATAAAATCTTTGAGGAAATAGGGTGTTCCCTGAATCTTAGATTTTACTTTGAAAGTTGTTTTGAAATCATTGTTTAATTAAAGGTGTGATTTGTAGAATTTATGGTTAGCCCTGTTTATCAAAGAACTCTTTATTGTTTCAAATTATGCTTTCAAATTCTCCTTGTTGAGAATTAAAACTCTCTTTTCAAATCATTAATGTTCATTCCATTCCAAAAAAAAAAGGATCCTATGGCCAAGTTAGATTTGCCCTTTGATATCCCATATCCTTTGATAAGTATGTTATGACCTCTTTTTGACTCCATTGCCCAATGAAACAGATATTTTACTATCCTATATATCTTTCCTAGACCTTTTTATGTTCTGCTGTATCATTTCAACCCAACCAAACAAACAAATACCTGCACTTAATAACTAGTCTAAAACCAATACTCTAAGCACACAAGATAAACCTTTGCAAAAAAACTTTGAGAGATCCCTCTCTGAGAGCAGGAGGACTAAATCCTGTAAATCTAAAGATTGGTTCTGATGTTTCCTTGTCTTTTGATTTTCCAAACTATCAAAACACAAGATACCAACATAATGGCGATCACAGTGGGACCTGAGTAAAATCTACAAAAAAAAGCATGGGATACCAACAATCTATCCCTACTGTGCTTCATGAATGAAGCTACCTTCAGAATGCTCCAAGAATAATTGGGCTCTCTCATCATCATTGTTGCTAAGTGATAGCGATGTAGATCTTCATGGTGATACATGTGATGTCTCAAGGCCACTTATAATGCTAAACTCATAGTTTTGCATTGTACTGAATAGGATTGTTCTCCTCCCATATTCTGCAACTCCACACTTGAACACATAATGTTGGGTGTAGCTGAACCATGAAAAAATGGGATAGAAATACATATTTTCCTTGATCAAATCAACGGTTTTCTATGTAGTGATAATTTTCTTCTCCAAATCAGGGAGGTGCTCTAATCATTGGTTATGCACTTGCCTTGATGGCATGGTCTCACATATATCAATATGAGGTACTAAAATAATATGAGAAGAAAGTATGTGAAAACCTTGGATAAGATGAGTCTCTAGGACATCTTTCACATCCAAAAGAGTTCCTCAAACCATTGCAATAGTCTCTCCAACTACTAGTAATTATGATGAATGCATCTCTTCAATTGTACTAGCGATGGTATCTGTGTCCTCCTCATCATGCATCTCATGAATCATGCATGGGGCTCCAAATGTCAAGAACTCAAGACCATCTTGCAAAGTTTCAAGTGATCCTTCTCCTAATGTAAGTAAATTTGCAGTTGGTGGTGGTGGTAGAGGTTCCTGCTCCTGAGTGATAATGAGTACATATTCCTTTGGCTCTTCATGTGCTATCTCCTCAATGATGGGAGATGTCTCTATGTGATATGTATCTGGTTTCATTCTACCAAATTTCTTCTTCAGTATTTGAATGAAATATGCATAAGCAGACACTTTCATATGGGACAAGTGACTGAGCTACCAATCTCTTGCTTCACCTTCTAGGTGTAGCGTTACAATCTCCACAACCTCTCTTTCTACTATAGGATATAGTTGAAAGAAGGTAGCCAATTCTTTCCTCTAAGCCCTCAATGTTCTTGTGGAATATCCATCAAATGTAGACAAGAAGAATCTATGCCTCTTCCTTATTTTGATGCTTCTGCATCTTATTTCTTCTCTCAGCTACAAGAAATGTTGGAGAGAGATATTCTCCTTCAAAGCTCTAGGTTGTGCTTTGTATTCAGACAGATATTTACTTAAGGTGTCATGCCCCAATTCTCCTTCATATTCAGACCAGTCCTCTTTTTTATCAAAGGAAGTTGATCTAGTGGAATAATGTGAAGCTCGTTGCTTCTCCAGTTGCTTCTCATGCTGATAGGAAGTGTTGGGACATTCCTCATCCAATATTATTCTTGGATCCTTCCTTTGCCTTTCTCCCTTCATTTTATTGACCTCCTTGGAGAGATCTTGCAAATATATAAAGACAAGAGTGGCAAAACTGCAATCCTCCTTCATGATAGATCTCTACTATTTGGTTCTCCTTTTGATGTAAAAGATGAAGTGTCCATAAGCTGAGGCAAAGATCATGCTCTGATACCACTGTAATATCCCAAAAGCGAGAATGAAGAAATACAAAAACACAATATAAGAACTGCAGAAAAGTAAATAATAATCTAAATACACATCAAAATGTAGAGAAATAGCTAAGCCATTTTATTATATAGGACGTGGATAAACAGTACAATAGTGCTAAAAATACGAGACACTCAAGCCAAAGAGATGGCCTAGAATGACCCTAAAATGAGCCCATAAGAGGGACTGCGTAACTGCTGGACTGCTGGGAGGAAAAATGCATTGTCCCTACTGCAACTGCTGGGACTGCAACTACCGGAAAAATATAAATGTAGATATAGGCATTTTGGGAGCTGCGATGATGCTGAAATTAGAGATCCGGGCTTTACGATAGATACCCAAGATAACCCAGAAAGGATTTTCCAGATCTATGAATATATGAAAATCATCCTCTTAAGGCTTCACTATCATAACTATTGGGTATGCATATTTAAAGCTAGATCTAACAAATAGATGGCTGCAATATGTCACACAGTCAGATCTATGAAAGAAGGGTTGATCCCTTCACTAGATCCTTGGGATAAAAGCTCAAGATCTAGCTGCTCTTTCCTCCTCCACTGAAGATAGTTGTAGAAAACTCAACAGCTTCAGAAAAATACATTTTCAAGGAGGGAGAGGATCAAGTATGCTTTTAGATAATTCAAATAAGATCAATGATGGTGGAAACAGTGAATACAAGGTGAATACATTGTCCCCCGCGGGATTTCCAAGTGAAATACTGGAAAATTCCTTCCTCCTTTAGATCTGCAAGACTAAACTCCGCAATCCTTGAGGGGATTGTTGTTGCATGGAGGTAAAATACAATGGCCTAAATGCCAGATATATATCTGCTACTCCTAAAAGGTTGAACATGATGCACAAGGTGAAAGGATGAATCCTCCACCGGTTTCCTAGCTGGAATGCTAGAAACAACCTCCTGAAGATGGCACCAATGCCTGATGAAGAATAGAGCTCAATAGAAACCTTCCCAGAGTAGGCATTCAGAATCCCCCATGGGTAAGGGTGGGATTTCCGCTCGAAAACACCCTATGCTAAACAACACTACAGACTTGGGTAAAAAACATAAGGGTGCATAGAAATGTCAACCAAAAAATATAGATCTAAAAATATCAGAAATAATAATATAAATTCTACCTTCTATTCTGCCTTCATCTTCATTATATAGATTATGAGCCTTCCATAGCCCAGGCCCACCTCATAACTGCGTTGCCTATGTGGCCACTAGCCTCCATGAAGACTCTGTTGTCTCTCCATGATGTCCATCGTGTCGGCATTTAATTCACACTCTCTCCATCATGTGTGCATTACATGCACCACTTCCTCCACTATCTCATCATAGGTGCTTTATGATCTTACTTTGAATGCACTATGATCTCAGTTGACCTCCTCCAAGATCTCCATGATTTTACATTAATGATCCATGATCTCCACTCTTCCTTCATTTAAGAAGCTGCTCCACTACTCCATAATGCATATCTAGATCTAAAATATCCACATACACACATCAAAAGTGGATTTTATTCATCTATGGGGTTTGTGGGTCCCTCCACCCTCTTATTTACTTAATTAATTATGAAAATTGATAACTCTAATATTCCAATTATCTTGTGGAAAATTGGGAATATTACATCTGCGCATGCTCTATTGCCACTACGCATTCCTTGAGATGCTACGGTTTCACCTACCTGTGGATGAAAAAGAAAGGAGAACACAATAGGATTGATCTGAGACTAATTTACCCTACATCAACCACACTATATGATTGGTGCACAACCTTATTGGTTGTAATATTCCCAATTAGTTGCTGCTAGTTGGAATATTATATGTTGCTCTGTTTTTCATCTTAGAATAATAAATGGGGTAGGGAGACCCTTAAATCTCTTTAGTAGGAATAAAACATTCCCAATGTGAAAAGGGGTTTGTGTAGGTAGGCAAAATAAAGCCACCTTTGGTGTGAAAGGAGGCAATGCATGAGGACTAGATCCTTGTTGACCAAATCAACAACACTGCTAAAAGAGAAGGAAAACTGGTGGGAACAGTGCAGTTTTGATGGAGGACTATTTGCGAAGAAATAACCTTGTGAATGTGTGTGGTCTAGAGTGAGGAGGCTCACCAAGAATAAAAAGGAAGGGATGGCAGCCATGAGAGTCATTCAGAATCTTGTTTATGTTTGGGTCTTTTGACTTCTTGCATGTTTCAGCTCTTTAGCTGGGTCTGTTGCATTGTTTAGTGAGAGGGATTCTTTTAGGTCCCTATATTTCTAGTATAGTCCCTTATTGTTGTTAGTGTAACCCCCTTATTGTTATTATTGTACCCCTATAACCCCCATATTTTTATTATCGTTCCCTTCAATTATTATTGTTAGGTCAGCTAGGATTACATTGTGGCCCCACTAAGATTACATTGTAGCCCCATGGACTCCTATATATAGAAAGTAGGTTTTGTAATTTGTATCATCCAAGAATTGTTCATTCATGTAATGTATTTGAGGTTTCCCCCTTGAAGTGGCTTATTTCTAAGGCATTGATATCTCTTTTCTTCTATTTTTGGAGCTGGTTTCACAACATTTCGTATTAGAGCTTTGGATTCTAGGGTTTCCCTGCGCCAAATAGGTCATCGTGGCATATTCACTATAAATTTTTTTCTACGAAGGGTAAAAGGCTGAAATTTTTAGAGTGTGAAGAAGAAATCCTGAGGAACATCATTGCAAATTTTTAGATCTTGGTTCGCAATATTTTCGGAGATATAATCTGTTGAAGTTAGGGCTTTTTGTAGGCTCCTGAATTTCACTTAAAAAGGTCATCGTTGAATGTTAACTATAAATTTTTTTCTACGAAGGTTCAGACGCTGAAAGGTTTAAAGAGCGAAGCTGAAATCCTAAGGAACATCTTCAAACAATTTTAGAGCTTGGTTTGCAATATTTTAGGAGATATGATTTGCAGAAGTTAGGTCGTTTTCAGGCTCCTGAATTTCATCTCAAAGAGGTGATCGTGGGAAAATCTTCATAACTCTCTCTCTCTGAGCATTGGATTGGAATACTGTAAAACATGATGGGACGTACACAGACTGTAGTTTCTTTTCTATAAATTTTAGAGCCAAAGGAGAAAAAAGTGACACGTGGCAAGTCATACAGGTTCGCTCTACTGAACCAGTCCATAATTAGGTCATTGTGGGAGATTGGACATAATGTTTCCTTGAAGAATCCAAATCAATTCAGACCTGTGGCATTTGAAAGAAGCTTCAGAGGACTACTACAGGGCCAAATTTTAGATATTTAGGATCTTCAATTATAGAGATAAGTCAATTTCAATATCGAGCTCCTCAAAAGCAAGTAAAAGGTGTGTATTGTTTTTTCCGAATTGCATACGTCTTGTTTGAAGTATCAAGTTGAATTGATTCCAAGGGCATATTGTAGAATATATTTCAGTATTGGGTTCTGAAATGCCTCCTAAAAAGAATTCAACACCCATTAATCCTTTAGAAGGCTCTACTATGACTCATGAAGATGAAGAATGGCAACATGACATATCAAATTTACAAGAGCAAGTGCAACAAATTTCACTCTCGCAAAGAGCAACAAAAAATGACATGGAAGTTTTGAGAAGGCGTGGAAACTAAGATGGATGGTTTGAAGAATAGCATGGAAGCTAAGATAGTATAAAGTTAACACGGCATGGAATCTAAGATGGATGACATGGAAGCTAAGATTGATGAAAAAAATGGAAAACATGAAGAATGATCTAAAAGCAGACATGGAAGGTTTGACAAAGTTGATACAACAAATGTTTCCTAATGGTGAAAAGATAGTAGAAGAACCTCATGATGAGAAAAAAATAAATGTTAATCGTGATTTCATAAACTCTAATTTTTGCGGGAAGAACTACCATATTCCAAAAATGGATATGAGGAAGTTTGATGGAAAGGATCCTGTAACATGGATACTACGGATGGAGCAATATTTTGATCTCCATAACGTGCAAAAAACACAAAAGGTACGCATTGCAACTTTACATTTATAACAAAATACATTTGTATGGTATCGATGGCTTTGCTCCCGTAAAAAAATTGTCACTTAGTCAATTTTTACGGAGGAAATGATAGCACATTATGAGGATACAAATAGCAACACCTTATTTAGTCAATTGATAAATCTCAAACAAAAGGGTTTAGTGGGGCAGCAGATTGAGGACTTCCAAAAATTGAATATAAGGGTGACTGATATTCCAGAGGAACACAAGATTGATCTCTTTATAGGTACTTTAAAGGATAACATCCAACATGAATTTCATGTTTTGGACCCTGATTCATTGGAGAAGGCATTCAGGTTAGCGAGAAAAATTGAATGTAAAATTATGGCGACAAGGAAGCCTACAACTCACTTCTATAAAGAGGGAAGTGTTGCTACTCCTAGATTTCCACAGCCTACAAGGTTGAAACCACAACAATTGGAAGAAAAAAGAGCAAAAGGGCTTTGCTACAATTGTGATAGCAAATACACTAAAGGTCATAAGTGTGCTGAGAAGAAATTATTTTACATAGATTGTGAAGAGGAAGAAGAAAATGAACAAAAGAAGATATACACCAGGAACCAACCCTAGAAGAGGAAGAAATGAGTCTGACCATATCGTGTAATGCATTGGTAGGAATTAGCACTCCTCAAACTCTCAAGATAGAAGGACATATCAAGAAGAAAAAGGTAATAGTGTTGATTGATTCAGGTAGTACCCATAATTTTATTCATTGTAAGGTAGCCAAGAAATTAAAGATAAATTTCCCATTCTTGTGATTGATGAATTATTGGATGAATTACATGGAGCAATTTATTTTACCAAGTTGGATCTTCGTTCAGGATATCATCAAATTAGAATGAAGACTGAAGATATTCCGAAAATAGCATTTCGAACTCATGAGGGTCATTATGAATTTTTGGTCATGCATTTTGGCCTTACCAATGCACGTTCTACATTTCAAGGCTTGATGAATTCCATTTTCAAACCCTTCCTTAGAAAATTTGTGCTAGTATTTTTTGATGATATACTAATCTACAGCAGGTCTTGGAAGGATCATGTTCAACATGTTGACAGGATGCTCAAAATATTGCAGGAGAAAAAATTATATGCAAAAACATCCAAATGTTTCTTTGGAGTTAAAGAGGTGAAATATCTGGGTCATATTGTATCTCACAAGGGTGTTAAGGTAGACCCTAACAAAATTAAAGCCATTAAAGAATGGAAAGTCCCCACAACCATAAAGCAGTTGCGAGGATTTCTCGGGTTAACAGGGTATTATCGCAAGTTTGTTAAGAATTATGGGAGAATAGCAGCACCTCTAACAACATTATTGAAGAAATATGGATTTTCATGGACTCCTAAAGCAACTAAGGCCTTTGAACATCTTAAAGAATCAATGTGCCTAGCACCGGTCTTAGCTATGCCAGAATTCACAAAAACCTTTATTGTGGAATGTGATGCCTCAGGAAATGGAATTGGTGTTGTTTTATTGCAAGAAGAAAGACCCATTGCTTTTGAAAGTCGTCCAATCAAACGAAAGTATTTATAGAAAGATATTTATGAGAAATAAAAGTTAGTAATACTTCATGCACTAAAGAAATGGCGAACTTACCTAATGGGAAGACACTTCAAGGTAAAAACTAATCATGATAGTCTTAAACACTTTTTGGAACAAAGAGTATCTTTAGAAGAGCAGCAAAAATGTGTCACAAAGATGTTGGGTTATGAATTTGAAATAATCTACAAAAACGGGAAGCTAAATGTTGTTGTAGATGCACTCTCAATAAAGAATGAAGAGGTGGAAGCATTTCTTTGTGCCATTTCTATTATCCAACCAGATTGGATAACTGAAGCAAGGGATGAATGGAAGAAGGACAAATAAGTGTGGACACTCATTCAAAAGTTGTAGCAAGATCCTAGTACATCTGATACATTTAGTTGGAAAAATTATTCCTTATGGTAGAAAGATTGCTTATATCTTTGTAAGAATTCCCAACTAAAACAAAAGATTCTTTTGGAATTGCACACTTCTCCTTTAGGAGGACACTCAGGATTTTTAAAAACTTACCAAAGGGTGAAGAAAGAATTTTTTTTGGGTTGGCCTTAAATCTGAATTCAAAAGTTTGTGGTGGAATGTTTGATTTTCCAGCAGAATAAAGTTGAGACAATTAAGACCCCAGGTCTGCTATAATCTTTATCCATTCCAAGTCAACATTGGGAGGAGATTTCAATGGATTTTATCATAGGTTTACCTAAGTCCGAAGGAAAGAGTTTCATCATGGTGGTAGTTGATAGACTTACCAAGTATGCACACTTTTGTGCATTATCTCATCCATTTAAAGCAAGTACAGTTGCTACTACGTTTATGGACACATTTCAAAAGCTACATCGAAACCCAAGGGTTATTGTGAGTGACAAAGATCCCATTTTTACTGGAAATTTTTGGATGGAGTTATTTTCTTATTTGGGTGCTCAATTAGCTCATAGCTCATCTGATCATCCTCCATCCGATGGTCAAACTGAGATAGTAAATAAATTTTTGGAAGGATATCTTCGTTGTTTTGTATCTGATAAACAAACACAATGGGTTAAGTGGTTACCTCTCGCTGAATGGTGGTATAACACTTCCTTCCATACTGTAGCAAAAATGACCCCATTTATGGCACTTTATGGATATCATCCACTGTCCATCACATCATATTTAAGAAAACATTCGAAGGTTCAAATAGTGGAAGATCACATCGAGCATCAACAATAAGTTCTCCAACTCTTAAAGGATAACCTTAATTTGGCACAAAATCGAATGAAACAACAGGAAGATCAACATCGCAATGAGAGAAGTTTTGATGTAGGAGACTGGGTATTTTTATGGCTACAACCATACAAACAAATGTCCCTCAAGCAAGCTAAGAAGGATAATAAATTATCGCCAAAGTACTATGGTCCTTACAAGGTGTTGCAAAATATTTGTACTATGGCATACAAATTGGAGCTTCCTACTTCTTCACAAGTGCATCCAATTTTCCATGTTTCATGCTTAAAGAAAGTTATAGGTGAAAATATTCCAATTCAAACAATATTGCCAGAACTTGATGGGGAAGGAAAAATCATATTGGAACCTGAAGCATTCATGTAAATAAGAACTCGATAGCTACGAAATCGATCAATTTCAGATTATCTCATCAAATGGAACAGCTTACCCACTAAAGATTTTACATGGGAGGATGAGAATTTTATACAGAAGCACCCAGAGCTTCTCAAGCGTTGAGGAAAACACTTTTTTGAAGGAGAGGGGCATGTTAGGTCCCTATATTACTAGTATAGTCCCTTATTTTTTCTAGTGTAACCCGCTTATTGTTATTATTATACCTTTGTAACCCCCATATTGTTATTATTGTGCCCTTAAATTATTATTTTTAGGACGGCTAGGATTACATTGTGGCCACATGGACTCCTATATATAGAAAGGAGGTTTTCTAATTTGTATCATCCAATAATTTTTCATTCATGTAATTTATTGGAGGTTACCCCCTTGAAGTGGCTTATTTCTAAGGCGTTGATATCTCTTTTCTTCTATTTTTGGATCTGGTTTCACAACAGATTCTCATGCTAGAGTTCCACTCTCTTTCTTGGTTCATCTTGTTAAAGGGATCTAAGAGGAGAATTCTGGGCTACATTTCCACCATCATACTTTGGGTCAAGCAGTCACCAACCTCTACAGCGCAGTCTCTTGAAGAAATTGCATCATTTCTAAAGGTGATGTTGTGGTAGGGTTAAATTCCTTGATTTTGTGCTAGTTCCTATAGTGAAAGCAGTTTTACTTGGGGTAAAACTGGTCTGACATGGTGTACTTGGGTCCATCTAATGATGAAAAGTTAGATGACCAAAAAATGGTGTAACACCTTAGGAGAAGGGGCTCTTCCTCTCCTGGAAGGCTAGTAAGGAGGGTATTTCAGCGATTTTATGTATTAATCAGCCATATTATGTATTTTTTAGCCATATAAAATACATAGTTGTAGTAGACTGCGTGATTTTCTGTAGAGATATCATTTTATACTTGTGCACTCATGAAACCCTTGTCAGGTTGTCTCCATTGTGTATAAAAGAGGCTAGACCTCCATTTTCTTGGCTCTATGATTAATGTAATCTCCATATATGTTATGATTCATATTTTTCTAAAGAAACCCTCATGGAATAATGTTGTTATATGCCTCGGAATTTTTGTTTGAGAAATTCATGGGGTTTGGGTGTTTTTGAGCCATATTGGGCCGGGGAGATCTGTTTAACATAGCTAGAGTGATTTTTTTCTAGTGCCATTCTTCTTATAAAGAATAAAATGAAGGATGCAAGTCCTGTTTCTCAATTCTACAACGTAATTTTCTGAAAACACTGTTTTGACTGTCCATAGTGCTAAAATTCCTACGAAGGAATATTGGAGTGGTATCAGAGCTCTGCTCTTGGCTCAGATTGTGGGGAAAATATATCTATAGTATGGAAGAGAAATATATTTCAAAGCTTCTTCTTCAAACCATGCAGAACATCTCAAGAGATCTTAAAAATATGAGGTATCAGGAAGCCCCTAGAGGTTTTTACCATGAAGCAAGCACCGACACCTCACATTATGTGGAACAATCAGTCACACATCCTTTTCTATAATTCTCTACTATGCTATCATTCCTATCTGAGGAAAGGGAGGAAGAAACCCTTGGTGATTATTTTTTGGAGTATGAATCCCAATCCCGAAGGTTCAAAAAACACTTGAGCTTTCAGGAGTTCTGTCGTATCAAGGATGGAAGGAGAACTTGTTATCACCGAAAGAAGGGAGGATTTATGTAGGAATCAGACCTATGGCACAATATGGGAAGGTTTTTCTTGCCTGCATATGATGGATCACCTTAAGTGCACAGCCAAGGCTTGGGTGGAGAAGCTGGATACTTATTTTCAGTTCAATAGAGTTTCTGAAATAGAGGCTATCAAAATATTTGTGCTGCACTTGGAAGGGGAGGCTCATGAATGGTGTTTCCATGGGGTAAATACACTTGGACATGTTCATATCACTTCATACTCAGTCTTCACCAAAATACTAGTAGAGAGATTTGATCTGAGGGATCCAGAGGCCCACTTTGTTGAGCTAACCAAGCTCAAACAAAAGGGAGATCGGGAAGATTATATTGCTGAATATTTGAAGCTTTCAGTGATGGTATCCAACCTCACTATGAGCAGAAGGATATGCATGTTTATTGATGGGATGTCTGAACCATTGCATGGGTTGGTAAAATCCACTAAACCAACTACACTCTTAGAAGCTATGGAGAAGGCTAGAGATTTATAACATACCTTGCCCAAGGCAAAAGCATTATTGTAGCAGGAGATTTCCTCATGGCCAAAGAAGACACCTCTTAATCATGATCAGAGGAAAATAAGGAAGGAAAAACTTTACCTTACTTGTTAGAAACCATGGGTGCAAAACCATGAATGTGTTGCAGGGAAAGCACATTGCATTGAGATATTTTATGATGAAGAGGAGAAGGCCAGCGCTATACCACCTACAGAAGATGCAATAAAAACTTTTTCTCCAAGAGGAGAAGCTCTTGCAGCGTTAAGAGGAGTCCCTAAATATATGAATTTGAGAGTTAGAGGTACTATTATGGGGCAGAGAGTATCATTACTAGTAGACAGTGGAGCTACCCATAACTTCATTGATTCACAACTAGTAAAGAAGAGGGGCATCCATATGGAAAAATTTGAAGGTTTTTCAGTCTTGGTTCTGGGAGCCAGAACCATGCAATGTGCCAAGTATGTTCTGGAATTGTCTATCACTATGGGAACCTACACTCTGACAGACCACTTCTTTGTGGTTGATATTCCTGACACCAATGTTATATTGGGTGTCCAATGGCTAATCACTCTTGGGAGAGTTACCACTGATTGGGAGACTCTAGAGATAGAATGGATAGAAAATGAGAATGGTAAGCATCAGAAAATCAAAGGCATACACACTTACCCACCTTATATTGTTTCATCCCACAGGATGACAACAGATTTACACAGAGGAGACATAGAATGGGCAGTAGAACTGCATTTTTCTGAATATAGAGTCAAGGATTCCCCAGTACATCCAGATGTACAATCTCTCTTAGACTGGTACTCTATAGTATTTGGAGATATCCCACTAGGGAGCCCTCCTAATCAAGGATTTGAGCACACTATTGAGTTGGAGAAAGGGATTCAAGAAGTTATTACCACCCCTTATAGGCATCCCAAAGCTTATAGGGATGAAATTTAAAGGGCTATCCAAGAGCTATTATCTCTAGGACATATCCGGCCTAGCACAAGTCCTTTTGCATCTTCAGTGGTCTTGGTAAAAAAGAAGGATGGCACCTTGAGGATGTGCATTGACTATAGAGCCTTAAACAAAAATACCATGAAGAATAGATACCCAATTCCCAGGATTGATGAGCTGATGGATGAGCTAAGAGGATCCAAATATTTCTCCAAGATTGATTGGAGATCCGGATACCACCAAATTAGGGTGAGGGATTAAGACATCCCCAAAACATCATTCAGGTGTCACTATGGGAATTTTGAGTTCTTGGTAATGCCATTTGGCTTGACCAATGCCCCAACAACATTATAATCTTACATGAACCACATATTATGTGGTCATCTAAGAAATTTTGTATTGGTCTTCTTTGATGATATTATTATTTATAGCCACACATGGGAGGAACATTTTCAACATATTGCGACAGTATTGCATATTCTTAAGGAGCAACAATTCTATGCTAAACTCTCTAAATGTGAGTTTGGGCTCACATAGATGCTTTACTTGGGCCACATCATTGGAGTGGATGGAGTAAGAGTGCATGAAGAAAAGATCTGGGAAATCAAGGATTGGCCTGAACCAAGGAATGTTATAAAACTCTGGGGGTTTGTAGGCATATCCACATATTACTGGAAGTTTTTCAAAGGGTTCTCTCAACTTGCAGCACAACTTACAGATTTGACAAAGAAGGGAGCTTTCAGCTGGACACCTACAGCAAAAATGGCTTTTGATAAGCTCTAAGACGTAATGATTAGTTGTCCAATATGTAATATTCAAAAATTTACAAGCAGCAGATTGGAATATTAATTTTTTCTTATATCATCTAGGAGGTGAATAAAATGGGTAAAAGGCCCATGAGTAGGAATAAAATCCCTCATAGTGTGAAAGGGATCTATGGAGTAGCTTGATTTTTCACCTTCCAGTGTCAAAAGGGGCAAATGCATGAGGACAAGGTCAAGTTTTACCAAGTCAAAAACGCTACCTAAGAGGTGTGGCTTGCTTGGGAAGACACCGCAGTTTGAGAGGGAAAAATATTATTTGTGGAAGAAACCCTAATGTGTGGGGTCTGAGGCAATGAGACTTTCACTTTCATAAAGGGAGGAAGAGGCATCCATAGTGGGACATCTTTTGAGTATTTGATTATTGGTCTTGTAGACTATTTGCAGTCTCCGGCTGTTTAGCTGAGTTGCAGTGTTGTTTAGCATGAGGGATTCCTACTTAGGATTTCCTCTCCTTCTTGAGAGGCCTCTTGAAGGATTGCACTTCATTTTCTCCACATCTAGGCTCAAGGCCAAATCAATTCCTTCAGCTACAGTGTTATCTTTGTTCAAGTGTAACGTTGTGTTGCAGGGTATTGCAGTGGAGGGGTTCCACAACATCATTCCTTGGCTCATCTTTCAGAGGAGGGAGCTTCTATTCCTTGGGAAGGTTAGTGAGGAAGGTTTCCAGGGCTGATTTGCATATTTTGGCATCAAGCAAAACATCTCCCATCATCAACAGCACAGTCCCTTCACTAGACTACGTTATTTTAGTGAGCACTTGTAGTGAGGGTTTGCACCATCATCTTGGAGGGATATATTTCCAGTACTAGGATCAGCCTTGCACTTGAGAAATCCATTGGAGGAGGTTTGCTTCAGATTGGTGATCATATCTAGCCATATCCTTCTATTTCATTTTTGTGTTGCAGCTGCTACCCTGCAACTCCGGCATTTCTAAAGATTTTCCATTTTCATGTGTATTGTAGCCAATCCTTCCAAGGATTGTTGTATTATTGTTGTATTAGTGTTTTCAAGTGTTGAGAGCTTGATCCCCCACATTTCTTGAGCTATCATTGTTATATCATTGTATTTTCATTTTTTATGTTGCAGTGTCTCAAATGAATTGCATTATTTTAGCCTTATGAAATTTCTGCATAGCAGTGTTGCTCTATTGTCATGTACATGTCTCATTGAGGCTTTCATAGCCAAGCTTGAGTTATTGATTCCTCAAAGCATTGTACAAATTTGATTCTATAATATCAAAAGGGAAGGCTATTTGTATCTCCATGTCTCACATCTCCTAATAATAATTTTTTCATTCCATTGTATGTTCATGCATTTTTGCAGTCCCTCCATCGGGCACTTTTTGAGGACATCTAGGTGTGGGAGATCTGTTTAACCCACCTAGAAGGATTTATTTGGAGCCTCCTCTTGGATTTATCACTTAGACAAATTTTTATAGGGGATCCAGGTCTTGGTTTCAAGTCCTGTAGCAGCCATTACTGGAAAATGCATTTTCCAGTCATGCCTTGCTAGCAGTTCCCAATTTGGGATATTACAGTGGTATCAAATCATATTTCTCGGCTCAGACTGTGAGTCTCAACCCAAGAAGATAAAAAAAGATCAGAAGATTGGAGAGGATGGGTTTTATCTCATCATATTTAAGATCCATGAAGAACCTCCCAAAGGAGGATAAGCAGAAAGAAGAGGAAGAGCCCTGCACTTCCTATTCTCATAGAGAAGGAGATAGAGAAATAAGAAAGAAAAATACTCCATCTTCTGGAGGAGAAAGAGGGGATAAGCTCAAAAATATTCTTCCTAAGTCTATACATAATATTCATTAAGACTTCAAGAAGATAAGGAGGGAGATGTATGAAGAATCTCCAAAATAGTTTGAATCTAAAGCAAACTCTAGATTGTCACATGAGGAGTGTGAGAAAGAAGCTACACACCCTAACACACAGTGCAGTCACATGCCCAGGATTTCCGGAATAGAGATGGGAAGAGAACAAGATGTTGCTAGGATGGAAAACCTTAGTGATTTGTTGAAAGAGTATGAGTTTCAAACTTAGAAATTCCGAGATCATCTCAGTTTTTCAGAGTTTTGCAAGATGAAGGTGAAGGGAAGAGAGCAGCAAGATAGATTTCATATATCTACCTTTGAGGGTTCACCTACATGTTTAGCCAAAGCTTGGGTGGAAGAGTTAGAGACCTTCTTGTAGCAGCACCACATTCTTGAAGATGAAGCCATCAAAGTTGCAGTGCTACATTTGAGAGGTAAGGCTTTTGCCTGGTGGATCGTTGAATCCTTTTATTTGAAAAATGTAAACATTGCATCTTATGCAAGTTTCACTAAGGCATTAGTGAAAATATTTTATAGGAGGATTCATGAGACACACATGGTAGAGATAAACAAGGGAACTCAAACAAAACCCTTGCATGAGAACGTATTACCATTTCAAAAAACCATGGAGAAGGTTGAAAACTTGCACCATACCTTGCCGGAAGGAAGATTTCCATCTCACACCTTTGAGCAAGGAAGCATGGAGATATATTTTTCAAAAGGGGATCCAATCATTGGAGGTTTGCACATTCATGCTGTAGATATTGAGGGCAACAACGTTGTTTCATCTAGATATTATCTAGTGCCTCATGCAGAGGAAGGAGGAGTTATTGCTCCAAGTAGAGGGATGCTTGCATATTTGCAAGGGAGTCCCGAGGATCTCATGTGTGGAGATCAAGGCACAACTCATGTTCTACGTGTGTCATTGTTGAGGAGGTGTGGAATCATGGAGACACAAGAAGAAGGTAGGGAGGAGAACCAACATCATGAGATGAGATCTACACACCCCTATCCCCTTCAAGAGGTTGATGCACTTGAGGAGAATACTAGATTACGCAATGAGGGCATGGACAGATTTGTTCATTCATGTATGCAGTCATCTCCTGATGATGATGATGTCTCATTGCATGGAGACATTTTGCCGGGGAGACCACTGGGTCAACAGATGAGAATGGATGTTTCACTAGTTGAGGCACTACTTAGGGATTTGAAAGGAGTGGGAACCTTGGGAGATCATTTTATAGCGCTGAGATTCTGGGGTAGACTCAAGGAGGAGAGAGAAATTCTCTCAACATCACTTTTACCCACTCACATTTCAGATTCTGCGCTATGGCAGAAGCAACAGGGGAAGGATAGCAGCCTTCCAACTTGCATATTTGACATGGGAGATGTCAAAGAAGAGGGTAGCCATATGACAGATGTTCTTCATGAGAGATCATCAATGCTGTCACTATGGAGGATAGATCCATATTGGAACTCCCAGCTGTTGGTGGAGTATTCCAGGGATCTTCATACTTGTATGATATTGGATGACCAGTTGCATGAGGAGGGATATTCAGTCAGAGATGGGGTCATCTTCTGTCATAATAGGATATTCTTATCTGGAGCTTCGAAGCTACAGGAGAATTTGCTACAAGAAGCTCATGAGGATTTCCTTTTCAACGCCACTTGTTCTATGAGAGAATACCACACCATCATGGAGGGGTATTTTTGGAAGGGATTTGAGGAGGAGATATATCAGCATATGAGGAGATGCATGGAACAAATGGAGATGGAGGAGATACATAAATATTTGGGAGAGTTAGCACAACCACCTCTTTTCTCTTTGAGGATGAGAGGAGACTCATTTATGAGCCACTCAATTTGTATGAGTAGAAAATATGGTAAGGGTATTCATTGTTGTTTACATGATTATTTGTACAATGTATATATGCATCCCTTAACCATACATGTGCAGGATGATGCTCCAAGGAGGAGCATTCTTTTTTCTAGACCACATGGTTTAGTTGAGGCCATAAGCATGATTGATGGCCATCCCCTAGGAGGACTTGGGGAAGAGATATATTATGGAGGACATGGTCATTGTACACCTTACATCATTCACTTCCTCCATACTTATGAGGAGATTGGAGCAGCAGGCAAGTGGTTGAGAAGCCACACATTTTATCAGTCTCTATTGCAGTTTAGAGTCAAGCTACGTTGGTTGCACTTGAGGGACCATTTTTCTTCTCATTTGTTACATATGGCAGCAAGCATGATTCTCATTTTTTCTCCCTATGGCTCTATGGTTTCTGTCTTTATGAGGAGCATGCTTGGGAGAGAGACACATTGGGTGAATGTGTCCTTTGAGGGAGAATCCTCCCACACTTTGTGCACTACATGTTCTAAGGGGAACATGGGAGATGGTATGGCTACTAGAGCAACACATTTGTTTCCTTATGAGCTTAGCCATATGATGGATATGATGCCATATGATGATGACTTCCAATTCATCATATATGGGGATGTTTGGGCTAGCATGATTTTCAGCATTGGAGGAGAGGTCTTTGGAGTTCTAGTCCTCATATTTCCACTTGAGGGAAACCTTATTGCAGCCCAGGATCAGCAGAAAATCTACACTTATCTTAAGTGGAGAGATGGATAGTGTGGGGTAGGCTATTTTTCTACCATGTGCAGATTTTCATCCCACCTTCTTTGCCGGAGCCAAAAGTGGATGACAGTTTTCAGGAGTTGCCTAGTTTGGAGGTGAATCATTTTGCATGGCTAATAGCTTGGAGATGGAGGATCCATATGAGAGAGATAGTTCCCATTATATTTCAGATCCCATTCTTCAAAGGGACCTCTAGACATCACTTTTTTATCCTCTTGAGTATCTCACCTTTACATGATGATGGCTTGATACCTGACTTCCATGCTAAGGAGGAACAATGTGGAGGCTTGATTGATGAGATAGCATCACTTCACTTGGAGGAGATAATTATACATGGATGCTACAGGGAGAGGAGGAGAGAAGGATTCAGTCTATCCTTGCACTTGCTTGAGGACAAGTAATCATTGAGAGGGGAGGACTGTAATATTCCAAAATTTGCAAGTAGAAAATTGGAATATTAATTTTTGCTTATATCATCTAGGAGGTGAATAAAATTGGTAAAAGGCCCATGAGTAGGAATAAAATCCCTCATAGTGTGAAAGGGTTCTATGGAGTAGCTTAATTTTTCACCTTCCAATGTGAAAAGGGGCAAATGCATGAGGACAATTTCCAGTTTGACCAAGTCAATAGCGCTGCCTAAGAGGTGTGGCTTGCTTGGGAAGACATTGCAATTTGAGAGGGAGAAAGATTATTTGTGGAATAAACCCTAATGTGTGGGGTCCGGGGCAATGAGACTTTCACTTGCATAAAAGGAGGAAGAGGAAGCCATAGTGGGACATATTTTGAGTATTCGATTATTGGTCTTGTAGACTATTTGCAGTCTCTGACTGTTTAGCTGAGTTGTAGTGTTGTTTAGCACGAGGGGTTCCTGCTTAGGATTTCCTCTCCTTCTTGAGAGGCCTCTTGAAGGATTGCACTTCATTTTCTCCACATCTAGGCTCAATGCCAAAGCCATTCCTTCAACTAGAACGTTATATTTGTTCAAGTGTAATGTTGTATTGCAAGGTGTTGCAGTGGAGGGGTTCCGCAACATCATTCCTTGGCTCATCTTTCAGAGGAGGGAGATTCTATTCATCGGGAAGGTTAGTGAGGAAGGTTTCCAGGGATGATTTGCATATTTTGGCATCAGTCCAAGCATATCCCATCATCAACGGTGTAGTCCCTTCACTAGACTGTGTTATTTCAGTGAGCACTTGTAGTGAGGGTCTGCACCATCATCTTGGAGGGAGAGATTTCCAGTACTAGGATCAGCCTTGCACTCAAGAAATCCATTGGAGGAGGTTTGCTTCAAATTGGTGATCATATCCACCCATCTCCTTCTATTTCAGTTTTTTGTTGCAGCTGCTACCCTGAAACTCCGACATTTCTGAAGATTTGCCATTTTCATGTGTATTGTAGCCAATCCTTCCAAGGATTGTTGTATTATTGTTGTATTGGTGTTTTCAGGGGTTGAAAGCTTGCTCCCCCACATTTCTTGAGCTATCATTGTTATATCATTGTATTTTCATTTTGTATGTTGTAGTTGTTGGGGTTCCCATGTTTTCGCCAGGCTGACAAAGACCAAAAGATGAGACAACATAGAACCACTTTCAGACCTTAGGATCTAGCCCTCCTAGGTCCAGAGAGGGATCTCTCTATAAGGCCAAACGATATGTCCTTGAGGCTCGAAGTATAAGATTTTAGGCTAGCTATAGGCTCGAGGTTGTTTATTTGATTGTTTGTGTTTGGTTGGAGGGAATCAGGAAAAGAAGGGCCAATATAAGACAAGGGTGAGCAAGAGAGAAGCTTAGGCAGAGATAGATAACTCAAAGAACATCAAAACCATTGGGCTATGGAGTCAAGAAAGGATTTATTTGTATTCAATGTGCAAGCTTTCAGTTGGGCTAGTCATCTAGAACATTTGGATCTTAAAGATGATAGTTGGAATGGGACACTAAGGATAGAAAATGAGAGGGAAAGAAGCAACCAATTATGTCTATAGATCAGGCCAGAGGTCATTTAATTCTAGACCTGCTTGGACAGAATTAGAGGCTATAACAAGGGATCTCAGAAAGGCTAGCTGGTCATGTGAAGATCCTAGTGGACAGGGCTAACACTAATCCCCAGTGTTCTCAAACCTTCCAGCTAAATCCTACCAAGAACATCCGAATACGGACTTCATCAACTCATACATCAAAGAGCAGGAAATATCATCCACTACACTGGTTAAATCAATAGAAATCAACATTCAGATACACATATAAGCAGAAAACATTGAGGTAGGGAGGGCAGGAAATATAAGGAACCTATCAAGGATGAATCTTATATTATACTTCTGTTGCCTACCCGCAGAAACGAAATGAAATGAAATGGAATTAAACACATAGAAAGGAAAACATCACCAGCTGCTTTAGATCAGGATCTAAAGAAACATGCTTGTCATATTAAAAACAACACCAATCAGGTACATCATAGCCCATATCTTGAACATTCAGTCTGAATACATCAAATCTCAGCCTATCTTACAGTATACACAGAGAACTTGCCTCAAGAGGGAAATACTTGCATTTCCCTGATATCTCATCAACCACCTTACAATGTTTTCTCATGAGTTTTATAGCAGAAGATGGGCCGAGGAGGTAGGTGGAGCACTAAATGAACTATTAATGATTAGAAAGAAGGAGTAGGCCGAATCCCATTCCGTTTTAAATTTCTGCATCTACCCCTGGTACCTTTCGGAATGAAGGGGTGACCTTCTTCAGCTTCCATTTACTTTACATGGTCCTGATGTACTCTGACTGCAGTAGTACTCTGTGGTACTGTGGGTGAATAAAAAAACAAAATGAGGTCTACCATGTCGCATAACTAATGCTCTGGTAGTGTAGGACTATGGTCAGGGCGGAAATTTCTTCACTGGAGCACGGCATGGAGCAAAGACAGTATGGGAACCCTGTCCTTCCGTGGAAGAAAACATTCTGCTGATGTGAAATTCTGCTAACTTAGTCTCCTGTGCATTGAGTTCTCTGCTCGCTTCCTTTATGGCTCTGTCTGCTAAATCCTGTCGCTGTAATGAAGACTGTGTAATCACAGCGGCCTTTCCCATCTGAAAACCCTGCAAAACATGGGACTGGGTGATGAAATTCATGCATAGAGGGATGACTATAGGGGAAGGGAGAACAATAACACGGCGGTGTGGTGAAACAGTATTTTCGAATGAAATGAATGTGAAATATGCGTGGATATGGCGAAGATAGTGACTAATAGGGTTTGGTGTAAACATGCTTGAGGGCCGTTAGATCATGACCAGGAGACGTAGATCAACGGTGGAGACCAACAGTGGGGCAATATAGGAAAGGGGGCGGAAAATATATTATACACTTTGATGGATTAATGGTGTAACTTTAGGCTTTGGAGAAACATAACGAGAATGTATGAACTGAACGGAAATGCATATGAGGTGGGGCCGGGGCGCGCATCGCAAAATCGCAAATGGAGAAAATGCGATGGCGAAGAGCAGCACCAAACAAAACTGTGCTTTGCGCTATCATGACGGGGCAGAATTTTGATGAGTGCAGATCGCAAAGTTGGAAAGTGCGCAGAGCGCAGATCACAAAAAATGAAAAACGCGATGGGCATCAAAATAAAAACTGAAATCTGCAATCTGCGCTTTGCTCTAGGCATCAAAGGGTTTAAAACTTGGTTCCAGGGTGCGGGCGCATGGAAGAAAAGGTGCTAAGGGCGCAGCGGAAGGGGCTAAGCCTTATTACAAGGTTGGAAAGTGGGTTTTGGCCCTTTTTTAATGCATTTCAAGGCCAAGGAAGAGTAACGATAGAGGGAATAAGGGTGAAGGAAGCCCACAAAGGGGTAGGGGGAGGATATAAAAGGGATTTGAAAAGTTAAGAAGGGGAATAAAAGGGGAGATGAGGGAGGACAGAATAGGAGCTAAGGAGGGAAGATATAAGAAGGAAAAGGGGGCCTTTGGGTATTTATTCACAAACAGAGAGGCTTTATGATAGGCAGCAGAGGGAAACTTATCAAAGGATAGAAGGCACATGGAGGCTTCAAGGAGACTGTGTTTTCAGGGGAAATGCATTCCTTGAAGGCTTAGGAACAATTTAGCCCCCCATTTGCTTGTCAAAAATTTCATAGGGGGGCTAACAGTGGCTCCACATGGGGATGGCTTCTTCTTGAAGGAGTCAAGAATTCAGAAATTGATCTCTTGGTGTAGGCTAGGTGCCTACTGCTTGAACCATCCTTTTCTTTCTTTGATTAGCTGCCACAAGCTATGAAGACAACGTATCAGCAGTAAAATTCTCCCAAACAACTACCTACCCACACTATAGTCCTAACATTTTCTTTTGGGTGCATTTGGACTTGCAGACCCTTTACATCATTTTATTTTTATAAACAGAAAATAAACCTATTCTAAGTCTACCCTCATTACTCCATGAGACCAGATTAGGTTGTTGGCCTCATAAGATTCTCTACCTAATCTACTACCTGTTGGGATTAAACTGTCCAACAGGTTTCTTCACCTATATTCTAAGGCAGGAAATTTAAACACAGCCAAGCCAGGATTAGACTGTCTGACCTGCTGGGCTGAAACTTATAGAAAACAAAACTGAGAAGGCATGGAACTCTGCAATTATGAAATATCCTCCTTTCTTCCTGACTCAGGTTTTGAGCCTATTTGAGTCATCTCTTTCCTTTGATTTTCGGCTCTGGTTCTAGGCAGATTAGAGTGAGTTTTTTTTTTTTTACTGCTGGTCCAGATTTTGAGCTCGTTTGGATCAGCTATTCTGCTTCCCTTTGGCTCAGATTTTGGGTTTATTAGAGCCAATCTTTTGCCTCAGAGGTTCATGTTTTGAGCATGTCCGAACCTCCCTTTCCGTTCTGTTTTTAGAACATTTTTTCTCTTTTTGCTGAAAATGAAAATTTGCAACGGTATATACAACGGAAATGAAACTGGAAACGGGAAATTAGCAGAAATAATGTTCGAGCATCCTGCCATTGACAGGACCCCCAAACAGCTCTATGCCATCAAGTTCCTACAAGAAAAACGCATTAGGACCCACAGTGGCTTGTATGATATATGGACCTTGCCACAAGCTGTCAAATTTGCCATGTTTGCCTTTGTCTTCTCTCCTTGAATCCCACTTTAGAACCTTGTCACCAACCTTGAAATCCGAAGCTTTGGTTCTTTTGTCGAACTACCTTTTTTATGCTTTCTTGAACTCTGACCGCTCTGTTATAAACCTGTTCTCTTGTCTACTAAAGATGTATTGTTTCATTGATTCTCCTTATCATGCTGTCCTCTTCTGATTGGATTTCTTGGACGAGCTTTACCACCGGTATCCCCAGGCTAGTAGGAAAAACTTCTTATGTCCCATAAACCAGCTGAAAGGGTGACAAGCCAATAGATTTCTTTGTAGTGAGCCTGTCTGCCCACAAGGCATGTATCAATTTTCTATGCCACGATCTTTTGTTCTCTTCCAGCAGCATCTTAATGATGGTAACCAGGCTTTTATTTGATGATTCAGCCAGGCCATTACCCTGGGGGTAGTAGGCAGTCGAATGTCCAAGTGCAATTCCATACCTGTGACAGAAATCAACCATTATTTTAGATCCGAAAGCGACAACATTGTCAGTGATTATTTTCCTTGGACAACCAAACCGAGATAGGATGAAGTCTTCTAGGAACCTAATGATGACAGAGTCAGTGGCATTCCTAGTGGGTATAGCTTCTATCCATTTGGTGAAGTAATCTGTGGCAGTCAAGATCCATTTATGTTGTCCAGAGGAGGCTGGATGAATTTCTCCTATAACTTCTAGGCCCCATTGCATGAAGGGACCTTCTATGGTGATTGGTTGCAGAGGGAGAGGAAGGAGCTTTCTTTTGCCCTCAAAGATTTGGCATTTATGGCAGGCAAGAATCATTTTATGGACATCACTAAAGAGTGTAGGCCAATAGTAACCCGCCCTGATTATCTTATTTGCAGTGGTTTTCCAACTCAGGTGGCCTCCACATTCTCCAGCATGGAACTCCTATTTGATTCTTTCAGCTTCAGTTTCAGACAAACATTTCAGCAATAGGCCATTCGGACTTTTCCAGTATAGACTCTCATTCATAATGCAGTAATTTCTAGCTCTGAGTTTTACGAATCTGGCCTTTGTTTTGGGTAATTCTGGAGGTGCATTGATGTTAGCAAGCACATAAAGGACGTCAGTATACCAAGGAGAGTTCTGAAACCACTCCTCAACAGTAGGGTGGGGCAATCCTTCTTGCTCATCTAAGGCATTCATCATGTTAATGTCCAAGGCCTGTAGATTAGATTTAGCCATTAATTGGGCCAGGCCTTGACCTTTAATCAACTTGGTGGGTTTTATTTCAAGGTCATATTCTAAGATGGTAGCAATCCATTTGCCCCTTTTCCCATCTGGGCCTTGGGACAGGATATCCTTGACCACAGTATTTGGCACATAGGCTATGGTGTGAGAATGCAGAATGTACACCCTAAAGTCTTTTAAGGCCTTAATCAGGGCATAGGCCTGCTTTTCCATGATGTTGTACTTTAATGGTGCATCTATTAAGGCTTTACTAAAGAAGGCTATAGGCTGTTCATTACCTTTCGAATTTTTCTGCAGTAAAACCGCAGCTATTGTGTGTGGGGAAGCAAATGAAAAGATCAGAAATTCTTTTGAGAAGTCAGGGCTGATAAGAACAGGGGCCTGCGTGAGTGCAAGCTTTACTAACTCAAAAGATTTTTTTGCTTCAACAGTCCACTTTATCCCTACATCTTTCTTTAGCATTTCAGTTATTTTCCTAATATGCTCAGCAAGATTGGGGATAAATCTTCTAAGGAAATTGATCTTCCCAATGAAGGACTGGAGCTCCTTGATGTTTCTTGGATGTATAATTTGAAGTATTCCCTCAACTCTCTAGGGGTCTATCCTAATCCCTTTCTTAGATATAATGTGGCCAAGAAGCTTACCTTCTTGCAGCCCGAAAACAGTCTTCTTAGGATTTAGGGACAGACCATACCTTCTACTTTTTTCAAAAACTTTCCTCAGATGTTTTAAGTGTTGTTCTTCTGTTTTAGAAAAGACAGTTAAGTCATCCAAGTAGATAATTATGAAGTGTCCAATCTCATCTGAGAAAGAAATATCCATTGCTCTCTGGAAGGTAGCTCTAGCATTCATCAGTCCAAAGGGAATTTTCACATACACGAAGGTGCCCCGTGGAGTGGTAAAAGCTGTTTTGAGTTGATCTTCTGGGAGTACTAGAACTTGGTTGTATCCTGAAAAACCATCAAGCAGGGAAATTCTCTTAGAGCCTACTACCTTCTGTAAGATATGTTCCATTCTAGGCAAGGGGTAGTTGTCTTTCATGGAGGCTCTATTCAGGTTTCTGAAATCTATGCATAGTCTGATTTCCCATGTTTTCTTCCTTACAGCCACTAAGTTTGACACCCAATCGGAAAACCTCACAGGCACTATTATGCCTGCTTCATATATCTTTTTAATTTCTTTCTCTACTGCAGGAAATTGTTTCGGATTGATTCTTCAAAGTTTCTGTCTGAAAGGCTTCTGGTTTTCCTTTAGTGGTATCTTGTGTTTTATGATGTTGGTGTCATAGGCCTTTAAGTCTTCATAGCTCCATGCAAACACATCAATGAATTCCTTAAACAGGTCAATATATTTTTTCTTCATGTTTGCAGGTATAGACTTAGCCAGTTTTATCCTTTTGGGCTTATCTTCAGTGCCTATGTTGCATTCTTCTATATCTGATTCTGCATGTTCTATGGTGGGCTTCTTTGCTACATCGTCAAAGTCAAAAAGATCCTCTAAGGGTGCTAAGCCTCTTGGTATGTTCTTGTCTTTGGCTTGCAGCACCTCCATTTCTTCTCTACCTACGTTCTCACATTTTATGGCTGAATCTCCAGTTTCTTCAGAAAAAGAATTTATTTCTATACTACAAAGTGTTTCTAGTTCATCTGGGGAATCCTCACTTGGGCAGTTGTCATCGGAGTTTGAGTCTGAATCAGAAAATTCAAACTCACTCCTGCCCACCAGGAAATCTTCGATCTGTTTGTCTCCTTCAAAGACCTGCCAATATTTTTCATTGTTTGGCACTGCTGGCCTGAATTTGGTTTGAATGATAATTTTTTGGTCAACTGGGGCCTTGGGATACGAACTAGCCAGGCAAGCTAATCCGTTGGCAATAGCGTTTTGACCCCTAGGAACAAAAACCAATTTGTATTCTAGGAAGGTTTTCAATATATCCATGGCATCGTTCCTATATTCCCTCAGTCTAGGGTGTTTTGCTGCGTACTCACCATTCACCTGTTTGACCACTAGCTCAGAGTCTCCTAGGACAGTTATCCTGAGGGCTCCTAATTTTTTTAACAGATTTAAGCCCAGGATGAGAGCTTCATATTCTGCAATATTATTTGTACATTTGAAATGCAGATTAACAGCCAAGCTCTCTGAGTAGTTGTTTTCTGTATTTCGTAGCCATGCCCCTGCTCCAGCAGTTCTCCTAGCACAGGATCCATCAAAATTCATTTCCCATAGGGGTTCGCCATTATGCTATGTTATGGGGGCTGTGCTAGGCTGTGGGTGGTTCAATTCTTCTCGTGGCGTGTCAGTTGGAGGGGCGTGACTAATAGGCTGATTGCATCATGTTTCTGGCTCATTCTGAGCTTGTGTTACGGTGGATTGTTCAACGTTATTTTCTTCATGTGGTACATGGGTTTGTGGGGAATATTCAGTTAGTTGTTCACCCTCTGTTTCTTGTTCACTCCAAACCATAGATCCACTGCATATCCTATAGGCTTCGGTGATGTTTTCTTCCTCAATCTATTCCAAGGTGGCCATTATGCTCAAGTCCGCATTCACAGCTTCTCCATTTGCATTTCTTTTTTCAGATTCTGGCTCCTCCAAGGATTGATCATTGTACAAGATGAAAGAGTCCAGATCGGTGTGTACAGAGTATAAAGGGGAGTTCTCAGGCTTCTCGGGGCTGTTGATTAAGAATTTCATCTGGGTTTCTCTATACAGTCTTCTGGGCTGGCCAAATATAGGGACTGTGGCATATGAGCCATCCATCTGCATTGTTCCTTGCAGTTTGGCTCCCCACGATCTTGATAATAACATGCCATACTTGGGTGGCACATCTGCCACCACAACATCCATGACCATACACTTGGCAAGAATCTGAGTCAGGCTCACACACAGGTCTTTGATCAGGCCAAGGCACTTTACTATGCTAGAGTCAAATGAATATAAGTCTTTGTAGGGTCTGGTGATTTCTAAGCCTAGCCTTTCCATCACTACCTTAGGCATTAAGTTGTGTGATGCTCCAGAATCATGCATTGCATTGTGCAAGATCTTTTCGTGAATGTTAAGACTGATATAAAAAGGTGGAACCACCCCTTCCTGAAACTTTCCTTCAATTTTTGGACCAAAGAGCAGTGCTGGTTGATCATCATTCAAATTTACAGAATCATTCATTTCTCCCAGATTTAATGCTTTCAAAATCTGGCCTTTATATACATCCTGAGTGGCCAGCTCAGATAATGGTACAGAGATTTTGATTTTTGCAATCTCACTCTCTAGATTGAAAGTGGACTGTGTCTTAGAAACACTTGACTCTGTTTTATTTGCCACTATTTTGGTGGCTGAATCAGTTTGCTGATTCCCACTATGTACATGGGTATGAACAGTTCCATCAGGAGTACTAACCGAAGTGCTAGCACTGCTGGTTGGTTGGCTTTGTTTTTCATTGTTTCGGTTGTCCTTCTCCTTATGTTTACTAGAACTTTCGGTTGCTGTCTCGTTATTTACAGAGGCTGCTTTGGAAATTTTATCAGGTCTTTTCCTGATGGTTATATCAGGAGTTTTGGTTTTGGGAATGTCTTTGCTTTTCTTGCTCCTAAGTTCATATTGTTCCCTGACCTGTAGCATGGCATCTTCAAATCCTAATCTGTAATTATCGGTTTCTAACCATTCTTTACTCCAATATGAAGGCGAGGGTTGGTCTTCTCCTGAATCACAGTTAAGGACTAAGTCCCCTGCTTCAAACATGTTTATTGTATTCCCTTCAGACTCTTCAATGATTCCCTCGTCTTCATCTAAATAATTTTCTTGAAATGGGGGAATGATTTGTTGATCTGAATCTCTTTGTCTGATGGGGGCAGCATTGTTTCTTCTAATGTTCTGGTTCTGGTTTCTGTTTTGGTTATTGTTGTAGACAACCATCCTCTTAATCATTTGCTGTAATTCTTCCACATTTTTGGACAGTCTGTCATATTTGGGGTAAGATGTGGAAGCTATGTTGTCATCCCTATATGTTACCCTTTTTTCAGCCTTTAATCTTGCCCTTTTTTTCATTAAGTTTGCTTCTATGGTTATGGCTCCTTTCTGCATGTCTTCCAAGGTGGTATACTCTTTATCTCTAAGCTCATAGGCCATGTCAGCATCAAATCCATCAGGATATTTTGCTAGGGCCATACCTTGTGGAGGTTTCATGGGTGGGGGGAGAGCATTATAAATGCTTTTGAATCTAGTGGTGTAATCATGAATGCTCTCCCCCACATTCCTCTTAAGGGACATGTATTCTACCAGGAGCTGGCGAGGGTTTGATCTAACTTCCCATTTGTTTATGAAAGTCTGGTATAATGCCGGGAGATCTTGAATACTGCCAGGAGGTAGATTTTTAAACCATTTCTTCACCTCACCTCCTAAGCTCTGGGCAAAGATTCTCATTTTTATTGTTTCATCATCAATCTCCATGTAATCAAAAGAGTCTTCTATTTTATCTACATGTTGCTGAGCTGTTGCGGACTCTTTAGCAGTGAAGTGTGGGATTTTTTCCTGATAATCATTTGGCAAGGGTAACAAAGGTTGGGGTAGGACTAAAGGTGCATACCAAGCTGCCATGATGATATTCTGGTGAGGTATAGGGTTAGCTTGAGCAGTTGGTATTTGAATGTCCGGGATGGTAGGACCAACAGAAGTCTGTTGAGCAGATCTAGTGTGAGAGAGCCCCAAGTTTTGAAGGAAATGAAAATCAGGGGGTGTGGAAGGAGGGGTTTCATTGTCCCTAGTATTTGGGTGGTCTGAAACACTGAATGACCTAGTTCTAGGTAATCTGTTTTGAAGGTCTAAGTCAAAGAATGGGTCCAATAGAGTTGAAAGATCTTCTGGTGCAGAATTAGCTCTATGAATATGACTAGAAATAGTTGGTCTGCGTAGTTTGGGAGCTCTTCTGAGGATACTCTCTGGATTTTCAACTATTTCTGGTGGGTCAGGGTTGGGATAAGCTCTTGTATGAACGGTTCTGAAAGCCAGAATGCTGTTTGTAAGCCAAGCAGCTTAACCCCCTTGTTACTTCTACTTTGTGGTTAATGTCGTCTCAGGAACTGGCCTCCCAGTGGAGTCTTCATTATGTTTCGGGACTGGTCTCCCAGTGGAGTCTAATTGTGAAACCAAGCTAATCAGCAGGCCTACTGATCACCAGTGGGGTCTTTTGACGTTTAGGAACAATGGATTCGCCAGGTGGAGGGTTTGGGATGTTTCTGAAGGGTACACTGTCCACCGTAGTGCTCAGGCACTATCACCTTTCAGGAATCTCCTCTAAATCAGCCAGCTCCAACCAGAGATTTACTGGGAGAGCATTTACCAGATATGTCGCCTCCGAAAAGAGGATGAGATCTGGGGGCTATCTGGCCCTTTCCAGGCTCTGTCCAAAAGTATGGTGGATATTCAATAACGGAGGTTGATTCAAGAAAGGGGTGACTTACTGTCAACCTGATCAGAGCTCTAAGCTTTTGAGATTTTAAGAGTGTTTAAGATGAAATGTACTCAAATTTCCCTAGTGGAGTCGCCATTATGTTGGGGTTCCCATGTTTTGGCCAGGCTGACAAAGATCAAAAGATGAGACAACATAGAACCACTTTCAGACCTTAGGATCTAGCCCTCCTAGGTCCAGAGAGGGATCTCTCTATAAGGCCAAAGGATATGTCCTTGAGGCTCGAAGTATAAGATTTTAGGCTAGCTATAGGCTCGAGGTTGTTTATTTGATTGTTTGTGTTTGGTTGGAGGGAATCAGGAAAATAAGGGCCAATATAAGACAAGGGTGAGCAAGAGAGAAGCTTAGGCAGAGATAGATAACTCAGAGAACATCAAAACCATTGGCCTATGGAGTAAAGAAAGGATTTATTTGTATTCAATGTGCAAGCTTTCAGTTGGGCTAGTCATCTAGAACATTTGGATCTTAAAGATGACAGTTGGAATGGAACACTAAGGATAGAAAATGAGAGGGAAAGAAGCAACCAATTCTGTCTATAGATCAGGCTAGAGGTCATTTAATTCCAGACCTGCTTGGACATAATTAGAGGCTATAACAAGGGATCTCAGAAAGGCTAGCTGGTCATGCGAAGATCCTAGTGGACAGGGCTAACACTAATCCCCAGTATTCTCAAACCTTCCAGCTAAATCCTACCAAGAACATCCGAATACGGACTTCATCAATTCATACATCAGAGAGCAGGCAATATCATCCACTACACTGGTTAAATCAATAGAAATCAACATTCAGATACACATATAAGCAGAAACATTGAGGTAGGGAGAGCAGGAAATATAAGGCACCTATCAAGGATGAATCTTATATTGTACTTCTGTTGCCTACCAGCAGAAACGAAATGAAATGAATTGGAATTAAACACAGAGAAAGGAAAACATCACCAGCTGATTTAGATCAGGATCCAAAGAAACATTCTTGTCATATTAAAAACAACACCAATCAGGTACATCATAGCCCATAGCTTGAACATTCAATCTGAATACATCAAATCTCAGCCTATCTTACAGTAAACACAGAGAACTTGCCTCAAGAGGGAAATACTTGCATTTCCCTGATATCTCATCAACCACCTTACAATGTTTTCTCATGAGTTTTATAGCAGAAGATGGGCCGAGGAGGTAGGTGGAGCACTAAATGAACTATTAACACTCAGAAAGAAGGAGTAGGCCGAAGCCCATTCCGTTTTAAATTTCTGTATCTACCCCTGGTACCTTTCGGAATGAAGGGGTGACCTTCTTCAGCTTCCATTTACTTTACATGGTCCTGATGTACTCTGACTGCAGTAGTACTCTGTGGTACTGTGGGTGAATAAACAAACAAAATGAGGTCTGCCATGTCGCATAACTAATGCTTTGGTATGTAGGACTATGGTCAGGGCGTAAATTTCTTCACTGGAGCACGGCATGGAGCAAAGACAGTATGGGAACCCTGTCCTTCCGTGGAAGAAAACATTCTGCTGATGTGAAATTCTGCTAACTTAGTCTCCTGTGCATTGAGTTCTCTGCTCGCTTCCTTTATGGCTCTGTCCGCTAAATCTTGTCATTGTAATGAAGACTGTGTAATCACGGTGGCCTTTCCCATCTGACAACCCTGCAAAACACGGGACTGGGTGATGAAATTCATGCATAGAGGGATGACTATAGGGGACGGGAGAACAATAACACGACAGTGTGGTGAAACAGTATTTTCGAATGAAATGAATGTGAAATATGCGTGGATATGGTGAAGATAGTGACTAATAGGGTTTGGTGTAAACATGCTTGAGGGCCGTTAGATCATGACCAGGAGACGTAGATCAATGGTGGAGACCAACAGTGGGGAAATATAGGAAAGGGGGCGGAAAATATATTATACACTTTGATGGATTAATGGTGTAACTTTAGGCTTTGGAGAAACATAACGAGAATGTATGAAGTGAACATAAATGCATATGAGGTGGGGCCGGGGCGCGCATCGCAAAATCGCAAATGGAGAAAATGCGATGGCAGAGAGCAGCACCAAACAAAACTGCGCTTTGCACTATCGCGACGGGGCAGAATTTCGATGAGCGCAGATCGCAAAGTTGGAAAGTGCGATGAGCGCAGATCGCAAAAAATGAAAAACGCGATGGGCGTCAAAATAAAAACTGAAATCTGCGATCTGCGCTTTGCGCTAGGAATCAAAGGGTTTAAAACTTGGTTCCAGGGTGCGGGCGCATGGAATAAAAGGGGCTAAGGGCGCAGCGGAAGGGGCTAAGCCTTATTACAAGGTCGGAAAGTTGGTTTTGGCCCTTTTATAATGCATTTCAAGGCCAAGGAAGAGTAACGATAGAGGGAATAAGGGTGAAGGAAGCCCACAAAGGGGTAGGGGGAGGATATAAAAGGGATTTGAAAAGGTAAGAAGGGGAATAAAAGGGGAGATGAGGGAGGATAGAATAGGAGCTAAGGAGGGAAGATATAAGAAGGAAAAGGGGGCCTTTGGGTATTTCTTCACAAACAGAGAGGCTTTATGATAGGCAGCATAGGGAAACTTATCAAAGGATAGAAGGCACGTGGAGGCTTCAAGGAGACTGTGTTTTTAGGGGAAATGCATTCCTTGAAGGCTCAGGAACAATTTAACCCCCCATTTGCTTGTCAAAAATTTCATAGGGGGGCTAACAGTAGTGTCTCCAATGAACTACGTTATTTTAGCCTTATGACATTTCTGCATAGCAATGTTGCTCTATTGTCATATACATGTCTCATTGAGGCTTTCATAGCCAAGCTTGAGTGATTGATTCCTCAAAGCATTGTACACATTTGCTGCTATAATATCAAAAGGGAAGGCTATTTGGATCTTCATGTCTCACAGCTCCTAATAATAAGGTTTTCATTCCATTGTATGTTCATGCATTGTTGCAGTCCCTCCATCAGGCACTTTTTGAGGACATCTAGGTGTGGGAGATCTATTTAACCCACCTAGAAGGATTTCTTTGGAGCCTCCTCTTGGATTTAGCACTTACACACATTTTTCTAAGGGGTCCTGGTTTCAAGTTCTGTAGTAGCCATTACTGGAAAATGTGTTTTCGAGTCATGCCTTGCTAGCAGTTCCCAATTTGGGATATTACACAATATTAGTTTTACTAGATTTCTCTCAACCTTTTATGCTAGAATGTGATGCATCAGGTGAAGGGATTGGAGTAGTCTTGATGCAAGGAGGGTATCCTATAGCCTTTGAGAGTAGGACATTTCTACCACATGAAATACTATACCCCATCTATAATAAATAAATTTTGTCTATTATGCATGCCTTAGCCAAATTCCAGAAATACTTGGTGGGGAATAAATTCAGGGTGAAAACTGATCATAACAGTCTTACATTATTTCTTGAATAAAATCATCTCCAAGAAACAAAACAGAAATGGGTAAGAAAAATCCAATCTTATGACTTTGAAATAGAGTATGTCAAGGGGAAGAGCAATATAGTGGCTGATGCTCTATCCAGGAGACCAACAACACTATCCTTAAGGGGCATGGACGTAGAATTGAAGGCTCAATTTTTGGTTGAGTATTCCAAATATAACTTTGCATGTGAGATACTTGATGGGGTGACATCAGATGAGAGGTATAGAGTGATGGATGAGATAATCTATTACCGGGACCAGGTCTTTTTGGCTAAGAATTATAAGCTCAAAGAGAAGATATTACAAGCATCACATGATTCCCCACTTGCAGGGCATCAAGGATTCACAAAGACTTATCGGGCCATAAGGGAGAGATTCTCATGGAAGGGTCTCAAGGAGGATGTACTCGAACATATTAAGGAGTGCATAGTTTTTCAGCAAAACAAGGGAGAATGCACCCATCCTGTCAGGTTATTACAACCACTACCCATTCTAGATGGAAAATGGGAAAGCATCTCCATGGAATTCATCACCGGTCTACCAAATGTTCAAGGTAATAATTGTATCTTTGTAGTTGTTGATAGAATAACAAAGTATTCACACTTCTTTGCCATTTCTGCACATTATACTGCTTCACAAGTAGCTGAGATCTTCTTCAGAGATGTGTTTAGGCTCCATGGTATCTCAAAGACCATAGTGAGTGATCGGGATAGCCATTTCATGGGTGGATTTTGGCAAGAACTTTTTCAGTTAGTGGGGACTGAATTGACACCAAGTACCAGCTATCATCCAAAAACCAATGGACAGACTGAAATAATGAACAAGTGGCTGGAAGGCTACTTGAGAAACTATGTTTCAAGACAACAGAGGGCATGGCTATGTTGGCTCCATTTGGGGGAGTATTGTTACAACACCACTTACCATATGTCCATTGGTATGACCCCATTCAAAGCTCTCTATGGGTATGATGCACTCTCATTTTTTTATGTCATTTTTGGAGCAAGAAAGGCTCCCATAGCAAAGGAATGGATTCAGGAGAGTCAGGACATACTTCAGGCCCTCAAAGACAACATTGCTACTGCCCAAAACTAGAAAAAAGTATATGCTAACCGTGGTCAGACAGAGAGACAGTTTGAGGTAGATGATTTATTCTATCTTTGTCTTCAGACTTATAGACAATCTACACTCAAAGAGAAGGGGGCTAAAAAGCTCAAACCACGTTTCTATGGGCCATATAAGGTGATCCGTCGTATCGGGAAAGTAGCATATGAGTTGGAGCTTCCCAAGGGGAGCAAGATCCATAATATCTTTCATGATTCATGCCTCAATAAGGCCATTAGACAAAATATAGTTTCCAATATGGACCTCCCACCTATTGATGATGAAGGCCATCTATTTTTGCAACCTGAGGCAATCTTAGATACATGGGAGAGGCAGCTAAGGAACAGGGTGATCAAATAATATCTGATTCGATGGAGGCATCTTCCTGATGAGGATGCCACTTGGGAAGGAGAGAAGATTTTACAACATCCTTCTTTGTTGTTGCTTGAGGACAAGCAAATTTTGAGAGGGGAGGAATGTAATATTCCCAATTAGCTGCTGCTAGTTGGAATATTATATGTTGCTCTTTTTTGTAGCGTAGAAGAATAAATGGGGTGGGGAGACCCTTAAATCTCTTTAGTAGGAATAAAATATTCCCAATGTGAAAAGGGGTTTGTGTAGGTAGGCAAAATAAAGCCACCTTTGGTGTGAAAGGAGGAAATGCATGAGGAATAGATCCTTCTTTACCAAATCAACATCACTGCTAAAAGAGAAGGAAAAATAGTGGGAACAGTGCAGTTTTGATGGAGGACTCTTTGCAAGGAAGTAACCTCATGAATGTGTGGGGTCCAGGGTGAGGAGGCTCACCAAGAATAAAAAGGAAGGGATGGAAGCCATGAGATTCATTCAGAATCTTGTCTATGTTTGGGTCTGATGACTTCTTGCATGCTTCAGTTGTTTAGCTGGGTTTGCTTCACTGTTTAGTGCAAGGGATTCTCATGTAGGAGTTCCACTCTCTTTCTTGGTTCAGCTTGTTGAAGGGATCTAACAGGAGAATTCTGGGCTACATTTCCACCATTAGAATTTGGGTCAAGTATTCACCAACCTCTACAGCATAGTCTCTTGCAGAAACTGCATCATTTCTGAAGGTGATGTTGTGGTAGGGTTAAATCCCTTGATTTTGTGCTAGTTCCTTAGGAGAAGGGGCTCTTCCTCTCCTAGAAGGCTAGTAAGGAGGGTCTTTCAGCCATTTTTATGTATTAATCATCCGTCTTATGTATTTTTCAGCCATATCAAATATAGATTTGTAGTAGATTGCATGCTTTCGAATAGAAATATCATTTTATACTTGTGCACTCATGAAACCCTTGCCGGGTTGTCTCCGTTGTGTATAAAAGAGGCTAGATCTCCATTTTATTGGCTCTATGATTAATGTAATCTCCAGATCTATTATGATTCATATTTTTCTGCATAAACCCTCATGTAATAATGTTTATATATGCTTCAGAATTTCTGTTTGATAAATTCATGGGGTTTGGCTATTTTTTAGCCATATTGGGCTAGGGAGATCTGCTTAACATAGCTAGAGTGATTTTTTTTTGTTCCCATTCTGCATGTAAGGGTTATAAATCATAAACTAAAGGATCCAAGTTCTGTTTCTCAATTCTATAACGTAATTTTCTGAAAACAACATTTTTACTGTCCATAGTGCTGAAATTCCTAAGAAGGAATATTACATTGGAAAATATGAAGAAAAAGTTGACTTCTATCCGAAAAATTAAAATAAAGAATTTTGGCTATGGTACCATTCTCTGTACATTATTGTTTGATAGAGTTCCACGGATTCATCCCAAGATCATCTCTACCATCGGTAGCCGTCATGATCCATGGATAGCTAGATGGGCAGACTTGATGAAGGGACTGGGGGGTATTGAGGTCCCCCAAACTACTTGGGATGATGAGTTCTTCCTGTGGTTGGGAGAATATGTCATTTTAGTAGAGGACTATCCCTATGCTAGGATGGATTTCAGATCAGATCTAGATTTGGTTCTTCCACTCGGTGCAGCATGGGGGGTGATTGGTAAGATCACACAATGATTTTTTATTATATGATTTTATTTTTATTTTTCAAATGATATGAAAATGAAAAATGTTTTTGTTAGGACAATATGACTTACAATTTTTTATGATCATGATGCAGACATGGGACCAGTGAGACCTGAGGATTTCCCTAGGCATAGGTGTCGTGGAAGAGAGGTTGATGATGCTGCAGAAGAACCGAGGAGAATCCTCCATGATATTCAGTGGAACTTTGATAATTTGACTCATGAAGGCCCTATGGCGCCATAGAGGATCTCCCAAAGGCTATCCAGAGATGAGTGGTTGGAGTACCATGTGACTGGGTGTAGTTTTTCCACTATGTGGCTACAACTATAGTGTTATTCTAGAACACTTATCCTAGGCAGGGCCCTCAGGGATAGAATTTATTTGATTAGATCACTGTAATATTTTTTAATGATAGACATGATCGGGCATAAGCCCTAATTTTGTAGGACATGATGGTCCAATTTTTATATATTTTGAACACACTTTGATCTATATATATACATATATATACATAGAAATTTTATATGATGTGATTGTCCCAAATGTATAATGATGAATGATGTTTTTGATATTTTTAAAGTATTGAATGATTAATATGCCAATCAAGTGCTTGATTAGATAACGAGTCTTCTAACCAATTATATAAGCGAGGAATGTGAATGAATGTAATATATTGAAAGAACGTTGTAACAAACGCTCTCTCAGAAATAATCGATGCAAAAATGGGTCTCTAACATGATAGGTGTTATTTAATTGTAAAACCACTAGTTGTGAATCCATGTATACTACTAACAAATCAACACCAAGAGATATTTCCTCCGAGAGTAGGTTTACCGCTGCAGTGTACTCTACCACATTTTTCGAACCAATGCATACACCCCTTGAGACTAACAACTGACTGGATGGATAGTGAATTACCCAAGATGCGAAAGCAAGATTCTGGGTGTGTCTACTAGTGACCATCAACAAAGCCAAAATGACTCATCTCATTCAAAAACACCTGCCAAAGCAGATAAAAAATCATCAAAGTCACATAAAAAATCGATAAATAGACATGTACAAAATACAATATATGCAACACAACAAATGCTAAGCTAAAGCCTAGGCATAATACTTCTTCAGATAGAGCCCATTTCTGGGCTCTACCATCTTGTTTCCATCGAAATCAACTAAGGAATAAGATCCCTTTTTCAGAACCTTTTTAACAATAAAAGGGCCATACCACATGGATTTGAACTTGCCTACCCCCAAGGCATCCTTGTCTTGGGCATAAACCAAAACAAGGTCACCTTCAGATAAAACCCTAGGTTTGACTGCATTATCGTACTGAACCTTCACTCATTTCTTATGAGCCTCATTCATCGTAACTCCATCTTGGTGCTACTCATTGAGATGTTCTAGATGGACAAGGTGTTCTTCGAGACTAGACATGTCAGGAAGAAGCTCTACTGCTAGCTTAAGGGGAGGAATTTTGCATTCAAAAGGAAATATAGATTCCATCCCATAAACTAGTTGGAATGGAGTGAATCCGATTGCAGTCTTCACAGACATCCAGTATGCCCAAAGTGTAGGGTACAACATGACATGCCAATTGGATCTAGCTTTATCAATTGTCTGTTGAAGGATAGTATTCAAGGACTTGTTTACAGCTTCAACCTGCCCATTGGCCTGAGGATAATATGGAGATGAATGCTCCTACCGAAAACCCAATTTGAGAGCCAATTCAACCATCATGTTGTTCTAAAAATGACTGCCATAGTCAGTGACAATCTCTTTCGGGACACCAAAGCGAGAAATGACTTGGTTGAACAGAAATAGGGTTGTTGTTTCACCATCGTTTGCAAAATTAGGTATAGCCTTAGCCCACTTCGTAAAGTAGTCTACTACTATGATAACATACTTATGACCCTTTGCTGAAGTTGGGTTAAAATTATTATAATTAATACCCCAAATTCTGAATGGACCGACAGTGACAATAGGAAAGAGTGGAGCTGGATGAGCGTGCATCTTGCAAGTATAGACTTGACAAGGATGACACTTTTTGACCTCTTGAACACAATCTTTGAAAATAAAGGGCCACAAATATCCTGCACACAATATATTTTGGGTTGTAGCAAGCCCAGATAAATGACCACCACAAGCTCTACTGTGGCAATCATTCAGCATGACCTCAACTTCTTTGAGAGTCAAGAAACGTCTAAGGATCGAATCAACCCCATGATGATATAGAGTGTCACTAGCAATAAGATAACTTTTAGCGAAGTGACGCAACTTTCGACGCTCATCTTTTGAAAAATCTAAGGGAAGCTTCACATTCTATAGATAAACAATGATATCTCCATATCAAGGATCCTGTGAAGAAATGAGGAAAATATGTTCATCATGGAATGAATCTTCATAAATAATCTCTTCTCCACAGGGCAACTCAGAGATCGACTCCAAAAATACCAAATATTTCTTAGATTAGGCAGACAGGAATTCGAGATCAAACTCTTGCAAAATGACAATAAATTGATTGTATTTCCCCCAATCACTCGCCTACTGAGAATAAATTGAAATGGATTAACTGCTGCCAAAACATAAGTTTTGCGAATAAGAATATAATGCCTGAGCCACCGGACATCATGGACAGCTACCACAACTAATTTCTCAATTCGATAATACTGGAGTTTAGGATCCATCAATACTAGACTAAGGTAGTACACAACATGCTCACAAATATCATCATCTTCCTAAACCAGAACCATACAAATAGTAGATTCTCCTGCAGCAAGATACAAGAGGAATTCTCTGCTATAATTAGGTCGACTCAATAATGGAACAG
Organism: Pinus albicaulis; assembly: GCA_034641835.2. Classification (NCBI taxonomy): domain Eukaryota; kingdom Viridiplantae; phylum Streptophyta; class Pinopsida; order Pinales; family Pinaceae; genus Pinus; species Pinus albicaulis. The sequence continues at coordinate 118,037,798 of CM076569.1, forward strand.
AGGTCAATGCCTTTTTCAAAGCATTGAACGAGTGTTGATAAAATTCATCCCAAAATAATGGAACCCCTTTCTTTAATAACCTCATAAATCCTTTCTTCACCTTGGCATAATTCACGATAAATCTATGTAAGAAATTGGCTTTACCTTATAGACTTTGAAGTTTACGAATTGAAGACGAGGGATGCAACTGAAGTATTTCCTCAACCTTGAAGGGATCTACCTGAATCCCTTTCGTAGACACGATGAATCCTAAAAATCGACCAAATGTGATGGCGAACACACACTTATTAGGGTTCAACCGAATTTTATAATAATGACGTTGTTAAAAAACTTGTCGAAGGTGTGAAGGATGATCAATTCTATTTCAAGAACGAGCAGCTAAATCATCCAAATATTCTTCGATAATATTCTTGATGTTGTGGAAGGCATAGGACATAGCCCACTGAAAAGTAGCTCCAGTATTTTTAAGGAAAAAAGCTATCTTTTTGTAAGAAAATGTACCCCAGGGGAAAATAAAAGCAATCTCATGTTGGTCTTCAGGATGGATAGTGATCTAATTGTATCCTGAGAAACCGTTCATGAAGGATAAAATCTCATTCCCTGCACACTCATAAATAATCTGATCTATAAATGGTGTGGGGTAATTATATTTTGGACATGCCTTATTCAAATCCCTAAAATCAATTCATACTCGTACCTTTCCTTTTTTCTTGTTCATAGGCACTGGGTTTGAAACCCACTCAGTTAATGGAACGGGGCTTATGAAACCCGCCTTTAGCAGCTTCTCAACCTCAGCTTTGATAGTTGTAGCCTTCCTAGGGTTAACCGGATAAAGCTTCTGCTATATAGGCTTAGAATTTTCATAAGTATTGATCTCATGCTGGACAATAGATGGATCTATACTAGGCATTTCCTCATAAGACCAAGAAAACACATCCTGAAATTCTCGAAAGAGATCGGTGTAAGTCCAAATCTCTTCAAGGGAACATTAAGCTCCAATGAATACATTATCAATAACATTGGGATATGTGGATATGTTCACCATGGTAGTAGTAGAAATGACAGCCATGTTCCCTTCAGAAAAAACCTGTGTTGGTTCTAAAGGGTTCAAGAATGGGTGAACAGGACTAGAAGACTAACGGCTAGACAAACTTGTTTCAACTTCTCGCAATTCTGGTAGAAAATAGGACTGATGATGCAAATCATCCCATGGTATTTCCACACCAGTCATTGCTTCAAGGATGGCCTCTTCATATGGAAGAGTGGTATCAACACAATCCAAATTTAATATTCCAAATTTTTTACATGATATTTGGAATATTAGAGTTCTTAATTTTCATAATTAATTAAGTAAATAAAAGGGTGGAGGGACCCATAATCCTCAAGGATGAATAAGATTCAATTTTGATGTGTGAATGTGGATTAATTTAATATAGATCTACATAATGGAGTAGTGGAGAAACTACTAATGTGAAATGAAGTGGAGGTCATGTCTCATTAATGAGATAGATCATGGCAGTTGAAGCAGTCAACTGAGATCAAGGAAGGAATATGTAATATTCCCAAATGGGAAAAGCAGGAATATAGTGAAAAATGCTGGAAAAATAGTGTAAAACATCATATAAAAGTAAGAGGCCAATATGGAGACCTTTCATATGTTATAACAACAGCAAAATATTCATAAATAATGGGCCAAAGAATGTACAACAAGAAAGAACAAGCCTCCAATGGAAAAAATCCCTCAAAAAGAGGTGCTGCTACTATATATAAAGACTGGAAGGCTACTACAACACTGTTTTAAAGGCACTTCGACAAAAAATTATTACATAGTAGATCTAAGGCTGATATGTGCCGCAAAAGATAGATCTAATATAGATCTTAGCACTATACAACCTCCTTTGAAGAACCCCTTAAGGGTTTTCAGCAAAACACCATATACAAGATGGGGATCTAGGCCTTAGGGTTGAAGATCCACTGCAAAATATAGATCTAGAAATTTTCGTTGATCTGATATGCACAATATAATAGACTCCTCCAATAGATCCTCTAAATGAAAGGTATATCCCTTTCACTATAAAACACTCTCTCCAAATGGTGTGCTAAACCACCCTACAACTCCTCCTATAGAAATAATGCAGATCTAGAAATAAACTGCGTTGTATGGTCAAATAAATAGTTGGCCTAATCCAAATATCTAAAAATATGCACAAGGGCCTTCCTTACTGTCCTCCCAATGGAAAGGAAGCCTTCTCCACTGCTGCAACCAACAAAACAACTCAACCCTAAGTAGGATCTGCACTGTAAATGAAATATGAAACTTTGACTTAAGCCTGATAGTGGAAAATTTAGTAAAAGACTCCTCCAATAGCTTCTCAATGGAAGAGGTGGGATTCCCGATCAGGAACACCTAGTGATAAACAACACTCAATCTCAGCTAAACAACAAGAGAAATATAAATGTCTAAATGGACCATATATTCAGAAAATTCATATACATAAACATAACGAATAATGGCTGCCATCCTCTTCCTTAAATAAGATATGAGCTTGCAAACCCTAAGCTCCATCCAATAATAGCACTACTTCCATGCAAAGCATCTCCATCTAAAATTGTGTCGTCTTTCATTGATGACCACTCCTCCATGATAGTGTTGTTGATTTGGTCAAAGTTGACCCAGTCAAGATGTTCGAGCCCCTTTTCACACTTAAAGGTGCAAAATTAAGCTGCCAAGATATATCCTTTTCACATTGGCATTGATTTATTCATTATTAAGGAGAATTATGGACCTCCATTGTCCTCTTATTCATAAAACAAAGAAGCAAAACAAAATTTAATATTCCAACTAGCTCATGGCTAATTGGGAATATTACAGTCCTTCCTTCCCAAATGTTGCTTGTCCTCAAGAAAATGACAAGGTGCGTGCTGCAACTCTCCATAATTGATGACACCAACATGTGATAAGCTTTTCTCATAAGCTAGGTGTCTACCAATTCATCCCTCCATGAATTTCTCCTCCAAAGTTCTTATGACATGCAAATAATCCATCTCACAAGAAGACAATAGTTCCATTGAAACAAACATGGTTTGCCCAATGTTCTCCCTGAAACATGTAGCATAATAAACATGGATAATCTCTCTCCCATAGGGCACATACATTCCTCCCATCCTCCCTCCAAACATTCCCATAAAAAGTATAAGTACATCATCAATGTATGGGATTAAAACTAAGTACATTCAAACAGAAATTTGTACAAATGGAGGTGGATCATAGTCCCACATGTGGAACGAGCACAATATATCTCCTGACTGCATCAAATAATGATATGGTAAGTGGTTTCCCCACCACTTACTTTCTGCCCAAGTCTTCTCAGAATAGATGAAGGTGTGATATGTGTGTGGTGCATTTGGAGTGCACCCACAATGATACAACATCTCCCTATGTCCTCCAAGGGAGTGGCCATGTTCAGAAATGTTTATGGCCCAAAGTTCGCCATGAATTTTATATGGAATAATTCTACTTATTGGAGCTATGGCCTGGATATGCATGGTAAAGGAATGGAAGTAATCATCAAATGAAACATCATGTACATAAGCACATTCTTTACCAATATTTCTGATAATACAAATGGAGTGGCTCATAGATGGATCCCCTCTCATTCCAAAAGAGGAAAGAGGTGGTTGTGACAACCCCTTCATTTAGTTATGTATATATTCCAACTCCACATGGTTCATGCATCTCTGAAAATGCTGATATAGTTCCTATTCAAAGCCTTCCCAAGTGTAGCTCCCCATGATAGTGTTGTAAGCCTTCATGGAATAAGTATGGTTGAAAAGGAAACCTTCATAAGCCCTTTGTAGAAAATTCTCCTTGAGCTTGGAGGCTCTATATAAGAAGTTCCTACCATGATAGTAGATGAATTCTTCTTGGACTGAATATCCCTCTTCATGTAGCTGGTCATCAAGTATCATGCATGTGAAAAGATCCTTGGAATAACATACCAACGGTTGGGATTTCCAATATGGATCAATGTTCCATAGTGACAACACTGATGATCTATCACAAAGAACATATGTCATATGGTTGCCATTCTCCTCAACATTTCCCATGCCAAAGGTACTCATTGGGATGCTGTTATCCCCTCCTTGCTGCTCTTCTTGCATATGCTCATACTCAAGTAAAGGTTGAAGCTTTTGGAGGTTAATCTCCCATGGGAAGCTATCATCCATCCAAAACTTCCTAGGTTTATCCAAAGCATGCATGTGTGGCCACCATCTTCTATCATGTATGAAAAATTCCTCTTCAAATGAGAATATCTTCTGAGTCTCCATAGCCAAGGAATAGTCCCCTTTCCCCATGATGGTGTCATCCTCCAATCCTGAAGCATTTCTTCTCAGCACAGTATGAGATGTGAGAGTGGGTAATGATGATAGTGGGAGAATGTATCCCTCCTTCTTGAGCCTATCCAGGACTCTCAGCTTTGTATCATGGTATTCTTATGCTCCCATTCCTCCTGGATCTATGAATGGTGCATCATGATGTGAGACATATCACACCAAATCTAGATCAGGTAGCCTCCCAGGTGGTTTACCAAAAGATAGTGATGTTTCATGGACCAATCTCATATGCATAATAGATGGGACTATCATGCCTCTGCTTCCACTACACAAATCCAACTCTGTTTTATATGTGGAGGTTTCATGAAATTTGGGTACCACTCTTAATTATGCAAGAGTCCCTCTGATTGGAGCAATTGCTCCATCCTCACCTCCTGGTGGTGAAAAATCATCTCTGACTATTCCAGCGCTATGACACCTCTCTTGTTCTTCTTCTTATTCCTCCTCATCATCTGAGAAGATCTCTATATAGTGTGCTTTCCTTGTTGCACATTTATGTTCGAGTGCCCAAGATTCTTGGCATGTGAAGCAAAGATTCCTCCTCCTCAAGTTTTTTCATACATCATCATCAATAGGTTTTCTATTTTGGCTGTCCTTTCAAAGAGGAGCCTTCTCATATTTTCCCTTTGATGGAAAAGAGGGCTTATGCTGAAATGTTTCCTTTGCTTTTGGAAAGGAATCTTGAAGATCTCTAGCCCTTTCAATGGCATCTTGAAGGGTATTGGGCTTGGTAGACCTAATCAACCCATGAAGAGGTTAATCTAACCCATCAATGAATATATAACCCTTATTTCTGCAGAGAAATCAAGAACCATAACAGAAAGTCTTAAAAATTTAAAAATGTAAGTTTATGGATCACCTGATTGTTTTAGCTTTGCAAGACACATGAATGGTGCTTCAGGATCTCTTCTATCAAACCTTTCCAGCAGCCTCCTTGTGAACTCTGAATATGCAGTCACATTGGCATGACCTAGTGTAGACAAGCCATGGAACCACCAATCATGTGCTTCATCCTCAAGGCACAACGCTACTATCTTAATGGCCTCCATTTCTATAACTTTGTTCAACTAGAAGTAGATGTTAAGCTTCTCTACCCATGATTTGGCAATGAATTTAAATGACCCATCAAAGTTGTGTAAGAAATATCTGCCCATAGTGCAGTTTAGATCATGATTCTAAATGAATCCACCACTTTGATTGTGATGCCTGGGTCTCCTATTGTCTTAATTTGAAAAAAATATTGAAAACTCAAGTGGTCCTTGAATCTTTGAGTTTGAGACTCATAATCCATGAAATAGTCTTCAAGGGATTCTTTTTCTTTAAGCCCTTCATTTCCCACAGCCAAGAATGTAGGCATTATAGAGCATTGGGAAACTTATTGTTGTTTCACTGGTTGATCTCTCTAGTGATGAGAAATGTTGGAGCCTTCACCATGATGAAAATATTTAGGGAATTGCTTGTATCTATCCATCCTCATCTCCTTTATTTCTCTAGAAATGTCTTGCATGGCTCTAAGAAGGATATTGGGGAACTCCTTCTCTTCATCTTCTCCTCCAGATAAAGGGGTTTTACCCTTGTCTTCGTTGTCATTTGTATAATAAAACTTCCGATGTCTTCTTCTTTGATACCTCTTCTCTCTATCATTAAGAGGATCTCCTTCTTTAGATGACATATTAATTTTTCAAGATGCACAGTTTGTGCCAAGATTATGCTCTGATACCACTGTAATATTCCCAAATGGGAAAAGCAGGAATATAGTGCAAAATGTTGGAACAATAGTGTAAAACATCATATAAAATCAAGAGGCCAATATGGAGACCTTTAATATGTTACAATAGCAGAAAAATATGCATAAATAATGGGCCATAAGATGTACAACAAGAAATAACAATCCTCCAGTGGATAAAATCCCTGAAAAAGAGGTGTTGCTACTATATATAGAGACTGGAAGGCTACTACAACGCTGTTTTAAAGGAACTATTATAGAAAATGATTACACAACAGATCTAAGGCTGATATGTGCCTAAAAAGATAAATCTAATACATATCTGAGCACTATACAACCTCCTTTGAAGAACCCCTTAAGGGTTTTCAGCAAAACACCATACACAAGATGGGGATCTAGGCCCTAGGGCTAAAGATCCACTGCAAAATACAGATCTGGAAAGTGTCGCTAATCTAATATGAACAATAGATTAACCTCCTCCAATAGATCATCTAAATGAAATGCATATCCCTTTCACTAGAAAACCCTCCCTCCAAAGGGTGTGCTAAACCACCCTGCAACTCCTCCTACAGAAATAACACAAATCTGGAAATAAAATGCGTTGTAGGGTAAAATAAATAGTTGGCCTGATGCCAAGATATGAAAATATGCAAAATGGGCCTTTCTTATTGTCCTCCCAATGGAAAGGAAGCCTTATCCACTGAAAATAAGCAGTGAAATGACCCAAATATGGTCTCCACTACTGCAACCTGCAAAACAACTCAACCCTAAATAGGATCTACGTTGTAAATGAAAGATGAAGCTTAGCCTTAAGCCTGGTAGTGGACAATGTAGTACAAGACTCCTCCAAGAGATTATCAATGGAAGAGGTGGGATTCATGATCAGGAACACATAGTGTTAAACAACAAGACAAAGATATATGTGTAAACAGACCATATATTCAGAAACTTCATATACATCAACATAATGAATAATGGTTGCCATCCTCTTCCTTAAATAAAATATAAGCTTGCAAACCCTAAGCCCTATCCAATAATAGCACTACTTCTATGCAAAGCATATCCATCTAAAACCACGTCATCTTTAATTTATGACCACTCCTCCATGACAACGCTATTGATTTGGTCAAAGTTGACCCACTGAAGGTGTTCCAGCCCCTTTTTACACTTAAAGGTGCTAAATTAAGCTGCCAAGATATATCCTTTTCACATTGGAATCGATTTATTCATTATTAAGGAGAATTATGAACCTCCATTTTCCTCTTATTCATAAAACAAAGCAGCAAAACAGAATTTAATATTCCAACTAGCTCATGGCTAATTGGGAGTATTACAGAATCTAATGTAAGATCATAGAGAATTCATGATGAAGTGATTGAGGAAGTGGTGCATTTAATGCACACATGATGGAGAGGATACACATTTCATGTAGACATGATGGAGGAATTGGAGGGCCAGTGCAGTCAACCATGGAGGATTATGTCCACATGAACAACATAGTTTAGAGGTGGGCGATGGCTTTGAAACAATCAATTTGTATATAAAACAGATGAAGGCAACATTGAAGGAAGACTTTAGTTTATTATTTGATGATCTGTTTGGATTTGGATTTGTCAGGTGACATTTCCATGCACTCTTATGTTGTTTAGCTAAGTTTGCAGTGTTGTTTAGCATATGGTGTTCCCGAGTGGGAATCCCACCCTTACCTATACGGGACTTGTGTGCCTACTTTGGGAAGGTTATTTTGAGTTGCCATTCATCATCAGGCATTGGTGCCACAATATTTCCACTCTTTGCAGAACACATACCTTCAGGAATTACGCAATTTCTGAAGATAATTTTGGGAGGAGGAGGTTGTCTTCAGTACATCAACTAGGGAACTAGTGGAGGAATATTCCTATCATTTTGGACTTAAAGGTTAGCAATCCTACGGCCTCATTTCATATCTATAAACAGGCCAAAATTTATTTACCTCCTATCAACATGAGTACCATCAAGGATTGCACAGTCCATCATTGCAGATCCATAGGAGGAAGGAAGTTGCTATCATTTCAGCTAGTAATCTTGTGAGGGACCATCCCCTCACCTTGCCGTCACCATTTCCATCAGCCTGGATCTTATTGAAGCACCTTTCAATATGCATTGAGTCTCTCCCTATTATACAACATAGTTTTTCCAGTAGCTGCATATTCAATTGCTGCATTTTGAGGAGGAGGAAGAAGAGACAATATCTCAAGCTTATAGCTTGGAGATCTGAAGGAGGGATCAACCCTCAAAGCTCAGATCTATTTGTACAACTCATTTCATCCATCTTTGGATCAGATCTAGCTTTATATCTGCATAACCCAACAGTCAAAGGATCTGTTAGACATCAGTAATTTTTATTATCTGTAGATGACTAAATATTAGTTCTAGATTTCTAAAAACAAGATTCTTGAATATTGTGAGTTTTAGAAATCTCACTGCCTTCATTATCCTTATACCAAAATTTTCACTATTCTACTATTTTTCCATTCCATGGTTAACTTATCACTCCTAAAATAACCCTCATGGGCTTGTGCCACTCATATATATCCTATTTTCCCACCTATAACCTCAAAACTCTGTTTTTCCCTTGCTTCACCCCTCCACTTTCCATCTGGGATTACCAAACAACCTGTTCGTTCCCATGTTCACCAGGTTCCTCAAGCATTGATGCTATCAAAACTATCTCTGTAGGCTCTTTAGATAAATCAAGTACATTGGATTTTGGATCTTCAATACATTAATTTGTCAAATACTCAGTTTTTACACTTGAAGACCCCAAACCACGTCTCAGTCAAAGACCAGGTCAAAGGATCCTCCTACTAGGTCATTAGGGTTTCGCAGGTTGTAGGGTCACCCTTGGTGTTTTAAGCACTACTTTTCCCGTGCTATAAACTGGCTCAAATGTAAAAGAATATCAACACATGGTTGTCCAAGAAAGATCAGAAAATCTTCAAGGAGGACTACCTTATCAAGTTCAAGTTCTAAAAAGGGTAAATGTGAAGTTTGACACTTTTGAAGGAGTGTTAAAATTACTATCAGCAGACAATGAGTAAGGTAAAAGGCATGCTCCTCAATAAAGAAATTCACAGCAAAGAGTGTTGTGTAACCAACTCCAAAAATAGAAGAAAAGAGATATCAACGCCTCAGAAATAAGACACTTCGAGGCGGAAACCTACAATACATTACATAAATGAACAATTCTTGGATGATACAATTTACAAAACCTCCTTTCTATATATAGGAGTCCATGTGGCCATAATGTAATCCTAGTGGGCCACAATGTAATCCTAGCCGACCTAACAATAATAATTTAAGTGCACAATAATAACAAAATGGGGGTTACAAGGGTACAATAATAACAATAAGGGGGTTACACTAACAACAATAAGGGACTATACTAGTAATATAGGGACCTAATATGCCCCTCTCCTTCAAAATAGTGTTGTCCTCAACGCTTGGGTAGCTCTAGGTGCTTTTGTATAAAATTCTCATCCTCCCATGTAGAATCTTCAGTGGGTAAGTTCTTCCACTTGATGAGATACTCTGAAATTGATCGATTCCGTAGCTGTCGAGTTCTTGTTTCCATGACTGCTTCAGGTTCCAATATGATTTTTCCTTCCTCATCAAGTTCTGGCAATATTGTTTGAACCGGAAGATTTTCAACTATAACCTTCTTTAAGCATGAAACATGGAAAACTGGATGTACTCGCGAAGAAGCAGGAAGCTCCAATTTGTATGCCATAGTACCAATCTTTTTCAACACCTTGTAAGGACCATAGTACTTTGGCGATAATTTATTATCCTTCTTTGCTTGCTTGAGGGACATTTGTTTGTATGGTTGTAGCCGTAAAAATAACCAATCTCCTACATCAAAACTTCTCTCGCTACGATGTTGATCTGCCTGTTGTTTCATTCGATTTTGTGCCAAATTCAGGTTATCCTTTAAGAGTTGGAGAACTTCTTGCCGATGCTAGATGTGATCTTCCACTGCTTGAACCTTCGAATTTTCCCTTAAAGATGATGTGATGGATGGTGGATGATATCCATAAAGTGCCATAAATGGGGTCATTTTTACTGTAGTATGGAAGGAAGTGTTATACCACCATTCAGCAAGAGGTAACCACTTGACCCATTGTGTTTGTTTATCAGATACAAAACAACGAAGATATCCTTCCAAACATTTATTTACTATCTCAGTTTGACCATCAGACTGAGGATGATAAGATGAGCTATGAGCTAATTGAGTACCCAAACAAGAAAATAACTCTGTCCAAAAATTTCCAGTAAAAATGGGATCTTTGTCGCTCACAATAACCCTTGGGTTTCCATGTAGCTTTTGAATTGTGTCCATAAATTTAGTAGCAACTGTACTTGCTTTAAATGGATGAGATAATGCACAAAAGTGTGCATACTTGGTAATTATATCAACTACCACCATGATGACACTCTTTCCTTCAGACTTAGGTAAACCTGTGATAAAATCCATTGAAATCTCCTCCCAACGTTCACTTGGAATGGATAAAGGTTGTAGAAGTCCCGGGGTCTTAATTGTTTCCACTTTATTCTGCTGGCAAACCAAACATTCCGCCACAAACTTTTGAATATCAGATTTAAGGCCATCCCAAAAAAAATTCTTTCTTCACCCTGTGGTAAGTTTTTAAAAATCCTGAGTGTCCTCCTAAAGGAGAAGTGTGCAATTCCAGAAGAATCTTTTGTTTTAGTTGGGAATTCTTACAAAGATATAAGCGATCTTTGTACCATAAGGAATCATTTTTCCAACTAAATGTATCAGATGTACTAGGATCTTGGTGCAACTTTTGAATGAGTGTCCATACATCTTTGTCCTTCTTCCATTCATCTCTTGCTTCGGTTATCCAATCTGGTTGGATAATAGAAATGGCACAAAGCAATGCTTCCACCTCTTCATTATTTCTTGAGAGTGCATCCGCAACAACATTAAGCTTTCCTTTTTTGTAGATTATTTCAAAGTCATAACCCAACATCTTTGTGACCCATTTTTGCTGCTCTTCTGAAGATAGTCTTTTTTCCAAAAAGTGTTTAAGACTATCATGATCAGTTTTTACCTTGAAGTGTCTTCCCATTAGGTAAGTTCTCCATTTCTTTAGTGCATGCAGTATTGCTCACATTTCCTTCTCATAAATAGGTTTCTGTAAATACTTTCCTTTGATTGGACGACTTTCAAAAGCAATGGGTCTTCCTTCCTGCATTAAAACAACACCAATTCCATTTCCTGAGGCATCACATTTCACAATAAAGGTTTTTGTGAAGTCTGGCGTAGCTAAGACCGGTGCTAGGCACATTGCCTCTTTAAGATGTTCAAAGGCCTTAGTTGCTTCAGGAGTCCATGAAAATGCATCATTCTTCAATAATGTTGTTAGAGGTGCTGCTATTCTCCCATAATTCTTAACAAACTTGCGATAATACCCTGTTAACCCGAGAAATCCTCGCAACTTCTTTATGGTTGTGGGGACTTTCCATTCCTTAATGGTTTTAATTTTGTTAGGGTCTACTTTAACACCCTCGTGAGATACAATATGACCCAGATATTCCACCTCTTGTACTCCAAAGAAACATTTGGATGTTTTTGCATATAATTGTTTCTCCCGCAATAGTTTGAGCACCCTGTCAACATGTTCAACATGATCCTTCCAAGACCTGCTATAGATTAGTATATCATCAAAAAATACTAGCACAAATTTTCTAAGGAAGGCTTTGAAAATGGAATTCATCAACCCTTGAAATGTAGAAGGTGCATTGGTAAGGCCAAAAGGCATTACCAAAAATTCATAATGACCCTCATGAATTCGAAATGTTGTTTTTGGAATATCTTCAGTCTTCATTCTAATTTGATGATATCCTGAACGAAGATCCAACTTGGTAAAATAAATTGCTCCATGTAATTCATCCAATAATTCATCAATCACAGGAATGGGAAATTTATCTTTAATGGTGAGCTTATTGAGCTCCCTATAATCCGGACACATTCGCCATGATCCATCCTCCTTGTGTACCAATACTACAGGAGCAGAGAAAGAACTTTGACTAGGTTGAATTATACCCGCCTCTAACATTTCTGCAATCATACGTTCAATTTCGCTCTTTTGGAAGTAAGGATATCTATAAGGACTGATGTTTGGAGGAACACTTCCTGGAATCAAATGAATAGCATGATCATGATCACGAATAGGTGGGAGTCCTTTGGGAGTTTCAAACACCTTGGAATGATTGTCCAAGACTTGTTGGAGATCTGCAGAAATAGATGATTTTGATGTTGGAACATCTAGTGAGCATAATTGTGCAATGACGCCTTGTTGTTATATTTTTAGAAGCTTTGTCATGAAATTAGAGCTTATTATCTTTCCCGGCTTCCCCACAATACCCCGTAATTCAACTTCCTTTCCTTCTGAAAAAAATTTCAAGAAAATCTCTTGAAAATTAAAAGCTACCGTCCCCAAATATTGTAACCATTGTACTCCTAGTACAACATCAGCACCTCCCATAGGAATGGAAAGCATTGGACTAGTCAATACATATTCCCCCATGGTTAGCTTGATATTATGGCATTTTCTAGAGCAATTTATAGTTCCTCCATTTCCAACCATCACTTGACATTCTGGTGCTGGGTGTAGGAAACAATTTAATTCCTTGGTTACCTTATAATGAATAAAATTATGGGTGCTACCTGAATCAATCAACACTATTACCTTTTTCTTTTTGATATGTCCTTCTATCTTCAGAGTTTGAGGAGTGGCAATTCCTGCCACTGCATTACACAATATGGTCGGATTCATTTCTTCCTCTTCTAGAGCTGGTTCCTGGTGTATATTCTCTTCTTGTTCATTTCCTTCTTCCTCTTCACAATATATGTAAAATAATTTCTTCTCAGCACACTTATGACCTTTAGTGTATTTTCTATCACAACTATAGCAAAGCCATTTTGCTATTTTTTCTTCCAATTGTTGTGGTGTTAACCTTGTAGTTTGTGGAAATCTAGGTGTAGCAACACTTCCTTCTTTATAGAATTGAGTGGTAGGTTTCCTTGTCGCCATTATTTTACATTCAACTTTTCTTTCCAACCTGAATGCCTTCTCCAATGAATCCGGTTCCAAAACGCAAACTTCATGTTGGATGTTATCCTTTAAAGTGCCTATGAAGAGATCGATCCTGTGTTCTTCTGGAATATCAGTTACCCTCATATTCAATTTTTGGAAGTCCTCAATGTGCTGCCCCACTAAACCCTTTTGTTTGAGATTTATCAATTGGCTAAAGAATGTGTTGCTCTTTGTATCCTCATAATGTGCTATCATTTCCTCTGTAAAAATTGACCAACTGACAATTTTTTTACGGGAGTAAAGTCATTGATACCATACAAATGTATTTTGTTCTAAATGTAAAGTTGCAATGCGTACCTTTTGTGTGTTTTGCACGTTGTGGAGATAAAAGTATTGCTCCATCTGTAGTATCCATGTTACAGGATCCTTTCCATCAAACTTCCTCATATCCATTTTTGGAATATGGTGGTTCTTCCCGCTAACATTAGAGTTTATGAAATCATGATTAACATTTATTTTGTTCTCATCATGAGGTTCTTCTACTATCTTTTCACTATTAGGAAACATTTCTTGTATCAACTTTGTCAAAGCTTCTATGTTTGCTTTTAGATCATTCTTCATGTTTTCCATGTTGTCTTTCATGTCATCCATCTTAGCTTCCATGCCATCCATTTTAGCTTCCATGCTAGCTTCCATGCCATCCATCTTAGCTTCCACGCCTTTCTTCAAAACTTCCATTTCATTTTTTGTTGCTCTTTGCGAGAGTGAAATTTGTTGCACTTGCTCTTGTAATTTTGATAGATCATGTTGCAATTCTTCATCTTCATGAGTCGTAGTAGAGCCTTCTGAAGGCTTAATGGGTGTTGAATTATTTTTACGAGGCATCTTTTAGAACCCAATACTGATATCTATTCTACAATATGCCCTTGGAATCAATTCAAATTGATTCTTCAAACAAGACTTATGCAATTCGGTAAAAAAAAAAAAAACACACACACACACACCTTTTTCTTGCTTTTGAGGAGCTCGATATTGAAATTGGATTATCTCTGTGATTGTAGATCTTCAATATTTGAAATTTAGCACTGAAGTAGCCCTCTGAATTCTCTTTTTAATGCTACAGGTCTGACTTGATTTGGATTCTCCAAGGCAAATTTATGTCCAATCTCCCACAATGACCTAATTATGGACTGGTTCAGTAGAGCAAACTTGTACGAATTGCCACGTGTCATTTTTTCTTCCTTCACCTCTGAAATTGATAGCCACGAAACTAAAGTCTGTGTACTTGCGACCACATTTTACGGCACTCCAATCCGATGCTCAGAGAGAGATTTATTGAAATTTTCCCACGATCACCTCTTTGTGATGAAATTCAGGAGCCTGAAAAAGCACTACCTTCCACAAATCATATCTCCAAAAATATTGCGAACCAAGCTCTGCAATTTTTTCAAACATTTCCTCAAGATTTCAGCTTTGAACCCTAGAAATTTCAAATTCTGAACCTTCGTAGGAAAACATTTATAGCGCAAATGCCACGATGACCTGTTTAGGAGCCTGAAAAAAGACGTGACTTCCACAGATCATATCTCCGAAAATATTGCGACCCAAACTCTGAAATTTTTAGAAAATATTCCTCAGGATTGCAATTTCATACCCTAAAAATTTCAGCTTCTGAAACTTCGTAGAAAGAAAGTTATAGCGAAAATTCCACGATGACCTGTTTGGAGAAGCAAAACCCTAGAATCCAAAGCTCTGATACCAAATGTTGTCTAACCAACTCCAAAAATAGAAGAAAAGAGATATCAATGCCTTATAAATAAGCCACTTTGAGGCGGAAACCTCCAATACATTACATAAATGAACAATTCTTGGATGATACAATTTACAAAACCTCCTTTCTATATATAGGAGTCCATGTGGCCATAATGTAATCCTAGTGGGCCACAATGTAATCCTAGCTGACCTAACAATAATAGTTTAAGGGCACAATAATAACAAAATGGGGGTTACAAGGGTACAATAATAACAATAAGGGACTATACTAGTAATATAGGGACCTAACAAAGAGAGAGGAAGTAGTTTGTGTTCAAGAATAATCAGGGTTTCTAAGCCTGATTGGGCCAGTGGTTTCCCAAGCAAGGATCCAATGCAACAAATGACATGAAGGAGGCACACCAAGAAAACCAAACATGAAGAGAAGTTTTTCGGAAATTATAAATGAAATAGGGAAAAAGGTGAGGTCAGGTTCAAGGTAGAAAAAAGGAAAGCTTTTAGGGTTGTTGCAGTGCCAAGATGAATAGATCAAACCCTCAGGCTAACAGAACGCCAATTTCATGTCTCCAGTAAGTTGTCACCAAAGATTAGAAAGGTAAACTCAATGTTTTTATGACACGTCCAAAACAAAAATGGCCAAAGGAGAACGTAGCAAGCATGATTTTGAATTCCATAGTGCTAGTCAAAGGTGAGTTTATCATGCCTAAAATCAGTGAGAAAGGTGAAGCCAAGGTTTTTAGTCACCTATCAAGCACAAGATACTCTGATCTCCAAGGCCATTTCAGGGTTCCCATAGTCACCTGTTATCAAAAGTGTTAAAAGGATATCAACAAACCAAAGAAAGTCAACCTTGTGACTCAAACAAAATCTGTAGAACAAGGAAGTAAAGAGTATCAGTGAGCAAGGTTTAAATTATCATTTGAGGCACCTGCAAATCAGAAGTGGCCAAAGAAGGTAAAAGGCATAGCTTGAATTCATAATGCATGCCAAAGGATAGTTCACTACAAGGAAAAGACCCTCTAGTGGAGGTTATAAAGGAGGTTTTTAGTTTTATAAAATTGGCCAAAATTGTCAAAAAAACATATGCTACCACATCCATTTCTGGTAACGGAGGTTTTGGTGGAGCTTTTAATGAAAATTAAACACAAATAAAAAAAAATGGGTAGCCTGAGGTTATTACAGATGTTTTTTCATCGGTGCTCTTATCAGGTTTTAACGCACCAGTGCGTATTGGTTAGCGCACCGAGGCAGTCGAAGGAGAATGCACCAGGCCGTTAAGGAAAATAACAACATTTAGCTTGGTGTTGGTGATACAATGCATGGGGCCATTCTAATTGGTCTTGGGATTTGAGTGGTGCCCATAGGTCATATCAACACGCCGATGCTTATGCTTATATAAACGCCCTGGTGCATCGTATCACACAAATGCACTGAGGTTTACAATTGGTATAGGTATTCGTGCGGTGCAAATATGTCATACAAATGCACTGGCTCTTATCGACACATAAATGCCCTAGTGCATACTATCACACAAATGCACCGAGATTTGTAATTGGTATCAATATTCGTGTGGTGCCTATTGGTCATCCAAATGCGCTGGTGCGTATAGATAGAAAAAACGCTGTAGTGCATAGTATCACATAGACGCACCGCAATTTATAATTGGTATCGGTATTCGTGTGGTGCTCATAGGTGGTAAAATGACACCGGTGGGTATAGATACATAAGCGCACCAGAGCTTCATACCACACAAACGCCTCAATATTTTTAACTGGTTTTGGTATTTGTGCAGTCCCTATAAGTAGTAAAAATGCACCAGTGCGCTTAATAATACAAGCGCACCGATTTTCATTTTGTATTTTTTAGAAACATCGACCTGTGGCAGTGCAAATTTTGTGATTGTTTTAAATTCTTTATTCATCAAAAGTCCACACATATTATAACAATATTCATATTAATTAATTTTTTATTAATGGATTTGAATGTGATGTTTAGATTAATTTGTTATATCATATCATAATTATTGTGGTTTTTTAAAATTCATTATTCATCAAAAGTCGATAGATATATATGTTATAAAAAAATTCATATGAATTAAATTTTTATTACTGCATCTGAGAATGACAATGGAGAGCGCAATAGCGACAATAGAGAACACAATAGAATAAATTAAAACATTTATTATTATATATATGTGTGTGTGTGTGTGTGTGTGTGTGTGTGGAGAAGAAATTCTTTGTCATACAAAATGGGACAATTATTAGTATCCCTTTATCTTTCAATTGGGACACTATGTCCATTACATTAAAGAAAATGTCTGATTTCACAGACATTTTTCCAAAAATAGTACAATGCCTTGCTTTTATATCCAAACATAGTGATCATCATTCTTCGCTTGAACTGATATCACTGCTACAACTACTTCCATGACTTGGGTTATTTTCAAAAATGTTTTGTTCATGACATTGATTTTTTTCTTCTTCTTCACCTTTTTTCATCTACAAACATAAAAATAAAATGTAATGAGTGTATATACATTGGTGAGAATAATCTAAATTGCAATATTAAATAATATACATCAATGTAAATAAAAAATAAATGACATACCAATGCAACAATTGACTCATAAACTATACACATTCTTTCAAAACCATGTAACATGCCATCTTTCAAGATTTGATCTGTTGGCGCAGTGCCATGCTTTGTTTCCTGCAAGTTTTATACCCCATAAGGAATCATATATTTAATATAAAAGATTTATTTTTTCTATTAATTATAGACGGATCTAAGTAAAACAAGATCGATAGATGCTTACAAATTCCATAATTAAGTTCTGATATGCCAACATATATGCACAACACATATTTAAACCAATTTCAATCAATTCCTCTGATGGTTCTTCTTTGAATGTTAGCACTTGTTTGGAGACATTCAGTGATGATTTTCGTAAAACAACTTAAAAATACAAAAATGAAATCTAGTTAAATTGTTATAAGGAAGTAACAATTACTCACAAACTTAGATATCATTTCTTTTCTTCCTTTTCGTCTTCTTTTATGTGCTGAATGGGTTCCATTTTATTTTATTTTTTGCAAGAAAATACTTGAAAATTAATATTTAATTCTAAATTGTTTATTTATTTTACCTAATGATGAAAAAATTCAATAATTACATATTACATTTTAAGCACATTATTATTGAGATGGCTCCTCCCGCGATGCAATTTTGTCCATTTCTTTGACCATATCCTTGTACACCTTTTTGGACACTCCTACTGGCATATTTCTGATATCAACTCATTCATCTTTTGATATTTTCATAATCTTCCTGAAAATGTAACATGACAATAAACTATTTAATTTTAATATTGATATATGAAAAGTAAGTATAACAAAAGTGATATTTATAAATAATTCTAGACAAACATCTAAAGGAATATTACTTTTTCATTCCTTCGTTTTTTTTATTGTACGTTTTTGCTATTAAAAGTGTGACATGTCTCATTGACCAATTCTCTGGAAACTCTTCCTGTAGTTTACATAAAATCTAGTTCTTAGAATCATTGGATTGGTTTTTGTATTGTAAGTGGAAAGAACATCTATACATTCGTTCCACTAGATCCATCAAACATTTGTAAAATTCCCCCCCCCCCCCCTTTAGTTAACCTCCAACACCACTCCAGATGAGCTAAGGAGCAATTCATTTTCTTTTGCATGTTCTATTGTTTTTATTTTCTTAGAAAAACATTTATTTTCTTAGTTGTTGGTCCCTGTAGAACATTAAACAGAGGTGAATTAATAGAATTTTTCACACATGTTATCTAACAATTTTAATTATATTATTAATGAAAACTAAAAAAAGAAACTCATATTGGATCGATAATATTTTTTCATTCACCTGATTCATCATTTTGAAATTTTTCCATCAAGCTTATATGTTCTTCTGGTCCTAGATCAGAAACAATCTTACCGAGCTTCGTCATTTTGTGGCTCTGCATGATACACATTAAACAATACATATTATTTAAACTTACATATAGTTCAAAAATCATTTTTTTGTAAAAAATTTACAAAGAACTTGCCTTTTTTGCTTTTCTTGATGTGTTATCAGTATTTTTGTTACTTGATCTCTTGTCATTCATTTATTTAGCAATATCAAACCTGTATCATATCAGTCAATAATATATTTTTAAATAAACTATCAACTTCTCAATTAAAAAAAAAAAATCTCAAAAAAATGGTGCGCCATTCATGGTGAACACACCGACGTCGGTGCGTGTATGTCTTTCTCACGCACCGAAAAAACAATATAATACATCGTACGGTGCTCTATGTCAACAAGAAGCTCGGGTGCGTTACATGTCAATGACCACACCAGTTAACCATCATAAAAATAATAAAAATCGTCCAGTGTTAGTTTTTTTAGCATAAATCAGTGCTATATTTTACATATGGCGCACTGTTAAAAAAATCTTATTTTTTCACATTACTTATCTAGTGCTCTTGTAAACAAAATAGCACCAGTGCGCTACCTTACATAGGGCACACTGGTAAAAAATCTGTTTTTTTTTTAAATCATTCTAAGGCCCAAATGGATTAGGATACGAATATGCTAATCGTCCTGTCGGTTGCATGTCTTAGGTCTATATTTATCAATACAAAAAATATAAATATAAATTGAAAAGTCATAATTCTAAATCACAGAAAGAAGAAGAAGAAAGGGGAGAAACAAAAAGAAACTAAGGTTTGTATTTTTGGAAACTTTATTTTTTTTTGAAACTGAACGTTCGCGGTGTGTCATAATGAAATAGCGCACCAGCTGCATATTTTTATAATTTTTTATGACAATATTTTCGTGGTACGTTGTGATAACAGAGCGCCCTAGTGCACTCTTTCAGACAGGACGCACCGAACAAATTTTTTTTTTTTAATTTACGCAAGGGCCGACATGGATTGGGATTCGACTATGTAGGTCAACCCATTCATTGGATGTCTTAGGTTTATATTTAGAAATATAAACCCTATAAATATAAATTGAAAAGCCCTAATTCTGAAATCACAGCAAGTGGGAGAAGATAGGGCAGAAACAAAAATAATGTAGGGTATGTTTGTAAAATGGTTTTTTTTCAAAACAACACATTGTGCGGTGTGCCATAATGTAATAGTGCATTGGTGCCATATGTTACATATGGCGCACTGATAAAAACATAATTTGTTTTTTTAATTTTTTATCATTGTACTTGCATAGTGCGCTTGTATAACAAAGCGCACCGGTGTGCTATGTTACGAAGGGGGCACCGATGAAAAAAAATGTCTTTTTTTAAGAGTGACGCAAGGGCCGACATGGATTGAGATTTGACTATGCAGATCCTCCCGTTGGTTTCATGTCTTAGGCTTATATTTAGCAATACAAACCCTATAAATATAAAATGAAAAACCCTAATTTTGAAATCACAACAAGTGGGAGAAGAAAGGGCAGAAAAAAAAATAATGTAGGGTATGTTTGTAAAATGGTTTTTTTCCAAAATAGCACGTTTTACAGTGCTCCATAATGTAATAGTGCACCGGTGCCATATGTTACAAATGGCACACTGATAAAAAAATATTTTTTATTTTTTATTTTTTATCATTGTACTTCAGTGGTGCGCTGGTATAACCAAGCGCACCGGTGCGCAACGTTACGCAGGGCGCACCGATGAAAAAAATATGTATTATTTTTAAGATTGACGCAAGGGCCAACATGGAATGGGATTCGACTATGCAAGTCATCCCGTGGGTTGGATTTCGTATGAGTAAAGAAACCCTATAAATCTAAATTGAAAAGAAAGAGGGAGAAGAAATGGCAGAAACAAAAAGAATCTAGGGGTTTGTTTCTAAAAATTGATTTCTTTTTTTATTTTTGTTTCTGAAAACTGTAGAAAAGGTAAAAACCTACAGAAACAAAAAGTTAAAAAAACAATAAGATTTGATTTTTTATTTTACTTCATAAAAAACTAGAGAATTAAATAAAATAAAACAATAAAATTTGATTTCTTATTTCACTGCATAAAAAAAACTGCAGAAAAAAGGTACAAAAAAACAATAAAATTTACTCACATCGTTTAAAATTCTATGGTACAGGGTTTGAATTACCAGAGGTTTGGAATTCGGATTGTCTGATACTTCTGTTCAGACGTATTTCCCTACTCCACAGTTTTTTCGTGCTCTGTTTGCTCCAAGTATGTATCCTGCAAATCTCTGGCTGAAATGTTTTGCAAAAATAGTGAAATAATGAAAAGTGTTTAGTATTTAAAGAAATGTTTTATGAAATTAGATTTTTGAAAATATTTTTCCACCCAATTTTCAATTTACTGTTTTTTTTTTTCACTTAAAGAAAATAGGGTTGCACTTTTTTTTATTTTGGTTATTTGTTTACCGGTGCATCGTTTAATTGAACCGCACCGGTGCTACTTGTTACAAAAGTGCACCGGTGCGTAAAATAAAGAACTGGCCAGTGCAGTTATCTGAACAGTACGCACCGGAATTACATTTAGGTTTGTGCACCAAAGTTTATTGTTGTTTTTCTCAAATGCAGGGAGAAAATATCATATATTATGTGAAATGGACAATTCTTCAAAATGCAACTCGTTCCATAATATTTCTCAAAGTCCATCGCAGAGTTCTCCCTACCCATGTGGAGACATAATATTTACTTCAATTTTTTTTTATTTTTTCACTATCTAATTGAATTTATGTATGTTTTTTATCCATGTAGTCAATCATGTAAAACTTAATTAAATTTATAATGTATACAAATTTGTAGGTTCATGTAGATTCATCATCGAGTTCAGATGCACAAATTTATATTCAAAGTACTGCTCCAAAATATCAAAAGTTCTTATCAGGAGCTGCATACCACAAGACGCATTTGGTAGATGAAAATGGACAGTCGCTTCACCTTGCCAATTGTAACAATATTGCATCTTCTAGCCACAATCTCGGGACAATGATGGTAATTATAATTATAATTGTTTGGTATATATATTGATTAATATGTAATTATTTCAACGTCAAACCAATTTATAATCACACAATATTGTCAATGTGGTTACTAATTGATATCATAATATTTTGTATTAATCATGTTCAATTTTTTTTTTAATTATTAGGATTCTAGTGATGATGAACGACCTACCTGCCATCTTCCGTTGCACCCCATGACAATGTAAAATCGAGAGAAGACTGAATTAAGAGAAAATATTGGAGAGGAACGATACCAAGAATGGTTGAATGAACCACCGATTCAATTCCCGCTACGTCCAGATTCACCAATTAGGAATGACTACAGCAATAGTAGTTCTTCACAAGCTGGCAATGGAGACAATCACATAGAGGTTGGTATGGATGATTACTTAAGAGATACGACTGCCATGGAGACAATGTTGTTATGTGCATTCCAAAATGATGATCAACTAGGGGATGATGCTCATATCGTTGACACCTTTTTCGAAAGCCTTAAATTTGCTTCCACCACCCCTCTCTTTGGACCCAGCGTTCAGTCAAATTCTACCCAGTTGGGTACAACGATGTTACTGTACAACTTGAAAGAAAATTTTGGCTTGTCGAATGCATGTTTCTTGGAACTTTTGAGGTAATTTACCATAAATTACTTCCCTTATATATAAATTTTAAATATAATCAGTACACTACAATGAACATTACAAATGTTAAAATTTATGATCGTCAATAATTATATCGACATTAATTTACATTTATTAATATAGTTTTCCATGATCACCAACTATAGGTTATTCAAAGATAAGGCTCTTCCGAGTGATAATGTCTTGCTTGGTAGCCGCGAAGAGGCAAAAAAATTGTTGAAAATGTTGGGTGTTGAGTACATATCATATCATGCATGTCCAAATGATTGTATTATATATAGAGGAGAATATGTAGACAAAGATATGTGTCCAAAATGTGGGCATGACATGTATGATAAATCAAAAAAGAAGGGTAAATCACATACTGGTCCTCCTTTTAAGATATTGAGGCACATGACTATAATCCCAAAGATTCAAAGGCTCTTTCGTTGCAAAGAATTAACTATGTTGCAGGGATGGCATGCCTCACACAGAAGTGAGTTGGGAGTTATGCAAATACCAACTGATTCAATAGCCATGAAGCATATAGAGGATACATGGCCTGAAAAATTCAAGAATGAAGTACAAAGTATATGACTCAGCATAGCCATGCATGGCATCAACCCATATTCCCTCCAAAACACCATATATTATGTTTGGCCTGTAGTAGTGATCAATAACAATATCCCTCCATGGTTTTCCGTGAAGAATGAACATCTTATGTTGGCTCTCATAGTCCCTGGTAGAAGATAAGTGAAGAATATGGACGTCTACTTACAACCACTGGTAGATGAATTGAAGGAATTATGGGATGGGATAAATGTATACGATGTATCAAGACCCATTGCAGTAGAGAGTAGGTTTACGTTGTATGGCATATGTGCTTACATGACACATGATTATCCAGGCTTAGGAGTTTTCTTTGTTAAATTACATGTTTAATTTATTGATTTGTTTATATATAATGTAACAATATTCTTTCACATATTAGTTATTTAATTCGTTGTAATATTATTTGTTCTAATATTCATGATATTCTTTAACATGCCATGCATATTAATTAATGTATACAAATATAATCTCACAGGTCTTGTAACAAAAGGGTATTTTGGATGTAAATTTTGTGGACCTTCTCTGAAAATTAGATGGCCCAAGGACCTATGAAAGCCAGTGTATTATTGCTCCAGGATATTCCTACCAGAACAACACCCTTATAGAAGAGAAGCATCAAATTTCAATGGTAAACGAGAAAGAACCCAAAGGCCTCCAATAATGACACCAACTGAATGGATTAGAGCATATGAGAGAGAGAAGGAGAATGAATTCACATAAATGTTCGATTCAATTGGGGAGCCTAAGTTCGATGATCCAGATTTCTTCAACACCTATGTTGAGAAATTTCCCATTGGGATGAAAAGGATATCTATCTTTTATGACCTCCCATATTGGGAGCATATTAATATTGCCCACTTATTAGATCCCATGCATATATTTAAAAAAATTTCATCTTCTTTATGGAGGCACATATCATTGAAACAAAGTGACACATTGGTGGTTAGGAAAGATCTTATTACTTCAAAAACTAAAAAGAAATATTGGCCAAGATGATTAGAAAGTACGGGATCAAAGTTGGGCGCTGGTCCCTCTAATTCATGGTTTTTCAAAGAAGGTGATGTCCCATGGATTTTAAAAAAACATGATATATCTTTGGCAAAGGAAGTTATAATGGATGTGAGGGTACCAACTTCATATGGGTCTTCACTGCGGTGCTGCTTCACCGTGGATGACCATTTGTTGGGGTTGAAATCGCATGAACATTTGAATCTTCTAAGAGTACGTATAATGTCAAAAGCATTATTTTATTATTTTTAATATTAATAAATTTTATCCCATGCGGTGATCATAAAACATAACTAATTTTGTATATTATTGCACGTTTTTATAACTTTGCAGTGTCATTATCCTTTATTTGTTCATGGGTGTGTGAAACATGAATTCCCTCAAGACCTAAGACGTGTCATATCTAAATTGTCTGCATTTGTACGTTGGATCACGTCAAAGGAGATTCATGTGGCTAGCATTCCACGGTGGCATCAAGAGTTAGTTGAGATTGTTTGTATGTTTGAGAAGGAACTACCAACGAGTTTCATGGACTTACAGGTTCATCTTCTAATCCACCTGGTAGATGAGGTTTAATTAGGTGGGGTTGTTTCTTGTTGTTGTATGTTCTTATTAGAGAGGTAAATGAAGAAATTGAAAGGTTTTGTTTGACAAAGGGCGAAACCTGAGGGGTCTATGGAAGAGGGGTACATATCGTATGAGCCTTTCTACTATGCTAGTGAGTACATCAAGTAGATTGACAATAGACCAGGCATGGTGATTTGGGGTGATGAATTGGATGAAGACAAAAGAGAAGGAGAGTTGCTCCAAATAAGTGGAAAAAAGCACTTAATAAAGAGTAAGCGACTTATAATTTTTTAAAATTTACAAAAAGTAATTAATATTCATGTGGAACTTCGATATAATGTATATTTTGATCTCTAAGTACTATATAATGTTGGTTTGATTTCATTAGTGAATGTAGAAATTGAAGCAATCAATAAATTCATTCTTTACAATTCTGAAGCAACACAACCGTGGGTCGCGTTGTACGAACAAAAAAGAATGAAATGGGATAGTGACAGGAAAGAATTCAGACAGTTGAATGGTAGAAGTGTGCCTTATCCCGATCATTTAAAATAAAATATGCCAAAAATATTCCTGAACAATTGGGTTACTGACCAAGTTAGAGAGAAATACAGTGCTACTGGTCATTACCCATGTGCTAAAGAGGATGCGCTAAACGTAGGGATTGGGTGCAGCAACTCGGTAATAATTTATATGTAAATTTGAAACTTATATTAATAAATCTACATTTCATATTTTAATTGTTGGATTATTATTTATAAGACACATGACACTTATATGATTTTTAAAACTTTTTTATAATAGGTGCGTTTGTTCCCATCTATGTGGGCATATGGACACCATTTTCGCACAGAAAATGTCGATGCTGGAAATGTCACACAAGACTGTGTAGTGGAAGTCGAGTTCGATCAATCTAGTCGATCTAGCCACCATGATCAACAACTAGTAAGAGGGACATTAGGTTACGTCAGAAATATACAAGAGATCGTTGAAGTGGATCTTTCTTCTTTCCAATGTGTTATTTTTAGGTGCAAGTGATGGGACACCTTTCATCGGAATAATGTAAAGGAAGATTGCGATATTAGGCTGATATGTATCAACTCTAGAAAGATGTGGGATGAAAATAAGGAGCCCTATTTTTTCCCTAAACATTGCAACCAGGTATTTCTCTACCCAGATGTGTTGGATAGGGATTGGTGGTTCATATTGACACATGACCCTAGATCAAAACATATTTTTGAGAACAATAGTGTTATCATGCCATGCGAGCTAGAAGATAATGAGGGTTATCATGAGAACCAAGAGTGATATGATACAATATGTGTTATTTCATCAATAATTATACTTTTTAAGATGATTTTTTCGAAATATTAATGTAATATGTATTTTGAATTAATTGGTAATTTGCATTGTGTTAATGTTAAAATCAATAATTCACTTGATAATTTGGTATTATGCACTTGATCTCAAAAAAAAATTCGTACTGTATAAATCAATTCTTTTTTTGTATCTAAGATCATAATAAAATAATGATAATTCTAATTAAGTACAGGAATTTATTTGCATTATTTTCTAAATTTCCTTATGTTACAATAAATCATATTATTCTATATTTATTATTTTACAATTATTTAAAATCTACAAATTTACAAATTTAAAAATTTTAATAAATTCATTTCACATTAATACAATTAAAATTTTACAAATATTTTACATACAATTAGAATTAGAATTAGAATTATTAGAATTACAATTACAATTTTACAATTTCACGTACAATAACAATTTTAGAATTTTACATATATACAATTACAATTTTACAAATAAAAAAATTACAATTACAATTTTAGAAATTTACATATATATCATTACAATTACAATTTTAGAATTTTAAATACAATTAGAAATACAAATATTACAAATTTACAATATCATGATCATTTGGTATTTATAAATTAATTAATAAACATCACGTTCATGATAAGCATCGTACAAACATCATATTTGACTAAAAAACACATTCAAAATCACTAACTGCATCATCGTGATCATGATCATCTAACAAAACAAAATTAAAATTATATATTAACATCATCAATACAACACAAACATCAAATATACATCTCATGCTATCACATACACATCTATCTGCAAGCTGCACATTAAATGAACATATCTAACATGACCTAACAACATACACATAATGATGATCACCAACATGTAAATTAAGTACAACTTCAAAATGAACATAAAATACATGGACCATATATATATATATATATATATATATATATATATATATATATATATATATATATATATATATATATATATATATATATATATATATATATATATATATATATATATATATATATATATAACTGAATAATGTTAAAAATATACAACTATAATATAAATGTCATGGATCAGCCGATGATCGAGCCTAATCTCCATGATGACTGCTGGTAGATGCTACTGAAGGCTCATGCAAATCTGACATGGCACGAGGCCATGAATGATCATGAGATGTCGATGGTACATTGCGCCTCGCAGATTGTCCATCATGTGCTGCGGCTCGCTCGTAACGTGTGACAATCCTCATTAGTCATGTAAAAGTTGTCGTAACTCCTACGACATGCCACATCAGGTTGTACATGTCACACAACATGCCTCTCCACATCTGTAAGAGCCTATCATCAGCCTCCATATCTCTGAAATCAGTGGGGCAGATGCCCGCCTCAACAAACAATGCAATGAGTTGGTTGCCCAACTCAATCCTGTATCTAGCATCACTCAGACGTCAACCGCGGGTCGGCGCACCAGCAGGAGCAGGTCTCTGATTTGCACCGGCCTCCTACTGATCTTCAGAAATATCTGGCATCATGCCCTCTACATCCTCATCAATATCCATAACTGGATCAAGTGGTGGTGGCGACATCTCCTCGCCATCATAAGAGCCAATGTCTGAAAAATATATACAAGTACACAACAATAATTAGATAATTTCATTACACAATTTAATAAAAACAAGTTAAAGAAAATGTTAGAATAAATTTAAATAAAACAATAATATTACCTCTATCATCTAGTGGTTCATCCTCTGTGAAGAGGATGTTGGCACACCCTCACCAATCCAACCCCACATAAGGACAGGGGACCATAATGAAGGGATGCTCAAAAACACTGGCTAGCAACCCCAGTGCATCATCTGATATCCTTGCTGGAAACAGAGTCTCCTCCCTCTTGGGCATCATCTCCCCCCACATATGCATACGTGCCTCAGTAATCGGCCTACGAGGCTACCGAACAAAAGACGGCCTCGTCTCTGGAAACCTCTCAAAAAATAAACAAAAAAGCTCTGAAGCAAAAGGAAAGTTGACCCTCCCTTGTGCACGAGCACGACATCTATTTAATGCTGTACATAACTGCTATAAAAAAATGGCAGACCACTTGACAAGTCGTGGTTGTTCTAGTAAAGAATCAAAATAATATAAAATCTGGCAACTAATGTGTTTCCCATCATTGGTGTTGTGCAAAATGGTCAAAATGATAAGTGAGAGACACTGGACCTCCTCATGACCAAACACACCAATACGTAACTGTCCTCTAGAGACCTGAAAATCTGAAGGAGACAATCTATCTGCTCCAATGTATCTCTGGGAGTAAACTAACTAACTCCCTGCCACACAGCCAGCTGGAACCTTGGGGAATGAGGGAAAATCCACCCCTCTCCTCGAAAGCCCTGTAATAAAATATACATCCTCCTTAGTGGGCGTGTACCACTGATCGATACCAACTCGGAAATCCTGTTGCTGAGCATTCCACCTTCGAATAAGATGTCTCAAAAAACCACTATGGGACTTTAGGGAAGTACCCTCCTCATATAACTTGAGGAGGCCTACCTGCCTTAGGAGCCCCTGCGTCGTTGTTGTAATAGGGCGGGCTGTTGTAATAGGGCGAGGGTACGCATCTCTCTCCCTCTCTCTTGCATCCCACAGGCGAACCATGTTATATTGTTTCGCCTATTGTTGTTGTTGCTCCTCTTCTCTCCTTTCACGTCTCTGAATAATTGACATATTAAACACAATTTTTTAATTAAATGACACATGTATTTACAAATATACGTATATAAATATTTTTTGAAAAATAAATAAAACAAGAGTTGGTGCACCAAAAACATAGTCATGCACTGGTAATGGTGCATCCCTCCACAGAGAGGCACCGACAATGGTGCACATAATGATATAAAAAGCACCGAGAGCGGTGCTCCAGAAAATATTTTTAGCACACCGTTCACTAAGTGCGATGTTAAGAGGCTGGTGCGCTGACTTCACTATACACCTTGGGGCTTATAGCTAAGTCAGCACATCGCCCTCCTGCCACCGTACATAGTCGTACGGTGCGGCCAGGTATCCAAGCGCACCGCTCTTTGTTGTAAAATTTACAATTACACGGTGTGCCTTTGGAATCCGCCCTGGAATTGGTGCGGATACACTTAGCACCGGTTTACCAACCCGAACCGTTGACAATGTCGATTTGCGGTTCCGGTGCAATGAAAAACTTACGTGCCCCAGGGCAGATAATTTGGTCAACACACTGGGTGGATGTGATTCAACATTGTCAACGGTGCGGCCTGGTAAATGACTGCACCACACTTTTAAAAAATTTTAAAATAACATCGTGCGCCTCGCGGTACTGCCCCAAAACTGGTGTGGACTCCTTCAGCACCAGGTGCACTGCGGCCTGTAAATTTACAGGCAGCAACGCAAACCGAAGCAAGCCGAACAGCTCGAGCGCGTCGCGCGACAAATTTTTTTTTTTTAATGGTTAATTTTAAGGTTTTTTCAAATTCTAATCCGCTAAAAGGTTTAATTATGGAAAAACAAGAAAAATACCTGTACATTTACTTGTCGAGGAGGCATATTGGCTATACAACTTAAAAAATAAAATTTTTCCACTGTTTTATAAAATTCAAGCTAGAGATTGGTGGCAATGTATAGTAGCAGTGCGTGCAATAAGTGCAATGGGAGCACAGATGTCAGTGCGGCTCGAGCAAGGATAACTTGCACCAGTGATTGAGAGCTCTGTAGCACATGAAAAATGCAGTTTTTTGGCCGTAATTTTTTTTTTATATAACCCTTTTCCGGTGCGCCAGGTTTTTACTAGAGTACCGGTGCATTGTCGTAATGTCGCACTGGGCTTCTTCTGTTTTCACGTGATTTTATGAGGCACTGGGGTGGCGTAACTGTAACACACCAGTGCGCCACAGTAACGCAATGCACTGGTAATCGTGTCCGGTGAACCAATGATTTTTTCGGTTTTTTGGCTGTAATTTTTTTATTTAACCCTATTCTGGTGCGCGGGATTTTTACTGCAGTACCAGTGCATTTCCTGTATGTCGCGCTGGGCTCTTTCTATTTTTGCGCGCTTTTAGGAGGCACCGAGGCGGCGTAATGTTATCGCACCAGTGCTCTACAGTAACATCATGCACCGGTAATGGTGTCCAGTGAACCAATGATTTCTGCGGTTTTTTGGCCGTAATTTTTTTTTATTTAACCCTATTCCAGTGCGCAGGGTTTTTACTGGAGTACTGGTGCGTTTCCTGTATGCTACGCTGGGATATTTCTGTTTTCATGTGCTTTTAGGAGGCACCAGGGCAGCGTATTTTTAAAACACTGGTGCTCTACAGTAATATGATGCACCGGTAATAGTTTCCAGTGAACCAATGATTTTTGCGGTTTCTTGGCTATAATTTTTTTTTATTTAACCCTATTCCGGTGTGTGGGATTTTTGCTGGAGTACCGGTGTGTTGTCTGTATGCCACACTGGGCTCTTTTTGTTTTCACACGCTTTTAGAAGGCATTGGGACGACGTAGTTTTAAAGCACCAGTGCTCTACAGTATCATGACACACCAGTAATAGTGTCCAGTGACCCAATGATTTTTGCGATTTTTTGGCCATAATTTTTTTTTATTTAACCCTATTCCAATGTGCGACATTTATGTGGACCCCAGTGCATTTCCATCATTCCGCCCCGAGAATTTTATGTTTCTCTCCCTTTTATGATGCACCGGGGCATGGGGATGTGACGCACTGGGGCTCTATAGTAACCTGACGCATCGGTAATGGTGCCCGATGAACCAATGATTTCTGCATTTTTTTGGCCGTAATTTTGTTTGTTTTAAACCATTTTCCGGTGCGCGGTATTTACGGGGATCCTGATGCATTTCATTCATTCAGCACCGGGACATTTATGTTCCACACACTTTTTATGAGGCACCGAGGCTGACAATATGACACACACTGGCGTGGTTTCTGAATTAAAAGCACCAGGAGGGTGTGTAAGAAGCGCACTGTTTCCGGAGTGCCAATGTTTTATGCGGTTTTTTTGCCGTAGTATTTTTTATTTAACCATCCACCGGTGTGCGCGTTTTTTGGGTGCCCCAGTGCGTTTCATTTATTCCACATCAGGCAGTATCTGTGCAGTCAACATGTAAAACACCGGTGCTCTACACAAATAAAATGCACCGAGCATGTGTGTACGGAGCACACAGTGTCTGGTGTGCCAATTTTTGTAATGCACCAGTGCTTTGTCATACTGAACACACCAGTGCATTTTAGGTTGATAAGAACACCAGAAGAAATACATCCACAAAAGCCTTTTCCCACCAACCTCCTCTAGGATCCTCCGCTAGAAACAAACGTTTGGGGTATTTTTCTGTGGGGTTGATCCAGATTTATGCAAGAATGCAGCAGAATAAACATATAACCATAAATACAGAGATGCAGTGGAAATAACACTTCATTTCATTAATATCAAAGAACTGAAATTTTCTTACAGACAGAATGGAAATAAAACTAGCTAGGGCACTGGTAGCTATCTCTGAGAAGAGATGTGGCGGCTACAGGCCTCTGAACTCAGTTACAATGAGGCTCGAGGGCCTATTTATCATTCAGAAACAATGGGAAATCATAAACAGCCAAAACCCTAACCCTAGGAGATGAAGCGCCAAAACTATGGGCCCCGTTTGGGTAAATTGGTGTTTCAACTTCCTAGGGGCGTAACTTTGGCATACGATCTCTGTTTGATGCGTACCATACCTCGTTAGAAAGATCTATCCGAGGAATACAAATTTGGAACGAGCAACATCAATCCATAGACCCATGTTGCTCTCCGTTTTCCCAAAAAAAACGTCGTTTAGGGCCTCAAAACCCGCTCTCGGAAGTTGAGGACCCGAAAAATTCTAAAAATAGTAAACCGTGCCAAAACGAAAACTCGAAAGACAATGGTGGAGCCCTCAAGTGGAATAGGCGTGACCACAAATATCTCACCGGATCATTCCTCTCCTTATCACAAGGTTCCTCCATGAGATGAGGAAATTTCGCTCGAACTTGTATCGGTGAACCCGTCTTCGGTGCTGAAGCGGGGCGCCCGACAACCCGATATAGTTGGATCTTCTGTTGGCGAGTGTTCTTAATTTTCATGTCCATGATACAATATGTGGTGGCTTGTTCCATGCTGTCTAGATTTAACTCTGTTGGTGTGAGTCATTCTACAATGTCTGAGGTGTCTAGTAGAGGTGGAAGTAAGGACGAAGGCGATCCACATTGAAGACTGGGTGCATACCAAGGAAGGGTGGAATACTTAGCTCGAAGGAATTGTTCCCTATATCCTTGGTGATGGTGTACGGCCCG
Source organism: Pinus albicaulis (assembly GCA_034641835.2). Taxonomy (NCBI): domain Eukaryota; kingdom Viridiplantae; phylum Streptophyta; class Pinopsida; order Pinales; family Pinaceae; genus Pinus; species Pinus albicaulis. The sequence goes on from CM076569.1 coordinate 118,070,295, forward strand.
TATCAGAGCGGGCAAAGCTTGCGGTGGGGTGCAGTGAGGCCCTCCTTCTGTAAATGTAGCCATACTTTGTCGCCCACCTGGAAGTTGTGTGGCACCCGGTGTTGATCATGGCGTTGGTTGTACTTGGCATTGGCTCTGTCCAATATATCATGAAACTGTTGGCAGATGTTTTGAATGTTCTCAATGAAGCTACTTGCTTTGTCAACTTTAGACTAGACATGAGCTAAATCGGCCTGAGCAGCTACAAATGGCATGGCTACGTCAATGGGACATAGTGGCTGGAATCCCAAGCCCACCTGAAAGGGGCTATGGCTGATTGAACTGTGGAGAGCCCGATTATAACTATGTTGTACATAGGGGAGGCTCTCATCCCATGTGCGTGGATGCTTTGAATTGTACATGCACAAAATGTGTACAATCATCCTGTTGACGACCTCTGTTTGGCCATCCGTTTGGGGATGGAAAGTTATAGACTTGGTGAGCTTGGTGTCTAGCATTGAACATATGCTAGACAAAAATGTGTTAAGGAACCTACTTTCCTGATCTAAGATGATAGGCTGTGGGATCCCAAAGTGCACCCACACTCATTCAAAGAAGAGTTTAGTAGTGGCTTCTACTGTGATATTCTTTTGCAGGCCGCCATAATTTCCATCTTAGAGAATTTGTCGACGACCATGAAAACACAGTTGTTTCCATCCTTAGTAGAAGGAAGGCTCGACATGTAATCCATGGAGATGGATTCCCAAGGTCGACTAGGGGTAGGTAGCGGAGTATATAGGCCTTGCTTCTTGATGGTCAGTTTGGCAATGGAACAAGCAGTGCAGGATCCGATGTGCTTCTCGACATCCTTTCGAGGGTTCGGCCAATAGAAATACTTCTGTAGTACTGCTATTGTTTTCTCGACCCCGAAATGCCCAGCGACTCGACCGTAGTGTGCTTCCCATATCATCTTGGCATGCTCGCTTGAAGGAACACAAAGGTGTCCCAGGTGACATAAAAGTGCATCTTGGAGGTGAAAATTTGGAACTTGCGTACCCCCCAAGAGAGTGCCTCGTAAGTGTGGCATTCCCGGTCACTCTCATAGAGAAGTGGCTAATCGGGTCTCGTGCCCATAAGATTCGAGCACAAGGTGAGTGCCACGACGAGGGTGGCCCGCCGGGGAGTGCGCTCCGCAACATGATTGGTGCTACCCTTCTTGTACTTGATGTTCAAATGAAAAATCGTTGTATATATGTGGACCACTTCGATGGCGATCATTTTTCAACTTCCCTTTCGTGTTCGTATGAACCTAGGCCCAGGTTTGTGTGGATGATTGTTTCCTTCTGTAAATGTAATGCTTCCATCGTCGAAAAGCTTCAGCATAATGGAATACATTTCTTTTTCTTCATAAGTGGGATACTTGCGAACTATGTCGTACAATGTCTCACCGTGAAATGCCACCTGATGTCCCTTCGTTGAGTAAGAACTACCCCACAGTATAGTCAGAGGCATCTGTCTCGATCTCAAATGGCTGCTGCAAGTCTGGTAAGGTGAGAACTGGGGCAAAACAGAGGTGATTTTTCAATTCTTTGAACGCCTTCTGTTGAGGTTCCAACCAAAAGAATTTTTCTCTCGCTCCCCCTTTGGTGACTTGACTCAAGGGCCAAGTGATATGAGAGAATCCCCACACGAATCTGCAGTAGAAATTAGCAAGACCCAGAAAGCTGCGAAGCTCTGTTATAGTGGTCAGGGCTAGCCAATCCTGAATGACTTGGATCTTGGCTGGATCCACATGCACCCCTTTCATCAATAATGTATCCCAGATATTGAACCTGGGTCATGCCAAACATGCAATTCTCCAGATTGGCACACAACTTCTGTTGTCGCAGTGTTTGGAGGAATTGTCGGATGTGATGAAGGTGCTCTTCCCAAGTCTTGCTGAAGATCAGAATGTCATCCAAGTATACCACTACAAATGAGTTGGTGAATGGCCGCAAGATGTCATCCATCATCCTCATGAAGGTTGCGGGAGCATTCGTCAACCCGAAAGGCATGACCGTCCCCATTCGAAAAGGCCTTCCTTGGTTTTCAAGGCGTTACTCTATAGACTGTATAGACGGGTTCAATTGGTACTGGTGATACCCGTGATTTCCAGGTCAATCTTTTGCTGAAATATTTTGCACCTTTGAGTTGGTCCGTAAGGTCATCAATCCGTGGGATTGGTACCCATTCTACAATGATCTTGTTCAGCGCCCGATAGTTAATACAGAGTCTCCACGTCCCATCCTTCTTTCGTGCCAACACGATCGGGCTCCCACAAGTCGATGAACTTGGTCTGATGTGACCTTTCTGCAACAGCTCTTGAATCTGCCTCTTGATTTCATCATTCTCCCAAACAGAGTGCCGATAGATCAGTCCATTGGGTAGTGGTGCACCCGGGTTCAGATCAATCGGGTGCTTGACCTGACAGTGCAGAGGAACCCCTGTGGGTGAGCTGAAGATGTCCCCGTACTCCTCCACAACCTTATCCATTTGTTGTTTTCGTGCAGAGGAGCCCTGTCTGGAGGTTGTGGCCACGGTCTTCTTCTTGCCCTGGGGGTAGATCATTAGGAAAACAAATTTCCTGGTTTGGGAAATGAGCTTACTGCATTGTTTTGCAGTAACCAAAGAGATAGTGGCAGGAGGTGGTACCTCTGGTATCCTGTACAACTTATTTCCCAAAGTAAAAATAACAGCGCGAGGCCGAGACTCATACACAAAGACAGACGCTTCCACAAGTATGGTTGTCCTAATAATACATTAGAAACATAAGTCAGGAGCAACGTCACGTAATACCTCATCCATTAAGGGCCTGATGTTGTAGGGAAGGCGACACCGCCACCGACCCGAAGATCTCGTCCTCGGTGAAGCCACCCGATGGTGTATGGATGTGGGTGAGCCGTGGTTTCGCAAGCTCCAACTCGCTTCAAGGCCGTCCGCCGAAATGGGGAGGTTCTTTTGGATCCCATCACGACAATCGTCCATACCTCTAGAGCCCTTTACCCACATATGGGATTGGATCGAAGAGACATTCCTCCTCCTCCGGATCTTCTGGTTCCTCCTTCTGGATCTTTGTAGTGGCAACAGTGGCATTGGGCTACGCATCAATAATCTGTTTCCCTTTGTCATTCCCCTTGTCAGGTTCTGATTCAGAGTCGGAGCATGCATCTGACTCAGAGGCCCGCATCTCGGCCACCAGCGACTTCTTGGCCCGACACTCACTTCTGTTGTGAGTGGAGCTCTTATGGAACTCACACCACTTTCTCGTGTCCTTCTTTGGCTTTGTGGTGTTGTTCTTTGCTTGTGGATTCGACAGGTTGTCTTGAGTCGCCATGCCTTGGCTCTATCCTTTGTTTTGTGGTTTAGGAGCACCTTTCCCTTGCTTTTGATTCACAAATCCAAAGTCTCGCTTCTTCTGTTTGAATTTATGCTCAATCTTGGCAACATACCGGTATGCCGTACCAAGTGAGGAGATGTCGAGGCACCTACTCTCTTGACCATCTCGTAAGGCGTATACTTAACATTCGCATGTTTCTCTCGAATATTTTGACACCAACTTTGTGCGCAGTGGTATGGAAATGTATCTGGCCACTTCATGCAATATCTCTTTACCTTTGTGTCGTAGTGTGGTCCATTGTATGTACTTGTCCTCATAGCTCCCTACCGGATAGTACTGTTCCTCGACGGTGTCTTAGAAAGAATTCCAAGTTGGTACGGCCGAGAACAAAGAGGGTTCTGTCTGGTCCTTGTTCTCACAGTAGGTTTCCCACCAGTCGTTAACATGGGGGTAGCTTTGAGGAGTGCAAAAATAATATTCTCCTAGTCTAAAAAGTCATGAACCGAGAAATATCCTTCTAACAGATTTAACCATCTATCTATGACATCTACGTCTATTTGACCCTCAAATATGGGAATGTCAAAATTTACTTGTACCTTAAAAGGAGTCGCGCCTCCAGAGTGGCTGCTGGATGCAGATGCTCCTTATACCTCGACCTCGTTGGGGACATGAAAAGAAGGATCAAGAAAAAGTAGACCTCTTTGATACCACTAATCCGGATTTATGCAGGAACGCAACAGAATAAACATATAACCATAAATACAGAGATGCAACGGAAATAACACTTCATTTCATTAATATCAAAGAACTAAAATTTGCTTACAGACAGAATGGAAATAAAACTAGCTAGGGTGATGGTAGCTATCTCTGAGAAGAGATGTGGTGGATACATGCCTCTGAACTGAGTTACAATGAGGCTTAAGGGCCTATTTATTATTTAGAAACAATGGGAAATCCTAAACAGCCAAAACCCTAACCCTAGGAGATGAAGCGCCAAACTATGGGCCCCGTTTAGGTAAATTGGTGTTTCAACTTCCCAGGGGCGTAACTTTGGCATACGATCTCCGTTTGACGCGTACCATACCTCGTTAGAAAGATATGTTCAAGGAATACAAATTTGGAATGAGCACCATTGGTCCATGGACCCATGTTTCTCTCTGTTTTCCCAAAAAACGTTGTTTAGGGCCTCAAAACGGCTTTGGAAGTTCAGGACCCAAAAAACTGCTAAAAATAGTAAAATGTGCTGAAACTGAAAAACTGAAAGAGACAATGGTGGAGCCCCAAGTGGAATAGGCGGGTGACCACCAATATCCACCTGGATCAGGGGTTCCTCAAAATGATCCGCTAGAGGGTCTTTTCCTTGTAGTGGTTTTTGAAGGTGTTAATGTGTGAAATCCCCCAGAAGATGTTCAAATGAGCTTATTATGCTTCAAGGGGGAAACAAGAAGGTCAAGGTCATCATCTTACCCAGGCTGCATACAAAGAGTGTTGAAAGTTAGTGAAAACAATGAGAAAATAGAGCAAGTTTCATAACTCATGCAATCCTACAAAGAAAAATGTCAAAGAATCAGTGACAAAAGAATATCATTGAAAATTGACAAAGGCTTGAAAAACATTAGAAAAGTAGGTTTCATGATTAAATTAAAGTTTATAAGCCTATAAATGTCCTCTCCACCCTTCAACAAATCATTTTTCACTTTCAAAAAACGTCAAAAGTATCAAGGAGAGGAAACTGTGAGTTTCTGAGGGAAATTTGGACAATTTTACTCGGCGCTGCGCGTTCAGGAAGGCGTTGCGTGCCTGCAGTCGTGTGTTGTGCACTTGGGATTTTTCCTCCTGTGTTTTTCTTCTGTGATGCACACCTGTGAGTACCCTCTTCATTACCCTCTTCCACATTCATTTCACAAGCAAAGCTAGGGTTTGGTTCAAAACAAGAGTGGTCAAAATGTCAAGAGAAAGAGGAAATGGTAGTAGTGAAGAAGGCCAAGTTCCAAGGAGGCATCAACACATAGGTGGGAGGATTAATAGGTTTGAACCTAAAAACACAGTGGAACTTAATGCCTCTACTATGACTAGCACAGGTTTCCAAAATGTGGGGTGTTTTCATTTTTGTGAAAGAGTACAACAGATACAAAGTCATCCTGAGCTGATTAGGCTCTTCATCCTTAACCTACATGAGAAACATGTCAATATTGCAGGGATAAACTTTGAGCTGTCATCATATGCCATTGCTATTTCCACTGGGATACCTAGTGTTGGTGAAAATTGGTTCAAATAGGCCAAATTAGACATAAGCCACTATGAGCCATTCCTCAAACCCAGGTACAAAGACTACAATAAATCTATATTTCCTTTTTCAAATTTTATTGATAGGTATGCACCCATGATGAGGGTCATTACGAAATACTTCACATGTGAGGGAAGGTTCTCTAGGCTTTATTCCTATCACATCAGATTGATCATGCACTTCACTAGAGTTAAGATATTGCATTTTCCCTACTATCTCTACAGGATTATTGACAAGATGTCTTATATTGTAAAAAAGAGAGACCCTTCACAAAAAATGCAGAGCTTCTTTCACCATTCTCTCATCAAGATGGTTGCGATGCATCAATTGGAGCAAAAGTGTATTCAATGGGAGGTTTTCATTTCCCATGAGGTCTTCACAAACCCACAACCCCATCCTCAAAAAAATGTGCCCTCATCATCTCATCCTCTTGTCCTTACTCCTCCATCATCTCCCGATGAGCATGTTTCACCATCTAGACATGTTCCTTCACCTCAAGAGAACCCTCCTTCATCACCCTCTCCTAGTGCATCAGGCAATGAGGAAAGTGAAAATGAACATTCAAGTGACCATGAAGGAGAGGGTAATGATCAATCAAGAAATAATGAAGAAGAAGATAGTAAAGAGGAAGAAAATGAAGAGGCAGAGGTCAGTGAAAGGTAGAAAGCATGGAAGAGGGAGGAAATGAAAATGCAAATATCAGTGGTGCTAAAGGTAGTGGAGAAACAAATGAGGAATCACCTATCAGTCAAGAAAATCAAGGTGAGACTGATGTAAATGATGCCATATCAGTGATAATGATAGCCCACAAGTCAGTGAACAAAATGAAGATGCCAAAATCAGTGAAGAAGAAGCAATTGAGGCTCATATCAGTGAAACAAATGTCAGTGAGGCAGAGGAAAACAGTGAAGTAAACAATAGTGCAGAAATCAGTGAGGAAGGATCAAGCAACAATCATGATTGCCATAATATCAGTGGAGATGATGATAATAATGATGATGATGATGAAACTGATGATGACAGCAATAATATCAGTGATGAAACAAAGAGCATGGAGAAATATGACAACATCCATGAGATCAGCCATGAAAGCCATAAGGACAAAAAAGCTACTAATGATGATGATAGTCATGGTGGGAGCAATGGTGAAGACACCAAAATGAGAAAAAATGAACCTTTTTCTTTAACCTCTCAAAGAGGAGGTAGGCATGTGTTTGTTGCCTCTAAAAGGTAAGGGGTCATGCCTTCCACTTCAATCAAGCAGCTAAACAAAGGCAAAGAGAAATTCATAGAGGAAAAGGAAGCAGACCAACATGAGACCGAGCGTGAATTTGAACTCATTCATGTTGATAGTGATGATGAGAATGAGGCAAGGGTCACAAGAATGTTGCTCAAAGGTAAGGATGCCCAAATAAAGGATTTGCAAGCCAACCTAGCTAGGGCTAGCAATGTCATCCACTATTATGAGACGAAAAACAAGCATTTGGAGGCACAAAAGGGCATTTATGAGGTTAGGGAAATCAGAGCTTGGAAAGAGGCTGAAAGGACCAAGGTTAGGCTTGATGAAGTCTTGGGTGTTTTTGATGAGATTGAAGATGAAGAAGGTCAGTTGTCTAGAAGAAGGCCAAGGACAATGGGCTTGAGGAATGCCTTGGCCAAGGAGAAGGAACCAGAAACAACAATGGAAGAGCATCTCAGTCCAAGTGAGCCGCTTTCCATGGATATTGAGTATGATCGGGAGCCTTGGTTAGAGAGGGCTAATACATACTTGGAGGATCAGCTAGACAATACACAAAGAGACCTTGGCCTTCCGAAGAAAATGGCCAAGCACTATGCCTTGAGAAATCAAATTGCAAGGGCCAAGCTCAAAAGAGCCCTTGCCAAAATTCAAGCACTCAAGGAGGTAAAAGACCAATCAAACCTTGAAATCCTACAAGATTCTTCTCTATAGGAATACCAAACACCATGAGGGAGATATTTGCAAATTTTGGCATGTTTTTGATATTTTTGGTTTTTAACTGATTTTGAGGGCCAAGGGTGTAGCGCCCTTGGAACTTCGCTTTTCCTATAGGCATCCATTCGAGGTTAAGTTTAAATTTTTTGATTCCTCAGGCCAAGGGCATCATTCACACCAAATTTCAGATCATCTGGAGTAGTGTTGATCCCCCAAAAGGCCCAAAAACATGCAAAATTTCACCTTTCTGCCATGTTTTCAGGGCTGGCACTGTGCCCTCAGTAGCCTTGGGAGTTTTTTTCTTTTGAATAGGTTAATGGAGTACAATAAGAAAACCAAGGGCATTTTTGTAATGTATACTTGATATTCTTTCCAACGAGCCATCACGGATCTCATTCTAACATCAGGAAGGCCTTCAAAATTCAGCTGCAAGGTGACCCAGTTTTCTCGTGCAAGCGGTGCGCCCTTATGTGAAAAAGTCAAAAAAAGACACTCATTTATGGAAAATGGATATTTTTGTGTATTTTTTGGGCAAATCACTCCAAATTTAGGTGTTAAAAGTTGTTTTTCATTTATTTCATTAGATATTTTATGCCTTGGGCCTTGCATGGTGTCTTTGGACATAAATGGTATTTATGAGTATTTATGACATTTTCAAGCCCTAGTTAGGGTTTTGGTCCTCTTTGCTTGTTAAATACAGCATTGAGGCCTCATTGTATATTTTAGATATTTTCTCAGCATAATATGATATAGACTTGGAGTTTATTGGTGAAATTTGTTTTTGATGAATTGTGATGGCTTTGGACTGTGCATCCATGGATTGAGTACACTCTTAGGATTCATAAAGCTTGGTTAGATGGTGATGTATTCCACCTTTGTCTTCTTTTTCTTCATTTTCATTATGTTCACGTTTTCCTTGATCAAAAGACAGAAATAGAGAATAAGACTTTCTTCTTGGCACCCTACTTCTGCCTACCTCTTTGATTTCTATGTTTTCCTCGAATTTTAGCTAAAGAATTCTTAAATTCTCTTTGGTTTTACTAAAATTTTATGTTAAAGGTCTATTTTTTTGCAAGTAATGTTTAGAGAATCCTTAACTGCTCGCTAAGTTTACTTATCTGTTGTTTGAGGTCTGCTTAGTACTGTTTGATTGAAGAATCCTTTATTTCTCTTCAATTTTTGCTATAATATCATTCTGAAAGCTTTTTCCTTGTTTTTAGTATGTTAAAGGATCCTTGATTGCCCCTTAACTTACTGTATTCACAACTCCCTGTTCTTTTCACCCACAAAAAACCTATTTCGATCCATTTGGCCTTGTTAAAATTGCCCTAGGAAACACCCTTGACCTATTTTTGCACTCCTCAACACCTTTGTAGACTCCATATCCCAATGGATTGGTTCTCTCTTACTCTACCTATTTTCTTGACAACTTATCCAACCAAACAAACAAACAAACCGTAGATCTAATAACTAGCCTAAAATCAAAACCCTAAAAGCTTAACAAGTTAAATCCTTTCATACAAGCAAAGAGAGAGCCCTCTATGAGTCCAGGAAGGCTAGGTCCTAGGACTTCAAAGAATGGTTTGATGTTACTCCTGTTCATTTGTTCTTCCATTCTAACAAATTACAGGGACCTAACATAATGGCAGTCATGGTGGGGCTCTAAGTTAGTAGCATCCTAAGTACACCTTAAAGACTCTCAAATCCCTTTCAAACTCAGAAAATCAAGTATTAGCCAAGAATAATATTTAATTGATTCACCATACTAGAAACATGATGACTCAACCGGAGAAAAATCATTAAAGTCTTAGTTTTACATAAGAAAACTCAGAAAACCCAAAGCATCTCTAGATTGGTTTTTGAATTGTTGATGGTGCACAGTAAGCCAACCCTCAAAGCAGTAAAACTCATCCACCTGCTGACTCCACTAGCCTCCAGTAGGCCTACTAGCTTCATGAGTTCTCATAAACTCCCCTGGAAATGCACTAATCAGTCACAACAATATAAAACCCAGTCACTCTTTGTGTGAACTTAGTATTCTTGTAGATAGGTATGTTTTCAAGACACTCCTAAACTTTCAGCCTCTCTGCATTATTGAGTTTGAAATCTGGCTTCGCAAAGGATTAGCATCGGTTCTCACCCTGACCCTAACCCTCCTACCATAGTTAATGACCCAAAAAATATTTTGTGGAAAAATTCTAGGAACCAAGATTCAACTACTGTTAAGACCATTCAAAAAGCAAGTTTTGTCCCTGAAAACCTCACAGCATTGCAAGATCCCCAATTTGACTTATACCATAGAAAGAACCTTTTTAGAACTAAGTCTTAGAGTGGGATAGACTAGACAGACCTTGAGCCCATAGATTTTCAGTAGAGTCCTTGTAGAGAAGCCTCTCCTTCCACTCCTCCTGATTTTTCAGCTTCTCCAAAACTTTGGCTCTTTCCATTCCAAATCTGCTCAATCTCAATTTTTTGGTCTGAGTACATTTGTCATCCCCATTCACACATCCACTGTGAAAACCACTCCACTTCATCCTCCACCTCCTCTCACAAACCTACCTCTCATAAACCCTCCTTTGTTTCCCTCACCTCTAATCATGGTAGCATGGTTTGCCCCATTATTTTTACCCCAAACTTTAGTGCCCATGCATCAAGACTACTAATCCAAAATCCCTCACTTTACCAGAGCTGAATCTACCACTGCCCAACAACATTTATATAGGATGAATGATGCCTTTGACTATCAGGAAATAGAAGAGGAGACCATAAAAATGAAGATGCTTTCCCAAATCTTAGGAGGAGAAGCCAAAAAATCATTCAAAGACTTGACTCCTAATAGCATACATGGTATCCCTTCCCTCTATCAGACATTCATAAACAAGTGGCAGATTTAGAAAAATCCTCTCCAAATCCTCTCAAAATATAAAAACCTTAAGATAAATGCTGGGGGAAGTGTCAAAGACTACTGCACTAGATTAATAGTGTATAAATGCACTCTCACCTCACATGAAACCCCCATAAGGCCTAGCCTTAGTAAAATTTCCAAAAGGATTTGATCCAGACATGACCTACCAATTGAGAGAAATAGACCCCCTAACCTTAGAAGACATGCAAAAGGGAGTTGTGAGTATAGAGGCCAATCTAATTGAGAAGAGGGCTAAGATGAGGACAAAAATAAGGTCACATACAAATATGAAACCATGGCCTCCACATCTAATGCCAAGATTGACAATCTAGTGAGGGTAATGGAAAGGATGATGGAGAGGATCAACTTTAATGAAAGAGCACCTCTTAGGGAAAACCAACCAAATCCCCAAAACATAAATAGAAATTAGAACTTGAGAAGAGACCCTCCCCAAAACATACAAAGAGACAATGACAAAAAAATCAGGCCTCATTTCCAAGACAACTATTTAGATGAAGAGGAAAGAGAGACTGAACAGCTAGAAGAAAACCATGTAAACTTGATAGGCTCTGACAATGAGGGTGATGTTTTTCTCACAGAAGAAGAGCAAGGGTTATGGTCCTCAAACCAAAATGATAGAAAAAACTATGAGGAGTCTGAAGAGTATAAATTAGGATTTGAAAATGCCATAATGGAGGTTCATAGGAAATATTAACTTAGGAGTAAGAAGACTCAATATGCCTCCAAAAAGAACAAATTAGAAACTATTGTTAAGAAGACCCCTGAAAACATCCTTAAGAAAACAGCATAAAACACCAACTCCATGGCTAAGAAAACTGATCAAAACAAATACAAAACTAGCCAATCAAATGGTGACCCAGGCTGCCCTAGTACATCAACTAATGGCCCTAGTAAAACTTCTCTAAATGAAAATCCTAATAAAACTCAGAAAACCAAGGTTGCTGAAAAGACTATGTGTGATAAAACTTATGTAAATATACCAAAAACACTAGCACCTTTCAATTTTGAGGGAGAGATTTCCAAAATAAAAATAAGCATCCCTCTTTCTGAACTAGTAACTCAGGATGTATATAGGTCCCAAATGTTGAAAGCTTTGAACATAGCAAATGACACCGACACTCTGAATCTAACTGATGACAAACCAAAGTTGTTGTTTGGACCTAAGGTAGAGGGAAATTATCAAGAAGGAGCTATCCCTCCATTCTATGTTAGCTTAAATATTCATGACAAAAATTTTCACAATGCTATGCTACACTCCAGTGCCTCACACAATCTCATGCCCAAGGTGGCGATGGAGAGATTGGGCCTCGAAATAACCAAACCTTACAAAGACTTGTATTCTTTTGATTCAAGCAGAGTCAAATGTCTAGGTCTAATTAATGATCTGTGTGTCAATCTGGCATAAATACCTGCTAAGAGTCTAGTCATGGACATTTTAGTGGCTGACATTCCCCCGAAGTATGGCATGCTTTTATCCAGATCGTGGGGAGCCAAACTTCAAGGGAACCTCCAAATGGACATGTCCTATGCTACCATCCTAGTATTTAACCAAACAAGGAGGTTATACTGGGAATATCACATGAAATATTTGGTTAGCAACCAAGATAGGCCAAACAACACCCCTATTTATTCTATTCATTCAGACCTTGACTCATTTATCTTATATAATGAAGATGACATAGATGAACAAGTAAATGAAATTGAGGAAGATCTAGGTTTACCACAGTAGTCAAACCAAGCACCGAATGAATAACTTGACAACCAAAACTCTAGCAGCCCTAAACAACAACATAATAGCCAATCTAAACTTGAAACACAAAAAATAGAGCCATTTCCTAATACTAATGTAAATTTGGTAGAAATATTTCATGAGGCCAAATTTTCTAGGGGCCCAGATCAAAAAGACCTTGTGGTTTCACAATCCAAAGAAAACTCATTATCAAAGGGTATCACCCCCTTAGAAGATTTTTTTGACTTTAATAAGGTTGCTAGGAAACTAAAAATGGAATCTACCAGGATTGATGTAGAAGAATGGAACATAGGCACCATACAAGAACCCAAAATGATCAAGTTTTCCAAAGCTCTGCCACCTCACATAAAAGTGAAATACGTAGAGTTGTGCAAAGAGTTTAGAGATGCTTTTGCAAAGGAGAATGAGGACTTGAATACCTATGACACAAATATTATTCAAAATAAAACTCCTCTCAAGGAAAACTAGAGACCATTCAAACAAAATATGAGAAGAGTAAACCCCGTCCTAGTACCTCTAGCTGAAAAAGAAATAGAGAAGATGCATGATGATGGTATCGTAGCCCCATTCAGGTACTCGAAATATTTTTCAAACCTTGTGTCAGTAAGAAAGAAAACAAGGGGGTTTAGGTTATGCATAAACTTTAGACACCTAGACAAAGCCTCCTTGAAGGAAAGCTACCCTAAATCTAAGATAAATCATACACTGCAAAGGGTGGTAGGTTCTAAAAAAATGTCATTGCTTGATAGTGTTTCAGGTTACAACCAAGTGATAATAATTCCAAATGATCAGCACAAATTTTCTTTCAAAACACCTTGGGGTGCCTACATATATGAAAAAATGCCATTTAGGTTGATGAATGCAGGGGATAATTTTCAAAGACCATGGAAACTACTTTTTTGAGGACTTAGGTTACTTCATTATGATGTACCTTGATGATATCATTGTCTATTTTAAAACTGATGAGGAATATCAAGTTCACCCAAGGAAGCTCTTTGAAAGAGACAAAATGTTGAAGTGGTATTCAAAGAGAGAGGACCAAGGAAAACATGGAAAATTTGAAAATTGGTGGAAAGGTCCTTACATTATTCATTCAGTTATAGGTGACAATGCTTTATTTTTACAAGAGTTGGATGGAGTAGAGTTATTTAGAGGTCCTGTCAATGGCAGGATGCTTAAACACTATTTTTGTCAAAATTCCTAGTTTGAAGCTTTCATTCATTGTACATAACATTGATTGATGAAAAATCAGAAAAACAAAAACACAAAAATAGAAAAATAAGTAAAAGAGGGGGGAAAAAGAACAGGTACAACCCCATACCCAAAAAAGTGTATTGCTGAAAGTGTGCAAGCCTAAATACCACTACTAGTTGAAAAGAAAGAATTTTGTTCAGTTATCTAGCCTAACCATGACTGAACATGTGTTAAATTTACGTTGATAGGTTAGTGAAAGAAGACTTTTCAAACCATTTAAGATTGACTTGTCAGTAGATTAGATTAGGAAAATATTGCTGGTTCCCAAAGCATAAATATGAACCAAAAAGAAGAGAGGGTGATCTGAAAATGACCTGAGTTACTTAGTTCAATTTTAGAGATTGACTGTAGGGGAATTTACTGGATATGTCACCCTTAAAGAAAGGATGATATCCAGAGGCTACCTGGCCCTCTACAAACTCTGTCTATAGAACTTTATAGAGATTAACATTCAGGTTCTTAAAATGCGGAATTTACCAAGATCTTTTCTAGTTCTTGTACAAAATGTGAATGGCAGTATTACTAAACATTTATTATATGCATTAATTTTTTAGACATGAAATAATGTATGTATGTTTAGATTGAGCAATTTCACATCAATCACATCAGAAATACCATAAGGCAAAGAAGTTTGTGATGGAGTTCATCCCTCTTGGACTACGTCTCCGGGTCCGCCTCAGAAATGTGCATCCGTTGTATTCTTCAAGCCAAGAAAAATATGCTACAATGAATCATCAGTTTCACTACTAATGTTACAGATATGAACCATCCCTTGAATAGGCTAACTAATACAAACTCTTTTCTTTCAACAATTAAAAAATACATGGATGATTTGCACACTAAAAAAACTGAGGAACTGAAGCTTTATGGACCTTTGACTAACTGGTGGTTGAAAGAGTTTTAGAAAGTCGAAGTTGATCTCGTCAATCATCAACGTACTTCAATACTAACTTTATGCAAGTAGGATGGCCTTTGCTCCTTCAATAAACCCACAACAAAAAACTCTCCACCAATTATATCTTCTGCCTTCTTAAGAGTGCCTACTTTTTCTTGAAGTAGGGAAAAATCTCCTCAACCTCCTCTCTTGAGGTCTCTCCCTCCCTTTTACAAAGAACTTTCTTCCTCCTTTATAATAAACATACTTCTTCATTTTATATGGGGAGTTCATTATTTTATGGTTTTAAATCCTCTTCATATTTTTGAAAAAGCATTGATGTTCCATTTTTATCTATAAATGGTTTCATTATCCTAATCCCTAGCATCATGATTGCTCTTGGATTTCAAGTCATTAAGATAGGAATGTTGTTTTTATATAAAGTGCATAAAAGCCCATTTGCAAACTTTATAATATAATTTTAGCCCCGCTAGCTAACTAAACGGGCGGAAGATTTAAATTTTCGCATGTGAACAGGCGGAATCCCCTGCTGTTGCAGTATTATTCTTGATGGTTTTGGAAAACGGTGCATTTCTATTTAATTTACAAACCCAATATAAAACTTTGGATAGGCCCTGATTGCTGGTGGTTAGGCTGGCAATGCGGAGAAAGGTTGACCACACATGTGAATACGCGGTGGTATTACTGCAACTGGCCACCTATGGTTTATCCGCCCAACAGTTTTGCGTTGTAACAACTGTCCACACAACATTCACGTCACGTTTTAAAGACCTGTCACATATGCAATCTCTAACATGGTTTTACATCAGCGGTCATCCAACTTTCCGTTGTGGTTTTCAAAACTGTGTAATGTTTATGCCATAGGTTTTAAATATATGGCTTTTTAAACCCAAAATCCGAACTTTATACATAGTCTGAAACCCTTAAATAAGGTTTTTACAACATAGTATTAACCCAACCTTAATACTAAGACTTTATATCATGGGTTTCCTACCCATCATCCGAACCTTAATAAAAAGGTTTATGGTTTAAATATTGCGCTAGGAATTTTAAGTCCATAAGTTTATGAAACTTAGGAATAGGACTTTAAGACCATAGACTTTGTGCTAGGACTTTGATTGACATTTAGACCTAGGAATAGACTTAGGCCTTTACAAAAAATTAAGTGTGTTTTCATTTGACACTTAGCGCTAGTACTTAGGACTTAAACCTAGGACTTAGGACTTAAACTTAGACCTTTTTACCTTAGGATCTTTTTTATCCAATAAGGTTTACAAAGTGGACTACAAACATTTTCAAACTTTACAGTTAAGACTTAGGACAAGTTTTATGACATAAGTCTTTTGACAAACTTGTTGTTTTTGTCACAGGTTAACTTGAAGATTTCTTGATTGGCGCTTTTGAAACATATTTGCTGGTGTCAAAACTGAAGTTGATGTCGATCGATGTCGAACATTTGAACTCACAAATTTGATGACCATCTTGATCAATACTTGAATTATTACATAATCGATAATTACCAAATTCCAAATAACCATCTTGGTTGTTTGGGTAATTTTGATACAATTTTAATAATTCTAAAATTGGATCAAAGAGATACATAACAAATGATAGATCACAACCCTCATGTTTGCTAGTTCTTTATTGTACAAAAATAATGTCTGTGTGCAGCTTTTTCAAATACCACAGCCAATGGAAAATCAGATTGCTCAATCCTGGTTTGATCATGCTTCAATTTTGTGTCAGTAGGTTAGAGAATAAAGTTTGTCAAACATCTTAATCTTGACAAATGAGTAGACTAGGTAGAGAATAAGGGAGTTCATTAGCCTAATCTGAACTCTTGGAAGTGATAAGGGTACAAGTAGATAGTTTTTATGCTTTCAAAAGAAAATATTGTCAAGGGTTTTCCAGTCCAAGTGCACCTGGAAAAAAATAAAAAAAATTAAAATTAAAATAAAAATTAAAAATTAAAAAATTAAAAAATTTAAAATTAAAAAATAAAAATAAAAATAAAAATAAATAAAAGAAGAAGAAGAAGTTAGGCAAAGTAGTATGGGTAGGTAGAAATGAGATTGAAGCAATCATGTTTTCAGATTTTTTAAGATCATAGCTTCAAGAGAACATCAACAAATGAAGGAAGAAAAGATCTACCAAGTGCAAGTAAGGCACTGGTCTTCAAAACTCAGAGATTTGAGTTCTAAGGTCCTGGACACCTCTTGAAAAGGAGTTGCCCTCCCAGAGTGGAGCCACTGTTAGTCATCAATACTTTTTACTATCTGTAGATGACTAAATATCAATTCTAGATTTCTAAAAATAAGATTCCTGAATATTATGAGTTTTAGAAATCTCATTGCCTTCATTATCCTTATACCAAAATTTTCACTATTCTACTATTTTTCCATTCCATGGTTAACTTATCACTCCTGTTATCCACCTATAAATTTTTGTCAAGAAAACAGGTGGCTAAATATTTTTCTGAGCCTCCAAGAGATACATTTCCTCTGAAAATCTCTCATTCTTGAAGCCTCTGTGTGTCCTCTACTTTTGAAAAATATATTCACTACTGTTTCTATCAAGAAAACCTCACTATCTATGAAACAATTATGCTCATAAAAGCCTCCATTCGCTCCTTTGTATCCCTGCAAAATTCCCCATTTTAACCCCTTTTTTTTCTCTTCTCTAAAATTCCCCTTTAACTCTCAAAATCCCTTCCCAAGTATTCCAAACCATCAATTCCCCTTTAAAAACCATGTGAAATCCCTTCATTTTATTTTAAAACCCCTCTTTCCCCCTACCGGAACCTCTGTTCATCCTTTAAAAACTTTTTTTTAAGGCCTAAAACCCACTTTTTACCATATGATATACCTAAGCCCCTTTCAGCTAAGCCCTAGCCCCTTCTCCACATATATCCAGGTGCTGAGACCAAGCACCAAGCCCCACAGAGCTAATCACAATCGAAAGATCGGTTGGGAGCGTTTTTTCCTTTGTAAACAGATAAGTTCCGATGCGAGAGTGATTTGGTCTGTTGGCCGTGGGTGAAATATCCACCGCCGATCTATAAAGATCCGACGGTCTACGCAAATCTCACCACATGCCCATAAAATTCCTTTGTTAGCCTCCGATGGCGATATCCACTGTTGATCTTTAAACAATCCAACGACCATCGCATCGCCGCCCCAATCACCAATCGCAAAGTTTTAATGTGCCACTTTTCAACTCCCCGATTGGCCAACCCCCGATTGAATCCTGGCCGTTGAATCCATAAGAACCAATGGCCAGGATTTTTCCTCTCATCGCCTCTTTGTCCCCGATTGCGCATTCCCAATCTAATCGTGACCGTCGATCTTCTGCCAATCCGATGGTCCACACGCAATCACTACATAAACCCATCAGAGTTTTGGCCCCTACCTTCTCCGATTGCGATTGGATCTCAACCATCCATCCTATTTGATTCGATGGTCCACCTTTCTCCCGCTCATTCATTTAGCCCTTCTGCCTCCACCTCATCTTTAAATCTCCACCGTTGATCTCCTGAGATCTAATGGCTCCTATTCTTCCCACCCATCCACCTGCTCCTCTGCTCTCGCTTTCCCGCTTTTGATCTCAACCATCCATCACGTTGATCATATGACCCACATTCAAACCACCTTCGACTCATCCCCACCTTACCAACCGCGCATCTCCCCTTATTGCGCTCCATCCTGCACCGTCAGATCTCGCAGTCCTAGATCCAATGGCCGAGGAGCATACCGCGTAACTTTGGCATTCGAGCTTTAACAGTTTGAAATCACGCGATATGGGTGGTTTTATTTTTCCACGTGTCGGGCGGCAAGCTATATTGTGTGATTTTGGGAAAATTTAAAAACAATTCTTTTGCCACGTGAAAATAGTAGTTTTCTCCAAAAAACCACTTCCCCCTTTTCTGCCTCCGGAAGCCTATCTGAAGATCCCGACCATTGATCTGTATAGACCAACGACCCTCATTCTATCGCGCATTTCATTCATATTTCTTTCATCGCGCTACCAAAAAGTTTCATCAGGAAATCTCAGCCATTTATCTCCTCCTGAGATCTAACGGTCCATATTCAATCACCCTCCGCCCATGTTGGTCCCACCAGTCAAAGCCCGATTTCATTGCATTTTCATACTTTTCCTTTATATTTCGCCAAAGTGTAAACTTTTAATGTTTTACATTAAAAAGTTTATTCATTCCTTTTGACCCACTAGGGCCATTCCATCAGTTAATCACCACCGTCGATCACCTCCATCTAATCTAATTGGAAGTTCCACAACCATTCCTCCATAAGACCTTCATCAGACCATTTTCTTGCCATTACGTAGCATTTTTCACCATTTTCTCCAATATAGCCAATGTTTTCACTACTGCGCTGCCACTGCCTCAGCCCTCCATAGCATCCACCTCCACTCCCACATGGTTTTCTTAACATTTTTGTGTCTTTTTGTAGGGTTATAGAAGGTGGAAACCGCCATTGCTCATAGTCACCGTCATAGTGACACAGAGTGCAGGGTGCCATTTTTCAGAGCCAGAGATTGCAGAGTGAATGCATGGGAAGGTTGTTGAATTAAATATGTCATTAAAGACCAGTGTTTAACTCCATAAAACCATCCAGAGCCGTTAAAAATCCATTTCCACAGACAGAGACAGTCACAGAAGCGGCAAAGAGTATCATTGAAGAATTAAGAGATTTAAAGCATATTATTGAAGATTTTAAGCTCTAATTCAATGTTTAAAGGGAAAATGTACCAGATTGAAGACTTTATGATTAAAATAGAAGGCATAATGAGGCCTAAAGCATAGAAAACAATATTATCAGTGTCTCACATCAGCAGAAGGTTCTTTCCCAAGAAAGGACAAGTTCCCATACTGTTTTTATGCTACATCGAGTTCTTGAGAAGATCTACACCCTGACAGAATGTCCTAATGCTACCAGAGAATTTTTTATGCAGTATGGCAGACCTAAAAGTCATTTAACTACCTTACTGGTCCCAGATTACTACAGAGTACTGCAGTCGAAAAGTACATCAAAGAACATACCCATGAAGTTAATATCAGCCTGCCGAAGACCACTCTTTCATCCAAAGAGTACTGAATATCAATGCATAGATATTAAGACAGAATGGGCCTCGAGCCCTCTTCTTCTATCTCTATTTTAATGTTTTATTTAAAGTTCTATCTACCTCCTCTGCCTCTCTTTAGCTATAAAACTCATGAAAAAACACATTGTAAAGGTTGTTGATTGGATATCTGTGAATTGTAAGTTGTTTCTCTTGAGATATAGTTCTGTGTGCAAAGTTGTAAAATAGGCTAAGGAGATGATTTTAGACTAAATATAAAGCTATTGGACAATGTTGTATATGACTCGTGTTGCTCTTTAATATGACAAGAAATTTCTTTGGATCCTGATTTAAAGCAGCGGTGATGTTTTCTACCTTTGTCTCTGTTTTCCTTCTGTAATTCATTACATTTCATTTCTCTGGTAAGAATCAGAAATCTAGCTTAGGATATACCCTTGCATGGTACCCTAATGCTCCTGCTCTTCTTATCTTTGATGTTTTCTACTGATTGTGCTATCTGAGAACTAATTCAAGATAATTTAACCAGTGTAGTAGTTGTTATTCACTGCTAACTGATGTATGAATTTATGAATCTATTCTTAGATGTTCTTGCCTGGTTTTAATTGAAATAATTGGGATACTGGGAGTTTATAATGTTGATTCTGTCTTACTAGGGTCTTTTTCAATCAATTGAACCTTTCTAAGTTCCCTTAAGTTGAATGTCGAAGCATTGAAAGTTCAAAGCCTTTCTTTGATCTCAGGCTTCACCTTTGTGTTTAAATATTAAGTGTTTCTTGTTGTTTGAAGAGTTAGCCTTTTAGGGGTTGGATCATAGGTGTTTAAGGCATGCCCTGTCCCTAGATCTGACTCCTAAGTGGTTACCTTGGAGGTTTCCTTGTCATTCTCCTTCTTTCCTCACCATTTCATACCACACTATCATCTTTAAAGATCCTCTGTTTTAGATGACTAGCCCAATTGAAAGCCTTGGATACTTAATAGCAAGTAAAACATTTTATGACTCATTTTCCCAATGGTCTCGAGTGTTCTCTAAATTATCTACCCTTTGCCTAAATCCTCTTTTCTCACCCTTTGTCTTATATTGAACCCTTATTTCATGTTTCCCAACAACCAAACAAACAAAACAAACAACCTTTGTGCCCTACAACTAGCCTAAAATCTTAAAATCAAACTTCAAAGATATATCACTTCTTTGCCTTTATAGAGAGATCCCTCTCTGGACCCAGGAGGGCTAGATCCTGAGGTCCCAAAGTGGTTCTAATGTTGTATTATCTTTTGGTAGAGCCAAACCTACCAAAACATAGGAACCCCAACAACTCCTAAAAGACCCCTCATGGGCATGTGCCACTCATCTATATCTTGTTTTCCCACCTATAACCTCAACACTCTATTTTACCCTTGCCTCACCCCTCCACTTTCCATCTAGGATTACCAAACAACTTGTTCCTTCCCATGTTAACCAAGTTCCTCAAGCATTGATGGTCTCAAAAATATCTTTGTAGGCTCTTTAGATAAATCAAGTACATTGGATTTTGGATCTTCAATACATCAATTTGTCAAATGCTCTGTTTTTACACTTGAAGACCCCAAACAAAGTCTCAATCAAAGACCAGGTCAAAGGATCCTCCCACTAGGTAATTAGGGTTTCACAGGTTGTAGGGTCACCCTTGGTGTTTTAAGAACTGATTTTCCTATGGTATAAACTGGCTCAAATGTAAAATAATATTAGCACATGGTTGTCCAAGAAAGATCATAAAATATACAAGGAGGACTACTTTATCAAGTTCAAGCTCTACAAAGGGTAAATGTGAAGTTTGACACTTCTACGGGAGTGTTAAAGTGATTATCAACAGACAATGGGTAAGGTAAAAGGCCTTCTCCTCAGTAAATACATTCACAACAAAGAGAGAGGAAGCAGTTTGTGTTCAAGAAGAATCGGGGTTTCTAAGCCTGATTGGGCCAATAGTGTGCCCAGCAAGTATCCAATGCAGCAAATGACATGGAGGAGGCACACCAAGAAAACCAAATATGAAGAGAATTTTTTTAGAAATTATAAATGAAATATGGAAAATGGTGAGGTCAGGTTCAAGGTAGAAAAAAGGAAAGTTTTTAGGGTTGTTTTTGCGCCAATATGAATAGATCAAATGCTCAGGCTAATATAAGGTCAACTTCATGTCTCCAAAAAGTTATCACCAAAGAGTAGAAAGGTAAACTCAATGTTTTTATGACACCTGAAAAACATAAATGGCCAGAGGAGAAGGTAGCAAGCATGATTTTCAATTCCATAGTGTTAGTCAAAGGTGATTTTATCATGCCTAAAATCAGTGAGAAAGGTGAAGCCAAGGTTTTCAGTCACCTGTCATGCATAAGATACTTTGAGCTCCATGTAGAAATTTGAATAACTGATATATTATTCACCGAGATTCTCCTGATCACACACTATTTTAGCTTCATGCATAATACAGAATCTCTTCTACCATTGATCATCACATGCGGAAATAAAATCAATTGCATGCATACATTAAAACCACAAACAATCACACATATGAACACAATATTTAATGGGAAATCTTAAAGCTAAAAACCCCAACTATCTGTATATTATATGTCATGGAGATCATGTAACAATCATAGTACAAAATCTCCTCACAAGCTCTCATGCACACCCTCAATTGCTACACACTATCAAGCTAGATCTAGCAAAACACATGCTCCAATCTTTTTCCACTTGATAGCCAGCCTCTATTGCGTAATCAATGCTATGGGATGGCTTCATTAAATAGATAAACCACCTGGCTTGTACTGTGCAATCCTCATGGGCTTCTCCACCTATCTGTGTGTTGCAAATAGCAACAGTATAGTCACAACTGATAGTTAACCTGCTCTTTCACCTACTTCTGCACTGGTCTCCACTGAAACTTTCCATGCACTGAAGTTAACTGATGCATTCTTTAGTTTATTAATGAGTTTATAATTAGTGAATTAATTAATAACTAATTCACACCACTCTTACTAATTGTATCAATTAGTTAAACTGAATACAAATAGCTCAACTATGTTTAGATTAGTTAAACTGAATACAACTCCACTAACTTCCTCAATCAACTCCACCAAAATCTGTCACATGAGTTCTAAGTAAAGTATCTATGCAATAGCTCCACTTAACCCTCAAGAATAGTGTAATTCCTTCTTTCAGCTCCTGTGCCACATCTGTGCACTTAACTGAAGTGCTCCAAGAGAATAAGATAATGTTTATAGTCCAAATATTATTAAGAGCTAATAATATTCGACATATCTATTTTTAGACTGGCAATCTAAAAATAGATTCTGCCCAGTATGTCTAAAAATAAAAGTCCATCTATTTTTTCCGACTTGACTAACCATCCATAAATAGCATCTTGCAACTCATAGAACATGATCCATATGTCTAAAAATAAACATAGTCTAAAAATTGACTTTGCGCCAAAAATAGCTTGCGGGCCCACTTAGTGAAGGCGACTCATTCCACTAAGCTCATCATCTTGTTGCAATCTCAACACTCCCTCTCAACAAGATAAGGATTATCTTCTACCCCTATCCTACCCTTGTGGTATTCAAATTTTCTCCTGGTGAGCGCCTTCGTCAAGATATCAGCATCCTGATCCTCCATGGGAATGTATGAAATTAACATGATATTCCGCTACACACAATCTCTGATATGATGATACCGGATGTCAATGTGTTTAGATCTATCATGAAATACTAGATTAATTGAGATTTTGATGCCACTCTGATTATCACAATAAATCACAGTAGGATCCAAGTGTGAACCAAACAACTCGACCAGGATCTTCCTCATCCATATAGCCTCGCATGCAGCCAAACTTGCTGCCATATACTCGACCTTTGCTGAACTGAGTTCCACGGATCTCTGCTTCCTGCTGTACCAAGAAACTACTGTCGAACCAATACTGAAAATCCCTCCAGATGTGCTCTTTATGTCCGTTGGTCTCCCTGCCCAATCTGCATCCGTGAAGCCACACAGCTTCACCTCATCCAATTGTCTGTACCATAATCCATATCTCGATGTGCCTCTGAGATATGTGCCTCTGATATATCTCAATACATGCTTGCCTGCCTTCCAGAAGAGCTTGGTTGGGTTAACCATAGCTTGTGAAAGCTGGTTAACAACATAGCATATGTCGGGTCGTGTATTGACCAGATACATAAGCGACCCTACCAACTATAGATAAATAGTGGCATCCACTACCTCCGCTGAAGGAGCATCCTCCTTCCTCCATCCACCAGGAAGAGGAGTATCAACAGGCTTGCAACCATGCATGTTGAACTTCTCCAGTATCTCCCGGGCATACTTACCCTGAGAAACAAACAGTCCACCACTGCGCTGCCAAATTTCCAATCCCAGGAAATAATGAAAGAGGCCCAAGTCCTTCATCTCAAACTCCTTTTCAAGATCAGCCTTGCATGAGTGTATCAACAGTTCATCACCTATCAAAATAAAATCATCTACATAAAGTACAATGATCAGCAACTTACCCTCCACCACAATCTGGTATAGGTTTGAATCTTCCTCACTCTTGGAGAATCCAAGTCCGGTGAAATAACTGTCTATCTGTGTGTACCAAGCACGAGGTGCTTGTTTCAACCCATACAGTGCTCTCTTGAGCCTGCACACATGCGACTCACTGCTGAAGATCTCGAAACCTTCAGGCTGCTCTATGTACACCTCCTCCTCAATGACTCCATTGAGGAACGCATTCTTCACATCCATCTGATGAATGTGCCACCCCATCTACACTGAGAGAGCAAGAATCGTCCGTATGGAAGAATACCTTGCGACAGGTGCAAATGTCTCCTCATAATCGATCCCCTCAATCTGTGAAAAGCCTCGGCAACAAATCTTGCCTTATACTTCTCCACACTCCCGTTAGCTTCCTACTTCACTTTGTAGATCCATCTCTAACCCACCACTGATTTCCCCTCCGGTCTGGGGACAATCTCCCATGCACTGTTTCTGATAATCGAATCATAATTTTCCACCATGGCATCTACCCATGCGGGGTCCTCCATATCTTCCTTGAAAGAGGATGGCACTGTCACGATACACTTGCTCATAAGAGCCATGTATCCAGTATACCAGTCAGGTGACTGTCTCTATTTGCGCTGTGGTGTAGGTGCTCCTACAACCTTCTCTGCATCTTGAGCCAGTCGCTTAGCTTCTGTAGTGTGCTTCCGCCCTCTGATGGTTGGCACTGCTTGAGTGGTCTCTTCCACTCCATGAACCTCATCTTGTGGCTGATCCACATCCTGATACTCATCCTTATGAAATAATAGCTCCTCATTTTCATGCAAGTGTGGCTCCCTCTCAAGCAAACACTTCATGGCTTTCTCCTCATGAAATTTGATATCCCATCGCACAACAGTCATGTGACTGTCTGGAAAATAAACACGATAGTTGTGGGGCGTATTAGTTGTACCCCATAAATATCCCAACCTCTACTATTGGCTCCAAAATTTTCCGGCATCCTTCGTCACATGAATGTAAATGTGAACCAAAAATCCTCAAATGGGAAATATTATCGCCAATACACGAAAACGCCTCCTCGGGTGTACTCATGCCAAGTATCCTATGAGGACAACGGTTCTGCACATATACTGCAGTATTGCATGCCTCTGCCCACAAGTGAATGGGTAGGCCCTGATCATGCAACATCGCTCGTGCATCACCCACGATCGTTCTATTCTTCCACTCAGCAACCCCGTTCTACTGTGGGTTATGAGGTGCTATTAGCTCTCTTTGAATTCCTTTTGTGCTGCAAAAGTCCTTGAATTTTCCAAAGATGAATTCACCACCATTGTCACTCCTTAGAGCCTTCACCTACTTCCCCGATTATTTTTCAACCAGTGCCTTGAACTCACAAAACTTTGAGTATGTCTCGCTCTTCTTCTGCATGAAGAAGATCCGACACTTATGAGAAAAATCATCAAAAAATATCACATAATACATGTGCTTTGCTGTCGAAGCTACTGAGAAAGGTCCACACACGTCTGTGTGAATTCTCTCAGGGATCGTCGTGGCGCGAATATCCTTCTCGTGAAAGGTGGCTTTCACAGAATTTCCCAAGGTACACCCCTTGCACTGATCTGACTGCGCAAGAGTGCCTTTAGGAAGCCCAGTAGAAATCTGTTGCAGTATCTTCAAAGCTCCATGGTGAAGGTGGCCCAATCTCCGGTGCCACAACTCGCCATCATCCCAGCTCACCACTCCTTCTGCCTTTCCTACCATTGCGGCACAACCATCTACCTAAAATTGATAAAGGTTCTTAACTTGAACCCCTATCCTCCGGGTCTCACCAGTTTCCTTACTACGCAGGAAAGCCTTTCCCTTGCTAAAGACAACACCATATCCCTTGTCTTCTAACATTGCCACAGAGATAAGATTCTTATTCAATCCTAGAACATACATCACTTCCTTCAATAGGAGGGGTTTACCAGACTCCCTCTGAAAGGAAATGGTACCGATACTGGTCACACTGTATCTACCATCATCACCCATCTCGATGTGCACTCCAAGATCTTTCACATCCAGATCAGTAAAAAAATCTCAATCTCCTGTCATGTGAAAAGACACACCACTATCAAGAAACCACACTGATCCCGTCATACTTGAGACCAAGCATACGATCAGCGAAAAATCTAGCTCAAACTGCGAGGCTAAGGCCTCTCCAGCTGCAGTTCCAACAGCCTGCTTATTTTTCTTCTTATGTGGACAATTAGTGGCGTAATGTCCGTGTTGGTGACAGTGAAAGCACTTCACCTTGGACATGTCCTGCTTCTTGCCTTTCACACCGGATTGAGAAGCTTTCTTGCTCTTACCCTTATTTTCTTTGGTAGCTAAATTACAATTCTCTTCATCAGAGTTCTTTGATGAAGATCCATCCCTGGTACTCCGCCTTATCTCCTCTTGCACAAGATCCGACCAAAGTCACTCCCATCCTGGCAATTTATCCCGACCATTGACAGAGTCCTGATAGGAATGCTAACTCTTTGGAAGCCCAAGGAGAGCCAAGCTCACCAAGTCCTCATCATCAACAGTAACCCCCACACTTCCCAGCTCATCTCTGCATTGGATGAACTTTGTGAGGTACTTGGGCATATTTTCGCCTTTCTCCATTTTTATGTTCCTGAGTTTGTCCTTGAGCGCCAACTTCCTCTGATCGCTCTTGCTTTGGAATAAGTCTGTCAAAGCTTTCCACAACAAAAATGGAGAAGCCTTACCATGAAGTATGGATACTATGTGATCCTTCACACCTTCCAACAGAATCCTTCGACACTTTGTTGTCTTCTTTTTCCATGCGTCAAGTACGGCAGCATCACTAGAAGTAGGCTTTGGAATTTCTGCATCTATGAAATCCTTCAACCCATTGTCATCCAGCACTGCCTCCATCCTGTCCTTCCATGGAATATAATTCAAGCTGCCCTCAAGGGCATACTCCAATCGCAATTCATTGAAAGACATCTCAACTTCGACACCAAGAAAACACTGCTACAAATTCGAATTCCAC
This sequence comes from Pinus albicaulis, assembly GCA_034641835.2. Lineage (NCBI taxonomy): Eukaryota > Viridiplantae > Streptophyta > Pinopsida > Pinales > Pinaceae > Pinus > Pinus albicaulis. The sequence continues at coordinate 118,097,375 of CM076569.1, forward strand.
CAGCACAAAACTCAACCGCTTCAATGTTTTGCAATTGCTCCAATGATCAATATCGCTCTGATACCATGTAGAAATTTGAATAACTGATATATTATTCACCGAGATTCTCCTAATCACACACTATTTTAGCTTCATGCATAATACAGAATCTCTTCTACCATTGATCATCACATGCGAAAATAAAATCAATTGCATGCACACATTAAAACCACAAACAATCACACATATGAACACAATGTTTAATGGGAAAGCTTAAAGCTGAAAACCCCAACTATCTGTATATTATATGTCATGGAGATCATGTAACAATCATAGTACAAAGCTCCTCACAAGCTCTCGACACTACCCTCAATTGCTACACACCATCAAGCTAGATCTAGCAAAACACATGCTCCAATATTTTGCCACTTGATAGCCAGCCTCTATTGCATTTTAAATGCTATGGGATGGCTTCATTAAATAGATAAACCACCTGGATTGTACTGTGCAATCCTCATGGGCTTCTCCACCTATCTGTGTGTTGCAAATAGCAACAGTATAGTCACAACTGATAGTTAACCTGCTCTTTCACCTATTTCTGCACTGGTCTCCACTGAAACTATCCATGCATGGAAGTTAACTGATGCATTCTTTAGTTGATTTATGAGTTTATAATTAGTGAATTAATTAATAATTAATTCACACCACCCTCACTAATTGTATCAATTAGTTAAACTGAATACAAATAGCTCAACTATGTTTAGATTAGTTAAACTGAATACAACTCCACTAACTTCCTCAATCAACTCCACCAAACTCTGTAACATATTATTAAGAGCTAATAATATTCGACATATCTATTTTTAGACTGGCAATCTAAAAATAGATTCTGCCCAGTATGTCTAAAAATAGAAGTCCATCTATTTTTTCCAACTTGACCAACCATCCACAAATAGCATCCTGCAACTCATAGAACATGATCCATATGTCTAAAAATAGACATAGTCTAAAAATAGACTTTGCGCTAAAAATAGCCTGCGGGCCCAATTAGTGAAGGCGACTCCTTTCCACTAAACTCATCATCTTGTTGCAATCTCAACATTCCAAGGCCATTTCAGGTTTCCCATAGTCACCTGTTATCAAAAGTGTTAAAAAGATATCAACAAAACAAAGAAAGTCAACCTTGTGACTCAAACAAAATCTGCAGAACAAGGAAGTAAAGAATATCAGTGAGCAAGGTTTAAATTATCATTTCAGGCACTTGCAAATCAAAAGTGGCCAAAGAAGGTAAAAGGCATAGTTTAAATTCATAATGCATGCCAAAGGACAGTTTTTGAAGATGTTAATGTGTGAAATCCCCAGAAGATGTTCAAATGATCTTATTATGCTTCAAGGGGGAAACAAGAAGGTCAAGATCATCATCTTACCGAGCCTGCATACAAATAGTGTTAAAAGTTAGTGAAAAAGATGAGAAAATAGAGCAAGTTTCATCACTCATGCAATCCTACAAAGCATAAAGTCAAGGAATCAGTGACGAAATAATATCAATGAAAAGTGACAAAGGCTTGAAAAACATTAGAAAAGTAGGTTTCATGCTTAAATTAAAGTTTCTAAGCCTATTAAGGTCCTCTCCACCCTTCAGCAAATCATTTTTCACTTTCAAAAAATGTCAAAAGTATCAAGGAGTGGAAACTGTGGGTTTTTTAGGCGGGAAAGTCTACACGGCATTGCATGTTCAGGAAGGCACTGCATGCCTAGAGTTGTGCGCTGCGTGCCTGGGATTTTTCCTCATGCATTTTTTTTTCTGCACTGCGCACCTCTGAGTATGTGCTATGCATTTGGTCGAATGTTGTGTGTTCACCCGACAGGCCCGGTATACCCGACAAAATAACTTTGGCGCTGCGCGCTCGGCACACAGCGCTGCGTGCAACCCAACCCGACAGCTCGTTCAGCGCTGCGTGTAGCCTGACCTAACACCTCTATCGACCTAACTCGCCAGTGAACCACTACGCGTTCCACCTGACCTGACAGCCTGTTTCAGCACTGCCCGTTTGGCTAGGAGGACCTCGACAACACTTCAACACTCAGAAACCCTCAAAATTGCTCCAGGTCATCATCAAAGGTTCTCAAGCATCGTTAAAGGGTAAGTGCATCTCATCAAACCTTCTCCAAGTTCTTTGTCATCAGTTGATTGAGGGAATGAAGAACTAAGGAGGAAAACCTAATTTCATGCTAAAAACACTTATTAAGCCTCCTTCATCTGCAAAGAAAGAAATATCAATTGAAACAGGCGTGAATTAGAGTGGTTGCAGTGGTTTGAAATTGATCATCCATCCAAGCTAAAAAGAGCTTCGTCCCTTGCATTGCAGATAGTTTGACCTCACATTGCCCTCTTTCATTTCAGTTTGACATAAGTGCTAAGTGTGTCCAAGCAGAGTTTTTGTTTACAAATCAGCAGAGGAGGTCATCAAGTTTTTCCTAGCCTCTCATAGAGCTTGTTATACCTACACACTTTCTCATCCTTCACCTGCAGAATTTCCCTTACATTACCACTTCATTGCCCTCTTTCGCATTCATTTCACAAGCAGAGCTAGGGTTTGGTTCAAAATAAGAGTGTTCACAATGTCAAGAGAAGGAGGAAATGGTAGTGGTGAAGAAGGCCAAGTGCCAAGGAGGCATCAACACATAGGTGGGAGGATTAATAGGTTTGAACCTCAAAACACAATGGAACTTAATGCCTCTCCTATGGCTGTCACATGTTTCCAAAATGTGGGTTTTTTTCATTTTTGTAAAAGAGTACAACAGGTACAAAGTCATCCTGAGCTGACTAGGATCTTCATCCTTAACCTACATGAGAAACAAGCCAATCCTGTAGGGGTAAACTTTGAGCTGTCATCAGATGCCATTGCTATTGCCACTGGGATACCTAGTGTTGCTAAAAAATGGTTCAAATAGGGAAATTTAGACATAAGCCACTATGATCCATTCCTCAAATCTAGGTACAAAGACTACAATAAATCTATATTTACTTTTTCACATTTGCTTGAGAGGTATGCACCCATGATGAGGTTCATTATGAAATAATTCACATGTGAGGCAAGGTTTTCTAGGCTTTATTCCTATCACATCAGATTGCTCATGCACTTCACTAGGGTTAAGATGCTGAATTTTCCCTACTATCTCTACAGGAGTATTGACAAGATGTATTATATTGTACAAAAGAGAGACCTTTCACAACAAATGCAGAGCCTCTTTCACCATTATCTCATCAAGATGGTTGTGATGAATCAATTGGAGAAAAAGGGTATTCCATGGGAGGTTTTCATTGTCCATGAGGTCTTCACAAACCCACAACCCCATCCTCAGAAAAATGTGCCCTCATCATCTCATCCTCCTCTCCTTACTCCTCGATTACCTCCTGATGAGCATGTTTCACCATGTACACATGTTCCTTCACCTCAAGACAACCCTCCTTCATCACCCTCTCCCAGTTCATCAGGCAATGAGGAAAGTGAAAATGAAAAATAAAGTGACCATGAAGGAGAGGGTTGTTGAGCCCAAATTAAGGTATGTTCTCACCCTGTAAGTACTTCAAATTATGTTATAATTTCAGGAGAATTCCTCTTCATATTAACAATAAAGAGAATAAAATATTATGAAAACGAGAACAATTAGACTAATGATGAAAATGATGTTTTTGTAATATAAAATTAACTTCTCTTATCTCCGCATGCAGGAAGGCATAATGGCAGGACCAATGGGAAACAAAAGCTAACAAACGGATGCAAACATATGAGATCCCGGTAACAACCAGCAGCCGGCAGAAGGCAGATAGACGAATTCGAGTCCAAGAACTCAAACGACAGCCACGGGTAGCGGGCTGTCTTTTGGAAAATACTTTTGCATTTTTGAAATCGCCTTTAAAAGGGTGAAGGATGGACAAGAAGGGGAGTCAGAGAAAGGATAGGAAATTCATTCTGTAATCAATGCATCAGAAACACTCTGTCTAATTGTATTTTTGTAACATCACTGGATGTAATATAGAGCTTTGAACAATAATATTTTGAAGTTTTTACTGCGCTAGGGCTTTTGGTGGTCTGGGCCCAACCTATGGAAGTTCCACGCAAGTTTTCATACTCTATGTAGTTGCAAAACCAACGCTTAAGTATCTGATGTAGTTGTAAAGTATATTTCCATTCAATAAAGTTACAGTTCTCTTTCTTCAATATTGTTAGAAATCACATTCTTGAATTGGGACAATTGCAATCGTATTTTCCGACTTGTGGAAATATTTCATTATCAGTAGATAGTTCCAATTATTTTAATACCATTTAATTTGAGTTACAGATCATAGAATAAGTTTATTTTGATGTTATCTGTCTTTATGAATTACATTCTTCTTTTAGCATAACGAAGCGTTCAACCGTCGATCAATGTTGATTAATTAAGTCATAAAAAGAATTCCACTGCAAAATTACTTGAATAATTGTTGTACGATTTATTTAAATCTCTTTAGTTATAATTTTGTTCCATTACTGCTCAGCTATTTATATTGATGTTCCATTACTGCTCAGTTAGCTAGACTGTTGATTCAATTCAATTCATGAACTTGTTGTATTATAGCTTAACAGGGTTATACCATTAGAAATCTAGTGTTATTACGGTTATTTTTAAGAGTTCGTCTTTTGGAACATGAATTTGATTACATTGAATATCAGCATATTCCAAGACATTTAAATACATTAGCAGATTCAATTGCTTCTAGTATGATAAATAGACATTTGCAATAATCAAAACAGTAAATCAAACGCATTCATATATGTACACAGATAGCCGGCAAATAGTGATATATCATAGTATAGGAGTGTTTTCAAAAAATATACATTGTCTTCGATCATAGGTTGGAAACACCTTATGATCGGCAAAAAATGATAACTCAAAAGTCAAAATATGAGTCTACACGATCATCCCATCACTGATGATGATCACGATAAGAAACCACTGCTCGGGCCACCCTACATAGGAACCTCCTAAAAGGTCCTGGAACTCCAATCACATATCTCTGCAACCTGAGAGGAATGTCATCTATGCTCGTCTCTGGAATATCTAGAGTCAAACGCTCTAGATGATGCTCTAAATCAGTCAAAATCTTCGATGATTGGCCTGCTGGGGCTGGTGCAGCCACAACTGGTTGTCTTCTCTCGTAAGGTTGGAGATGGGCTGGTTTTTGTAGACCCACATCTGTATTCAAAAAAAATTTGGTTATTAGTTTTCAAAGACGATAAAAAATTAAAAAAAAATAGAATTTAGCAAACATTGAAAAATTATTATACCTGACTCATCCCACTGTTCCCCTGCTGGGAGAACCATCTCTCGGTCGCCACGAAAATCTATCCCGGCGTATGGAAAGTCCTCTATCACAAAAATTTGGCGATCCAGCCAACAAAAATATGAAGAAGGAAATCGCACAATCTCAGTACCCTCAATAGCATGACGAGCCATCAATGCGGACCAACGAACCATTCTCGGTTCTCGAAATCAATCGGCATCAACAGCAATACTCTGTGGAGCTAACATGGGGATCCTCTCTAGAGCAAAAGAAACAACAATGGATCTGTATCCAAAGTTATTCAGTTTCCCATTTTTTGCTCTGGTTAGTTGGCCTTTTACATTAGCCAACACAGCTTCACACCAGTTAAAGATAGTGCCGTGAAAACAGTCCACGGCAATATGCATTTGGGAACCAGTAGCTACATGAAGCGCAACACTCCCACACAGTTTGGTAACAGTAAAAGCAATAACTTTCAATTCAGGACGGATGATGTGTTTTATGTCAATCCGTTTGTCACGAGGATTTTCCTGATCATTGCAAAATTCTAGTTGGAGATTAGCGACAGACTGGCCACCTGGCCTAGTCCCAAACAAAGAAACTTGTTCGCCCCTCTTGGACAAACCAGTTAAGAAATATATATCCTCTAGCTCAATTTCGAGTCGGTGGCCACCAATAAAGAAGCACTGGTCCTGCACATTCCATCTGTTCACCAACCATGTCAGGAGTTCTACTTGTGCCCTCATGCCTGAAGTGGCCCAAAATTTGTACAAGCCACATGCTCTTAATGCCCGTTGTGTGGGAAAATGGAGTATGGCGACTTCATCCACTTCCTCGTGCTCACGTTCTCACTAGATCACCATCTTGTCAATCGTACAATGAATAACAAGACAAGTTAGAATAGTCTTATTTGAAATTTTTTGGCAAACAAATGAGAAATAAATGTTTTAAATCCAACCGCGCGGGTACCGCACCTACGCTTTGTAAACAGTGCGTAGATACGCATGCGTACTGTGTGCCGGGTGCGGAACCCACGACTTTTTTCTTATAGAAAAAATTCGGGGTCCGCAGGTAACGTGTGTCACACCTGCGGACCCCGCGGGCGAATTTTTAACCACTTTTTGCCCAAAAAATACAAACTAAAGCCTAAAAAAAAATTTGAAACGGATGAAAAAAAAGATTGAGAGGTTGTGGATTACCTGGTACTGACGCTTCTCGATTCCAACGGATGGATTTTCCAGAATCTTCACAGGAACTTTCTTACCCAAAAGCTTTTTACTTTTCACTCTGGAACTAAACGGTAAAAATGAAATTGAAAAAGTCCTTTTTATAAGTTTTTTCGAATGGATGAATTTTTAATTTATTTAATTTTCACTTTAAAAGGGTATTTTTGAAAGCATTTTTACTTATCTTAAACAGGTATGTGTAATGTTTCAAGTTTTTTGTGCAGAAACTGGATTTTTCAGGAGAATTGATCGTTTTTCAACAAAGAGCATACTTTTATCACTTTTTCGGACTCTTTCAAAAATTTTACGAAAAAGAGAAACATTGGAGTCAATTTTGGTTATTTTCAAGACTCGTTAAACTCATGAAAATCCCGGCATCATTTTTCTATTTTTCATTCTCATAAAACATATAAAAATGTCGAGTTCTTTCCATCTTTTCCTGCTCGTAAATTAAATTGAAAGTCGGCCATATGAGTACATTTTTATCCCTTTTTCGAACTCGTTCAAACTTACAAAAAAAGCGAAACCATGGAGTTCTCTTTTAAGCCCTTTTCATACTCTCTAAAAATGAAAATATTGCCGAGTATTTGACTATTCGAACTGGTTAAAGTAAATGAACAGTCGTCCCTTCAGTATAAGTTTACCCCTTTTACGGAATGAAACTGACTATTTACGAAAAAGGTATACGTTGAATAATTACGGTCAATAGAGTTCTCTCCCGCATTATTTTATCCTTTTTCGGGCTCGAGAGACTAAATTTACGAAAAAGTACACCCACGGAGTTTTCTTAAGTTTTTCTTCTGACTCCCTAAAACTGAAAAACACCGAGTTTCTCCTATACTTGACTCGTTAAAACTTAACATTAAAGGACCTGTTTAATTTTCAACAAGAACGAACCACTCCTTCTTAGGGTTCGAATATCAAACTAAGATGGACTCATCCGAAGGATGAGCTTATAATCAAGAAAATTTTATCCTCCTCAGGCTTGTCAAAAATAAAGAGGTACTTGCCAGAAATGGTGGGGGAAAAAGAGAGAAAAATGGGCGTGTTTGTTATATTTTAAATTTTTCGAAAATTCAATCAACCACTCTTGAACACGACACTTTCATTCACCTGGGTTGGGAAATCCTTTGCCTAACAGTTAATCAAACTACATTGAAAGTCTTCAGCTGGTTTCTGGGTATTATCTTTGGGTCAATTGTTACCAAACCATCTGCAGTGTCGTTATGTGTTCAAGAGGACAGTTCAAATAAACCATTCATCTGCAAAATATCTGTCATCCATTATTGACCATCCCTGAGTCAGTCCTTGCCAATATATTTTCAAATCTTGATCTATGATTTCGTGTTGTGGGCTTGCCTACGACAGATCACTTTCTATCGACATCAGCACATTATCTAGGAAGTTGATCCAAAAATTGTCAGTACCTTGAAATCTGCATGCCTCAATGGCAGGTTTCTTGCCTTCGACGACAAGTTGCATCATTGACCTTCGATCAAATGATTCCGTGACATGTTCAACTTCAGCTCATTCATTCACATTTCATGGATTGTACTGGGTACTTTGAGAATCATTGACATTACTGGTGGTTACTCTCACACTTTTTAACAGTTTACATCAATGACTAGTAATCAAGTGGTTTCTACCATGTTCGACTTCAACACATTTATTCACATGGATAGAATTGTACTAGTTCGAGATGCGGAAATCAAGACCCTGGATCTAGTTTCCACCATCCAGGCTGCGAGGAATTTTATTATTATACAGTAGACTATTCATTACAGATGGCTACGCCCATGCTGTGTCTACGCTATTGATGTAATATTAAAATCATTCCTGTATCAGAACAATTTGAGTTGAGTTAGTTTCTAGTTAGTTTTAATCTGAGTATGGGAATGCCTACCTCAGTGATGACATATATATGTATATATTTTGCATTGAATGTTTTTACAGGTTCCGACTGGGGTGTCCACAGGATGATCTTTGAAATGATAAAGTACTGCACTCTTCATATATGATAGACTTCAGCTTCATCTATTCCAGACTTTTCACTTTAGGGGGCAATTTGTTACACTAAAAACTGTCATCCTGACATTTTGCTATGAGTATGAGCTCATTATTACTCATACTTCCTCCTTTTGCAAGTCTAACATATCAGCTCCTCATGTCAAGCTTTCAAAATCAGAGAAAAGTTCCTAAAAATCCCCTAAACATTGGTATCGCACTTTCTCTATTCATTTCCTGCGGTCCCGCACCTAACGTTTAGCTCGCCTGCGGAACCATACCGCACGTTCTTTGTGTTATGGGCGCGGACCTCTGTAAAACTCAAAAAGGCGAGAAAGTAAAGATAAAAAGTTGATTTCAAATGAATTCTAGAAGATTCTAGATGGGAATTTTCGGGAATGGATACGCTTTGAGAAGGTTCATGCATCCCTCACTTGATGGAGCTAACCGCTTGATGTAAGGAGCTAATCCCTTTGAAGGAGGATTCTATCCCTTCATATTTGGAACAGAAAACCTTCTCTCTTCCACTATAAAAAGAGGCCTTGGGTAGCCTCAAAGGGAGTTCAAGCTTTAAGATATTTGAAGTTAAATGCTGTTGAGATTCAGACTTAGTTAACTAAGACTTTCTGTGAGGTTAAATCACTCACTTCTATCCGTCTTGGTTCAAAGAGTGCAATGCTTGTCAAAGTAGAAGAGATTCCTGCTTCAGACCCCAGGAGGACCTGCACGACATCAAGGCACAGGTTGTAAAGGTTTTCTTTTATTTAAAGTTAATACAAATATACTCATTTCTCTCATTAAACTGTCTATTCATGGTTTATTTCACAAATTCCTTGATCATTATGATGAGTATGATTTATAATAATGTATATACAGGTGCTATGTAATCTTTTTTCTTGTTTGTGACTGCAGATTCATGAGGAACGTTCTTTCAAGTGCACAGGAAGGACTTCAATGAGATCAATCAAGCGCATGGCATAAGGTAGGCCTTACACCTATATAGCATTTTTATGAATCTTATATGCTTAGAGAGAGATTAGTATAATTGGCTTTTTGTTGCTAGTTACTTTTAGTACTAGATAGATCGGTCTTGTCCGCAAGACGGATTAATCTACACAACATGGTGTTCTAAAATAACGATACAAGAGTGATAGTACCATTAGAACCTGCGGAAGGTAACCGCTACATTGAACCAGTACCCAAGGAGGAAGATGTGGACTATATCTATAAGTTAACTGTGTGGGATGTAGTCAACTTGACAATGGATGAAGTACTTTGCGGGGAGGAGGATAATGAATGCTTATCTGATCCCGATGAGGAGATAGATAATTGGTAGAACCAGTTACATAATCTCTCTACGTTGCGTTATCTTCGGGTCACAAAATACTTCCGCTGCATCTCCTCAGAGGTAAGGGACCTACCTTACTTTTACAGCTCAGGTAATGTTAAGGAATTCTTACAAGTATTCAAAGTTTCAATCCCAAGGGAACAAAGGCTATGGGTCGTTAAACTAGCCATGCGTAAGAAACCTACGCGATGGTGGGACACCCAGAAGGAAGCATTCCAGGATTGGGAAGAGTGTCGTGCTATGTTGACCTTGAGCTTCGAAGGACAAAAAACTCTTTAGGATACTGACACGATAGCATGGAGTAAATCGCACTTGTATATGGCACCTGAACTACCCACGTGGGACCTGAAGGAGCCAGGGATAATCGACTATTGCGGCCTAACCCCAGAAGAAGGTCAGGCTGACCCACGAGCTACTTCCAACTTAGGGCTGCATATAGGCACCAAACTGATGCAGCCACGGGAAAGTAGAACTAAAATGCACTCTACACCTACTATCAGTACAAAAAGTAGAGCTCTAATCTATCCGGTAGCCCCGACAAAAAAAAAATAGCTGCAGTTAACCCTCTTAAAACTATAGCCCCTCTTAAAACCTCACTTACAGTGACGATAAGGTTCTCATGGGATAACGCATGCCAAGAAAATTTGTCGTTGGTCATAAGTTACCTAGAAAGCAAGCCTGTGTTGGGGGAGGATGTGCAGAAGACGCAGATGATTGACCCTAGCGTAGAAGATAGGCCAAGCACACAGGGGATGCGAAAACTAGCCGTTGGAACAGTGACAGTCAGTAAAAAGAAAAAGTTACTGTTAAAAGGAGTGGCCTCCAGGCATTTAATGAAGCAACTTTTGGGGATTTTTTACCGTTTTCTGGGGGATACATCTCAGATAAATTTTACCTTACCGTTGCACGATTGTGGGTATTATAGAAGGCATAGGATATTTCAGCGAGAGGTTCCACCTCACTTGCATAGCTTGCACTCACCATTTTTCTCTTGGAAAAACTTGAGCAATCAGATTTCCCATATATGCACTATCCCTCTCATTTTTGGTCAACCTACTCCATCTGATAGTAGTCACCGAGGGCTGGGATTCATCTTTCACACTATAATATTCCAAAATTTGCAAGCAGCAAATTGGAATATTAATTTTTTCCTATATCATCTAGGAGGTGAATAAAATGGGTAAAAGGCCCATGAGTAGCAATAAAATCCCTCATATCATGAAAGAGATCTATGGAGTAGCTTGATTCTACACCTTCCAGTGTGAAAAGGGGCAATTGCATGAGGACAAGGTCAAGTTTGACCAAGTCAACAGTGCTGCCTAAGAGGTGTAGCTTGCATGAGAAGACAACGAAGTTTGAGAGGGAGAAATATTATTTGTGGAAGAAACCCCAATGTGTGGGGTCCGGGGCAAATAGACATTCACTTGCATAAAAGGAGGAAGAGGTAGCCATAGTGAGACATCTTTGTGCATTTGATTATTTGTCTGATTAGACTATTTGCAGTCTCTGGTTGTTTAGCTGAGTTGCAGTGCTGTTTAGCACGAGGGATTCCTATTTAGGAATTTCTGTCCTTCTTGAGAGGCCTCTTGAAGGATTGCGCTTCATTTCTCCACATCTTGGCTCAAGTTCAAAGCCACTTCCATCATTCATTGCGTTATTTCTGCTGAAGTATAATGTAGTGTTGCTGGGTGTTGCAGTGGAGGGTTCCACCACACATTTCCTTGGCTCATCTGTCATAGGAGGGAGCTTGTATTCCTCCGAGAGGTTAGTGAAGGAGGTTTCAGAGCTTATTTTCATATCTTGGCATCAGGCCAAGAATCTCCTATCATAGACAGCGCAGTCCCTTCTCTAGACTGTGTTATTTCAGTGCACACTTGCAGTGAGGGGTTGCACCATTAATTTGGAGGCAAGATCTTTAGTGCTAGGATTAGCCTTGCACTTGAGAGATCCATTGGAGGAGGTTGCTGCATATTAGACATCTTATTCAGCCATCTCCATATTGTTTTAGTTTTGTTTTGCAGCTTCTACCCTGCAACTCTGACATTTCTACAGATTTTCCATTTTCATGTATATTGTAGTCAATCCTTCCAAGGATTGTGTATTATTGTTGTATCACTGTTTCCAGGGGTTGAGAGCTTGCTCTCCCTCATTTCTTGAGATGATATTTTCATATCATTACATTTCCATTTATTATGTTGCAGTGTCTCATATAAACTGCGCAGTATAGTTTGGGCACAATTTGTGTAGCAGTGTTTGTCACTTTTGATGTACATGTCTTATTGAGGCTTTCATTGCCAAGCTTGAGGGATTTATTCCTCAAAGCATTGTAGTCTTTTACTACTATATTATACATTTATCAGCTATCTACATCTTCATGTGTAATGGATCATTAAAATAATGTTGTGTAATCAATCCTTGTTCTTGTATTGTTGCAGTCCCCTCATCGGGCACTTTCTAAGGACAACTATATGTGGGAGAACTGTTTAACCCACCTAGAAGGATTTCTTTGGAGCCATCTCTTGGATTTCAGACTTATACACATTAATCTAAGGGATCCAGGTCTTGGTTTCAATTCCTATAGTAGCGATTACTGGAAAATGCATTTTCCAGTCATGCCTTGCTAGCTGTTCCAGATTTGGGATATTACAGTGGTATCATAGCATAGTCTTGGCTCAGCCTGTGAGTCTAAGCCCAAGAGATCAGAAGATTGAAGAAAATGGGTTTCATCGCATCATATTTTAGATCCATGAAGAACTTCCCCAAGGAGGATAAGTAGAAAGAAGAGGAAGAACCCTGCACTTCATATTCTCATAGAGAAGGAGACAAAGAAATAAGCAGGAAAAATACTCCATCTTCTGGAGAGGAAAAAGGGGATAAGCTTACAAATCTTCTTCCTAAATTTGTACATAACACTCATGAGTATTTCGAGAGGATCCGGAGGGAGATATATGAAGAATATCCAAAAGAGTTTGAATCTAAAGCAAACTCTAGATTGTCACATGAGGAATGTGAGCAAGCAGTTACACATCCTAATACATAGCGCAGTCACATGCCCAGGATTGCCGGAAGAAGGATGGAGAGAGAAGAAGAGGTTGCTAGGAGGGAAACCCTTAGTGATTTCTTGAGAGATTATGAGTCCCAAAATCAGAAATTCCGAGATCATCTCAAATTTTCAGAGTTTTGCAAGATGAAGGTGAAGGGAAAAGAGCAGCAGGATAGATTTCATCTATCTACCTTTGAGGGTTCACCTGCATGTTCAGCCAAAGCTTGGGTGGAGGAGTTATCTGCCTTCCTGCAGTAGCACCAAATTCTTGAAGATGAAGCCATCAAAGTTGCAGTGCACTACATTTGAGAGGTAAGGCTTATGCCTGGTGGATCTTTGAATCCTTTTCTTTAAGAAATGTAAACTTTACATATTATGCAAGTTTCACTAAGGCATTAATGAAAATATTTTATAGAAGGATTCATGAGACACCCATGGTGGAGCTAAACAAGAAAAATCAGGCAAAACCCTTGCATGAGAACGCAGTACCATTGCAGGAGACCATGGAAGGAGCTGAAAAGTTGCACCATACTTTACCAGAGTAGAAACTTCCATCTCACACCTTTGAGCAAAGGAGCATGGAGATATTTTTTTTCAAAAAGGGATCCAATCATTGGAGGGTTACCCATTCATGTTATATATATTGAGGGCAACAACGCTGTCATGTCTAGAGACTATATAGTTCCTCATGTAGAGGAAGGAGGAGCTCTTGCTCCAAGTAGAGAGATGCTTGCATTTTTTCAAGGGTGTCCCCATGATCTCATATGTGTAGATCAAGGCACAACACATGCTCTACATGTTCCATTGTTGAGGAGGTGTGGAACCATGGAGACAGAAGGATGAGGTAGGGAGAAGAACCAGTATCATGAGATGAGATGTACACATCCCTATCCAGTTCAAGAGGTTGATGCACCTAAGAAGGTGATTGGATTGTGCAGTGGAAGCATGGAGAATTATTTCCATTCATTTATTCAGTCATCTCTTGATGATTATGTCTCGTTGCATGGAGACATTTTGTCGGGGAGACCACTGGATCAGCAGAGGAGGATGGATGCTTCACTAGTTGAGGCACCACTCAGTGATTTCAGAGGAGTGGGAATCTTGGGAGAGATTGATACAGTGTTGGAAGTTTGGGGTAGACTCAAGGAGAGAGGGAGAATTCTCTCAACATCATCAGTACCCACTTCCATTTCAGATTCTGTGTTGTGGCAGAAGCAGCAGGGGAAGGATAGTAGCCTTCCAACTTGCATCTTTGGCATAGGATATGTCAAAGGAGAGGATGACCATATGACATGTGCTCTTCATGAGAGATCATCAGCACTGTCACTATGGAGGATAGATCCATATTGGAACTCCCAGCTGTTGGTGGAGTATTCCAAGGATATTTTCACTTGCATGATCTTGGATGACCATTTGCATGAGGAGGGATATTCAGTCAGAGATGGGGTCATATACTATCATGGTAGGATCTTATTATCTAGAGCTTCCAAGCTCAAGGAGAAGTTACTACAAGCAGCTCATAAGAATTTCCTTTTCAGCCCTACTTGTTCTATGAGAGCATAACACACCATCATGGAGGGGTATCTTTGGGAAGGATTTGAGGAGGACATATATCACCATATGAGGAGATGCATGGACCAGATGCAGATGGAGGAGATACATAACTCTTTGGAAGAGTTATAATAGCCACCTATTTTCTCTTTGAGGATAAGAGGAGACTCATCTATGAGCCACTCCATTTGTATGAGAAGGACATATGGTAAGGGTGATGATTTTTTACATGATTATTTGTGTGATATATGTATATGCCCCTTAACAATATATGTGCAAGATGTTGCTCTAAGGAGAAGCATTCTTTTTTCTAGACCACATGGTTTAGATGAGGCCATAAGCATGATTGATAGCCATTCCCTAGGAGGACTTGGGGAAGATAGATATTATGGAGGACACACTCTTTATACACCTTACATCATTCACTTCCTCCATACTTATGAGGAGATTGGAGCAGCAGGCAAGTGGTTTAGAAGCCACACTTTTTATCAGTCTCTATTGTAGTTGAGGGTCAAGCTGTGTTGGTTGCACTTGAGGGACCATTTTCCTTCACATTTGTTGCATATGGAAGAAAGCATGATTCTCATCTTTGCTCCCTATGGCTCTATTTTTTCTGTCTTTATGAGGAGCATGCTTGGGAGAAAGACACATTGGGTGAATGTGTCCTTTGAGGGAGAATCCTCCCACACATTTTGCACTAAATGTTCTGAGGGGAGCATGGGATATGGTATGGCCACCTTGACAACACATTTGTTTCTTTATGACGTGAGCCATATGATGGATGAGATGCCATATGATGATGACTTCCAACTCATCATATATGGAGATACTTGGGTCAGCATGATCTGCGGAGTTGGAGGAGAGATATTTGGAGATCTAGTCCTCATATTGCCACTTGAGGGAAACCTTATTTCAGCCCATGATCAGCAGACACTCTACACTTATCTTAAGTGGAGAGATGGATAGCCTGGGGTAGGCTACATTGTCTACCATGTGTATAATTTCAACCCACCTACTTTGCCAGAGCCAAAGGTGGTTGACAGTTTTTAGGAGTTGCCTAGTTGGGAGGTAACTCATTTTTCATGGCTAATAACTTGGAGATGGAGGATGCATATGGGAAAGATATTTACCATTATATTTCAGATCTCGTTCTTCAAAGGAACCTTTAGACATCACTTTGTTATCCTCTTGATTATTTCACCTTTACATGATGATGGCTTGATAGCTAACTTGCATGTTGAGGAGGAGAAATGTGGAGAATTGATTGATGAGATAACATCATTTCAATTGGAGGAGATCATCATACATGGATGCTACAGGGAGAGGAGGAAATAAATTAGTCTATCCTTGCACTTGCTTGAGGACAAGCAATCTTTGAGAGGGGAGGACTGTACTATTCCAAAATTTGCAAGAAGCAAATAGGAATATTAATTTTTGCCTATATCATCTAGGAGGTGAATAAAATGGGTAAAAGGCCAATGAGTAGGAATAAAATCCCTCATAGTGTGAAAGGGATCTATGAAGTAGCTTGATTTTTCACCTTCCAGTGTGAAAAGGGGCAATTACATGAGGACAAGGTCAAGTTTGACCAAGTCAACAGCGCTACCTAAGAGGTGTAGCTTGCATGAGAGGACAACACAGCTTGAGAGGGAGAAAGATTCTTTGTGGAAGAAACCATAATTTTTGGAGTCCGGGGCAAAGAGACATTCACTTGCATAAAAGGAGGAAGAGGCAACCATAGTTAGAAATCTTTGAGCATTTGATTATTTATCTTATTAGACTATTTGCAGTCTCCGGTTGTTTAGCTGAGTTGCAGTGCTATTTAGCACGAGGGATTCCTGTTTAGGATTTCCTCTCCTTCTTGAGAGGCCTCTTGAAGTATTGCACTTCATTTCTCCACATCTTGGCTCAAGGCCAAAGCCACTTCCATCATTCACTGTGTTATTTCTGCTGAAGTATAACGTAGTGTTGCTGGGTGTTGCAGTGGAGGGTTCCACCACACCTTTCTTTGGCTCATCTGTCAGAGGGAGCTCCTATTCCTCTAGGAGGTTAGTGAAGGAGGTTTCAAATATGATTTGCATATCTTGGCATCAGGAAAATCATCTGCCATCATAGACAACGCGGTCCCTTCTCCAAACTGCATTATTTCAGTGCACACTTGCAGTGAGGGGTTGCACCATTAATTTGGAGGGCAATATCTTCAATGCTAGGACCAACCTTGCACTTGAGAGATCCATTGGAGGAGGTTGCTTTAGATTGAACATCTTATTCATCCATCTCCATATTTTTTCATTTTTGTGTTGTAGCTTCTACCCTGCAACTCCAGCATTTCTGCAGATTTTCCATTTTCATGTATATTGTATCCAATCCTTCCGAGGATTGTCTATTATTGTTGTATTATTGTTTTCAGGGGGTTGAGAGCTTGCTCCCCCTCATTTCTTGAGCTGATATTGTCATATCATTACATTTCCATTTATTATGTTGTAGTGTCTCATATAAACTGTGCAGTATAGCTTGGGCACAATTTGTGTAGCAGTGTTTGTCACTTTTGATGTACATGTCTTATTGAGGCTTTCATTGCCAAGCTTGAGTGATTGATTCCTCAAAGAATTGTACTATTTTACTGCTATATTATACATTGATCAGTTATCTACATATTCATGTGTCATGGCTCATTAAAATAACACTATGTAATAAATCCTTGTTCTTGTATTGTTGCAGTCCCCTCATCGGGCACTTTCTAAGGACAACTAGGTGTGGGAGATCTGTTTAACCCACCTAGAAGGATTTCTTTGGAGCCATCTCTTGGATTTCAGACTTAGACACATTGATATAATGGATCCAGGTCCTGGTTTCAATTCCTGTAGCATCCATTACTGGAAAATGAGTTTTCCAGTCATGCCTTGCTAGCTGTTCCAGATTTGGGATATTACACGCGCAAGGATGACGGCCACTAAACCTGTTGAACCTTCGGCCCTGACAGGGCCTGACGTTGAGGAGATCATGGAAGTTGAGTCTGAACTGGAAGAAGTTCCCTCTATGCTAGTCACATGGAAATGAAAAGAGAAAGCACAAGGCTCAGGAAAAGCCCCAAAAGGTGCGAAATGGGCTACCGGGAAGCCTAGTACTTCTCCAAGGCAGGCCAAGTCCCCACCGACATCTCCTCTAGATCAATATGTACAGGAATGTGATCTGCCTGGTAATCTGATCAATTGGTTACCTCCCTTCGTTCACCCACATAGACCGTCCACATGAATGCCAAACAACTTGGATGGCTTGGTCACCTATCTGCAAACCCCCCTAACCCCAGGAGAATTCCCTGTCCTCAGTGATCTTTGTGGAAGACTCCATGATATCAAGCTAGATGATCATGACTTGGTGGACTCTGAAACCCTCCCTGATTTGGCCCCCGTGTTTTACTTTGATACGATCCTTACAAATGATGGAGTCACGGTGGTTCCTCAACGCTGGGTATGTGGCTTGGCCGAGTCTGGACTCTTGAATCTACTATGGGTGCCCCATTTTGGCCATTACAACATCACATATCCGTTGGCTCACCAGTTACTCTCCCTAATTCATGATGGCTGCTTGTGGATTCAGGACACAGTCCCTATTGATGCTGCATTGATCCACAAGATTACAGGCCTTCCTATGCAAGGGCCACACCCACTGGAGAAGGTAGGCAATAAGTACGATGGAGCCACCGCTACATTTGTGTGAAAAAAATACAACGTGAGTCTCAATCAACGAGGCTTTGTGATCCAGACTATCAATGATCTGGCTACATAGATGGGTACTAGGCTCTTAGCCTACGACCGTCCCCGCCTATGTTATTCAGCTAGTGGGCCGATGTGCGAAGGGAGTCTATTTCAATTGGGCTCAATATTTATGCGATGAATTTCTGGCTAATGTCCGCGAATCCCAAGAGTAGGGGACGTCCTTCTACTATTCATGGTTATTACTCCTTATAACACTGGTCACCTGGGACACCCCCGAGGAGTCGGTCCTCCCTGAGCTCCCCCAAGGAATGTGTGAAGGAGATTGGTATGCTCATTTATGGGACTCTAAGGATGCACAGCGCGTTGAGGATAACAAATTTTTTTGGGTCCTCTTCCAGAGCAGCATGGCAACAGCCATAAATTACAGACCCTGACTGTCCCCAACGGTATATGACAAATATAAAAGTGTTGCAGCATTCCAAGCTACCATGCACCATATTCAGATCCGCAACCTCAATAATAATACATGGAAGACACTTCTGTATATGGTAGTAGATGAAGAAATTGATCTGTTGATCTTGCTATGGCCCCCTGCCTAGAAAAAGGGCTTCACAGCCACTTGTGGGGAGACCATAGAGCCCAACCATACGGGCTCAGACATAGCCACGAAAAAGGATACACAACCGCCACAGACCACCACGGCCAAGACTAAGGTAGGGTATGAGAGAGATACCACCCCTCCCCATGGTACGAAGCAGTCAAGTGAGTCGGCACCAGGATCCTGAAAGAAACAATGGGCCCACCTCACGCAATATGATGCAACGGTCACACTAACTGATGGTGACCTCAAGAAAATTGTGAACGCAGTCACAATGGCTATAGAAGAAAAGTGGGCAGCCATAGGGGCACAATATAAGGCCGCGCTCGACACCCTCTAGGCTGAGCTTCACGCCCTTCAGTTAAAAACGGATACACTACAAACCAGCATCAGCCAAGCATGGACTCCTTCAGTAACTAGCAGTACAACACTAGTTACAGAAGAAATTCATCTCTATTTTGTACCTAGCGCTGCCGTAGTAGGAACACGGATCCAGCTGGACTTGGCTAAGCTGCCCCACGAAGCCTTACAAGGCCTCCACAACACTGTATTTCAGGAGATTAACCATCGCGACCAGAAAATACACCAACAACTTGGTAAGCCCGAGCATATCATTACCCAGCAGGCCACAGATTTTCTCCTCACCATTTCACAACAGGCAGAGCTCGAAATAGTGATCCACCAGCTCTACACAGAGGTTACAAACAAGATCCCGGCTACAGCCATGCCTCGGGCTAAAGTGGAAAAAATGGTTGCGGCACTAAAAGCATCTAGGATGGAAATGCATGTCGTCAAGACACAGTTGGAGCAGCAAATCACCGACTTACAAGTGAAACTGCAGCCCGAAACGTCTCCAGAAGTATGCACCCAGCGCGCTGCACTAGTAACTGAAGCGACAAATGTTATTTTAGGGCAGATTGCTCAAGGTGCCCAATTGCTAGAGTCAGCCATGCAACTCTGGACTAAGGTCCAGTGCAATCTAGTCCTCTAAAAAATCAATCGGGACTTATGGCTAAAGGAAGAAGCTTTCGAGCAGGTCAAAGCTACGCTGCCCACCTTGGTGCCTGCATAGCTTAACAACGTTATTTTATGGAGCTGCAGCAGATGAATGTTACAATTCAGATCTAGAGTATATCTGTGTATAGAATATCAGATCCATTTCAGATATGTACACTAGAAAGGCTCTATTACAAGATCCCCTTGGGGTTTTAATCAAATCATGCAATACAAAGAGTAGATCTAAGTTTTAAGTAGCAGATATGAAATATTATTTAGAAATTTATGAAGATGAATTTACATTAAAATAGATTAGATCTATATAGAACATGGATCATCAAGCTAATCCATGGATCACCAAAGTGAAAGGAAAAGCCCAGCACCAAAGATCTCTCATAAAAAATGGGATCAAAACACCCTGCAAAACCTCCACTAAAAATAACGCAATCCCTCAAGGGAAACTGCACTGTAGCTTGAATAACTGAGTTGGCTTGATTCCAAGATACAAATGTGAAGCTCAAACAATTAATGCACTCTTCCAGGAGGTTAAAAGACACACTCATTGAGAAGAGGCATCAATACAAGCTAGATCTGAATAGATCTAGTGTTCCACTTGCTGCAGCCTACAAAAGGAACCAAACCCTCATTGGATCTACATTGCAGTTGGAAGTAGAGCTTGGCCAAATGCCTGATAGTGGATGAAGTCAGCAAGACTCCTCCAAGAATCCTCAATGGAAGAGGTGAAATCCCTGCATAGGAGCTCCCAAGTGCTAAGCAGCACTATTATCCATTGAACAACAAGAATGGTATTTGTCTACACAGACAAGATACTCAGAAATATAGACAATCAAAAACCCTCTCTTGCTGCCTTCCCCTTCCTTTTATAAGATGAAAGGCTTTGCAAACCCTAAACCACCTTGATGAGTTAGCTCCTTTCACATGAGGGGCCTCCTTCTAGAACTGCGTTGTCCCTTCATGAGGTACATTGTATCTAGACAGTGTTATAGATTTGGTCAAGGTTGACCTAGTCTCATAGCTCAAACCCCTTTCACACCTGCAAGTGATTTGTTTACATGGCCTAGATTTATCCTTGTTCATATGGGCATGGATTTATTCATTCTTTTCAGGAGTTTTACATGTCCTCCTTTATTCATTTATTCATGCAACAAAAAATGAGACAAAATTGCATATTCCTCTTAGCTTAGGCTAAGTAGGAATATTACAGCCCTCCCCTCCAAAATGTTTCTTGTCCAGAAGCAAATGATAGGGTGAGAGCTGTAGTACTTCCCCTCCTCCATTGTTGACACCATCAATGATCAAGTCCTCATCATAAGCCAAGTGTTCATCAAGCCAATACATCATGAATTGTTCCTCCAAGGTCAACATAAGATGTACATATTCCATCCCACCAGGAATGAAAAATTCAACAGAAATAAGCATGGCTGGAGCAATGCTCTCTCTAAAACATGTAGTATGAGGTACAGGGAGGAGTTCCATTCCATGTGGTACATACAAACTGCCCATCCTCCCTCCATACAATCCTATGAACAGTACAACTATATCATCCAAGTATGGAAGCAAAACTACATATGTGAAAACATAAATCTGAGCTTGAGGAGGTGGGTCAAAATCCCACATGTGATTCCAGCATAGTGCATTCCCTACCTGCATTATATTAAGGTGTAGAAAATGGGATTCCCACCACACATTTGCTACACGAGTCATCTTAACATGGTTGAATATGTTAGATATGTTTGGTGCCTTTGGAAAGCACCCATCATGGAAAGAAATCTCCCTTTGCACAAAAAAGGAGTGGCCAAGTTCAATATTTCTATTCGTCCACCAAAAGCCATGAGATCCACATGATGTCTCACCCCCTTTAGGAATCATATCCTACAAAAACATGGTAAAAGAATGTGACAAATCAGAAAAAAAAACTTTCTCTACATGATTAGATCTTTTACCATCAAATTTTCTCATACACATGGAGTTGTGCATGGGCATTCCACCTCTCTCAAAAGAAGGAAGAAATGGCTGAAATGACTCTTGCATAGAGTCCATTGGTTGTCCCAAATCCACATAGCTCATGCACTGATGAAAGTGTTTATGTAGTTCCTCTCTCAAGACTTCCCAATCAAAGCTCCTCATGATCAGGGTGTAGATCTTCATTGAATGCATATGGATGAGAAAGAATTCATTGTGTGCCCCTTGTAGTATCTTTTGCTTGAGCTTGGAAGCTATAACCAAGAATACCATACCATGATGATAGATTAATCCCACTTGGACTAAGTATCCCTCTTCTTGCTGCATGTCATATAGTATCATACATGTGTGGAGATCTTTGGAATACTCTACAAGCAGTTGAGATTTCCAATACAAATCCACACTGTTCAATAATGAAAACATTGATGATACATCCATGGAAGTGTATGTCATGTTGCTGGTCTCCTCTTTGACATCTCTCATGCCAAATATGTGTGTTGGAAGGCTGATCCTCCCATTCCTCTCCTCCCATAGCTCAGATCTAGAAAAGAGAGAGGGTGATAGTGATGCAGGGAGAAGATCCCCCTCACTCTTGAGCTGTCCCAAGATCTCCAGCGTTGTAGCTTGGTCTCCCATTGCTCCAATACCTCTTGGATCTATATTTGGAGCAACACTTTTTGGGGCCTTTCCCACAAGATCTGAATCTGGTGGCCTCCCAAGTGGTCTTCCACTAGATATGAATGTCCCCTGCAGAATTCTCATGAACATAAGAGAAGGGATTGTGAGATCCTTGCTTCCACTGTGCAAATCTATCTCCGTTGTTTGTGTGGAAGTTCTAGGTGAGGGATAAGTATGCATTCCTTGGATCATTTGAGGTTTACCACTCTTTATGTCCACCCATTCCATTTTTAAAGCCTTCCAATCAGTGGTGACTTTCCCCAATGTAATCAACCATTGGACACCCAAAATGATATTGGTGTCTGGTATGTCAACTACAAAAAACTGATCCAGCAAGGTGTAGGACCCCATAGTGACTGAGAGTGATGGGACATAGTGCATTTATTGAATTTTCCTATCTCTTGGGAACAAAACAAAGAATCCCTCAAAAGTATCAGTTGGTATTGCCCTCCTCTACACAAGATGAGCATCAATAAAGTTGTGGGTTGCCCCACTGTCAATCAGCACATAAACCCTATGATTCATGATTGAACATTGTACTCTTAAAGTCAATTACTTAGGTACTCCTCTCAAAGATGCAAGAGTTCCTCCTATTGGAGAAAAGGCTCCATTCCCATCCCCAGATGGTGTTGGATCTCCCTCAACATTGTCAGCGCTATGAACTCCTCTTGGTTCATCATCTCCCTCTTCATCCTCAAAATCTGAGAAGACTTATATGTAATGTGCTTTCCCAACAACACATCTATGTCCAGGTGCCCATGACTCTTGGCAAGTGAAACATAGTCTCTTCTTTCTCAGCTCCCTCCTGACTTCAATATCAAGAGGCTTCTTGAATGAGCTCTCCTTGGAAGGAGCAACTTTCTCTTCCTTCCCTTTAGAAAGGTAAGGGGCCTTGTTCTGAAAGGTTGCCTTTGCTTTTGGCAAGGCATATTGGAGGTCTCTAGCCCTCTCAATGGCATCATGCAGAGTGGTAGTCTTGGTAGATTTAACCAACCCATGCAAAGTTTCATCCAAGCCATTGATGAACATGTACACCCTCCTTGCTGTAGACAGATCAAGAACCATAACAGATAATCTCAGAAACTCAAATTTATAAGTTTATGCATTTCCTGACTGCTTTAACTTTGCAAGACTCATGAAAGGTGCTTCTGGATCCTTTCTGTCGAACCTCTCCACCATTCTTCTAGTGAATTAAGAATAAGAAGTCACATTGGCATGGCCAAATGTAGACAACCCATGTAACCACCAGTTGTGTGCTTCACCTTCAAAGTGCAGCGCTGCAATCTTGATGGCTTCAACCTCAGGGAATTTGTTCAATTGAAACTAGATATCTAGCTTTTCTACCCATGCTTTGGCAGAACTGGTGGATGACCCATCAAACTTGGGAAAAAATAATCTACCCATATAAATCTACCCATAGAGTGATGTCTATCATGATTTTGAAATAATCCCCCATCTCTATACTGATGCCTTGGTCTTGTTTTGTACTTGAGGTGACAAAACTCTTGAAAACTCAAGTGGTCCTTGAATCTCTTATTCTGAGAGTCATATTCCTAAAAGTAGTCTTCAAGATATGCTTGCTCTTGTGGCCCTTCATTCTCCACATCCAAGAAGGTAGGCATAGTAGAGCATTGTGGAGCTTGTGGCTAGTTCACTGGTTGACCATTCCAGTGGTGAGACATGCCAGAGCTTTCCCCGGGATGAAATATCCCAGAAGATTCCTTCATCCTGTCCATTCTCATCTCTTTGATCTCTCTAGCAATATCTTTCATGGCTACCAAAAGAGTTCTTGCAAACTCTTCTCCTTCTTTATCACTTCTGGTTTCAAGGGCTTTACCCTTGTCTTGATCCTCAGTGGTGTAATCAAACTTTTTGTGACTTCTATTCTGATACCTCTTCTCCCTCTCAGTAATAATCTCTTATTCTTTTGAATGCATGATGGTTTTGACTCTTCAACGAAAGCACAGGTTGTGCCAAGAGAGGAGCTCTAATACCACTGTAATATCCCAAAATGGGAATGCACAGCAGTGCCTACTGAAATAACGCACTTCTAGGAAATATATTCACAAAAATGAGTTTGCAGCGCTTGAATCCATTATATAAGTAGATATGGAATATAAATCCAAAAGGGGAGCAAAAAAAAATCAAACTCGGTGTGGTAAACAGATCTCCCACCACCTAGTCTAGCTGAAAAACACCCTACAAGAGGGGCTGCAACTATGCACAACAAATTGCTTCAGAAATAACGCAGTCTTGGAAATTATGAATAGGAGGCCATCAAATAAGATCAAATTTTTAATATACAGTAGAAAATAAGATTTACAATGATGCTCTTACATTATACAGTATAATACAGAAGACAGGAGAGAAGGAAATCTTCATAAAAGAAGGCTGCAACATATGTATAAACTGAAAAATGGCTTGACATCATTATTTTATTTAGCTGCAGTAGTTGAATGTTACACTTTAGATCTAGAGAAGATATGTGTATAAAATATCAGATCCATTTCAGATCTGTACACTAGAAAGGCTCTATTACAAGATCCCCTTGGGGTTTTGATCAAATCATGCAACACAAAGAGTAGATTTGAGTTTTAAGTAGCAGATCTGAAATATTATTTAGAAATTTCTGAAGATGAATTTACATTAAAACATATCAGATCTATATGTAACATGGATCAGCAAGCTAATCCATGGATCACGAAATTGAAAGGCAAAGCCCAACACCAAAGATCTCTCATAAAAAATGAGATCAAAACACCCTACAAAACCTCCATTGAAAATAATGCAGTCCCTCAAGGGAAATTGCATTGTATCTTGAATAAATGAGTTGGCCTGATGCCAAGATACAAATATTAAGCTCAAAAAACTAATGCACTCTTCCAGGAGGTTAAAAGACACACTCACTGAGAAGAGGCACCAATACAAGCTAGATCTGAATAGATCTAGTGTTCCACTTGCTGCAGCCTACAAAAGCAACTAAACCCTCATTGGATCTGTGTTGCAGTTGGAAGTAGAGCTTGGCCAACTGCCTGATAGTGGATGAAAACAACAAGAATCCTCCAAGAATCCTCAATGGAAGAAGTGAAATACCTGCATAGTAACTCCCAAGTGCTAAGCAGCACTATTCTCCACTAAACAACAGAGAATGGTATTTGTCTAAACAGACAAGATACTTAGAAATATAGACAATCAACAACCCTCTCTTGTTTCCTTCCCCTTCCTTTTATAATATGAAAGCCTTTGCAAAACCTAAACCACCTTGATGAGTTAGCTCCTTTCACATGAGGGGCCTCCTTCTAGAACTTCATTTTCTCTTCATGAGGTACATTGTATCTAGACAGCGCTGTAGAATTGGTCAAGGTTGACCCAGTCTCATAGCTCAAACCCCTTTCACCCCTGCAAGTGACTTGTTTACATGGCCCTTATTTATCCTTGTTCATATGGGCATTGATTTATTCATTCTTTTCAGGAGTTTTACATGTCCTCCTTTATTCATTTATTCATGCAACAGAAAATGAGACAAAATTGCATATTCCTCTTAGCTTAGGCTAAGTAGGAATATTACAGTTGGAAAACCTTAACCTTTGAACCTGGGTCAGGACCCCTCGAGCCAACATGGGCACTACTTGAATCAATCAACACTATTACCTTTTTCTTCTTTATATGCCCTTCTATCATGAGAGTTTGAGGAGTGGTAATTCTTGCCAATGCATTAAATGATATGGTCGGACTCATTTCTTCCTCTTCTAGGGTTGGTTCATGATGTATATCCTCTTCTTGTTCATTTTCTTCTTCCTCTTCACAATCTATGTAAAATAATTTCTTCTTAGCACACTTATGACCTTTAGTGTATTTTTTATCACAACTGTAGCAAAGCCCTTTTTCTCTTTTTTCTTCCAATTTTTGTGGTTTCAACCTTGTAGGTTGTGCAAATCTAGGAGTAGCAACACTTCCCTCTTTATAGAAGTGAGTGGTAGGCTTCCTTGTCGCCATAATTTTACGTTCAATTTTTCTGGCCAACCTGAATGCCTTCTCCAGTGAATCAGGTTCCAAAACACGAACTTTATTTTGGATGTTATCCTTTAAAGTACCTATGAATAGATCAATCCTGTGTTCCTCTGAAATATCAGTTACCCTTATGTTCAATTTTTGGAAGTCCTCAATGTGCTCCCCCACTGAACCCTTTTATTTGAGATTTATCAATTGGCTAAAGAAGGTGTTGCTCTTTGTATCCTCATAATGTGCTATCATTTCCTCCATAAAAATTGACCAAGTGACAATTTTTTTATGGGAGAAAAGCCATCGATACCATACAAATGTATTTTTTCTAAATGTAAAGTTGCAATGTGTACCTTTTGTGTGTTTTGCACATTATTGAGATCAAAATATTGCTCCATCTATAGTATCCATGTTACATGATCCTTTCCATAAAAATTCATCATATCCATTTTTGGAATATGGTGGTTCTTCCCTCCAAAATTAGAGTTTATGAAATCATGATTAACATTTATTTTATTTTCATCATGAGTTTCCTCTGCTATCTTTTCACCATTAGGAAAAATTTCTTGTATCAACTTTTCCAAACCTTCTATGTCTACTTTTAGATCATTATTCATGTTTTCCATGTTGTCTTTCATTTTTTCATCGATATTAGCTTCCATGTCATCCATATTAGCTTCCATTCCCACTTCTATGCTATTCATCTTAGCTTCCAAACCATTCATCTTAACTTCCACGCCTTTCTTCAAAACTTCCATTTCATTTTTTGTTGCTCTTTGCGAGAGCGAAATTTGTTGCACTTGCTCTTGTAATTTTGATATGTCATGTTGCCATTCTTCGTCTTCATGAGTCATAGTAGAGCCTTCTAAAGGATTAATGGGTGTTGAATTATTTTTAGGGGAAATTTTAGAATCCAATACTGATATCTATTCTACAATATGCCCATGGAATCAATTCAACTTTATTCTTCAAACACGACTTATGCAATTTGAAAAAAGAAATACACACCTTTTACTTTCTTTTGAGGAGCTCGATATTGAAATTGAATTATCTCTATAATTATGGATCTTAAATATCTGAAATTCAACCCTGTAGTATCCCTCTGAAGCTTCTTTCCAATGCCACAAGTCTGATCGGATTTGGATTCTTCAAGGTAAAGTTATGTCTAATCTCCCACAATGACCCAATTACGGACTAGTTCAGTAGAGTGAACTTGTACGACTTGCCACATGTCACAGTTTCCTCCTTTGGCTCTGAACTTGATATACAACAAACTACAGTCTGTGTACTTGTGGCCACATTCTATAGCATTCCAATCCGATGCTCAAAGAGAGAGCTATGAATATTTTTCCACGGTCACCTCTTTGCGATGAAATTCAAAAGCCTGAAAAATACCTATCTTCCACAGATCATATCTCCAAAAATATTGTGAATCAAGATCTGAATTTTTTTGAAAATTTTCCTTAGGGTTGCAGCTTCGTACTCTAAAAATTTCAGCTTTTCAACCTTCGTAGAGAAAAATTTACAGTGAAAATACCATGATGACCTATTTAGGTTAAATTCAGGAGCCTACAAAATGACCTAAATTCCAAAAATTATATCTCAGAAAATATTGTGAACCAAGCTTTGAAATTGAGCGACGATGTTCCTCCGGATTTTTTCTTCGTACACTAAAAATTTCAGCTTCTGAACCTTCGTAGAAAAATAGCTATAGCGAAAATTCCACGATGACCTGTTTGAAGCAGCGAAAACCCTAGAATCCAAAGCTCTGATACCAAATGTTGTGAAATCAGCTCAAAAAATAGAAGAAAAGAGATATCAACGCCTTATAAGTGAGCCACTTCGAGGGGGAAACATACAATACATTACATGAATTAACAATTCTTGGATGATACAAATTACAAAACCTCCTTTCTATATATAGGAGTCCATGGGGCCACAATGTAATCCTAGTGGGGCCACAATGTAATCCTAGCCGACCTAACAATAATAATTTAAGGGCACAATAATAACAATAATTGGGTTACAAGGGTACAATAATAAAAATAAGGGGGTTACACTAACAACAATAACAGAATATACTAGTAATATAGGGACCTGAAAAGAGGACTATGCTTTATCTGCAAGAGACCTTGGGCCCTTAACCATTCCTGTCCAAGTGCAAGAAGAAGGAAACAAAGACAGAACAAGAGGAGATTACTTCAAATCACGGGGAGTATTTTGTAGCTGGGTCTATTGATCTTCAATATGGTAAGCAACATCATGACATTATTCAGGGAGGCTTGCAGGATGACAAGCATTTGGAAGTGCATGAGGAAATTCTAACTAATGGCACTGTTGAGGTAGACTCCTATACAACTGAGTTCATAGATACCCAAGGGAATATCCATAAATAATATGAACAATCAAGTATAGATAAAAGTCCACCAATGAATCTATGTTCGACAGTTGAAAAGGATGAACATATTGTCTCCACAAATGGAGGAGACCAGGGAGATTTGAGTGAGGATCCAGCCATAGTGAACCAGCATGAAGATTATGATCATGAGGAGAAACATGACAAACATAACGTACAAAATGAACCATTCCTAGAGAGTTAGTCAAAGGCTCAAGTTGAAGTTGTGATCATGGGGCATCCGGTGCAGTCAAATACAGAGGCATTCAGGAGGGCACTAGAATTTCCAGTGAAAACATTTCGGGAAAGGATCATGCATTTTAAGACAGATCTAATGTTTTTGAAGCAAAGAGTCTGGATAGTCCGAGACATTGTCTTACAGGAGAACAGAAAAATTGAGGAACTCATAGGGATATGTGAAAAATCAATGACAAAACTGTCTAGTATTATGGAACAACTAAAGTCCCTCATAGGGATACAAGAGGAGTACGATTGTGTAATATCCCAAATTTGGAACAACGTAGAAAGCATGCACTAAAAATGCATTTCCAGCAACTTATGCTATAAAATAAAAAAATTAACTCTTGTATCCTATATATCAGCCAATATAAAAACTAAATCCAAGAATAGAGATGAAACAAATCAAACTAGGTGGGTTAAACAGATCTCCCACACCTAGGATTGCCAAAATGAGCTAAAACCCCAAACACTGCAACACAAGGAATTCTGCATAAAAGTGACTGCACAGTATAAGAGAGGGTTTACACATATAAATGGTAAAGACAAATAGATCTAGAATTATATTAGACAATATTCTCAGAAGAATGAGATCTAGTCTCCTTTACACAAAATATAAGAGAACCCGACAAGGGTTTCTTGTCAAACACTCTGAATACAGATGGTGATTTTCATAAAATTACTGAATAATCACTACAACTAAATAAAATGAGTGTACAAGGCTGTAATAATGAATATCTAATCCATATCTGAACAAGGTTCCTCCCCCATGGAATAATCTATCCTCCAATCACAGGAAAACTCCCCGAAAGAGCCACAAGAGTCACTGCTAAAACTGCCTTGCAGAAATAACGCAATTCCTGAGTGGAATAACGCTGGAAGTGATGGTAATGTGTTTTCCTAATGCCAAATATTTTATATCAGCCGAGGAATGTTCCAAACTGATCCTCCAATGGAAAGAAACCTCCCTCCCGTGCAAAACCAATTCAGAAAATGGGTTTCGCAACCCTACCCAGCAACACCCTGCACCTCAACTCAACCTCCTATAGAAACTGCACTGAACCTGTAGACTGAAGCTTGGCAAAAATTCTAGATATTAGGAATGATGGATCAGATCTCTCCCAAGAGTTACTCAGAGGGAAGAGAAGGAATTCCTGAACAGGAGTCCAACAACGACAATCTCAGCTAAACAACTAAGAGAGCAAAAGTCTAAGCAGACATGAAAATGTAATACATAAGCTAACCTAAAAATTTCTGCCATCCTCTTCCTTATAAACTAAGTGAGCCTTCTCACCTTGGGTCCCACTCAATAGGGTTTCCACCTTCACATAAACAATCTCCCTCCAAAATTTTGTTGTGCCTTCATTAGAGTCACTCCTCTAAACTGCGCTGTTTTATTTGGTCAAAGTTGACCTATTCAACTTTCTTCAGCTCTTTTCACACCTAAGGGTCTTCAAACCAGCTCACATATAGCTATATAGGCTGAGCCTCATTCACATTTAGCTCTTTTATTTGCTGATCCAGTCCTCCTACATTTATGTTGTTGACTTGGTCAAACTTGGCCTTGTCCATATGCAAAATATCCCTTTTCACACATGAGAGTGTAAAATCCAGCTGGTATTATCATCCCCTTACACAACATGAGGGATTTTATCCTTATTTCTGTAAATCATGGGTCTCCTCACCCTTTTATTCATCTCCTGAGTGACAATGGCAAAATTCAATATTCCAAATTGTTGCATGCAAATTTTGGAATATTACAGTCCTCCCCTCCTAAATGTTGCTTGTCCTCAAGAAAATACAAGGATAGGACTGAATAGAATCCCATTCTTTCCTATAGCAACCTCATAGGATAAAATCATCCAAGGATCAAGGTGCTGCATCATCAATATATCTCCAATTTTCCCCTCCCAAGTAGAAAAGCTAGCTTTTGGTGTACACCCCAAATAGCTATCATTATGTGACAGTAAGATATCAATGGAGGAAAAAATGGGTGCTCTAAACGCCTTCATGAGGCATGTAGTCTGATATATATCAGGATCTACCATCCCCATGTAAATCTCCCATCCCCAAGCTATCATTCATACAAAATGAGTTGCCTCCCAAAATGGCAACTCCCGGAAATCCTCCTCTACCTTGAGCTCCCACAAAGTAGGTGGGCTGAAATTTTGAACATGGTAGACAAAGTGGCATACCACACGCTATCCTCCCCTCCGCTTAAGATAAGTGCAGAGAATTTTCTGACCTTGGGTTGCAATAATGTTGCTCTCAAATGGCAAGAAGGAAACTAGATCTCCGAAGATCCCTCTCCCAACGCTGTGAATCAAGCTGGCCCAAACCATCTCATACATGATAGATAAGAAATCACCACTATATGGCATCCCATCCATCTCATGGCCCTCCTCATAAAGAAACAAATATTTTTCTGTAATGGCCATGTCTCTTCCCATGCTCCCCTTAGAACATGTAATGTAGAAAGTGTGGGGATGTTCATCCCCCAAGAACACATCCATCCAATGTGTCCCTCCCCCAATCATACTCCTCATAAAGACAAGAACAACATCAGAAAATGGACTCATGATCAACATCGAAATGAAAGAAAGACTGAAGGTTTCATGTGGTGTTGGAAGGTACCAATAATCTCCCAAGTGGTCACAACGTAGTCTTCCCCAATGCAGCTTCAGAAAATAGCCTGGAAAGTTGTTTCTTGACAAATGGCTTCTTTTGTAAGTCATCACATCCACTAGTAAATAGTAGATGGCTAAATGTATCAACTAAGCATACAAGGAGTAACCAAAAATTTTCCCCAGATCATATGGTAGATGGCTATCTCCATCACAATAGCTGGCCAAAAATGGTCCATGGAGCCTAAAGAAAAACTTGCCCCTTTGTAGAGAAATGCACTACAGAGAAATGGTAAGAGCACACAAATATTGTGTTGAACAATCATAAATGCAAAAATAGAATTCTTACCATGCAATGAAATTAATATAGTGACATGATCCATAAATGAGCTCTCTATAGTGGTATGACATACTCTTATGAAGAGGAATAAACCACATGCTGCATGACGATCCCCCTCCTCATGCTTGGAAGTCCAAGTCAAGAAGAACATACTACAACAACAGATGAATCCATCCACTACTCTATCAATCTCACCTCCTCCATGTCCACCAAGTGCATCAAATGTGAAGTTATCCTAGGAACACTCCATCAACAAGTCCCTGTTCCACAGTGACAACCCTATTGTCCTATGAAAATAGGCTCCTGCCAACTTATAACTCCTTCTTTGACATGTTCAATGTTAAAGACTCCTCCCATAATGTTTTCATCTCCTACTCCTGCAACATCATGAAAAATGGGAGAGCAAACCTGCCCTTGCTCTCTCTCAATCCTCCAAAGCAACAAAAGTATTTGCTGCCACCTCATACCTCCATCACACAAATCATATGGTGAAAACACAATGATCACCTCATCATAATGCATCCACACTCCTTGCTACTCCATGATGCAAGTACCCTGCCAAGTTCCTTCCATCCTCATATCCTTGGGAAAAGGATATGTCCCATGGTGGCCAAAATCTTTCAAGAGCAGCCAACGCAGCCAAGCCTCCTGCTACCTGGTGTCATATAATTGCAAGTAGCCTACCAGCTTCTTGCTCTCCATCCACTCCCATACCTCCCGATGTGAGTTCCTCTCATCATGATTAGCCTTGGTACCCTTCCAAAGAAGACTACCCTCCTCCCAAATCAGACCTTCCTTCTTGCATTCTAGGGGATGCTAAAATGCAACTCCTTGGAGATATCCTAGAAAGGATCTCACACCAATGATCATCTTGAATCCATAAGGATCCAAGTGGGATGAAGGCAAAGCCTCCTCACTATTTCCTCTTGACAGCACTGTAACTCTCCTCCATGGTGTTTTGGTTGGCTCATGCCCCAACTCAAAGATGAAGATATGGTTTTGCATGAACTTGTTTGGGAAAAATCTCATCCCATCCTCCAAGAATTCACACCCCACCCTCACATGTGGTGTGCAGCCCATCAGTGGCCCATTAGTATGATGTCTCAGCCCTTCCTTTATCAAACCAAGGTTGCACAACGCAGTGCAATCATGTTGTCCCAAATGAGCAGTGTGCAATGGTACACAATCCTCCATATGATTTGCTGAAACAATAGGAGATGAAAAGTTAGGCATACCTTGATGAAATTTGGAAGTATATTGCATGGTTATAAAGGCTTCTTTCTCCAATAGGTTGGCTCCTCCAACTGAATATGTTGAGGGTTGATCCCCCATAGCCGTGACAGCGCTGGTACAAGTCCCCTCCACAGGTGGTGAGGGCTTCTTCTCTTCAGATTTTCCTTCACCAAAGTCTTCGATCAACCTTTGAGTAAATTCAAAAAAGTAACCACTCTTGCATGGCTCAAATGGTTGAACCACCAAATATTTGCTTCACCCTATAGTAGGAAGAATGCATCAAGTCTCCTTGCCCAAAACCTTGCTGCATATGACCCATCATAAGTAGACAATAGAAACCTATTGCCCTTGATGCTTCCTTGGCCATAAGGTATTCTTTCTTCCTCCAAATGAATGAACTGAGGAAAAGCTAGAGTCTTCTTGAAGGCTCTAGGTTGGGATTTGTACCCAACAAGATATTCACTTACGACCATGTGATCCAAGTGTCTTCCATCTTCCAAAAATTTGTCCTTCCTCTGAAATGGAAAGGATATGTCCCAATGCTCTAGAGCTCTCTGCAACACTAGTATCTCCTTATAATCATAGGAAGTGCATGGCTATTCTTGTTCTTGAAACTCTCTAGGAGTTCCACTGCTCCTTCTCTCTTCTCCTTGTTCAACCTCCTTAGAGAGGTTCTTACTGGATCTGAAAAGTGATGAGAGTAAACTTTTCCTCTTGATCATTCTGGCCTTTCTCTTTATTTTATAGCATTTGGCTTGAAGCCCACAGGCTGAGCCAAAGATCTTGCTCCAATACCACTGTAATATCCAAAATTTGGAACAACTCAGCAAGCATGCACTAAAAATGCATTTCTAGCAAATTATGCTATAAAATAACAAAATTAACTCTTGGATCCTATATATCAGCCAATATACAACCTAAATCCAAGAACAAAGATGAAACAAATCAAACTAGGTGGGTTAAACAAATCTCCCACACCTAGGATTGCCAAAATGAGCTAAAACCCCAAACACTGCAACACAAGGAATTCTGCATAAAAGTGACTACACAGTCTAAGAGAGGGTTTACACATATAAATGGTAGAGACAAATAGATCTGGAATTATATTAGACAATATGCTCAGAATAATGAGATCTAGTCTCCTTTATACAAAATACAAGAGAACCCAGCAAGGGTTTCTTGTCAAACACTCTGAATAAAAATGGTGATTTTCAGAAAATTACTGAATAATCATTGAAACTAAAGCACATGAGTGTACAAGGATGTAAGAATGAAGATCTAATGTGGATATGAACAAGGTTCCTCCCCCATGGAAGAATCTATCTGCCAATCTGTAATGTTCCAAATTTTATGGAACATTAATTTTTATTGAGGAGATGAATAAAATGGGTAGGGGACCCATTCTTTGCATGGTTAGAGAATAAAAATCCTCTAAATATGAAAGGGGATCATATTGGAGCTGGATTTCACACCTCCATGTGTGAAAGGAGGTTTTTTCATAAAGGTTTGGCCAACGTTGACCAAGTCAAACTGCATTGGCATGAGTTGGAAAGAACTATGTGGGACAACGTAGCAGGGAATATTCTAGAGGGAGGAAACCCTAATTCAAAGTAAGGCCCATGGAGGGAAGGCTCATTGTTTAAAAGAGGAAAAAGGCATCCATTGAGACTATCTTTGATCATTTTTACATCCAAGTCTTGGAGACTTGTTGCTGCCTCTTGCTGTTCATCAGAGCTGCAGTGCCTTCGGGCACGAGGGAGTCCTGTTGAGCAAATACCATCGCAACTTGTTAGAAAATTATATATTATGGAGCAATGTAACACATAAAATATGCGGAAAAAATACAAGCACACAAAACACATAAAACCAGAGAGACACAGATATACGTGGTTCACCCAGTTTGGGCTACGTCCACCCCGAATAGCCAGTCCTTCCTTTCTATTATCCAGCAAAAATGAAGAGACAAAACCTACAACAAATCCGCTGTAATATCCTCTGTTCTCTCTCACAGTCTCCCTCTCTGTTTCTCGCTCCGAGAATACACACATAATACACAGCCGCAATACAATGCCCTCATATATACAAGGGGGTTGCCTTCTAGGGAAAAAAACCCTAATCTAAACATAACTTTGACCATCGATCATGTGCCTAATGAACGCCCCAATTTACTAGAAATTACTATACTTTTACAAGGGTGTACAATTTTCCTAGGTATATACATCCAACTAAATCAAGGATCTTCCAATTAGATAATAGATGAAAAATCAAAGCCCACACCCAACACAACTCAGACATTTCTGTATTATAGTGTTTTTGTCTAGATTTCAACCAATCCTCTTAAAGGATTGATGTTATGTATTTTCAAGGGTTGAGATCTTGCCCCCCCTTCTTATTTGAGCCTATATTGCTATATCATTTGTATTCCTATCATTTATGCAACAGTTCCTCCTATAATTGCGCAGTCATGGTCTAGCGCTTTATTTATGCAGCTATGTATTTCATATTTACATGTACAGGTTTCTTGAGGCTTCTAGTGCCTTGCGTGAGTGATCATTTCCTCAAGGAGTTGTATATTTTATTGCTGCTATGATCTAATGTGATGACCATTGAGTTATTCGGCATTTCATGTGTATATGATTCACTGCTATTTACCATTTGATGTATTTGCTATTGCTGTAGCTGCAATATTGGGAGATTCCCAATCTTGTTATTCCCTCTTGGGAATATTGTCCCTTGAAAATCACTCTATAGACAGAGTCTGATAGTGGGCCAGGTAGCCTCTGGAGCTCACACTTCCTTGAGAAGGTGACAAATCCAGTAAATGCCCCTTCAGTCTATCTCTGGAATAGATTTGCTTTGTCGATTGACAATGTTTCTGAAAAAGGAACATTACAGTGGTATCAGAGCATCGAACTGGCACAGCCTGTGAGTTCGATTTCAGAGGAGAATGATGAAGAAGATGACACTGATCTCATCTAATTTTGGAATAAAGAAGAGCCTCCCTGAGGAGGAGGAGAAGAAAAGGGGAGAAGAGGAAGGTCCATGCACTTCCTATTCTCTTGAAGATCAACATGGGAGATGCTTGGATTTCCAGATCTTAAGCAAGTACCTCGATGACTATAAACCCCATTCTGCAGCATTCAGGAGAACTACAACATTCTCGCAGTCTATTCAGCAAATGGAGGAGAGAAGGCCCTATGGAAAAGGAGAAATCAGAGGCAATAGGCTTCTATTGTCTACATTTGATGGGGTTACTTCGGCTAGAGCTTGGGAGAAGAAGATGGAGGCATTTTTACTGCTGCATCCAGTGGCAGAGAAAGAAGCAGTGGAGATGGCAGCACTGATAAAACCTCTGTTTGGTGGTTCAAACCCTTGGTCCATTCAAGGGTGAGTTCTTTTGGAGACTTTGCTCAAGGGTTGATCCAAACCTTTGATGGAGGGAGGACAAAGGAAGAGAAAGCCATTCCACCATGGGAGGAGAATTGCACCAACGCTGCTACAGCTTGTGTTACACTAAAAATTTTCATCCCGACATTCTGCTATGTGTATGAGCTCATTACTACTCATACTTCTCCCTTTTCAAGTCTAACATATCAGTTCTTCATGTCAAGCCTTGAAAATCAGAGAAAAGTTCCTAAAAGTCTCCTAAACTTTGGTATCGCACTTTCTCGCTTATCTTGCCCGTGGTCCTTCCGATCTCCAATGTTCACAATTTCTCCTGTACTTGAACGCACTTTAACTGTTAAAAGTGTAGACCCCTGTAAGATAAAAAAGGCGCAAGTAATTTCCAAAAAGCTCAATAAAAGTGAATTCTAGAAGCTTCCAAAAAATTTCTTGCGGTGATAGAACTGCTCTTACGAGGTGCATGTATCCCTTACCTTATGGAGCTAACCCCTTGATGTGAGGAGCTTATCCCTTTGAAGGAGGATTATATCCCTTCATAGTTGGAACAGAAAACCTCCTCTATTCTACTATAAAAAGAGGCATTGGGTAGCCTCAAAGGGAGTTGAAGCTTTAGAATATTTGAAGTTAAGTGATGTTGAGATTCAGACTCAGTTAATTAAGACTTTTGTGAGGAAAGATTACATACCTCTATTCGTCTTGGTTGGAGGAGTGAAGAGCTTATCAAAGTAAAGGATATTCCTACTTCGGACCCCGGAAAGTCCTGTGCAACATCAAGGCTCAGGATGTAAGGATTTTCTTCTTTGAAATTAATACAAATATACTCATTTTTCTCAAGAAGCTTTCAATCAATGGTTTATTTCATAGATTCCTTGATCACTATGATAAGCATGGTTTATGATGATTTCTATACAGGTGCTATGTAATATTTTGCTTGTTTGTGACTGCAGGTTTACGAGGAAAACTCCTTCAAGCGCGCGAGGGACAACAACGACTTCAAACAAGCACTGGACAAACGGTAAGTCCTTAACACTTCAATAGAGCTTTTCATGGATCATATATGCTTACAGAAAGATTATTTTATTTGGCTGTTTGTTGCTAGATACTTTTAGTACTAGGGAGATCGTTCTTGTCCACAAGACGGATTAATCCTCCAACAAATTGGCGACTCTGCTGGGGAAAGAAATTGTTGTTTTTGGTTCTATTTTATTTTGATTTGAGGAAACGTTTTCCTAGTTTTTGATTGATAGACATCTGCCTGGGTAGCTTAGGTTTTCTCTGTTTTTGAAAATTTTGAAATCTTTTATGTTTTTCTTTAATTTTTCCTGGGACCGCACTTTGCCTTCTTTTCACAGTGTGGGCAGTTTCGCATATTTGCTTTAGTAAACAGTGCGGTACCGCACCTGTTACTTCTGCAAGCCTGCAGGCCCTGTTAAAATTTTGAAAAACCTTTGGATTTATTTCTTTAGTTTATCTTTATTTTGATTTAGAGTTTTTGGTTTCTGCCCAGATTGATGATTGTTTCTGTCAAAAGCTTTCTGTGAATGAATCTTAGCAGTATTTGTGTTTTGATGATTTTCTAGAAGTTTTGCGTGTTGGATTGTTTTTCGTTTGGTCTTTGTAGCGATTCGAAGCATTGAATGTTGGAAGTACCTAAGATTACATTGGCCTTTTTTCTTTTGTTGAATCTGGCCTGATTGTGAAAACATCATTTATTAAGAAATAGAGTTACCTGTTTCTTTGCAAATCTTCGACAAGAAACTTTGTTATCGGTTTTTGAATTTCATTTTTTATAAAAACATAATTGAGTGTTTTTGATCTGTTTGTTATTCTGAACAAATATATCCTTAGTTTGTTGAATAGCTAAGTAAAACATTCTTCAAAAAAAAATTTCTTAAAGCTTTTATTCGATTAGATTGTTAAAATTTGTAGATCTCAGAATTAGTTTGATAGTTTTGAGTATTTTTTATAAAATTTTGTAGATCTCTTTTGAAGGAGATTTGTTTTATAGCTTCAAGTTCTGAAAGTGAAAGGATTTTTCTTATGAGATTTGATAGTTTTGTTTCATTTGGGGTTGTTGCTGAAAAGACAAAAATACTTTCTTTCAATTGATCTTTATGTTTAAAGAAGGAATTGTTCATTAAAAGAATTGCATTCTACAACTTTTCCTTAATTAGAATTTCATTGAAAGGGAACGATCTGATTATCATTTTTAGGTGCATTTTTAGTGTTTTTTTGGAAGTCAAGTCTTCACACCATCAGAGTTTCATTTCCGCACCCATTGACTTAAAAAACAGCTCTTAAAAGTAACGCTTAATTAAATTTCATCTAGCAATCTTCTTATTTTCTAGGGCTCTTATCACCAACATAGCTTAGGCTAGTATCTTGGAGTAGGGAGTAATTAACTCTCCAAGGTAGTAAAACAAACAAGTAGACAAATCTTGCGGTAGGAAATAAACCCAATCGTAATTTGTATAATCTGGGAAGCTTCTCTTAAAGAATTCAATCACGAGATCATGTCCGAACCTTTGAGACAATCAATTCTGTTTCATTGGGGAAGATAGAATATTTTGCGCGTATTACAAACGGTAAACCTCAGATTAACCATTGTCGAGGAGCCTGGGGTCACTTGTCGGTAAACCTCAGATTAACCATGTCGAGGAACCTTCAAGGGGATTGAGCTTTGTTACTCTTCCCTTGCGCGTGAGATCGAATCGTAGACTGTTCCCTTAGTTATATTTGTTACTATTGGTAACCTTAGTGTCCACAAACTTACGATTATTTCCTAAGGTGATGGTGAAGGAAAGATCTCATTGTACCTGGAGCAGACGTCGACTAGACTCACTTGGACTCTCTAGGGGGTTCTCTTCACACGAGATGGTTTTGTGAGGAAACTTGTGCCAGTCTGTTTCATTAAGCAGGTTGTCGGGGTAACTGTTCCAACTGCCCTTTCTATATTAAATTTCTACTAAGTTGGATTTCATCACCAACTAGTGTTTTTAGTACGGGAAGTTACTGTTTGTGTGTGGTTTGAACTCCTAGATTTTTAAGCGTGTGATTCAGTTGTTTGTTTTTTAGAGGCCTTAGGTGTTTTCATTGAAATTTTCTTTGTTTGCGTGTGATTAGTTAAATATTTAATCGTGGCGGAATTGCCAAGACAATCCCGGAGACTACAAGGGAAACCCCCTGAATATTCACCAAGTCAGCTTGAAGGGCTTCGTGCTCTGGTATCATCTAGTAGCGGTAGGATTAAATCAACAGAAGTTGGAACTTCATCCATAGTGGTTCATCCTGATTATCAAACACCCATAACAGAACACATTCAAGAGCCGATTTCAGTTTCTGAAGTTACTGGTAGTATTTCTCCTACTAGTGAATGGGCTGACGAACCTGAAATCTCTGAAACTGAAACTGAACCTTCTGTTTTGGAAACATCTTCGGGATTTATTTCACCAACTTCTAGCGATCTTGGTTCACCTAGGATAAGAAATATTGTCACTGACGATCTTCCATCTGGACTAATTTCTATTGAAGAACTTACTAATCCAGACGAAGAGTTATCTCTTCCCAATTCCCCTCAGTCGTTAAATCTTAGGGAACGTGAATCAATTTTCTACAGCCCTATTCGAACTACTGCTTGGTACTTATCCTTAACGAATTTTTTAGAGAATCCGGGTCTTGCTTTTTCTCCACCTCGAGTTCCATTTCATCCAACACCCAGAGGTTATTATCCATCATCCATTATGGCAGGAGAGTCATCCATGTTTTCCCAGACACCGGAATCATTTTTACATGGTGGTCCTTCTGTTCCTTTAGGATATCAGGCTCTGTCTGGTACTTTCTCGGGGGCAGCTCCTCAATCGATTGAAAGCGTGTTATCATTTGGTTTAAGTGGAATTAAAACTGAAATGTCAAACGAAGGGAAAATTATTATGATGTCTGGTAATATTCCGAATCCGCAACCTCAAGGCAGTCAGGTACCACCTGGAGGGAAATCTCAGGGAAATCAGTTACTGCCTAGCGGGCAACCTCAAGGTAGTCAGTTACCACCTAGGGGGCAACTTTCAGGAAGTCAGTTACCACCTGGGGTTCAACCTCAAGGTAGCATTTTCCTAGGACAAACTATGGAATCATATTATTTTGGGGGACAACCCCAAGGGCAATACATACCTCGGGGTTATCAACCTTCAGGACAGTACACGCCCCAGGGTCAACCCCAAGCTCAATATGCTCCTCAGGGTCCTTATCAACCCTAGCTTCAGTATGTGCCTCAGGGTTATCAACCTCAAGGTCAGTACCCAATTCAAGGTTACCAACAACCTTATGGTTAGTCATCTTTTCAAGGAGCCATAAATTTACCACTTATCAACCCTACGTTCAACCAGGTTATGGTCCTTATGTTCAACCTTCTACGGGACAATACCCCGGAATGAATATGGTGTGGGATCCATCCCAATATCAATAGCCTATGGAGCCTAATGTGCAGTTTCCTTTTCAACCTGGATAGCCTTTGGTTTCTGGTCCAACCCAGCAACCTGTCTAGCCTACTATTCAAACTCCTGCACCTAGTTCTGTTCAGCAGTCTGCGCCTAGTACACCTCAAACTCCGTCTCAAACTACTACAACTGCTGCTGCGTCTGTCCAACCTGTAACACCTATTTCTGGAGTATTTTTAACTCTGAGTTCGGCTATCCCTGTATCCGTGCAAATCCCTCAGGTCTCTGTACCCCAGTTAGGGCCTTCCGTTCAGACTTCGGTTCAAATGCCTGGAGGACAAGTCGGTACAAGTAAAGTTGTCACAAGTCAATCGCAATTCACGTATCAACCGTACCAGGGATATCTTCAATTCGGTCCCGGTTCACAAAATAAAAATTAGCAGTATCAACCATACCCTGGCTACACTTACCAGCAGCCTCAACAACCCCAGTTTGGTTCGGTTAATCCTGGTTTTCCAGGAGGTTATATGATTCCTAACACGAATCCAATTCCCAGTTATCCTGGGTATCCACCTCCTGGAACTTCTTTGGCTACTCAAGGTTTTTGCGACCCTAACCGTCAGTTACCATTTATTGCAACTTTGGATTTACCTAATTTGACGCGCCTTACGAATGATCCAATTTTCTATTATCCTTATTGGCCGCCAATGCCGCATAAGTTGCCCAGTGATATACCCAAATTCAAAGGTAAATTAGGAGAGGATCCATCAAATCATGTCATGAATTATCACCTCTGGTGTGCGTCTAATTCAATTATTGATGATTCGATTCGCTTACGTCTTTTCTAAAGAACTCTTATTGGTCTTGCAGCCAAATGGTACATTGAGTTACCACGAGGCTCGTTTCATAATTTCAGTCAGTTAGCAACTGCCTTCTTGACTCATTTTCAGTTTCCTGTCAGATACAAAAATGGCACGGAATTATTAACTTCACTTAAGCAATCTACATCTACGTATATTTCTGATCATATTCATGAATGGCGACGTAGAAGGCGTTTGGTGAAAGTTTATATTCCAGATCAAATTTTGGCAGAATGGTTTGTTAAATCATTGTTACCCAAGATCACTGAAGATGTAGCTAAGGCCGGTGTTGTTACTGAAGAGAAAGTGATTGCTCAAGCTCAGTACCTTGATCTCGTTTACACGCAGTCAGGTACTTTACACGAAAAAATCCCCGACCTTCCAAAACAAGGTCAGATAGCTGCTGCTCCTTCAGGGTCTCATGCTGCTGATGGCATGATTGGTACAGTCAATACTAAAAGTAAGAAGAAATCTTCAAAGAATTCTTCTCCTATTATAACTTTACCAGATTCCCCGAAAGGAGAATCTTACCCCAAAATTTCTGCCGACATTCATGTCGTAGAGACATCTACGGCTAAATCTAAATCCGGTGGTAAAAATAAAGGGAAGAGTAAAAACAAGAAGAATTCGAAAAAGAAAAATGATAAAAATGAATCCAATGATGAAAAGCGCAAACCTCGTTACCCTTGTTACATTTGTGACGAGGATCACTTCACTAAGGAATGCCCACATCGAGCAGAGGTTGAAAAATTCGTTAAAGGTTCACAACAACCTGCTGTCTTGAAGGATCCTTTTCCGACTCAAGATAGCAAGATGGTTGGTTCCACTTCGACTGCTTCAGAAGAACCTATTTTGATGATGTCTCATGTAAGGATTGCGATGCGATCGCAAGATTATGGTACTAAGAATCCTGTTGATGGGAAAGAAGCAGAATCTTCTAATGCAAATGCATCAACTACACCTCCTCCTGTTTCTGGTCCGCTACAGATCGAGAAACAAAATCCAGACTTAATAATCAAACCGCCTGCTAAAGGTGTTCTTCATAAATCAGCTTTCAATCCACATGCGAGAGCTGCTCAGAATTACAACATTGTTGAAGACTTAGCTATTTCTCCTTCAGCAATGTCGACTTTGGAAGTGCTGCAATCATGCCCAGCGCAGCGCAAATTGCTTTTGTCTGCTATAGGAGCTGTTGATATTTAGGATTCTAACCTTATAATCTTCGATTTAGAAAATAGTACACCTCGTTTACCTCACCAAATGGCTTTCCAGATTCCAGTGTTAGTAAAAAACAGACCAATTTTTCGAACTGTGATTGATGAGGGAGCTTCAATGTGTATTATGTCGATTCAGTGTTGGAAATCACTTGGTTCTCCTACACTCAACCAATCTCCGACGATTCTTAAGGCTTTTGATGGTCGAGGTTTCCACCCTTTTGGTATTTTGCAGGATTTACCCATAGGGGTCGAAGGTAAAACCGTAAATCTAGATGTGGAAGTGGTTGATGCCCCTCTAGATTACAACCTTCTCCTGGGTCGTAGTTGATTTTATGCTATGACTGCTGTTGTTTCTTCGGTCTTTCGACTCATAAAATTTCCATATCAAGGAAAGATCGTCACAATAGATCAGTTAACTTATTTCTCTTCTGACCCAACCTCTACAGAAATAATCCAACACGTTGGTAAAGCGGCTATCCCTTATAAGGATGTTGGAGTAGGATTGGTTAAAGATTCTGGTTTGCTAGGAACTTTTTCCTTTCCTCCTCCTAATGTATCACCTGTTGTTGCAACTATTCACATGATTTCGTCAAATACTATTATGTTTGATGATCCTTGGATCATACCTTCTGATTCCGAGTTAGATTCAATTGATGGCATGATGCCTTTGAGTCCA
Source organism: Pinus albicaulis (assembly GCA_034641835.2). Lineage (NCBI taxonomy): Eukaryota > Viridiplantae > Streptophyta > Pinopsida > Pinales > Pinaceae > Pinus > Pinus albicaulis. The sequence continues at coordinate 118,141,251 of CM076569.1, forward strand.
TTTGAAATTGCATACCAGGCTGTACAGTCACTTTCTGACCCCTCTTCAACCGAAAATGATCCAATGAATGGGATCCATGAGGAATCAATTTCTATATCTAGTTCAGCCACAACGACATTTCCTGATGTTGTTCATACTGATGAGCACATTCGTGAATTTTTGTCTGTTGATGATTTACCATGGGAAGATCTGCATCACCGATCTTCATTTTTACCTAAACTAGATCATTTTGAAGATGATTTCGCTTCAATTTTTACTGCTGAATATGTCAAAGAACCCCAGAATCCATTGCAAAATCCTGATTCTGAATTAAATTTGGAAAATATTTCTCGAACGGTTCCAATTGACATTTCAGTAAAACCAGGAATAATTGAAAACATTCATATAGGTGCTTGTTGTACTGAAGATGAAATTAAAGCTTATAAAGCCCTATTTCAAGAATTTCGTGATGTGTTTGCCTGGTCTTATGAAGAAATGCCAGGAATTGATCCATCAATCGTCATACATGAAATCAAGACTTACCTAGATGCCAAACATGTTCGTCAACGTTTACGTCAAATACATCCTAGAAAAGCTGCTGCTATCAAAGCAGAAGTTGAAAAATTACTTCGTGCAGGTTTTATTTATCCAATTCCCTTAACGGATTGGGTATCAAATATTGTTCCTGTGACTAAAAAACAAGGAACGATACGAGTATGTATCGATTATAGGGATATTAATCGAGCTTGTCCCAAAGACAATTATCCAACTCCCTATATCGATCAGATAATCGATGATTGTGCCAGTAGCGAAATGTTTTCCTTTATGGATGGTTTTTCCGGGTATAATCAAATAAACATACTCCCTACTGATCAGCCAAAAACAACTTTTATTTGTCCATGGGGGATGTTTGCTGATCGCAAACTACCCTTTGGTTTGAAGAACGCTGGAGAAACTTTTCAAAGGGCAATGTCTTACGCGTTTCATGACATTAAGCACATTGTGTAGCCATATCTCGATGATTTACCGGCTCATTCATCACACAGGGCCGACCATCTCACACACTTACGAGCTATCTTTATGAGGTGTCGGCATTATAAAATTAGGCTGAATCCACATAAATGTGTTTTTTGTGTAGAATCAGGTCGTTTACTGGGATTTGTTGTTTTGAAATCAGGCATTTGCGTCGATCTGTCGAAGGTTGAAGCTATTGTTAAATTACCTCCTCCTTCTACTTTACACCAACTCCAAATTTTGCAGGGGAAAGCAAAATTTTTACGTCGGTTCATTCCTAACTATGCCGAGCTTACAAAGGGTTTTACCCGGTTGTTGAAACAGAACATTCCATTCTTTTGGGACGAGATCACTGATCAATCTTTCGATGCACTTAAACACACGTTGACCCATGCACCATTATTGCATCCTCCAAACTACAACCAGGATTAAATTTTGTAAATCGCTGCTTCTCATTCCACCATTGGGATGGTGTTAGTTCAGGAAGATGAACCTCACACCGAACATGTGATTTACTATCTTAGTCGGAATCTGCATTTGACCGAGATCAAATACACACATGTGGAGAAATTGGCATTGGCAGTTGTCCAAGCTGTCCAGAGATTTAGGCACTACATCTTGTTACGTAAAACCAGGGTAATTTCTGATTGCAACCCTATGATGTATATTTTGACCAAAAAAATGCTGGGGGGCAAGTATTCCAAATGGATAGTCATCTTGCAGGAATTTGACTTGGAGTTTGAGAAATCCAAGGCAAAGAAATCTTTGGTATTTGCAGAACTGATGTGTGATTTTCCCTCTACTGATACTGAAACTTTGGCAGAAGAGCCCATTGTGGACGAATCTCTGTTTCTTATCAGTACGCTAGATCCATGGTATGGAGATATTATTGTTTATCTCCAAACCCAATCTTTTCGGCCTGAAATCTCACAATCTCAGCGACGGAAAATACGCTTCCAATCCCAACAGTATAATATTATTGGTGAAACACTCTATCGTCGTGGAGCGGATTCTATTTTCAAATGCTGTCTTGTTCATGAAGAAGCTGAAAAGGTGTTAAATGATTGCCATTCTGGAGCATGTGGCGGTCATATGTCTGGGTATGCCACAGCCCAAAAGATATTGCGCGCTGGTTATTTCTGGCCGTCATTATTCAAAGATTGTATTTATGCAGTCCGGAAATGCCACAATTGTCAACTTTTTGATCGTAAGATGCGCGCGCCACCCGCTCCTCTTCATCCCATAATTGTTGTTGGTCCTTTCGCGAAATGGGGTATCGATTTTATTACATGTAACCCTCACTCAGCCGAGGTGCATGCATATATTATCTTAGCCGTAGATTATTTTACTAAATGGGCCGAGGCGATGCCTACATTTTCGGCTGACGGCAAGAATGCTGCAACTTTCGTATTTAATCACATAATTGCTAGGTTCGGTGTTCCTCAAGCCATTATTATAGATCATGGAAGATAGTTTCAAATGTCAGCATGATCGAACTAAATTTATCACCTGGCCAAGCACAATACGGGGCCTAATCCGTATTGTTAGGGTCCCGTGATTTGGCCGATTGGTGAGCCAAATGACAATGTAACATCAAATAAAGCTTTGGAGCCCAAGGACCTAGCTTTCCTAGACTCAGAGAGGGCTCTCTCTATATGTGTAAAAGATATCGGTGTGTTTGCTTATGGTGTTCTGATATTAGGCTAGTTATGAAGTGAGTTTTTGATTTTTTGGTTTTTTAAGTTTGTGAGGGATAAAACTGATCAAAGATATAAAAATGGATAACAAGAAGTTAGATCAACTGGGCTATGGGGTCAAACAGGTCAAGGAAGCTATGAGATGATGATGCAAGGCTGTAGTAGGGCCGATTTGATTCAAGGTAGAAAGGATCTTTGGGCAAAATGGAGTAAATGAACATCAAGTTTGTGAAAGACAAGGGATTTCAAGTGTACCTAGTTTATAGCAGACATAAACATGTTATAGAAAGCCATTAATCATGGTAAATGTAACTATGAGCTAATTAATACATAGAAATCAAGAAAACATTCCGGACATGCATGAAGGTATAAGACCCTCTAACTTGGAAATAAGCTGTGGACTTTGGGGAAAACACATAAGACAGACTAACAACTCATAAAACTATGCTGGAATGCCTAAACATAGTCTCTAAGTTATTGGGCACTTTAACAAACAAGCTTTCATAGTTTTAGGCAAAGGGCTAGATCGGGACTAGGCCTCCTTGGTTCAACAAGATGATCAACTAATCAGTCAAAGAGAAAGTTTTATGGACAGAACTATGGGAAGCTTATAGGTAGGCAGGGCACACCATACATCCTACTCAACATACATAGAACTTGTAAATAAAACTTAGCAAACAGTATCCTTAAGTTACTAAAGAGCAGTTAAGAATTCTTTAGCATAACTAAGGAAGAAGAAAACATCAAGCTATGAAGATTCAGGAATTTTGAGGTGCCTCCATGGGCATATCTCAAAATCAATCTCTACTGATCTATAGCAACAAGAAGCATGGATTATGAATGAAAACTAGAAGACAAAAACATAGCAAGAAACACTATACCATTCTACCATGTCATGGAATCCATCACCAATCCTTCATCATTCATCAAAAGCATCCAAGAGGCAGTCCAAAAATCATAACACAAATATGTTCTTCAAAGCTCATATGACCAATATATTGATTCTTCTCTCAAGTTCAGCCCCCTGATTTACAATGAAACCCATGGAATAAATAGGCTTGAGGGAGGAAAACCTCATGGAGCAACTAGCTATCCCATTGGCCAAGTCAAAATATCTAAACTTGTCCTTGAGGCTTTGTAAAGCCCAAGGCACAAAATATCCCATAAAATATCTAAAAACTGCTAAAAACGGAAATTATATTGACTTTACATCATTTCCCAAGTATAAAAATAGCTTAACGCACATTTGGGAAAAGCAGATTTTTGAGGTTCAAAAATTTCAAAAATACTTCATATTTATGCCTGAAAAGGGTCCCCTGACTTGCTGGAGGCAATTGGCAGCCTTCCCGATGTCGAAACGAGGCTCATGATAGCTCGTTGGAAATCTTTCTGTGTCTACTTTCCGGCGCAACTGAAATCACCTCAATCTGATGCCCGGAAGTCCTCTAAATATGTACCTATGTGTAAAAAGCCAGGAAATAGCAGACGGCTGATATGGCAGGCAGAATGTGCAAAAAGCGAGCATTTTTCGCCAATTTGAGGGGGCGAATGATCTCCGAATGCTCTGAAAATCGCTGGGGACCTGATCATAGAATTATGACATCAACTGGTATCATCCTTCTCCCTTGAAAAATCCTCAAACTGAAATGGCGAAATTATGAGTTTTCGACCAAAAACTCAAAAAATGCCAAAAAACAAAAAGTTGTCGAAATGGGCCCAAAAATGGCACGCATGACCCTCAAGGGTCCCTAGCAACATGCTCCGAAGCTGAGGCCAAAATATCAAGTGCTGATATGCCTTTCTCCTCTTTCCGTGCCGGGCGCTTCTTGAAACTGCTGTTTATCACTACTGAGTTACTGCTGTTCAACACTCTTCCCCTCTTTTTCCTGCTGCTGCTCATATTTATCACTGTCATGCTGCTCCTGTTGTCTTGCCTTGGAGGCATTTTGACCTAAATGTGCTTTTTAAGAGACAAACTTCCTCACTGTCCTTAAACTACCTTCTTGGAGCCAAACTGTGTCACTTTACTGCTTTGACAGATAAACACTGTGGGTTGGATGGTTTGCACAGTGTTACTTTGAATACATAACCTCTGCTACCTTGAAACATAGCCTTCTACCTTTGAATGTACCTCAGCCAGGCATATTTCTCAATAGGGTACCATATAACAAAGAGAAGACAGACTGCTGGGAAGTTTTCCTGTGCACAGTGTTAAAAAGTCATCACCTTGTGTTAGTTAAGAGAGCCAATCAACTCTCCTGACTTCCTGTCTGTTGTCCTCCTCTCCCAGACAAATCTCAATCATTTAAAAATCCTGCTCTTCAAAAAGTGACCTACTTTGAAAATATCTCAGTCAACAACTTCTTAGTAGGAAATGAGGAAATCACACGGGTGAAACCATAAGGTAAGTATGGGAAGAGTTCTTGTGAGAGGTGGCACGATCCTTTTGTTCTTGTTTGTGAGTTTTAAGATGTCACTCAATACCTCTTACTCCTTGCCCATGGTAGATTTTGCAATCATTAAAACTCTGCCTTGTATAAGTGTGCCAACATTGAACTAACTTGCATATGTGAAATCAACCCTTAGTGCTATTAAATAGTCACTGTCACAGTCCTGAGCAAAGATGACAGAGTTTGAAAGACTCCAAAGTTTTTAGGTAGAGGTTATGGCAGGTTTTTCTGCTGCAACTAATCAGGGTTCCTTATGAATGTAACCTCTGGTTATGTTAAGAAAAAACCTCTTCTTGGTGGAGTAGCAACATCCAAATAAACTTTAAAACAGCACAAGGCGATCAACCAGCAATCTGGTGACTGCTGTCTCTTTATGAAGTAGTGTGAAACAAACTTTCTCCGGGCTTTTATTAGGCTTTGCAAACTCTGCTTGACCAGGGCCCACTTCACCTAAATTTCTTTGTGTTCCTCTTCAGTCTTTATTTTAAACGAAGCAAGCTCATTAAGTTCCACAACCAGTGCATGAGCATATGGGCAAATTCACGGTTAAAACGAGAGGTAATGAATTTTTGAAAGCTCCAAGAAGGCACGCAGGCTGCAGGGGATTCTTTTCCACACAATAATCAAGACCCTTTTTAATGTGGAATATCAGTCATCTTTGGGAGAAAGCCTTTATGACCTCTGAAAATCCACTTGGCAGTGAGGTTTTAAAGAACAGAACACAGCACAGAGTATACAGAGAATAATGTCTTTCGGTGATTGAGTAGGGTAATCAATGCTCTGTTGCCTTCAACAGTAAAGACTTCTTTTTAAACTAGCATACTAGTCTTTCTTGGGAAAATTCCTCCACACTTTGGAAAACCAGTTTATCAAATGTCTATGAAAAGCCAACAAACAGTCCAGTTTGGCAATTTGGTGGATGAAATTTAAATGCCTCTTGAAATGTTGAAAAACCTTGGAGGAAAGCTTGGATAGCCTCTGCAAGTCCTCCAGCCTGTGCGACACTCTTTGAGATAGAGCATTAATGGCATTCCGGTGCATTGTGAAATCAGTACTCCGAATGAGTAGGCCCATGTGTCACACAGGCGTCATGTATACAATCAGTGTAAACACGCTCCCAGGCACGTCGCGCAGGTTTCCAGGTGCGTCGCGCGACGTTTAACAGTGTAAAAATTTGCAAATCGACCCGATTTACTTGTTTCAATGCTGGGGAGGCATGGAACTTTGTTTGCAGTTTTGAAAATGATAAAATCACCCTCGACCTTCACCCTTATGTCATTCCAAATTTTCCAACGGTCACTTGGTCTTTAAATGTAAAGTGAAAATTTTGTTTGGCCTTTTTGCAGGGTTTTCACAGTCTTTTTGATCCTTTTAAATAAGCTCGGTGCATTCCATATCTGCGTTGGAGATTTTCCACACTTTTGGACCATGTCAATCACGGGCCAACCTCTTTATAAAAAGAAAAATGGCATAAAAGCCAGAACTTTGTCTCACTCATGCACATGTGTTAGAAGGGGGACTTCCAGCTTTGTCCCTTGTGTGACACTTTGACATTGAACTTCAAACTTTGAAAAATAACTCCAAAGCTTCCACATCATCTCTGCCACTGTTTTTAATGATGCTGGTGCTATTCCTGATGTAAGGTAACCCACTTTAACACTGTCAAGAGCATGCCTGAATACTTATTTGTTTCTGAAGGACAGGGCTAGTTTTGTCAACTTGTTTTGACAGCCCTCAGGCTTTAACAGCTTATTCAACTTTTTCTCCAGTGCAGGTGTCAGACTTGCTGGTCCCCTTGGACTTGATCTAAGAAGAGCTCACCCTTTCAACACACTTTCTTGCTTGTAGGTGTATCATCTGCGCTATATCTGTCCTTTGGAATGATGAAAACTGTGTTTGTTTTAAAACATTTAAACAGTGACAGTTTATCAAAACAAAACTCCTTTTGCCTATTCATAAAATTTGTATACCTATTCACCATGTCCATCTTGGGTGTATATCTGAAAGGATAAGCTTGTGAAGAAGGAAAAACATGTTTCTTTGATACACAGTTATCATTTTGCTTTGACCAATGTATTGACCTTTTTGTAATAGAACCATTCCATAGCTCAACTATGTTCACTGTTTTACCTTCTTGGTGATTATTTTAACAAGGAAAAACCATTCAGAATGTGTCAAAAGCATTTGAAAAGCCTTGAAAACTGTTTTGTCATTTAACAGGAGATGACCTGTCTTTTTCCAACTTGCTTGATAATCTCTGCTTCTAGGCGATTTATGAGCTCCTTCTTTGATTGTAAGTGCCATATTTTGGCTGCATCCCTTCATATCATAATTCTCTGTTTTCTTGAAAAGTGCTCCTTTGGACTTTTGGCATGTGACAGTGGATTGTTGTTTGATCCTTTCCCTTAAGGAAACTGCCCCTTTTTTGGTATCAATGGCATACATATTCATAATGTTCCCTGTCCATCATGATGTATATTTTGAAAGACATTTTACTATGGGTAATGCATTTTGAAACATAACCACCATCTTTTACCTGTGTAAAAGACTTTTGCTCTCTTCCTTTGCCTCTTTCCACTGCACCTTTTTGACTAATCAGTTTTCAACAATGTCCAATGCTTTGGCCATCTGCTCATAAATGGAGGAGGCTCTTCATCAAGTAAAGTATCTGAAGGTTGTTGGACAAATCTGTTTGACACAGCTTTTCCCTGGATGTGATGGTAAGCAAACCACTTGAAAAACATCAATACTAGCACCTCTGCTTGCAATCATCACCGTGCTTCAGAAAAACCTTAGCCAAAGTGACACTGTCTCCCTGCACTACTCTGAGGGTGACTGAAATATCATTATTTGCTTTAGTCAACTTATGACAGATTTTTGAAATATAATCTCTGTGACTATGGAGGTCAGCACCCTTTGAAAAACAAACAACTTTTCTTCTGCCTAGGTGATGACATGATCTGTCAGCATCTATTCAATTTGGTTTTTTGTGGGGAAAATAGGCTTCCTATGATTAGAATTGTTTTTACTCATGATATGCATTTCTAAAGTTTAACAATTCATATGATTTGAAACTTCAAATGACCTATATCAGACCAAACTCTGTTTTCCTTTGAACTTGCATATTTCAGACTCTATCCCTGTCATGATTATCACTCATATTCAGAAAACCTGGAGTTATTGCTTCACTGTTCAGTAAAAGGAAAACCTGGGTTTCTGCATTCCTTTAAGTCAATACTGGCCAGCGCCCTCTGCTTATAGATGAAGGAGGCGCCCTAACCCTCTGCTTGTAAATGAAGGAGGTTCTGGGCCATGACAATTTACCAGTTTGCTGAGACAGTGGTGTCCTTTTCTTACTGTGATTTTCATGCTAGAAGGAAAATGCAAGGTTTTGATGAGTGGCTCTCTGTTTTGCAGACATATCTCAGGCTCATGTTACCTTTAGAAGCAGCTGTTCTTCTAACTGTAGATTCAAGCATTTCCTCCTGAGATGAAATTATATTTCCTGCCTTTGTAGAAACCATAAAACACTGTGAAACACCTAATAGTCATCTTGGGATTGGGGTTTATGCAGTGCTGAGATCTAGCGGGTGTGAGTGGCGCGACTTAGAGCTGCTTTTCAATTTCATTCGCCAAGTGGGAGGTCAGTCATGGTTGGTCTGTAGCAGATGGAGGCTTTTTGGCTTGATGATTGCCAAGGGTAAAATGCCTTAAAGCGCCACTTCCTAACATAGGGGAGACTTTTGAAACAGATGTGGGTTTTCCTTTTAAAGTTGATGGGCAGATCAGTAAGGCTGAAGCTAGGTAGGATAGTGATAATGAGGTTTTGATTTCGACATGGGCGGACTGAAAAGTAGTAGGGCGAAAAAAGTTTTAGGAGGGTTTTCTAGATGACATATTGACATAAGGAAAACAATTTCTAGAAAACTCAGCTGTAGATATAGTCATCACTAACATGTAAAAAATACTGATGGCTAACAGGGCAGAGTAAGAGGAGACCTAGAACCATGGAAAGAAAAAGACATTGGCGAAACAAAGGGAACAAGAATCAGCCTTAGCAGAGCAGCTCCCTCTAGATGAGTTGTTGGCCATGGAGATAGCGCATGATTGGGAGCCTTGGTTGGAAAGAGCCAACATACATTTGGAGGCTAAATTGGAGAAGGCTAACAAGAATCTTGACCTACAAAGAAGGATGACTAAGCATTATGCCCGGAGAAACCAAGTTGCAAGGGCTTAACTGAAAAGGGCCCAAACCAAGATCCAAGCACTAAAAGAGGCAAAATGCTAAGTTAACCTTGGAATTTTGGCACAAGATTTTCTACAGGGCTCTCAAACCCCATGAGGGAGACATCCACCAATTTTGTGATAATTTTGACAATTTTTGTTTTTTTTGTGAATTTCGAGGCCTATAAACGTAGCACCCCCGGCGCTATGATTTTTCCTCAAACATCTTCAGAGGGAGAACTTTACATTTTTTGGATTTCTCATGCCTAGTACATTATGCTCACCAAATTTCAGAGCATTTGGAGCATTTTTGACCCCTCAGAAGGTCAAAAAACACCTCATTTTCTACCTTTCTGCCTCATTTTCAGGCTTGGTGCTGCGCTTATATCAGTTTTGGGAATTTGACTTTTTGTATAGGTTACACGAGCTCAATCAGAAAACCAAGGGTAGATTTGGAAAGTAGACTTAGCCAGATTTCCAACGGGCCATCACGGAGCAAATTCCGACATTGGGAAGGTCACCAATACTTGGCTGCAAGTGGACCTATTTTCTGCCCGGGAAGGTGCTGTGCGTTCAAACCAAATTGTGCATTTTTGGCCAAAACTCAACAAAAGACACTCATTTATTGCAATTTGAGATTTAAATGTTTTTTGAGGCAAATCAATCCAAAATTAGGTATAGGAGTTATTTTTCCATTTATTTCATGAGATATTTATGCGTTGGGCCTTGCATGGTCTCTTGGGCATAAATGACATTAATGACTAGTTTTGACATTTTCAAACCCTAGTTATAGTTTTTTCCCTCCTTTTCTAGATAAATAGAGCATGAGGGCCTCGTTGTAAAATTTTGGCATTTGATGACTCTTTGGAGCAATTTTTGGAGATTGGAGAAGAAATTGGTGTTGTGGAGTTTCTTAAGGGCTTGTCTTGATTGATGATGGAGAAGGCTGCTTACAGGATCGCTGAGCTTGGTTAATGGTGATGTGCTTCTATTCAGTTATTGTTTTCTCATGTATCATTGTGTTTCATCCTTCTAAATTGCAGTAGGATAAAGGTTTTAGACTAAAAAATGTTTTCAAAGACACCTTAGCTCTGTTTGTTCTTCACTGCCTCTATGTTTTCTTCTGCTGGGCCTTTTTAGAGAATTATTAATTTCTCTCTAGACCCCCCAAGCTTGTTTATTTCATGAATTGTTTAATAAAGTAGGTATCAAATATGATTTATGGTTAGCCCTGCTTGTTTGATGTCTCTAAACACTGTTCCTGAGGTCTCTCTCCAAAGTACCATTGATTAGGTTTGCTAAAGAGGCTATGTTTCGATCATACCCTTTGTCCATGCTTGAATAATTGTTTTGGGGATCTTCATAGTTATAATCAATGATGTTTAGGCATTCCCTCTTCTTTGATTAAAGTTATATGTGTATCTTGAATGTCTTCTAACCTTGAAGGTGAAATCACTAGAAGTTAAATGAGTTTCTCGCCTTCTATATTTCATTGGATTGTATGTCTGAAATATTTATTTGCTTAAGTTGAATCAAAAAGTTATTGGTGTGCCCTGTCTATTGATTTCTTCTTCATGCTAAATAATGTTGAGGTCATTCCTTGTTTCTAAGTACATGATAAAGGATTCTTAATTTCCCTTTGTCCTACTTTGTTCACAAACTTGATGTTCATTTCATTTCACAAAAACCTTGAGAATCCATCTGACCAATGCTAGATTTTCCCTGTGATCCACCCTGATTTACTATTGAAACTTTCTATGAATTTTATTGACTCTATAGCCCAATGACTTGAATATTTCCTCACTCTATCTATTCTACTTGATCATCTTACCCAACCAAAACAAACAAACAAACCCTACACTTAATAACTAGCCTAAAAACAAAACCCTAGAAAGCAAACAAGTTCACATCCTTTGCACAAATAGAGAGAGCCCTCTCTGAGTCCAGGAAGGCTAGGTCCTAGGACTCCAAAGACTGGTCTGATGTTACCCTATGCATTTTATCTCACCAATATAACAAATCACGGGAACCTAACATGCGAGATACTTTATGTCACATGTATGTCATTGAGATCCCTTGTTTGCCATGTTGGCGGGCTACTCACAGTCTTTATGCGTGAGCTATTGTCATACTGATAGGAGTCCTTTTTATGCATGAGAGTTACGTAGTGGAACGTCTCGTAGAGAGGTCTAGCCACTCTTGCATGAGGGAATTTTCCTTGTATGTCAGAGAAACACGTCCATGTACATCTTCTTCTTACAACACTTAATGCAGCGGCCTACAACATCTTGACACCGAGGCTCGGAGATGTAGTACCTCTTGGACGAACTCTGTTATCAAACGACGGGTTCTTATGATTGATGACCTTGAGATGTTATGTTCCTCTCCTTTACAACATACAGTTGTACATTTATGTTCATTAACGCTTTAATTAATGCAATTCTAATTTATCAACCGATGTAAAAGGTCTTGGTTAAGGCTATCAAGATTTTACCATGGATCAAGTGGTATCGAAGCAGGTCTTCTTGCTGATTGGATTGCAGGCATGAACTGTTGAACATTCGTTGAATTGAGCCGTGGAGAATGTCAAGGAAATGTACGAAACCATGCTCAGGGTGTCCGAGAAAGCGGACATGTTGTATTAGGCTTATGAAAAACAAGCTGCAGAGAATGATGAATTTAAGACACGCCTACAGGAAGAAAAGGAGGACAAACATCGATTGCAACTTCAGATGCAAGCCACGACAGAGGCATGGGAAGAATTTAAGCGCGACAACGAAATTCTTCAAGCAGATCATGATGCATTGAGGTGATTCCTACAGGAAGATAAGGAGGAGAAGCAGCAGCTGCAGCTTCAACTACAAGCCGTGGTAGAGGCATTGGAGGAAGTGAAGCACAACGAAGGCTTACAAAAGCCTTCTTCATCTGTTTCGCAATCGACAGCTAAGGTAAACAACGTTGATTTTTCTTCAGTTTCTTCACATGATATCATTTCGGTTGGAAGTGTGGAGATACCCATCACAGGTACCAGCATGAGAATCCTCACCAAGATGGGGTGCAGAGGAGGAGGACTTGGCGTTCGTGGCCAAGGCATAACCAAACCATTGGAGGTTATGCATTGGCCTCGTCATGCATGTTTGGGGTACAATGAAGAAGGATGTTCGAAGGACATCAAAGGCAAACAAATATTGATGAAATCTCCAGGGAAGAGGAATGATGGGGACACTTCGCCATTGTTCCATGGCAGTGCATGTTGCAGTGAAAGAGCTGAGGCAAGCTCCCATCACCATTATCGCACCAGAGACCACCATAGAAGGTATAATAAGTCTCATTATTCCAGAGTGAATTTTGATTATAAAAATGTTGATAACCACGATCGTAAATCATGGCATCACAAAATGTGTCATTTTTGTGTTTTACATAACCATGTGTTTTTTGAGTGCTGGAAAAGGATGGCAACACAAAGGAGGATGAGGCATGGGAAGCACTCTCCACAGCAGGGAAAGAAATCGATTAAGCAGGTTTGGGGGCGAAAGACCTTTTTCATGCATTGCGACCGAAGTGGCCATCAAATAGCCACATGCTAGAGACTTCATCCATAGCAGCACCTTAAAGACAAAGCACCCATGCATACACCAGTCGAAAGAGCTGATCGACAAGCGAGTTCGCCACAGGTAAATGATCCACTCACCTTGATAAGTGAGAGATGGTTCTTCTAGATTGTTTTTTCTAGATGTTAGCTTTTCATGGCCGTGTTTGTAAATCATTTGTCGCATTTTTAATTGTGAAAGTGATGAGGTGTTTTCCATCACTTGTTTAAGCTATAATGATATTTTTTGGCCTTGTTTTTATAAGTCGTGTGTTGCATTTATTTCATGTAAAAGTGATGATGTGTTTGCCATCACTTTGAAATGAGATGATGATGCTGTTGGCCTTGTTTTATGAGTCGTGTGATGCATTTCTTTCATGTAAAAGTGATGAGGTGTTCGCCATAACTTCAAAATGCGACGATGATGTCTTGTCTTGTAATGATAGCTAGGGAAGGATTCCCTTTTGATGTAAAACTTGACCACCGAGTACATATTATAAATTCGTGGCAAGTAGGGGAAATGATTTGGGTCATAGATTGGTCAATTTGAGCATGTATTTGCATGAGATTGTACGACATGTTTGTAGGGGATGCAGGTGTCAGTTCATCACTTATGGCTCCGAAGGACACAAGTGAAGGAGAAGGAAGGGTGAATTTTTCAGGACGCTTGTGGTGCAGACATAGTACACAACAATGCATATTCTTTTGATTCTTTTGAAGGACCAAAAGCTCCTCAGTGGGGAGGATTGATCCAGGTGGATCCAGAGACACACACATGACAAAGAGGGCTTGAGAAAGCTCAAAAATCAAAGTGTTTGGTTTGCTCTCAAACCATGGCCAGAGCTAGACCTCGTCGTCCTGATTGAAGTGGTGCGAACGGTTCGTCAAACTATGCTCATATGCGAAAGTTAGAGCTGGTCAAAGTTTCAGGTTGACTTGGTGACTTGGCAGACTTAAGAAAGGCACAATTTCGCAATTTTCTGGCCATCGGATTCTGGCCAGTTGTAGCCGGATTCCGAGCAAAATTGTGGGGTTGTTAATTCCACTCCTTCACTCAAATTAACGAATTTTCAAAAAGCATAGTTTGTTTTAATAAAAACAAAAAAATATTAAAAAAATGGGTTGATGGACCACCATCCCCGCCACCCCACCCAACCACACGTAACCGCATATAATAAGTTTAAATATTATTTTGGGCCGACAGCCATGACCCTGCCGGACCCACGCAACCTCCCAACGTACAACACATATATATAACCTATAAAGGTTATATATTAAACAATACAACGTATATGATATACATTCAACCATATCAATGTCAATGCATATGCGGAGTTGGTGGGGCGGGCCGCCCTAGGCGGGCTCGACCCTCGTTTAAATTCTATTCGTTGGTTTTCAAAAACAAAAGTATGCCAAGTATGGAAGGGCAGGATTTGACCCACGGACCCCTCCTCAACCATTTTCCTTTTTAACCACTACACCAAACAACTCTCTTGTTAATTCCACCCAACGTTTCGTTACTTAAACCCTCAGTCTCAGATGCGGCCAAGCAGAGGTAGCAGACACAGGACGCAGTTCGAGGCAGAGACCAGAGGAATGATGCATGCACTTCGAGACAAATTCCAGTTTGATGCCAAGGGAATCTTTTGATCTCGAGGTAAAATTGTCAGAATGTATTAAATTTTATATGCATTTTAACTAGAATTTTGCAGGGAACGTGATGGTGTGCCCAGATTTTCCTTTTGAGTTGCAGATTTCCAGTCCATGCATGGAGCAGCTATAGGGAGGAATCTAGGGGGAATCTAAAAGATTCCTTTTTGCCCCAGATCTTCACTTTCTCAGAATTTAGCAAATGGACAGTCGATTTTGCACTATTTGAAGCCACGAATTTGATGGCGCATTCAAATTTTTCATCTGAGATTTATATTTCTTAGTCACTTTTTGAAGTGAAGTTGCAGGTGTCAGCTTTCAGCGAGTGAGCAGTCGATTTCACACCTTTCGACGCCACGATTGTGATGGTGATGGTGATTTCAGATCTAGCCACAACAACAACGATTCTTCAGTAATCTTCAGCGTGAGGTATATGATGACTTGATTTCATGTACTTCTTTGTTCCTGAGATGCTTAGTGCTGTACATATCCCTGTTGATGTATGAGTCGTGGGATATTGTCTTGCTTTGTTATTGATGTACTCTCTGTCATGGACTTGTATTATGTTTGAGATCCCTTGATGCCATATTGGCGGGATACTCATGTATGTTGTTGAGATCTCTTTTATGCCATGTTGGTGGGATACTCTGCGTCACACGTATGTCATTGAGATCCCTTGTTTGCCATGTTGGCGGGATACTCACAGTATTTATGCGTGAGCTATTGTCATACTGATAGGAGTCCCTTTTATGCATGAGAGTTCCGTAGTGGAACATCTCGTAGAGAGGTCTAACCACTCCTGCGTGAGGGAATTTTCCTTGTATGTCAGAGAAACACATCCATGTACATCTTCTTCTTACAACACTTAATGCAGAGGCCTACACCATCTTGACACTGAGGCGCGGAGATGTATTCCCTCCTGGACGAACTCTGTTATCAAACGACGTGTTCTTATGATTGCTGATCTTGAGATGTTATGTTCCTCTCCTTTACAACATACAGTTGTTCATATATGTTCATTAACGCTTTAATTAATGCAATTCTAATTTATCAGCCGAAGTAAAAGGTCTTGGTTAAGGCTATCAAGATTTTACCCTGGATCAAGTGGTATCGGAGCAGGTCTTCTTGCTGATTAGATTGCAAGCATGAACTGTTGAACGTTCGCTGAGTTGAGCCATGGAGAATGTCAAGGACATGTACGAAACCATGCTTAGAGTGTCCGAGAAAGCGGACATGTTGTATGAGGCTTATGAAAAACAAGCTGTAGAGAACGATGAATTGAAGACACTCCTACAAGAAGAAAATGAGGGCAAACATCGATTGCATCTTCAGTTGCAAGCCACAATAGAGTTGCAACTGCAAGCAGATCATGATGCATTGAAGTGATTCCTATAGGAAGAGAAGGAGGCGAAGTTGCAGTTGCAGCTTCAACTACAAGCCGTGACAGAGGCATTGGAGGAAGTGAAGCGCAACGAAGGCTTACAGAAGCCTTCTTCATCTGTTTCGCAATCGACAACTAAGGTAAATAATGTTGATTTTTCCTCAATTTCTTCACATGGTATCATTTCGGTTGGAAGTGTGGAGATACCCATCACATGTACCAGCATGAGACTCCTCACTAAGATGGGGTACAGGGGAGGAGGACTTGGCGTTCGTGGCCAAGGCATAACCGAACCATTGGAGGTTGTGCAGCGACCTCGTTATGAAGGTTTGGGGTACAGTGAAGAAGGATGTTTGAAGGACATCAAAGGAAAACAGATATTGATGAACTCTCCAGGGAAGAGGAATGATGGGGACACTTCGCCATCGTTTCATGGCAGTGCATGTTGCAGTGAAAGAGCTGAGGTGAGTTCCCATCACCATGATCGCACCAGAGACCACCATAGAAGGCATAATAAGTCTCATTATTCCAGAGTGCATTTTGATTATAAAAATGTTGATAACCACGGTCGTAAATCATGGCATCGCAAAATGTGTCATTTTTGTGGTTTACATAACTAAGTGTTTTTTGAGTGCTGGAAAAGGATGGCAGCACAAAGGAGGATGAGGCATAGGAAGCCCTCTCCACAGTAGGGAAAGAATTCGGTTAAGCAGGTTTGGAGGCGAAAGACCTTTTGCATGCATTGCGACCAAAGTGGCCACCAAAGAGCCACATGCTGGAGACTTCATCCAGAGCAGCACCTTAAAGACAAAGCGCCCGTGCATACACCAGTCGAAAGCGCTGATCGACAAGCAAGTTCGCCATAGTGAAATGATCCACTCACCTTGATAAGTGAGAGATGGTTCTTCTAGATTGTTTTTTCTAGATGTTAGCTTTTCATGGCCGTGTTTGTAAATCATTCGTCGCATTTTTAATTGTGAAAGTGATGAGGTGTTTTCCATCACATGTTTAAGTGACAATGATATTTTTTAGCCTTGTTTTTATAAGTTGTGTGTTGCATTTCTTTCATGTAAAAGTGATGATGTGTTTGCCATCACTTCGAAATGTGACGATGATGTTGTTGGCCTTGTTTTATGAGTCGTGTGATGCATTTATTTAATGTAAAAGTGATGAGGTATTCGCCATCACTTCAAAATGCGACAATGATGTCTTGTCTTGTAATGATAGCTGGGGAAGGCTTCCCTTTTGATGTAAAACTTGACCACCAGTACATCTTATAAACTCGTGGCAAGTAGGGGAAAAGATTTGGGTCATAGATTGGTTAATTTGAGCATGTATTTGCATGAGATTGTACAACAGGTTTGCAGGGGATGCAGGTGTCAGTTCATCACTTATGGCTTCGAAGGACGCAGGTGCAGGAGAAGAAGTGTGAATTTTTCAGGACGCTTATGGTGCAGACATATTACACAACAATGCAGATTCTTTTGATGCTATTGGAGGAACAAAATCTCCTAAGTGGGGAGGATTGATAGAGACACACACATGAAAAAGAGGGCTTGAGAAAGCTAAAAAATAAAAGTTTTTGGATTGCTCTCAAACCAGGGCAGAGCGTATATCTCGTCGTCCTGATCACAACGGTGCGAACGGTTCGTCAAACTGAGCTCGTATGCGAAAGTTAGAGCTGGTCAAATTTTTGGGTTGACTTGGTCTTAAGGAAGGCACAATTTCTCAATTTTCCGGCCACCGTATTCTGGCCAGCTCCAGCAGGATTCCAGGAAAAATTATGGGGTCGTTAACTTCACTCCTTCGGTCAAATTAACAAATTTCTAAAAAGCATATTTTGTTTTAATAAAAGCAAAAAATTATTAAAAAAAGGGGCTGGCGGGCCACCACCCCCACCACCCCACCCAACCACACCTAACCGCATATAATAAATTTAAATATTATTTTGGGCCGGCAGCCATGACCCCGCCAGGCCCACACAACTTCTCAACGTACAACACACACACACACAACATATAATGGCTATATATTAAACAATACAACATTATGATATATGTTCAACCATATCAATGTGAATGCATATGCAAAGTTGGTGGGGCGGGCCACCCAAGGCGGGCTCGACCCCCGTTTAAATTCTATTCGTTGGTTTTCAAAAACAAAATTATGCCAAGTATGGAGGGGCGAGATTTGACCCCCCCACCCCTCCTCAACCATTTTCCTTTTTAACCACTACACCAAACAACTCTCTTGTTAATTCCACCCAACGTTTCATTACTTAAACCCTCAGTCTTAGATGCACCCAAGAAGAGGCAGCAGACCCAGGCAGGTAGTTCGAGGCAGAGACTAGAGGAATGGTGCACGTAGTTCGAGACAGATTCTAGTTTGATGCCAAGTGAATCTTTTGATATCAAGGAGGTAAAATTATCAGAATGTATTAAGTTTTATATGCATTTTAACTAGAATTTCACAGGGAACGCGATGGTGCACCCATATTTTCCTTTTGGGTTGCAGATTTCCATTCCACCCATGGAGCAACTACAGGGAGGAATCTAGGGGGAATATAAAAGATTCATTTTTGCCCCAGATCTTCACTTTCTCAGCATTCAGTAATGGACAGTCGATTTTTCACTATTTGACTCCATGAATTTGATGGCGCATTCAGATTTTTCATCTGAGATTTATATTTATCAGTCACTTTTTGAAGTGAAGTTGCAGGTGTCAGCTTTCACCGAGTGAGCAGTCGATTTCACACCCTTCGACACCACGATTGTGATGGCGATGGTGATTTCAGATCTAACAGCAGTAGAAACCATTCTTCAGTCATCTTCAGCGTGAGGTATATGGTGAGTTGATTTCATGTACTTCTTTGTTCCTAAGATGCTTAGTGCTATACAAATCCCTGTTGATGAATGAGTCATGGGATCTTGTCTTGCTTTGTTATTGATGTACTTTCTATCAAGGACCCTTATTATGTTTGAGATCCCTTGATGCCATATTGGCGGGATACTCATATATGTTGTTGAGATCCCTTTTATGCCATGTTGGCGGGATACTCTGCATCACATGTATGTCATTGAGATCCCTTGTTTGCCATGTTGGCAGGATACTCACAGTATTTATGCGTGAGCTATTGTCATATTGATAGGAGTCATTTTTATGCATGAGAGTTCCGCAGTGGAACATCTCGTAGAAAGGTCTAGCCACTCCTGCGTGAGGGCATTTTCTTAATGCAGCGAACTACACCATCTTGACACCGAGGCCCAGAGATGTAGTCCCTCTTGGACGAACTCCGTTATCAAATGACGTGTTGTTATGATTGCTGATGTTGACATGTTATGTTCCTCTCCTTTACAACATACAGTTGTTCATTTATGTTCATTAACGCTTTAATTAATGCAATTCTAATTTATCAGCCGAAGTAAAAGGTCTTGGTTAAGGGTATCAAGATTTTACCATGGATCAAAACCCTAGGGGCTTGCTTCAACCCATAAAGGGCTTTCTTCAAATCACATACGTGTGATTTTCGATCTTTAACTTCGAATTCCTCAGGTTGCTCTACATAGACTTCCTCCTTAAGCGAGTCATGTAAGAAAGCAATTTTAATGTGCATTTCGTGTAAGCTCCATCCTTGAGAGGCAGTAAGAGAAATGATAGATTAGATAGTGGTATATTGGGCAACTGGTGCAAATATATCGTCATAGTCCACTCCTTCCTTTTGAGAGAAGCCTTGAGCAACGAACGTCGCCTTGTATTTTTCAACACTTCCATCAACTCCATGTTTGATTTTGTAAAGCCACTTAGAAGTGACCACAGACTTGTCCTTGGGTCTAGGAACCACATCCCAAATATCATTCTTCATGATTGATTCATACTCCTCATTCTTCGCATCCTTCCATACTTGAATGTTTCATGGCTTCTTCGAATTTAAATGGATCAGATTGAACAATAGTACTTATAGCAGCTAAGTACCCTTGATACTTGTTCGACTTCTTGCTTTCACGAAATGTCCCCCTTGAAGAAACATGTCTTTCAACATATTCGAGAGTGTCTTTGAGCCACAAAGGTATTTTCCTTGAGGTAGAGTGATCACCAGGAGGTGGATCAATGGGATCCGTCGGGCCTTCAACATCAGGCATCGGTTCATATGTCGGAGATTCATCCTGCTTTCCTGCTTCATCATCATTTTCCTTCCTCGAGATAGGGAGATCTCTAGCTTTCCCAAGGGCAGAATCTTCATCGAAGGTGACATCATGACTTATTTCCACTTCTCTTTGACCAGGAACATATATTCTATATGCCTTCGAAGTTTTACTGTGGCCCACAAATGTTCCTTTCTTCCTAGATGCTTCTAGCTTGTTTCTATTTTCTTTCGGCACATGAAAATATAGGGGACAACCAAAAATTCTAAAATGAGAAACGCCAAGTTTCTTACTAGTGAAAACTTTTTCGTGTGTCTTGAAGTCAAATGCTTGACCCATACACCTACTTTGAACATATACGACAGTGTTGGAAACTCCTCCCCAGAAGAACTTCGGTAGGCCTTGGTCATGAAGCATGGCACAAGTAGCTTCTATGATTGTTCGATTCTTCCTTTCGGAAACTCCATTTTTCTCAGGAGTATATGCAGTAGTGGTCTCCCTCTTAATGCCATATTCTCTACAATAGTCATTGAATTCATTTGATTCATATTCGGTTCCATTATCGATCCTCAATATTTTGATCTTCTTCCCTGTTTGATTTTCTACCAAGGCTTTGAAAGAACAAAACCATTTGAACACTTCGTCCTTCTTCTTCAAGAAATAGATCCATGTTTTGCGAGAGAAGTAATCCACAAAGATTGCATAGTACAAGTATTCTCCCAAATATGTTGCAGTCAACATACCAGATAGATTAGAATGGACCAATTTAATAATGTTGGTAGTTTGAATTTCACTTGAAGGGAATGGTCCCCTAGTTGCACAACCCTGCCAAACACCTTCATGATCTATGTTGAAATTAGGCATACCTCTGACAATCTGCCTTACATCAGATAAGGATTTGTGATGAAGGTGAGAAAATCTTCGGTGTAGCGTAATTCAGATTGAAGAGATGTATCACAAGTCATAGTTCCCAAAAGACTTCCTCCAACTTGATAAAGACCTTCAACGCTAAATCCAAGTGTAAATGCATATTTTGGGTTTCGTTGCCAAACACGTACCTTCCCATCAATGAAAGTTACCTTGAGGCCTTTATATTCCATTACATAAATAGATACCATGTTCTTTTTCAAATCAAGTACATACAATACTTCTTGTAGATGAAGGATTTGACCTTGATTTAAGTGAAGAGTGACAATCCCTATCCATTTCAGAGGGTAGGTGGCATTGTCTCCAAGTATGATCTCCAAATTAGTCTTATTTTCGATCAGATTTGAGAGGGCCTCTTTGTACCCAGTGAAGTGCCTTGAGGCACCACTATCAATCAACTAGTTATCCAAAGTGTCAAAGGAGAGGCAGTGGTGAGGGTAGAAATAAGATAAAATTCTTTTTGCTTCTGTACAACATTAATTTCTGTTGAAATGTATAACTAGGTTCGGTCTTCATAATGACATGTGTATTCACGATTTTTATGTAAATTATGTAAAGAAGAAAAATAAAATTATTATTGTAATGCTTGTCTCATGGGTTTCATGAGCAAGGAAATTTTATTTTAGTTATGGCCCCCATTGTGAGCCTTTAGGTTTTGTCATCGAGTAATACAAGTCAATTTGAGTCAATGTCTCGTATGAAGGACCCTTCTTGGGCATGTTACATTTTTTATGAGTCATTAAATAGGCATGAAAGCCCTGAAAGACAAGCACAAGACCTATCCTTCAAGTCGACTAGAAGATGGAGTGAATGATCTACATAAAGAGACATGTCGGCTCACACTCTCTCAAGTCGGCTTATTATAGGCTCCAACCACTATAAATAGGGCAACTCAACATCATTTCAGGTAGATTTTTCGGTCAAGGTATGCAGTTGAAAGAAGTGCGAAAAGGGTCAAGGAAGGCAGCCTAACAACCAACAAGTGAAAGAAGAAGAAGATCAAACTATTTCAGATTTGTTTTGGGATCTATCTTGTCACACATGCGAGGTAAGGAGCCAAAATCTGTTGCAAAAGAAGCCGAGGATATTGCTGAAGGATCCAAGGTTAGTAAGGTCACTTAAGAAGCCAAAGTCATCAAGCCGAAGTATATGAGAGAGTTTCCCCTCCAAGCGAAGTGGTGACAAAGTGCAGAAGTTGGTTATTATACTTCTCACATGCTGCAATTAGGGCTGAAATAAGGTGTAGGTATGAAGCAAAAGGAAGCTGAAGTTGAAGGGTAGCCGAGAAGGAGGAAGGGGCAGAAGTTTGACTAGTGTTGGCTTGGGCTCGGAAGAGAAGTAGTGGAAGGGAACTTGTGTCTTGGTCTTGGAGAGGCAAATAGGTCAAGGGTCTTGATCTTGGTATTTGTCAATCGAAGTCTCTAAAAGAAGAAGAATTTGTTTGGGTTTTCTCTCATGTTAAGGAGGTTTTGGCCTTGGCTGATCGCTTATATTCAGTGTCTCTTGTCTCTTTATGGTTTATGCATTGGTAGTTGTTTGATGAAGAAGAAAACTAATAATATAAGTAAGAAAATATCTTAATGTAAGAAATTAAAAAGCATTCACAAGCCGTTATCATAAGAAGTGAAATCACCTAATACTTAATGCCCCATATTTGTCAACAATTTCCTCATACATGGAGTTTCTCGTCCTTTTGGGAGGTCGACCATTATCGTATCGAGTAGAGGGAGAATTCCTCTTTCCTTTGTTGTTGAACATGTTTTTCCTTTGATTGCCATTGCCTTTGAAATTGTTGCAATTGTTGTTTTTGTTGTCATCCCGTGGAGTAACCTTCTTATGATGACACACTCTAGCATAGTGTTCAAACTTGTTACAATTGAAGCACCTTCCCTTTCTTCCATCTTTGAATCCTTACTTGAATCCCTGACTTTGTCTCTTTGGACCAGAATTGTTCCTCCTTTTAGCATGAGTCAAAAATGTAGTGGGCTCATTTCCATTTGAAGGCTTGTATCTCTCAATCATCCTCGTCTCTTCTTGAGTGCATCTAGTCAATAATTCGTCGAAACCAGGAATCCTGTCATTGTTAAGAATAGTGGTGTTAAACACATCCCATGCTTGTGTGAGACCTCCAAGAGAAATAAGAGTAATCTACCTGTCAGCAAAAACTTCTCCAATAGATAGAAGATCATTCTTGATTTCGCTAATCCTCATGAAGTAGGACTAGATAAACTCCCCTCTATCCATATTGATTTCCTTCAACTCTTTCTTAAGAAAGAGGATTTGATTTGCATTGTTTGATTTGAACATCCCAACCAAATTATCATACATCTCCTTAGATGCTATTAAATAAAAAATATAAGCAACCAAATTATTTTGATTGGAGTCTTTGATAATTTTATTAGCTTTGACCTCACCTTTCTTATAGTTTGTCTTTGCAGCATCCGGTGCATTTGAAGGAGGCTCCACCACATTTCCCCGCACATAGCCCATAACATCATTCTCTTCCAAATTCAAGTCCAAAGACATCTTCCATGCATAATAGTCAGATTTATCATTGAGCTTATCCTAGTCTTGAAGTAATATGTAGAAGCCATTGAGGCTTGTCCTTGTCCAACAAATCTTTCTTGGTGATTGATTTTCTCTCTCTTGCTTGGGCTTTGTCTTCACCTGTCTCTGATACCATGTTAATTTTAGTTAACAATGGTATGTTATATGATTATCACAATTTACTTCAATGTTCCTTTAGCAGCCCAATGCCAATTTCCAATTATTTCTAGTAGCAATCACATTGACAGTAAAAGTAGATAGAACATATAAAAAAATGCAGAAGACAAGAGAACACTAGACTTAGCGGATGTCAGGGAAAAACCCCAATGTGGGGAAAACCCTTTTATCAATTCTTCTTATTATTATATCACAATTTTAGCAGAGAGAGAGAATACAAAAGTCAAATTGGCTTGCCCAATTCAAATTCAAAACAATCCTGTCAAATTTTGCAGTAAACTACTGTCAAACTTCAACCCTAACCAGAAAGTCAACGCTGGTCAAAACAACAACAAATCAACCTTAAAGAAACTCAGTCTTGCTTAGTCAAACTCGGCCTAATCAGGAGGTCAAAGTCAACCCAAAACAAATCGGTCAAACTCGGTCAAAGGAGAGAGAACATTGCTGTAATTTTTCTGCGGTCAAACTACAGTCAACCCTGAAGTCAACATAGGTCAACAAACCTAGAATTCTTTGATTTTTGTGCCTAGAGATGCGGCCTAGAAAAATCAAACTTTTGAGCCCAAGAACACAGTCAAATTTGGTCAACAATCCCTCGGTCAATGCTAGTCAAACCTATCACAAAAATCTGAAATTTTAGCCTGTAATTCTGCCCAGAAAACTTGTCCTCCTTGCCACACGTGTGAGAGAGAGAAGCTGGCCAATAGCTGTACGAGGCAATCATATGAAGAGAGAGAAGAACGTGTGAGTGGTGATGATGTCAAATAGGGTGTGAGGTCACTTGTATTTATACAATTTGCTGTGGGTGAAGAGACACGTCCATTGGGCTTCTCGAGCCTACATGTTGATGTGGCTGACCTGAACAATTTGCACATGTGTGGGCATAAATTCAAAATCACACTTCTGCTTGTCCAAATCAGATGATATTTATATTAATTTTGGTCCTCTCGAAAAGAGGAATTTAATGCAATAATCATCTTCATCAAATGACTTGTCCCAAGGTGGAATTTGGCCCTAGTTTCCAATTTTAACATCTCCTCATTCTTTTGATCAGATCTTGTCCTTCACACTTTCTCCAACTCTTCCCTTGTTATTACTCTTCACTTTCTCTCACACTTCTCTTGCACACACTCAACACTAGCTCTCCTTCACAATGAACATGCTACTTTCAACTCTCACTTGCTATTGCTTAAATAGATGAGAAAAAAAAGGAGTTAAAAAAATGAATTCATGCCTTGAGCCAATCATAGGAGAATTAAATTCCATGAGGGAGGAGTTACTTTAGGAGAAGTGTAACTCATCAAAAGAATAGAAAGAGAGGTATACATGTTTTGAGTTCGAATTAGGGAGAGAGAGAGTTACACTTAGACATGAAAGAATATTTGGTGAGAGTTACAAATCAAATTGAATAAGGGAGTTACAAGTGCATTTAATGAGGAGTTAAACTTTGGCCATACATTGAATTAGTGAGGGAGAGTTACATTCTCGTAAGTGTGGAGTTACTATTTTATTCCAAGAGAGAGGTTCAATTTTCCAAGTAAGAGATTCACAATTTAATTTACTTATTTCATGAGAGAATTCGTTTTTTAAGTATGAGGGGTTTCCACAGTGCATTATATTAGATATCATTTTTTGGGATTCAACTGCGTTAATTTAGTCATTCATCTATGACAATGTCCATGAGAGGTAGTCGTAATTGACTAATTTCTCATGATTTTTTGAATAGTCCACTTAGTACTCATTGCGTCGAGTGATGCTCACAAGGGTGAAGAAGTGGGATTGAAACTAGTGAAATGAATCACATAGCGTCAATCATCACTTGGCCTCTGCACCCGGAGAATTGTGACTTCTATTACCTTATCCCTGCACCCTCCAGCTCAATCGGCGTTAATCGTGAGCCCCCACAATCAAGCCCACTTAGCTTGCTACCCCATTTGCAAAACCTTAGCAACTATTGTGCCTCATGAACCATTCAAGAAGAGATCCCTTTACTCTTAGTATTTTTAAGTATGAGGGGTTTCCGCAGTGCATTATATTAGATATCATTTTTGGGATTCAACTGCGTTAATTTAGTCATTCATCTATGACCATTTCCATGAGAGGTAGTCGTAACTGACTAATTTCTCATGATTTTGAATAGTCCACTTAACACTCATTGCATCGGGTGATGCTCACAGGGGTGAAGAAGTGGTATTGAAATTAGTGAAATGAATCACATAGCGTCAATCATCACTTTCGGGGCTTGCACCCGGTAACCAGGACTTCCCGGGAGGTCACCCATCCTAGAACTGCTCTGGCTCAAACGCGCTTAACTGTGGAGTTTTCCCCACAATCAAGCCCACTTAGCTTGCTACCCCATTTGCAAAACCTTAGCAACTATTGTGCCTCATGAACCATTCAAGAAGAGATCCCTTTACTCTTAGTATTTTAAGTATGAGGGGTTTCTGCAGTGCATTATATTAGATATCATTTTTGGGATTCAACTGCGTTAATTTAGTCATTCATCTATGACCATTTCTATGAGAGGTAGTCGTAACTGACTAATTTCTCATGATTTTTGAATAGTCCATTTAGCACTCATTGCATCAGGTGATGCTCACAGGGGTGAAGAAGTGGGATTGAAACTAGTGAAATGAATCACATAGCGTCAATCATCACTTTCTCCCTTTCGCTTGCATCAGAATTGTGATTTCCGGGGAGGTCACCCATCCTGTAACCCTAGTTTGGCGTGCGTTTAATCGTGAGTTTAGTCATTAGTTTGCAGATGAATGACTAAATTAACGTAACGCTGAATCCCAAAAAATGACATTCAATACAATGCACTCATGAAACCCCCTATACTTTGCAAACAACACAAGAGTATGGGGATTCTCTTGAATGGTTCATGAAAACAATAGTTAAGCAAGGTTGTGTAAATGGGGGCAGTAAGCTGGCGGGCTTGATCAGAAAACTCCACAGTTAAGCACGCTTGAGCTAGAGGAGTTCTGGGATGGGTGACCTCTCGGGAAGTCCTGGTTACCGGGTGCAAGCCCCGGAAGTGATGATTGACGCTATGTGATTCATTTCACTAGTTTCAATCCCACTTCTTCACCCCCGTGAGCATCACCCGATGCAATGAGTGCTAAGTGGACTATTCAAAAATCATGAGAAATTAGTCAGTTACGACTACCTCTCATGGAAATGGTCATAGATGAATGACTAAATTAACGCAGTTGAATCCCAAAAATGATATCTAATATAATGCACTGCGGAAAACCCTCATACTTAAAATACTAAGAGTAAAGGGATCTCTTCTCTAATGGTTCATGAGGCACAACAGTTGCTAGGGTTTTCCAAATGGGGTAGCAAGCTAAGTGGGCTTGATTGTGGGAAAACTCCACAGTTAAGCGCACTTGAGCCAGAGGAATTCTGGGATGGGTGACCTCCCGGGAAGTCCTGGTTACCGGGTGCAAGCTCCAGAAGTGATGATTGACACTATGTGATTCATTCCACTAGTTTCAATCCCACTTCTTCACCCTTGTGAGCATCACCCGATGCAATGAGTGCTGGCGGACTATACAAAAATCTGCGAGAAATTAGTCAGTTACGACCACGTCTCATGGAAATGGTTGGCAGGAGGATCGGGATTAAATTAATGCAGTTTTTAAATCTCAAAAATGATATCTAATATGATGACCATTATGAAAACCCCTATATACTTAAAATATTGAGAGTAAAGGATTCTTCGAATGGTTTGGCCAGGAAATAGATGCTAAGGTTTTGCAAATGGGGTAGCAAGCTAAGTGGGCTTGATTGTGGGGAAATTCCACAGTTAAGCGCGCTTGAGCTAGAGGAGTTCTAAGATGGGTGACCTCCTAGGAAGTCCTGGTTACCGGGTGCAAGCCCCGGAAGTGATGATTGACGCTATGTGATTCATTTCACTAGTTTCAATCCCACTTCTTCACCCCTGTGAGCATCACCCGACGCAATGAGTGCTAAGTGGACTATTCAAAAAATCATGAGAAATTAGTCAGTTACGACTACCTCTCATGGACATGGTCATAGATGAATGACTAAATTAATGCAGTTGAATCCCCAAAAATGATATCTAATAGAATTCGTTTTTATTAATCCATTAAAGGTGAATGACTTTATACTATTTTATAAATAATAATATAATAATAATAATAATACGAGTAAGGATAAAAATAGTAATTCTTGACTTGTATAATCGTGATTGATTTGATTTTAAAGTGGATTCCATATTTTGAGATAATCCTTAATCATTTAGACATGAATTTCTAATTTTGGAAAGTCACTTCCAAATTGAGATGTGACTTACTATTTTTGGAAAGTAATATTAGAATTATTAGAAATGTGATTTTATTATAGGAGGTTCAAACAAAATTGAAAAATATATGATTTATTTTAGGAGAAATTCATCCTTGAGCTACCAAATTTAAACACTCCCTCTCAACTAAGGAGGAATTTCTTTCTGCATCAAGGATATCTGGTTCCTCTTATCTCATTCATTCTTCTCAGCTGAATTCTGCTCTGTAATATCTGTAACAATGAAGTCACAATCTAAAGAAGAATAATCCATGACACAAATTTGGAATGGAAATAATCATCACATGTCACATAGACAAGGATTACACTCAACCAATTTTCATCTCAAAAATTAGGTGATGGAACACATGCATCATATAGACAAGACTCAAACAAGTCACACATAGAGGAATCAAACACAACCAAGTGTTAAGTGGTGGAACACCTGCATACTAGACAAGTCACACAGACAAGTCTCACTACACCTTTGGCCAGATAGGTGGCTCTTCGCACTTCCCAGATTGTGTGTCAAATGCATATTGAAGCCTACACTTGTGGCACACACTTTACAAGAGTTCCCTCATCCTCAGGAGATTTCCGACATCATTCTCTAATCCTGTGAGCTCTGACAGGGAGGAAAGGCAACTTAGTGTTCTCAATTAGTTATGTTCGCTTCCCAGAAGGGTTATCTCCATAAGTCCATGCTGCTCTCTAAAATCCAAGAAATTTCCTTTCGATAAAGACTTGGTAAGTATGTCAACTATCTGATCATTAGTTGAGATGTGATGGAGCCTCACTGCTCCTCTCTACACCATATCTCGGATATAGTGATAATTGATCTCAACATGCTTGGAATTGTTATGAAACACAAGATTTTATGCAAGACGAATCCCAATCTTATTGTCACAATATATAATTGTTGTGTCTGGACTCCCCAAAAAGCTTCCTCAGCAAAACTGCTTCACAACTAGACATGCTAGCAACAATGTACTCAACTTCAGCTGTACTCAGCGCAACAAACTTCTTCTTTCTGCTCATCCAAGAGATCATGGAAAATCCCAAGCTAAACCAACACCCAACAGTTCTCTTTCTATCAACAAATTTACCAACCCAATCAACATCAATATATCCATGAAGTCTTACATTTTTAGCAGTGTATTTCAATCCTAGATTAATAGTTTCATGCAAGTATCTGAGTACATGTTTTGCAGTAATCCAGTGGGCATGAAAGTGATTAATCATATATTGATTTAAAGTGTTTACAATAAAGCATATGTTAGGTCTAGTGTTTACAAAAAACATCAAAGCTCCAATGAGTTGGCTATACTCTGTGAGATTTTCCATATTAGTTCCTATTGCTTTGCCAAATAATTTATTAAAGTTCATTTCCATATGTGTATGCATGGAATTACATTCTTCCATAGAAAATATTTCAAGAAGATTAACAACATATTTTCCTTGAGAAAAATAAATTTCACCAAGTCTTTGCTACACCTATATATCTAGAAATTAATGCATGAAACCAAGGTATTTCATTTCAAATTCAGAAGCAAACTCCCTCTTACATTGGAGAATAAGAGGTTCTCCTTCTTTCAAGAATAAATCATCAACATACAATACCAAAATCAAAGGTATACCGTGGACTATCTTGAAGTAGAGTTTTGGGTCTGCACTGCTTCTTGTGAAACCAACCGTTATCAGGTAGTTATCAATGCGAGCATACCAAGCTCTTGGAGCTTGCTTCAACCCATATAAGACTTTATTTAGTCTGCATAGTTGAGTTTCCCTGTCATGCTCTTCAAAGCCTTGTGGTTGTTCCACAAATACCTCTTCCTTAAGGAAGCCATGCAAGAAAGAAGTTTTCATGTCCATTTGGTGAAGATTTCAACCCTGTGTTGGCTTGATGGTGTCTAGACCTAGGTTTAGATATGGGTGCACAGACCAACAAAACCCACAATTATCGGTCCTTTTGGCAATGATCTGCTAGCCAGATCGAAGTCTCACTCGAGGCAATATAGGGGGATGCTAGAACCAGGTTTCTACATCCAGAGGGACAATGGAGTGTGGCTTGATGGCTTCTCTTCCTTTCAATGCTTGACAGAGCTTTGTAGAACATAATAGTTAATTCTATATTCGTGGTTCAATACTTCTATTGAACCAACTTGCAGACTGTGCGATCTTACTTTAATAAGCATAAAAAAACATAAATAACCATAAATTGGACTTCACAAAATGAAAGTAAAGTGAACACATAAACTCAAAACACAGATCAATTTTCAAAAGTCTTTCATTAATGATAAGATCTTCCCAATAAAATCAGTTCCACCCCGCACACTCAGCTGCAGGGGTCTGCACACTCAGTTGCAGGAGCCTTTTCTCTAACCCAAACCATAGAACACAAACTCAAAATAATCTTACATCGAAGTGCATTCTATGATCTATCTATCAAGTATGATCTATGACCTCCCATCAAGACTATCCTAAAATCCTTATATAGTCTTTACATTTATAATACCATGGTCCGAAAACCATGGGCATAGCTCAACGTATACAAAATATTCACATTATTTTACAAAATAAGGGGTTTGACCCTCCCCGAAGCTCCTAAGACTCTAACTTAACTCCTCGCTGCACGCTCCGCTCCTTGATCTCTGGAGTCTTTCTCAAAATATTTCATCGAGGGGTACTCTGTCCAACATGCCCCTAACATAAAACTGTGACTCGTCCCGAGTGTGCGCCCTCGGTATTTTCTTTGATGCTGCTCAAGGCATCCTTCAGAGGTGGAACTACTTTGGTGCACCGCTGTTCAACTTCATGGAACGGTCAACGTCTTATTGCCTTGCCCTGCAATTTTGGCGGCAATATCCTTTTGCGTCTAGCGTAGTCCCTTCAACTATTTCTCGACAGTCTGCAATAACTCACTGAATTCGACTTCCCATGGTTGCATTCTGGCTGTGATAAGTTGTTCTTTTATGCCCAGCGCATCGATCTATCCCTGCAAAAATTTACCTTCTTGGAGATAGGTATACCGTTGTATCGGTGCTAAGATCTTTGTTGTGACCTTAATCTGGTCCATTTGCTGTAACTTCTCGCAGATTTCCTTCTCGATCATTTGCACATGGGTGTTCTCCTGCAGTGAGGCCCATACAACCATAACGTATTCAAAAACTTGAAGGCATTCCTATATTGTGGATTCAATCTTATCATTGACAGCCTTGATCTCGACTGCGCGCTACTCCCAGACCTCTGGTGGAGTAGCGGGCTGCAATTGCATCTTCAACTCAATTATCTTCATCTGCATCTTGAGTCACACCTTGTCGACTTCGGCTTTAGCTCCCGGTTGGAATTTCGTTGGCATACCGATAGACCACTGTTATGAGTCTCAACATAGCAATGGCACCAAGCTTATCTTTTATTTTCATGGTTCCCAAAATAGAGTTGGTGGAACCTGCCAAATTGGGAAGCCCCACCAAGTAGCCCACCAATCCCAAACACATCCAACCAAATGATTTAATTCAAATGACTGGTGGAATAACGTGGCTTGCAAACAAAGTTCCACTGACGACCCAGAATGCAGTCAACAGACATTTATTGGATAGAGATTAAATAGCAACAATAATTATGGAAATCGTGGCATCAATGGTTAATTGAAGTAACAATTGTTCAAATGGTTACACAACATGACCATTAGTTGTTCGGTGGTTAAAATTTCAAACTAGTTACTGTTAACCACATGTTATTACAACTGAAGGTTTGTTAAAAAAATGACTAATTGACAGCAAAATCGACGGTAACAACAATTGCAATAAAACATATTTCAAATGGTTTCGACAACGGTTGATTGGTTGCACACGAAGGTCCGGTCACATAAAATATTTGTCGAAAGTTTTGGTTATGACCTGATTATCATGTAATTAAAATTGGTCACGGTTATAGTTGAGTGTTACGATATATTATAGGCGTTCAATTGTTACTGACATGATTCATCAAGATCGTTTGTTTTAACCGTGTGGCAATCACAACAACGAGATTATATATTGTTTATACCTGGCAGTTAATATGAAAATAATGACCATAAACAAATTGTTTAATGGTTCTAAGTTATTGTTAATGGTGGATATGGTTTGGTTTTAATATAACCAATTATTGTATTAAAAATACACTGACAATGAATAAAAGTTATAAAAAAACCAATACAGGGGGAGGCCCGTGGAGATTAACCCCGTTACCTTCACCCCACGAATAATCCCACGTAATTGTGCCAGCTAGGAGCCCAACGGGCTAGAATTTGGTAACAATACCAATGAAAAAAATATTTAAATCCTTGCACAACTGGGCAGAGGGTGCAGAGCGGTGAGTGCCGAGAAGAGAAACAATGAAGTCATGGACCTAGGAGGGTCTGGAACCATGACGGCGGAACCTTGACATGCTCGAGAACCAGGAGGGAGGAACCTTTCCCAGACACATTTTTCAAGATAGAGAATATTCTATGTAGAATCTTTGAGGGATCTAAAAGATTCCCTAAGGGGCCAAAATTGTAGGTGGTAGAATGTGGCCAGATTTATACTCATTTTAACTTGAATTTTAACCAATTGGGACATTGTTTGTTGTTTGTTGTTCGTCCCATTGCATCATTGGTTTTTATTTTTCACATTGGGAATAATATCAAAGCTAGTTCCCATTTAACTATGGTTCATCATCACACCCATGTTGACTATGGTTTAATTTGATGCTCTTGTTGACTATGGTTACCTATGCGAATCATATCCAACGATAGTTGACATGTGTTAATGTGTAAATTTATGTATTATCAATTTCTTGTTAATGTGTTAATGTGTTAATGTGTAGATTAATGTGTTTTAGAAACCAGGATAACACTAAGAGGGGTGGGTGAATCGTTGTTATGGCCAATTTCAACAATTATTAGTGACATCCAATATTTCAATTCATTTAGAAATCAACCATGTAAAAAATGTAGAAACACAGATACACTGATTGTACATGGAAACCCATAAAGGGAGAAAAACACAAAGCTTATGTTTGAATATTTTTGTAGGCTACAACTTACTACTATATCAAATTTTCTCACTCCAACTAGAAGGAGACACCCATTTCCTAAATTTACGAGCACCCACTTGAAGGAAGCACCAACTCCCTGATCAGTACAGGGTTAAACCTTAAGGAAGCACCAAATCCCTGATCAGTACAGGGTTAAACCTTAAGGAAGCACCAACTCACATTTGTGCAAGCAACAACTCCCATTTGTGCAAGCACCAACCTTCTCAAGGAACCAACCTCTTAAATATGTTTGCAAGCACCAAGCCCCAATATTTACACCATGTACCTCCATTTCATAACATTTTCAGATTGGATCAATTAGTCACCAAGAGAAGTACTTCAATGTTCTAATACAAACTACCCTTTTGTAATCTTAACTTTGATATATATAAATCTGTGTTGCAACACTTTAGCTTCATGTATCTCTATAATAATAATGATCCTTAACTGGAATAATTCTTTCTCTATTCAACTCTCATTTCTACAAAAATACACTTGTTTTTATTCCAATATACAAAAACTCCCACCATATACTAACATTCTCTTCAACCCTGTCACAAAAAAAGAAACTCAACCCTTGTACAATACTTCTCACTATAATTTGTAGGATCCTTCCCTCATATGCACAATCCCAACTTATTATACTCACGTAGCTCTCACATGTTATTTCTTTCTTTGTCGCACCTCACACAACAACTTTAAATCCATTATTCCTTTGCCATATTACTTCAACTTCACATTCTAGTCTTTTTTTTTCATGCATTAATTTCTCATTTAGACCTCACACTCTTGTGTTGTTCTATTTATGTTATATATAATCTATCCTTTCAAATACCATGGGTACCAGTGCATGTTATTTACTCATGGGAATTCCTCTTTTGATTGTATCAAATATTTCAGCTTCACAATGAGAACAAAAAACAATTCAAGTTATCTCATCATTTCCCCAGTCAATAATACACATCCTTTGCGTGAACCTCCTATCTCATAACCCCTCAACTAGGAGGCTTAATTCAAATCAACTGTATGAAACCCATAGGCTCAGAATTAAGAAGCTAGGCTTAAACCTCTTTACAACATTTTTCCATCAAGCGACCACCTCATCCAATGTAACCAAGAACTAAGAACATGATATCTAGCCACAAAGCAATAAGGCCTTTCACTCATTGGATTGTACAATATTTCTCTATGCATTTCTACGACCCGGTGGCCAATACCTGATAGGTTTCTAAGAACTCATTGACTAGCTCCTATGACCAAGAGCTGTGACTAGATGCATGAGATATCATATCTTAGAATCTCGGTTAAGTTCTGGACATATCCCTTAACCGCATTCTTTAGCTCAATGTACGATAGGTAGAACCATAACATTCCAATCTAACATGTTGATTCCAAGACAAACCATTTATTAACATGCATATTCCAATTTTTTGGAGCTGTGATAAACAATGGGAACCAATGCTCAACTTTTGGGTCAGAAGTATCAGGGTCACCTCCTCGCATTATTGTTTGCACTATTTTTTGGCCAAATCAAAGTACATGAATAAAATTCCCCAAACATGACCGTAACACAATCCCCAAGACATCAAAGTCTTCCAACGCATTTCACAATGGACTAATTACTACTTTCCATGTGGCATGTATACCACTTCATCACTACTACATTACATTTTCTACTTCATGTTTCCTCTTCCATATCTTTTTGACATCATGTTGTTGTTATGGTGGTGTTATCATGCCACATGGCATCTCCTAGGTGGTGCCATGTGTCACCCATAACTAGCTCACTAGGCCACCTAATGACATGTGTCACTCTTACATGTAGCCACATGTCAGGGGACACATCACCTTGCTGAATCATTTGCCACACTAGCACTAATTGGGCTGCCATCTATGCCGTTTGTCGCTGAATAATTCTGTTAAGTGTCATCTATGTTGGTGTCTTGTTATGTTGTCACCCAAGTCATATTCTTTGTCGTTGTCCACACAAAAACCACTATTTGTGAAACAATTGGTATCATGGCCCCTCCTCTGACAATATTGTACTTATGGGACGGGGGGTTCCACAGTACACCATAACCATTGATCAACTTGACAATGGAGATGAACGGTTAGGTTCAAACCCCCTTCCGCACCCCCTCCCTCTTCCCGTAAACACTTAACAAAAGAGGGGGGAGGGGGGAAATTAATAGGCGTCATTCGATTTTGGACCTCAACCAGGTCATTGATGATTAGATGTGGATCATACACGTCACATACCTATTTGGTTGAATCTAGCTCCTGCATGTCTTCAGGCTTTGCCAACAATTGATCTCTTACCCTTGCTCGATCCACTTATGAGCACTTCACAACATGCACACAAAATAGGAAAATTTGAGGTTTTCAATTGGATAAAAGGAATTTTTTGGGTGGCCCATTAATCCAGGTGGATATTGGTGGCCGCCCACCTATTCCGCCTAGACCTCCAGTCACTTTCATTAGTTTCCTTTTTTAAAGCAACATTTACACTTTTAGCATTTTTGACCCCCTAACGACATTTTTTTGAGGTCTGCAGTGGGCTCATAGCCATATGCACAAGCCTACAAAAAAACCTATATTACTTGGAGAGATATTTCCGATGATATATTTTATGCGCCAAACGAAGTTAATATGACCAAGTTACGACCCCAGGAAGTTGGCTTCCCAACTAACCCCAACGGGGCCCACAAACTCTTGGTGTTTCATCTCTTGGGGTTACGGTTTTGGTTGTTTATGGTTTTCCTATGTTGTTCAATAATAAAAAGGCCCTTGAGCCTCATTGTAACATATTCTAAAGACATGTAGCTCCACCTTACTTCTCAGAGATAAGCTACCAGCGCCCTAGCTAGTTTGTTTCCATTCTCTCTGTAAGTATATTTCAGTTATTTGATATTAATGAAATGAAGTTTTATTTCTAATGCATATATGTGTTTATGCGTATTTCTATATTTTATTGCGTTCCTGCATAAGTCTGGATCAGTGGTATCAGAGCAATTTTCTCTTTCTCAATCCTTATTTGCATGTCCCCAACGAGGTCGGGGTATAAGGAGTTAGGGCTCGATTGGTGGAACCTTTGCAAGATCAACCTCACAAACCCCAATGAATGCCCATTGGGGAAGAAAAGAAAGATGAGGGAGCATGAGGTCCTATAAAAATATTGCTCGAGGAGGCCCTCGATAAACAAAGGAATGCGATGATGGATAAATTTTCCCAGATCCTTCAACGGCTGCAAACCGGCAGCGCACCTGCATCCAACAACCACTCTGGAGGTGCCACTCCTTTTAAGGTACAAGTAAAGTTTGACATTCCCATATTTGAGGGCCAAAGTAGATAGGTTGTTGAATCTATTAGAATGATATTTCTGGGTTTATGAATTTTCAAACTGGGAAAATATTACTTTTGAACTCCTCAAAGTTGCCCCCTATGTCAAGGACTGGTGGGAAACCTACATTAAGGGAATTTTGAGGTCTAAAATGGGCCTCTTTAGGAAATAATAAAATAATAGCTGAACCAATAAAATAATATTTATGAATTTTCAATTCACTTTTTGCACCACAATCCATGTAACTATAGTTAAATTCAATTCAAAATTTGTACCAAAATAAAATTAATAATTTTTTTTTATTGATGTGACTATAAATAAGAATGAACTTTTCAAGAAAAAGTCATTATCATTGAACAACTAATGCATTTTTCCTTTGTACTTAAATAACTTAATATAAAATATAAATATAAATTTATAAATTCTTAATTATATTATATGCTATTAATTAAAATTTATATTATCTAAATTGTAAAATAACATGTAATTAATATACTATATAAAAATAATATTATATAATATAATAAATATATAGGGATATGCATTGTTTCTTTCAAGAAATATGAAATGACAATAATATATTTTTATTCAAAAAATGTGAAATGACATTTATTATGAGTACTTTACTTTGACTTTAAAAGTACTTAGAGCACTATCATGGTTAACCATGAGTTTTTATCCACCACTGAGAATGTGACAAGTAAGTATCTTTAACTCAAGAAATGTCACCTCAACCATTAGGGATGATGTCATCCCCTAAAATATGATCGGTTCTCATAAAGTGA
This sequence comes from Pinus albicaulis, assembly GCA_034641835.2. Classification (NCBI taxonomy): domain Eukaryota; kingdom Viridiplantae; phylum Streptophyta; class Pinopsida; order Pinales; family Pinaceae; genus Pinus; species Pinus albicaulis. The sequence continues at coordinate 118,178,519 of CM076569.1, forward strand.
ATTTTGATTGTACATTTTTCTTAGGAGGCCCATTTTAGACCTCAAAATTCCCCTAATGCTTTGAGAAAAAGGACAAGAGAGAACCCTCTTTGTTGTCGGCCACACCCACTTGGGATTCTTTCTGAGATGCCATGAAGGAACAATATTATCCCATGGGGAGCTATGAGGACAAGTACATACAATGGACTACGCTGTGGTAGTAGAGGGATCAAGATGTGCATGAGCTGACGAATCTGTTCTATACCATGTGCACAAAGTTGGGTATCAAATATTCAGAGAAACATTTGGTGTTGAAGTACCGCAGTTGTATGCACAGATACATTCAGGAGGAAATGGAGTTCCTTAATATCTCCTCGCTTGGTGCAACATACCAATATGCTGCCAAGATTGAACATAAATTCAAACAAAAGAAGTGAGACTTTGGATGTGCGAATCAGAAGCAATGGAAAGGTGCCCCCAAACCGCAGAACAAAGGACAAAGCCAAGGCGGGGCGACCTAGGAAAACCCGCCAAAGATGCAAGCAAAGAAAAAAAACCGCGAAGCCAAAGAAGGACATGGGAAAGTGGTGTGAGTTCCATAAGAGCCCCACTCATAACACAAGTGAGAGTCGGGCCAAGCAGTCATTGGTGGCTGAGGTGAAGGCTTTTGAATTAGATGCATGGTCCGACTTTGAATCATAACTCGATAAGGGGAATGACAAAGGGAAGCATATTATCGATGTAGAGCCCAATGCCACTGTTGCCACCACGAAGGAGGAGGAACCAGAAGATCCAAAGGAGGGGGAGTGTCTCTTCCATTCCCAAATGTGGGTAAATGGTTCCCCGATGCAGTTCATTGTTGACAGCGAGAGCCAAAAGAGCCTCATTTCAGCAGAGGTCATGAAGCGGCTGGGCGTGTCGACCACGACACACCCACAACCATACACCATCGGGTGGCTTCACCAAGGACGGGATCTCCGTGTCAACCAGCAGTGCTGCCTTCCCTATAGCGTCAAGCCCTTCACAGATGAGGTATTATGTGACATTGCTCCTCTTGATGTTTGTGATGTATTATTAAGCCAACCATACTTGTGGAAGCGACATGCTGTGTATAAGTCTAGGGCTTGCGTTGTTATTATTACTTTGGGAAATAAGTTGTACAAGATACTGGAGGTAGAACCGCCTACCGCCATCTATTTATTTACTGCAAAAAATGTAGTATGCTGATTTCCAAAACTGGGAAATTTGTTTTCCAGATGATGTGCCCTCAGGGCAACAAGAAGATTGTGGCCACAACCTCCAGACATGGCTCCTTTGCACGACAAAAACCGATGGACAAGGTTGTGGAGGTGTATGGGGACATCTTCAACTCACCCACATGGGTTCCTCTGCATTGTCAAGTCAAGCACTTCATCGATCCGACCCCGAGTGCGCCACTGCCCAATGGCCCAATCTATTGGTTCTCTGTTTCGGAGAACAATGAAATCAAGAGGCAGATTCAGGAGTTGTTGTAGAAAGGTCACATCCGGCTGAGTTCATCACCCCGTGGGAGTCCGATCGTGTTGGTGTAGAAGAAGGATGGGATTTAGAGAGTCTGAATTGACTAACAGGCATTGAAAAAGATCATTGCCTGGAATAGGTACCCGATCCCACAGATTGATGAACTTCTGGACCAACTCAAGGGGGAAAAATATCTTAGCAATATCGACTTGAAGTCTGGGTATCACCAGGGACCAATCGAACCCTACGATGTGTGGAAGATTTCCTTCAAAGCCAAGGAGGGCCTTTTCGAATAGATGGTCATGCCTTTCGGGTTGACGAATGCTCCCACAACCTTCATGAGGCTGATGGAAGACATCTTGCGGCCATTCACCAACTCATTTGTGGTGGTTGACTTGGATGACATCCTGATCTTCAGCCAGACTTGGGAAGACCACCTCCACCACATCCAACAGGTACTCCAAACACTACGGAAACACAAGTTGTGTGCCAATTTGGAGAAGTGCACTTTTGGCATGACCCAGGTTTAGTATCTCAGATAAATTATTGATGAGTGGGGGGTGCATGTGGATCCAGCCAAGATCTAATTCATTCGGGATTGGCCAGCCCCAACCACTCTAGGAGAGCTCCGCAGCTTACTAGGTCTTTCCAATTTCTACCGAAGGTTCGTGTTGTGATTCTCTCATATCACTTGGCCCTTAAATCAAGTCACCAAGGGAGGAGCGAAAGAAAAATTTGTTTGGCTAAATCTCAACAGAAGGCATTCGTAGAGTTGAAACATCGCCTCTGCTCTGCACCAGTGCTCACATTACCAGACTTGCAACAACCATTTGGGATCAAGATAGATGCCTCTGACTATGCTATTACTGCAGTTCTTACTCAACAGGAGCATCTTGTGGCATATCACAGTGAGACAATTTCCAACACAATCCAAAAGTATCCCACTTATGACAAAGATATGTATTCCAATGTGCAGGCTTGCCGACAATGGAAGCATTTCATTTTGGGGAAGGAAACGGTCATCCACACAAACCACCGACCCATGCAATTCATACAGACACAAGGGAAGTTGCAGAACGATCACCATCAAAAGTGTTCCACATACCTGCAACAGTTTCATTTTACCATCAAGTACAAGAAGGGCAACACCAATAATGTTGCATACTTCCTCAGCCAATAGTTGATCATGGCGCTAACCACTGTGCTCAACTCTTGTGGGAACGAGACTTCTGATTGGCCAGTTCTCTACATAAGCGATCCAGAATTCAACCACACATACAAGATGCTCTTCGAGGGTAAGCAAGTTCCAAATTTTCACCTCCAGGATGCACTACTATGTCACCTGGGACACCTTTGTGTTCATTCAAGAGAGCGTGCCAAGATGGTTTGGGAAGGGCACTACAGTTGAGTCGCTCGGAATTTCGGGGTCGAGAAAACAATGGAAGCACTGTAGAAGTATTTCTATTGGCCGAACCTTCGATAGAATGTCAAGAAGTACATCAGATCTTGCACTGCCTGCATCATTTCCAAATCGACCATTAAGAAGCAAGGCCTCTATACTCTGTTGCCTACCCCTAGTCAACCTTGGGAGTCCATCTCCATGGATTACATGTCTGTCCTTCCTTCTACTAAGCATGGAAACGACTGTGTTTTTTTGGTCGTTGACAGATTCTTGAAGATGGCCATTATGGCCGTCTGCAAGAAGAATATCACAACAAAAGCCACTGATAAACTCTTCTTTGAAAGAGTGTGGGTACACTTTGGGATCCTATAGTCTATCATCTCAAATCGGGACAACAGGTTCCTCAATAAATTTTGGTCCAACCTATGGTCGATGTTGGACACCAAACTCACCAAGTCCGCAACTTTCCATCCCCAAACCGATGGACAAACAGATGTCGCCAATAGGATGATCGTACACATTCTGCGCATGTAAAACTCAAAGCATCCACGGACATGAGATGATAAACTCTCTTATGTAAATCACAACTATAACTGGGCTCTCCACAACTCAACCGACCAGAACCCATTTCAGGTGGGATTGGGATTCTAGCCACTATGTCCCATTAACGTAGCCATTCCATTTGCAGCTAGTTAGGTAGATTCGACTCATGTCCAGTCTGAAGCAGACAAGCAAACAACTTCATTGAGCTCATTTAACACATCCTCCAACAGTTTCATGACATATTTGACAGATCCAATGCTAAGTACAAGCAAAGACATGATCAACATTGAGTGCCACACAACTTCCAGGTGGGCGACAAAGTGTGGCTACATTTGCAGAAGGAGCGCCTCGCTGGACCTCACTACAAGCTTCACCCGTTCTGCTATGGGCCATACACCATCAACAAGGTTGTAGGGGAGAATTCCTTCAAGCTCAGTATTCCACCATTCCTTGGTCTGCACCCAGTGTTCTATGTGGACCGCCTTCGACCCTACTTTCCACCTTTATTGGACACATCCGACATGGCAAAACAACTCACACCAACAGAGTTAAACCCAGACTACATGGAATAAGACACAACTCATGGGATCATGGAAACACAGATCAAGAACACTTGCGAGCAGAGGATCCAACTATATCTAGTTGTCAAAGCAGGCCAACTCCTTCACCAGGGCAAGTGGTTCACCAAGGACCAGGTTTAACAAAAATTTCCTCACCTCATGGAGGCTCTGCATGCAATGGGGACCATTGCTTCCTAATGGGGGAGGAATGAGCCATGTCGATATTGGTGGCCGCCCACGTATTCCACCTATACCTCCAGTCAGTTTCATCAGTTTCCTATTTTATAGCAGCATTTACTATTTTTAGCAGTTTTTCGAGTCCTGAACTTCTGGAGTAGTTTTGACGCCTTAAATGACATTTTTTTGAGGTCTATAGCAAGTTGCAAAAAAAACTGTAGTACTCAGAGAGATATTTCTGATGATATATCGTATGCGTGAAACGAAGATAATATGACCAAGTTGTGACCCCGAGAAGTTGGCTGCCAAACTAACCCCAACGGGGCCTACAAACTCTTGGCGTTTCATCTCCTAGGGTTAGGATTTTGGTTGTTATGGTTTTTCTATGTTGTTCAATAATAAATAGGCCCTTGAGCCTCATTGTAACACAATTTAGAGGTATATAGCTGCCACATCTCTTCTTAGAGATAAGCTACCAGTGCCCTAGCTAGTTTATTTCCATTCTGTCTAGAAGCATATTTCAGTTATTTGATATTAATGAAATGAAGTTTTATTTCTACAAAATCTCTGTGTTTATGTGTATTTCTGTATTTTATTATGTTCCTGCATAAGTCCATATCACCCATGAACCTACACAATCGACTCATCCACATCACTTTATGGAACACTTTGATCACATCTCTGCACATACACACTGAACATGCTTCCTTTGATATCCGAATGACAATAGTTGTCATCAATGACAACACATGTCCAACAATGTGTGGGGTAACATATATACTAATGTATTATTAATATCCATTATTATTAGTTTTTCCACATTTTAGGATCTTGTTTGGTAAAGAGATGCGTGGTTTTGCATCTAACGTTTTCCTTTTGCCCTTGTTCTAGATTTATAATTGTTTATTTTCCTTAATGTTCTCTATATCATGACCTTTTAACAATATAAATTTACATAAAGGTTGATTCATTTTTTTTTTCCATTTTTCTAACATTTGGATAACTTTATTAGTCATAATGTGCTTTTATTTCACAAAATCTTATGTAAACAAAAATGTTAAATATCGCCCTAACCAAAATTTGGTTATTATAACAAAAAAATTCAAATAGATTAATGATTTTGAACATTATTGCTTCGTACCCATTATAGTATTGATTGAAGTTGTATATTTTTTGAAAAGCATTGCATAAAATATTTCATCAAATTCATGAATATAAATACCACTTTATCGACACTTATACATAACTCTTAATATTTAGTACTTGTTTTAATATCCATAACTCTTATCTCTATATTCAAAAAACATTCTTTGGTAATAGAAAAAATAATTGTCTTAAAAAATAAAATCAACCCAATTTTATGTTACTCTTAAAAAAACCAATTAAAGTATAAAATTTTCAATGTTATTAGAATGTGTAAATCACTAGATTCACCAAGATAAGACAGCATAAATGGGATTCACGGTTCAAGATGGTAATACTCATATACATATAAAAACCACACCACATTCAAAGTGTTCTTTATGATTAACATGGAACCCTAAGTTCGTTTTAATATTAGGTTGGAATCATTAAAAATATGAAAAAAATTCTGGCTAAATAAAAAATGTTTCACAATTAAATCTGATCAAATTAAATTTGGGCTTGAAGTATATTTTAAAATTGTTTTTTCTTGGCTAAGAGCACGCCTTTCTCGGATGTAAATAAATAGGTTAACCACCCAAGATAGAGGTATTTGAAAAGAGTGAAAGCATGCCCTCTTAGGGACCTCTAACTAGTCATTCCAAGTCATGTAGTTTTTCTTGAATAATGTCAACGAGTCATTCTACATTTACATTTGTGAATAACAACCCAAGATAGTTATTCTCAATAAAGACAACTAAATTATAATAGATTTCTCACTAAGAAAAAAAATGAATCAAACTTGTTATATATTTTGGCATAAATTATGAAAAAGAAGAATTTTGGCATAAATTCAAAACATTCTCAATCAAATGAAAATTAAACTAAAAGTTTCTAATTATTAAACATATTCAACGACAATAATTTAATATGCGGGTGTGTTGGATATAATGAAGGGCATGACAAGTTGCTAGTTAATGTCTGCAACCAGACACAAATGTCCAACAATCCGGACTGAGACATGTCCAAAGGTCTGGTCAGAGTATGTCAGAACAAAGCTTCTTGGGCATGGAGACTTTGCCACTGATGGCTTTGCGCGTTGATTTCAAATCTTGCCACTAGGCTTGGGGCTTGCATGCCAGCCTGACTTGATAAATAAGACTTGTTACCATTGGGACTCCTTGCCTTTTTCACCTGTACTTGTTCTGAAAGGTAAAACTAGACATATAGTTTGTGTCATTTTTTCAAATCCAAATATTATTTTAATCTTTATTTATTTTAATTTATATATTATTACTAGAAATAAATTAAGTATGTCTTCTTTGAAGTTCACCTATTACATTCAGAAGAAAAGTTCTTGTTCATTCATTTTAACAAAAGCACTGTGAAAGTGGAACTCTTTCAAACTGAGCTATGGTGATGAGAGCATATATTTTTCAACAAATAAAAATTTTCACTAATTTGGGACTGAACTGTGTTTAGGCTACCATCAGGTAAAGTCACTGTCTAAGTTGTCTGACTAGATGGAAAGAGATTTCCTTTTGGCTATCGTGGAATGAAATCGCTCAACCAAGGGGAAAGGAATGGAATCACTTGTCTGTAATCGGACAAGGAATGAAATCGCTTGACCAAAGGGAGAGGAATGAAATGTGTGGAATGACAGGGACTTTCAGGTGTACTTTACAAGGTACTTATTTGAGGACTTGACATTCTGAGGATTGGGGAAATTCAGGGGGAAATTACGGGTCATCTCCTACATTTATTGGACGGAAAATCACCTACCCAAGAACTTACTTACTGAATGACTTCTGATCGATCCAAGACAAGACCATGAAATAGGAATCACACTCATGAAAAAGAGTTCTCCACTTTACCATGAAATAAAAGGGAATATTACCTATTTCCAGCTAGGTCAAGCCCTATCCTACAAGTTTATGACTTGTTGACATGCATAAGGGAATGTTTCTGAGAAAGGCGAGTCATTCGTGGGCATCGATCTATCGTACATTGATCTATCATCAAGGTTTCTGATGTCACATTTCTATATGAGTTATAACAAGTGCAGGAGAGACCTTGCTACAAAGGACCTTAGTAAGTCTTTGGCGTTATGTCTCTAACTAGAGGAGGGAATCAGGATTAGTCCATCCTGCCATTGTCTAATTTTTTCTTGAACTGTAAGCCCTCTGAGGGCCGAGCCCTTTGAGATTTCTTGATTGGAAGGGTGTAAGGGACTTTCATCCATCTCTTGGCACTGAAAGTAAGGCCATCTCTTGGAAGTCTTTGAAGGTGAAAGGCCATTCATTAGTAAAAAAACGACGAAATATTAACAACTTGTGGGCGCACGCATCATTGAAATCTTTGAAGGGCTCAAGTGGTGAGCGTTCAAATATCCGTTTTAGCAGGTTCACCCATTCACCCCAATGTAACGCTTACTAGTCAGCTAAGGGAGAACACTGACTAGTGCACTAAAGCTTTAAGTAACTGGATAAAAAGGAATTCTATTTCTTGTGTACTGCAGAGCTAACAACCATGAGCATGAGGTGTTCTGCTCAGTCCTTATACAATAAGGTTAGGAGGTGTTCTGCTCAGCCTGAGTAAGGCAGTGACAGTCATTTAGAAATTCATTTATCAAGTGCCCTGGAGAATACAAATACTCTTCCCCTTCTATTCAGGCTTGGGCTTCGATAGATAGGGGACATGGAATAAATGATACCACATTAGTTCTTATTAATGAAATAATTTCTCTTGGTGGTTTTTAATACAAAAAAGAGATTCATTTGGATTGCATTTAATCCGTGTGTTCTACAGATAAATTCGCCTACCTGATTCAATTACCCAAGCACAGATTCACCTACCCAAGCATAGAAAATGAACCAAGTAAAGTAACCAGTGAGACAGAAGTTATCCAACCATAAAGTGATACAGAAGTGACACAAAAGTGATATACAGTCTTTCAAGCCCTATTGACAGTTTCCAGCTTTCAAGCCCTAAGGAAAATCAGACCAGAGGGAAGGGGTTCAGTCGCAGCTTTGCATTCTTCCCGCCCTCTTTCAATTTCGATTGGTGCTTCCCACCCCAACTATGGAGACAATTCGAGTCATTTTCCTAGGCCTAGGATGAATGAAATGAGAATGAGAGTGATTGATCGCTATGAACGACACTATCCTTTCAGTCCCCCTCAATCTTTTCTCTAAAAGGAAAGATCAGGGGCGGCCATGCCCATTGATTGACAATCACTACCGATCCTCTCCGAGAAAGGAGTATGGAAGGTGCGGCCCCCCTTTTTCTATTGTTCAGGAACCTAGATGAAAGGGAAGTCCCGCTTGCTTTAAGGTCAGTTCCGATTGGAAGGGCCGAGTAAAGGAATTGAGAGAATTAGAAGCTTTAGAAGCAGCATTGAGAAATCCAAGCCGAGCTGAGGTAGTCTTAACACATGATGGGGTTGGCTCCTTGACTTTTATAATTATAAGATTTTGTTGGATGTTATCCTGCTTTGGCTATTTGCTTGGTTGGTAAACTGGATTGGATGATACATGTCTAAGAGCAACGTTGCTATGGATTCAGCCGATCCTCTCTGGCAAAGCAAAGAAGGTCGGGGGATGGTTGATTGCGATTTCATGCTTGGGGGACTAGATCTTTCGAACGAATGGTCGGTATGGTTCCTGCCTTTTCCTCTGCAGTTGATGCTTAAACTGGTGCTTTGAGCTCTCGAACTGGAACTGAGCGGCGAGGTGATGGCTTTGGACATATCTCCGGAACTGGATATGGAACTACAATTTCATCTGCTGTTGGTGGAGAAATAGGTTCAACCACAATTGGTTCCGCCCCTGCCTTTGCATCTACTGGATCAATGGGACTTGGAACTCCATATCAATATGTATTTGGATCTACTCGAATAGGAACTAGAACTAGATAATCTGCGCATGGAACTGTCAATAAATTTTGAAGGGATGGATGCGCGCTTAGATGATGGCTAAGATGCTTATGCTTCCTAGTCAATTTCAATTTTCTCTGTAATAAGCTATGCCCCTGTGAGATTTATAGGTTCTAGTGAATCAGATTCAACTTCCTTTGTCTTTGCCTCTACCCAACCTATGAAGCCGGAACTGTGCAAAGGGATGCATTTTCAGGGAAGTTGCTAATGCATCTATAGGGGAGGCCAGATCATAAAAGTGAAAAGGGGGCTAGATCCTCAATGTTTAGGGGAGTTTATTCATTGATTTCAATGTAAAAGAAGGCTCCTTTATATTTATCAATGAGGTAGGCTAGTTAATAAAAGGCAAGGAAAGCATTAAAGGTAAGGAGAGCTAATTCATCTATAGCAAAGTAAGAACCAAGGAGAGGCAGATGAAAAGTCTCATTTTGTAGTAGAAAATCGTAGTTCTAATGCCATGGTTTCTATCCATGTAGTTCCGTAAAGCTTAATTCTTGCATACCTTGATGCTCCAAGAATTTTAGTTACGATTATGCCTCTAGGCTAATCATATTTGTGCTTGGAAGCTACTAGTACGGACTAGTCTGACCCTGTAGCTACTCACGCTCCACACGATTTATGATCTCCTGTGTAGCTGTCACGTTATCAACACTTGGACGAGTCACTTCACTTTTTTTTAAGCTACTAGGTAGCATGGTTCCTGTTAGGCTCACTTAGCTGCTGGACATAGTGACTGTTTGTGGCATGATGCTACTGGGCATGGATACAGTTTTCTTTGGCGTGATGGGCATGGCTATCGGTATGCTGGGCATGGATCTCGTGCAACATATGGCTCTCGCACTCAGACGATAGACGATGGACAAGGATCTCACTATACTGGGCATCACTTCTCTCGGTATGTTGGGCATTTCAATATGAAGTATTTGCTTCCTCCACCCTTGCTTTCTATGTTGCCTCTCTAGCTACCTTTGCTTCTGCCTCTCCCACTATGGACACTAGTCTGTCAAAGTAGTGGCTTTTTATTTGCATCTGCATTTTCAGGCTTTCGAACTTCCTATTGTGTGGAATAAGTCTACACCTATGCTGATGGTGGTTAACGAGCAACTGAATTTAGGGGGATAGGTTATTAAACTAGGAAGTTTTTATTACATATCCAATAACTTGTAGTCCCCCTACTATTATAATAAGGAGACGTGTTTTCCATTATAGTGTATATTCAGGGAAATTGATTGGTTGCTTGTTCCCATGCTTTCGATAATCACTAGTCTATTCCCCCACCTTTATTATTTATTAAACGAACGAAATAATTGGATAAATGGGGTATTAAATGCAGGGGAACCAATGCACCGAACAATGTTGGGATCCCTTCTTATAATAGTAGGGCGGTTGTTTTTATAAGCCAACCAATGCATTTCATGTTCAACTTTCAAGGAAGTAGAAGCTGATAAATAATTATTCAGTAGCATTCTATTCGAGCCCTTTTTGGTCTTATCAGGATTCCCACACTCCGATGGCCCAGAGGTCTAGTTACAAGGATTGAAATCTCGAAAGGCAGTCAAGAGTGAAGTAGAGTTCTAATAATACTGGAGTTCAAGATGCCTTATTTGTACCCACATTTTAGCGATCAATGAATCTAACTATTTCAGATCGATCTCATTTGCTCGAGAATCAACCTCTATTCTAAAACAATCTAGGAGTTATAAGATTAGAACATAAGGGTTTTGGATGAACCAACCACGTGTTCAAAAAGGTGCTGGTGATTCATCTTAGTTCACCGAGGATAGTTAGATTGGTCCAGAGAGGTGGTGATCTCCTTCTGTGTAAAAGCTCGAGTGGTGTTATTTGGTGAGCCAAAAATACCAAAACCGGGTTCAATAGAAACCTACTGTGATTTCTCCTTACCCTTGGTATAATGGTTGAGTTTTTCCCCAAGAGTTCCCATCCCGCAACCTCCTATGGACTCTAAGTCATGGGATTTAAAGGTAGAAGGTTCATGGTATGTAGTTCCAATGTGGTGATTAACATCCTTCTAGTATGTAGCGAGATCCATCCTCCAACCAAGGGATCGATATACAGTTCCACCAGCGACAGAGATAGTTGGATAGGTACCCACTACAGTTGCTTCAACTGCTTACCTTAAACCAATTGGAATAACACTACTTGTATAGGTATAGAATAAGGCAGATCAAATTTGATTTCACCGGACCGGCCATCATATGAGTAAGCATCAGTAGTTTCAGTTGATGACCCTGAGGCAATATGAGGAACAGGTCATCCAAGGTAAGCTCCTTCCTTATCATCCGTAACTAGAATATTTTGAGTGGTTGGTAATGACTCTGTAGCTAGTGATGGTGTAGCTTTCACCCCTACAATGAGGTAAACAGGAGGGTTAGGGGGATTGAATATGGATATAGTGGCGGAGATGCTTCTTTCTTCACCGTTATTCCGAGATAAAATGATGTTCCCACAATTTGTATTGCGTTATCCTTCCCTCCCTACCGAGCTAAGGGGTGCCAGATCCTTAACAAGCTACCAAACCGAAGTAGAGGCATATAGATACCGATGTGCAACTGGAATACCTTAAACGGGGTATCAATATGGGAAAGGTGCTTATTTTTTAGTCGGTTGAACAAATCTCTCACCGGAAATGGTTCAACTAAAACCCAGTTGTTCTGGGGGTTTCAACGCCATTTTTAGTTGGTTGGTGGGACGAGATCCTAATATGTGATTAGCTCTACTCCTCGATTTTGATCTACTGTTGGAACCAAGTGAATCGCTTTTGTGTTTTAAATGCTGCTAACCCCAATGCAGCTCTCTTTTATTTCGGTGGATCAATGGGTTGCCGCACCGGCCTCAGATCTCGACCCGGTGAGAAAATGCCTTCTATGTATGCCTTTGTGGGTGATGGTAATGATCCTACAACTTGTATAGTATAGAAAGAGTGTCAATAGCAGAGGCTGGTAGCATAAAGGTCCAACCAATGAATGCTCTTATTTATTCCTCTTCTCCATAGGGGAATCGATGAGAGATGCAAACAGAGGTTGTGTAGGCACGAGTATCAAAGCTGAAATCCCAGCGTAAATGCCCCTTATGGTTTCGATACTAGTACCAACAGTTTCCCTACCACCACCTCGCCCAAGATCTGTTCCGTTTCTAGTCGAAGAACCATTGGGCCGATTATTGACCCAGTGACCAAGGTAGAGCTATTTGGAGAGACATTACCTAGCCCTTTTCATTTTTCTGCATCTGTGGTGGGACCACCACTGGAAGCAGAGGAAGCTAACCGAGTTGACTAAGAATCAATCGTTTACCTCGATTTTGAACTAATAAATATGCCTATCTATATTGATGAGGTAGAGCCAGGAGCAGTAAGTTCACCCGCAACAAAGCTATACTCCTCCGCCATTTCGAGTTACCATTGTTGATCCATCAACTTCTGAGCTAGCAACAATACAGTTGGTGTACAAGTCACCTCTTGAATATCCGATCAAGACATAATAAAAGTGGTCCAAATAGCAACTCCTGTGCCATATTCGAACCCACCAATAGCAGTGGGAGAGGCACCACCACCACTTAGCATATCCACTTCCAGAAGAAGATTGTAATGGAGTATCAAATCTAAATAAAGTCGTTTATCCAAAGAAAAACTTGAGGGATTATTCTATTCACCGAGAAGAAGAAGTAGTTCCACCAGAAACTCCAGTCGCAGTTGACCCATCATCATCTCACGTCGCATTCCTCTTGGATCGGGAGCCCGAAGCATACCTTCATCAAGCAACAAGTGTCCCTCTGTAGCCAAAGCAAGAAATCCTGCTGGGGTATGGGACGCAGAAGCATAGGGAGTTATAGCGACAATTGATCCTTATCTAGTTTTATAAAGACCAAAAGCATTCCTACGTGATCGAGATTAAGAACCACTAATGGTGGAGGCAGTTGATTAGCCAATTGCCAGATGCAGATCGAATTGGACCCGTTCCAGATCCTGTTGGCGCCAGGTTCTATTTCTGGTGCATCTTCACCCCCACCCAACATATCTATTTCTCCCTCCGCTAATCGAAGCCGTTCTGTCCAAAGATAAAAGAAAGTTATTTCTTTGGTCGGTACCCCCTCCATCCAGTGGTGGGTAGAGCAAAAAGAGGAGTATTTTTTTCCCGGGCAGGAAGGACAGAAAATAAATTGATCGAATGATGGAATTGACTCCTACTGGCCAAGAATACTTCTCTTCGACCATCAACCAACCAATAAATGTGCTCCTCGGCCTTCCCCCTTGCTTGTTGGAAAATATTATATTATGGAATGTCCTCATTAAGTTATAGAGAACAAAGCAACTCTTTCAGTTCTTTATCAATTAGCTTGCTCAATTCGTATGGAGTGATCCAAGTGCCCTGAGATTGGGCTTTCCATTTCATGAAATACTGCGGATATGATCCATGTCTCATATGCATGACCTTCATATCTCCAATATATTCTATATGGAACTAGCTTATCCCTTGGAATGTGATTTTATATCTATGATTTCTAATTAAGGTTAGGGGAGGGATGGATTTTCCAATTTTCTGTGCGTGCTCAAACGAATGTGATCATAGAGAGATGAGAAAAAAAAATACTATTCTCGTGCTCGCTAAATCGCCTCCATATATATTCAGGGGTGGGTAGGACGAAGCTGAATCTACTCAGCATCGAACCTACCCGAGAAATGATTGGGGTATCATCTTTCTTAGTAGAAAGTTACTGTTAGGTCCCTATATTACTAGTATAGTCCCTTATTCTTGTTAGTATAACCCCCTTATTATTATTGTTGTACCCCTGTAACCCCAATATTGTTATTATTGTGCCCTTACATTATTATTGTTAGGTTTGCTTGGATTATAATGTGACCCCATGGACTCCTATATATAGAAGGAGGTTTTGTCATTTGTATCATCCAAGAATTGTTCATTTATGTTATGTATTGGAGGTTTTCCCCTCGAAGTGGCTGATTTCTAAGGCGTTGATATCTCTTTTATTCTATTTTTGGAGTTAGTTTCATAACAGTTACGGGCTCTATTAAGATGAGAGCTGCCTCCCTAGGTTATACCAAAAGGTTCACCGCGTTCACCTCTAGTGGAGGGTTTTCGTATTTTGTGATTTGTGGCGGGGTAGTTGTTGTCTTCGGAGTGGAACTCTCTTTGACAGGTGCACAAATGAAGTGATGGGAAGATGCAGAGAAGGAATGGGATAGGTAGTGATTTTGTTACAAGAAATAGACACAATTATGTATGTAATTTCATTGATGATTCGACAATCCCCAAACAAACCAAAGAAGTAAGTCGTGTTTGGAGCGACTGAAAGTACATTCATTAAGGAAAAAGTGGTCAATTTCAGAGTGAGAAGGTGGCCTACTAGATATAAATTATATGCCTTGGTACTTGGTAATTTCACTAGTTAAAGGTGGAAGCGAGGTTATGTTAAGTAGCTCGGCCCCACGAAGGGCGAGGATACGATCTTGCTCTATTTTAAAGGAACATAGTCGCTAATCCATTCATGGGTGAGTTGTAGGGGTCCTCACCTTATGAAATACGAGCAATAAATACCTCACCCATATGAATGAGTGACTTCGTCCCTCTCCTTTTAGTCGAGGATGCTAACGCACCCTAAAAAAAGAGAGGGCAGAAGGGAAATACCTATCAGACCTAGTCGAGTGGAAAATTTGTTAGTTCAAAGGTGGCTTATTAAGGGAAAGCACCGTAGGACCTATCTAGGTGGTAAATTTGAGAGAGAAAAGGTGGATGTGAGGATATGAGCAGGCTCTCTTTTTTTACCTTATTTCTCTATTCCCACCCACAACGAGGCCCTAAAAAAAGAGAGGGAGGCCCACTAGCCCAAGAGATGGTAAATTCAGTACAAAAAGGTGGCCTATCAAGGTGGTTTTCCTATAGGGTCAAACAATGGTGGATTGCCAAGCTGTATGGCTATACCTTTTTGGCTTATGAGGAATGTCTAGCTAGATGGAAACGACGGATGTTATAACACTTACCTAGATATTTTGATTACTCTGTTTAGAATACTTTACTCCAGCTAGATATCACTGGGCTTACCTTAGATAAATACACCATATGGACCACTGGACTTGTATTCTACACTTATACTACTCATTACACCTTACCGATTTACTTACTTCAATTCTGAATAGACTTTGACTCCTGGTCACTTTTATTTCCACTTGCATCTGGCAGTTGCAGAATATGCCTCATCTAGTGTTCTCTGACTAATAGAACTCTCAGGTCTGATAAGTATTTCCCTTCATAGAATAAGGCTACCTTTTCAATAGTGAAATGATTAGTCCAAGGCCCCCCTAAGCTCTCTCTTCGCAGCCTAACTCCTCCCTCTACGCTCTCTATCCCACCTAAGCCTCTACGTTTCCTCTTTGAATGACCCACCGACCCAATAAGGAAATTAGGAATAACCACCTTATCACTACGGGAAAGGTATAACCCTGAGCTCTTTGAGGTACTACGTTGCTCAACCAAAGGGAAAGGATAGATAAGAATAGGTAGAAGGATATATAAGAATGTGGAGAGATATTATTTGAATAGCCATAAGAGGAAGGAGCGAGCCCGCTTAGAGCATTGGAAGATCAATAGGTCCTCCTAGAAGCATGTTAGTTAGATACCGAGGATGCTTTGACTTGTGCCTTTTCTCATGGTGCTACAGGTTCATTAAGGGAATTTTCCATCCCCCACCCTTCCCCTCTTTGGAGTGGTCTCACTTTTGTCTCACTTCATAAGTGAAAATTTTTGGGAGATCAAGGAGAGACAGAGAGAAACTTGGCAGGGTATGGAGATGATGTGGATCCAAGTGAGCGATTGATTGATGAATACCCACTAACCCCAACAGAAAATCACACGAATACAGGCCAGAAAGAAAAGACAACTAGGAAGAAAGAAAGGATGACAAGCCAAAATGGATTGAACACCCACATTTTCTGTAGGTAATTTTATTTATTACAACGCCTTCCCTTGAAGCAAGATCTAAAAGCCATGCTGGTTCGTCTGTCTGTCAATATTAAACAAAAGCTTATCTCAGATGTTTGGTTTCCTATATGGAACCCATGTTTGTTGGGAATTGAAATATGAATCATCCACCAGGTCTTTCATTCACATTCATTCGCATTTTTCATTAGTCAACTTGATGATTGAATGCCTTTCAAGTGATTAATTCCTTCCATTCATCCCATCCTTCGCTTCTAATCGAAGGGTAATGTTGGGCAAGACTCCCTCTCCTAATAATAAAGGCAGTAAATAAAGTAAAGGGTAAGTATGAGTCTAATTCCATCCCACTCATAAGAGGTTCATAGCCACACCTCCCTCCTTAGCGCTTCATTTCTAAAGTGATAAGGTGGAGAGGTAGCGTAGAAGGGTAAAAGAAGTTTTTCTCTCTAGTGATGTAAGGGAATCCAGGGTTGATAGTGGTACCTCTCCTAAGGTCTTACTAAAGTAAAGTTTTGTAGGGCTGGCTAAAGGGGATTTTGTATCCTTGTTGTACCCTACTACTTATATTCCTTCCTGGCTTCATGAATGGGTTGAGCATAACATCATATACCTTCCCTTTTCATTATTGAAATTACTGCATATCAATAAGCCAATGGAGTTATAAGCCTGAAGCCTATGGTACGAATCAGGTATTGCTGCACGTAGATACCTGGCTGGCTAGTTATCGAAACAAAATACTTATGATATATCTAACTATACACTTGGATATCGGCGGCTTTTGAAATGAAAACATAAACTTTCCCTTTGAATCATGCGATTGCGATGAGTAAATAATATATGCGCAATGTTAAATATAAAGATTAAGTGTTAATCGCATCGAGGATTTTCAAGAGTGATAATAAATAAGATTTCATAATCTCCGCCAATTTCCAATTGCGATGATGGTGTATCGCATCAGGTCTTTTCAAAAGAAATGAGTTGGAAAATGATATTAGTCGATTTGCGATTGCAATTACAGTGGGGTCCATCGCATCGGAGATTTAGTATCATGAGTGAATATAACGTTTCTTCCTCCAAAATGCGATTGCGATCAATTGCATCGCATCAAAGTTTTGCGAATGACCGAATGAAGAGTTTGCATTTTAGTTTTACGATTGCGATTACGATGGGGTCTATCGCATCAGAGATTTATAAAATAGGCGCATATTACATTGCTCTTCCGAAATGCGATTGCGATCAATTGCATCGCATCGAAGTTTTATAAAACAAATGTGAAAGTTCAACACTTTTGCATTTTTGCGATTGCGATTGGTTCAATCACATCGGAGTTTTTCTAAAATAAATATAGAACTTAAGGATATTTATGATTTGCGATTGCGATTACTGTATCACATCGGACTTTGTTCCAATTGAATACTTGCATGTACTATGTTAATGTGATAAAGTGTTTATATTTCATCGGATCGGAAATTTTTTGATGTTGCATTTGTTTATATACACTTGCTATTGAAGATATGCAATATATGCCTTTCTAACAATGAAATTTTATTGTTTTATTTCAAAATGATCAGATTTCCTCTAAGTCTTTTATTCATATCTAAAAATAAAGAAATTGGGCCTATTTCTAAATGAAATTTATTCTAAAAATTTGAAATGGGGAGGGTTGTTGTACCGTACAACAATACCATAGGCCATAATGTGCAGTTCCTTGAAGGTATCTAAATATCCTCTTGATTGCTAGCAAGAGATTTTTTTATGGTGCTGCTTGATATCTTTCCACAAGTCCTACTTCCGACACAATGTTTAGTATAGAGGTTGATAGGTATATCAGACTTCCTATCATAGATATGTAAAGTCTTTGATCTACATTTGCAGATCCATCATCAGCACATAACTTTCATCTAGTGATCATGGGAGTTGATACATGTTTGCGGTCTTCCATTTTGAATATTTTTAAAATGTCTCTTAAGTATTTTTCTTGTGAAATGAATATGCCTTTGTTCTTCTGTAGAACTTCAATTCCTAGGTAGAAGGTAAGCTCTCCAATCATAGATATCTCAAATTCCGACATCATCTCTTCTGCAAATCCTTTTACTAACTCATCCTTGTTGCTGCCAAACATGATGTCATCTACATATACCACTGCAATTAAAAGTTCATTTTCATCAACCTTTATCTATAGATTGTTGTCTACTCCTCCCTTCTTGAATCCTTGTTTTTTAAAGTTCTTGTCCAACCTAGAATACCATGAACGTGGTGCTTGTTTGAGACCATATAGGGCTTTCTTTAATCTGCAAACATAGTTGTGCTTATCTGCTAAGGAAAAACCTTCAGGTTGTTTCGTGTAGACTTCTTCCTCTAGATCTCCATTTAAGAAGGCAGACTTCACATCCATTTGATATACCTTGAAATCATGATATCATGCAAAATCCAGAAACATTCTAATTGCTTCCATTCTTAATATAGGGGCAAAATTTTCATCATAGTCAAGTCCTTCGATTTCAAAGTATCCCTTATGTACAAGTCTGGCTTTATTTATGATTACCTGACCTTTTTCATTCATCTTATTCTTGAATATCCACTTTGTGCCAATGACATTTTTCCCAACGCGTCTTGGTATTAACTCCCAGGTCTTGTTCTTCTCAATTTGGTCTAATTCTTTGTTCATAACATTTATCCAATTTTTGTCTTTGTTGGCTTCATCGAAATTTTTCGGTTGTATCTGTGACAACATGACTAGATACACATCCTTGGTTTTTTCAGCTAGTTGTCTTCTTGTTTGGACTCCTGCACTCTTGTCTCTAATGATTTGATCTTCTGGATGGTTCTTTTGAGTGTGACTCGAGGGTCCTTTTGAGTTTATTTCTGTATCTTCTATTGTCTCATTCTGTTATTTATTTTCTTGATTCTCATCATGATGATGATCTAGAGGATTGACACAGTTTGTACTTCTGGTTCTGTCTGGTAGTTATTCATCGAATCTCACGTCAATTCTTTCCACAATTTTATGCAGTGTTTTATTGTAACACCTATAACCCTTACCCTTTGATGCATATCCCAAAAATATTCCTTCATCAACTCTTGCATCATAATTTCCCAATTTTTCATCATTATTCTTTATGAAACATTTGCTACCAAAGACTGTAAGGTGCTTAATTGATGTCGGTTTCCCATGCCACAATTCATATGGAGTCTTGTCACAATTTGGTCTAAGATGAGCTTTGTTAAGAATACAAATAATTGCGTGTACTGCTTCTGCCCAGTAGGTTTGGGGAATGTTTCTTTCTTGAATCATGGCTCTGGAAATCTGCTGTATAAACCTATTTTGCCTCTCTTCCACTCCATAATGTTGAGGTGTATCTGTAACAGAAAATTGTTGCTTTATCTCACATTCATTGCACAGGTCCACAAACTCATCACCTGTGAATTCACCTCCTTTGTTTGATTTGGCGCATTTTAGTTTACATCTAGTTTTATTTTCTGTTAGTGCCTTGAATATCTTAAATTTATCAAACGCTTCAGATTTGTATCTGATAAATTCCACCCATGTCAATTTGCAAAAATCATCGATTATCAGCATGAAATACGATTCTCCACCTGGTGCATTTGTTCTCGAAGGTCCGCACAAGTCCATGTGTACAAGCTAGAGAGTTTTACTAGTAAACAATTGGTCTTTGGCTTTGTTGGTCTTTGGTGGCTTATTTATTGCAGGCAAATCTCTGACAACTTTCTTTTTGCTTAGTTTAATGATGTGGTAAAAATTGAGATGTCCCAATCTTCTATGTCATAGCCAAGATTCATCAAGTTTGTTGATATAACACCCTTCACTCCCATATTTCATGATATATACATTACTCTCTGTTCGAACCCCCTTAACCAAAGTTTTTCCTGTAGTGATTGACCTGAATTCACAATCTTGAGCTTTGAAGAGGACCTCATAACCTTTGTCGCATATTTGAATTACACTTAACATATTATGTTTTAGACCATCTACAAAAGATACATCTTAAACCTTTCCTCTTCCATTATTCGGACTGATTTTTCCTTTTCCTTTAATTCTCCCCACTTTATCACTACCGAATTTGACATTACCAGATTTATTTTCATCCAAGGTTACAAACTTGCTTATGTCTTTGGTCATATGTCTAGAGAAGCCATTGTCCACATACCATTGAATGTTTTGATCTTGAGCATATAGAACTAGATCACACTTATTAATCTTATTTCTCCATTGCATGCATCCATTTGTTCTATAGTTATTCTGAGATCAAGGTTCATTGTCCCTAAGATGACATTCGTATGACTTGTGTCCAATCTTGTGATAATAAAAACATCTGATAGAGTTACAGAGAGGAGTATATGCATGTGTGAATAAATTATTGTCCTTAGTTATTTTTAAATTCGCAAAATCAAATATTTTTACACAAGCTCTACAATTCATGGCTTTATGTCCAAATTTCTTATAGCAGTAGTAGTACCCGTAGAATAGATATCTGTATTTGGTAGAGGGAAATGTTTGGGGATATAACCATCTAGATATTTGGAATTTTTTTCTTCTGAAGCAATAGGATCTATGCTCGTTTGTTGTTTGATTGTTGTACTCCTTTTGTCTCCTAGTTTTTCTCAGTAGTGTTTCTTTGCAGTTGTTCATCTGGTGTTGAAGTGTTGCCCAGATTTTTGTTCTCAACTTGATGAGAATTATCATTGTCTCCTATGACAACTTTTACAAAAGTGATAGCTGGCATGCTTCCAACAGTGCCCCCATATACTCCTTTTGCCCGAATCTTCCTATCTTCCTTCCTTCTCTTGCCCACAACGTTCAACCTTCTCCTTGTCTCAACACCCGAATCTTCCCTGGAGGTTTTTTTGAGCCCGACTCGACCCATGGTACCTATCTCCTCATTACCACGACGTTCAGCTTTCTCTGCCCTTTGCTCTATGTCGGGTCACTTACCCGAGCCTTTATGCCTGTGTCTAGAATTTTCTTGTTTAAAATCCTCAACCGCATCAATCATTGTTCTGCACGAGTGTCAGCTCTTACCCGAGTCTACTGCCCGCGTTCACTTTTATTCATAAAAATAACAGAACGAGGCCTAGACTCATACACAACATGTCACTTCCATAAGTATGGTTGGCCTAATAATACATCAGACACGTCAAGAGGAGCAACATCACAAAGTACCTCATCTTTGAAGGGCTTGATGTTGTATGGAAGGTAGTGCTGCTGCCTAATGCGGAGATCTCTTCCTTGGTGAAGCCACTCGATGGTATAGGGTTGAGGGTGTGATATGGTCGGTAGGCCGAGCCGCTTAACAAAATCAGTTGAAATGAGGTTCTTTTAGCTTCTTCTATTGACAAGGAACTGCAGTGGAGAACCGTTTACCCACGTCTGGGAATGGTAGAGGCACTTCCCCTCCTTTAGATCCCAAAGCTCCTCCCTCTAGAGCTTGGTGGTGGCAATAGTGGCACTGGGTTCCACATCAATGATCTACTTACCTTTTTTATTCCCCTTGTCCAGTTCTGACTCAGAATCGGAACATGCATTTGATTCGAATGCCTTTAGTTCGGCCACCAATGATTGTTTGGCCTGACACTCGCTTGTGTTGTGAGTGGAGGTGTTATGAAATTCACACCACTTCCCCGTGTCATTTTTTTAAATTTTTGGTGTTGTTCTGAGTCAACCCTCTTTGGCTTTTCCCCTTGTTCTGCGGTTTGGGGGTGCACTTCCCTAGCTTCAGATTCACGGATCCAAAGTCTCTATTTTTCTGCTTAATTTTTTGCTCAATCTTGGTGACATACCGATATGTCATGCCAAACGAGGTAATGTTGAGGAAATCCATTTCCTCATGAATGTATATGTGCAAACAAATGTGGTACTTGAGCACAAAATGTTTCTCCAAATCTTTAATACCCAACTTTGTTTGCAGGGTATGGAACAAATTCGTTAGCTCGTGCACATCTTGATCCCTTTGTTGTCACAGCGTGGTTCATTGGATGTAATTTTTCTCATAGCTCCTGACGGGGTAATATTGTTCCTTGATTCCATCTCAGAAAGAATTCCAAATGGGTGCAACTGAGAACAAACAGGGTTCCCTCTCGTCCTTTTTCTCACAATAGGTTTCCCACTAGTATTTGATATGGGGGGCGACTTTGAGGAGTGCAAAAGTAATATTTTCTCGGTCGGAGAAATCATGGACAGAGAAATAAAATTCCAAAAAATTCAACCATCTATCTATGACGTCTACATCTATCTGGCCTTCAAATACAAGAATGTTGAAGTTGACTTGTACCTTGAAAGGAGGGGCACCTCCAGAGTGGTTGTTGGATTTAGATGCACCACTGGTGGGCAGCCGTTGAAGGATATGGGCAAATTTATCCATCATCGTGTTCCTTTGTTTCTTGAGGGCCTCATCAAGCAATATTTTGATAGGATATCCTGCTCCCTCGTCTTTATTTTCTTCCCCCATGAGCGTCCGTCGAGGTTTGAGAGGCTGATCTTGCAAAGGTTCAAACAGATCGAGCCCTAACTCCTTATACCCCGACCTTGTTGGGTACATGCAAAGAAGGATCTAGAAAGATAATACCGCTATGATACCACTGATCCATATTTATGTAGGAATGCAATAAATTACTGATATAAACATCATCATCACACCCATGTTGACTATGGTTCCATGTTAACTATGGTTCAGCATCACACCCATGTTGACTATGCTTGACTTTGATGCTCTTGTTGACTATGTTTGACTATGTGAACCATATTCAATGATAGGTGGCATGTGTTATTGTGTTATCAATTTGTTAATGTGTAAATTTATGTATTATCAATTTCTTGTCAATGTGTTAATGTGTATATTAATGTGTTTTAGAAACTAATATAGCATTAAGAGGGGTGGATAAATCAACGTTATGGACAATTTCAAAATTTATTAGCGATATCCAATATTTCAATTCATTTAACAATCAACCATGTAAAAAACATAGAAACACAGAGACATCGAATGTACATGGAAACCCATAAAGGGAGAAAACCATAAAGCTTATGTTTGAATTATTTTGAAGGCTACAACCTGTTGAGATTCAACAAGATGATGAACTTAGTGAAAAGAGTCGCCTTCACTAAGTGGGCCTACAGGCTATTTTTGGCGCAAAGTCTATTTTAGACTATGTCTATTTTTAGACATGTCGATCATATTCTATGAGTTGCAGGATGCTATTTGTGGATGGTTGGTCAAGTTGGAAAAATAGATGGACTTCTATTTTTAGACATATTAGGCGGAATCTATTTTTAGATTTCCAGTCTAAAAATAGATATGTCGAATATTATTAGCTCTTAATAATATTTGGACTATAAACATTATCGTATTCTCTTGGAGCACTTCAGTTAAGTGCACAGATGTGGCACAGGAGCTGACAGAAGGAATTACGCTATTCCTGAGGGTTAAGTGGAGCTATTGCATGGAGACTTCATTTAAAACTCATGTGACAGAGTTTGGTGGAGTTATAGAGGTAGTTGGTGGAGTTGTATTCAGTTTAACTCAGTTAGACTCAGTTGAGCTAGTTGTATCTAGTATAACTGATTGATACACTAGTGAGAGTGGTTTGAATTAATTAATTAATTAATTCACTAAATAAAAACTCATTAATCAACTTAAGAATACATCAGTTAACTACAGTGCATGGTAGTTTCAGTGGAGACCAGTGGAGAGGTAGGTGAAAGAGCAAGTGTGACTATCAGTTGTGACTATAGTGATGCATTGATTCCATCCAACACTCAGTGGAGATGTCAATGAGGATTTCAAAGTGAAATCCAGGTGGATTCGAGTTCATTTAGAGCCATTCTTCAGCAGGGATTGCGCAGTAGAGGCAGGCTAGCAGGTGGCAGAGAACGATGCATGGATTTGCAAGATCAGGCCTGATTAGTGTGTAGCGATTGTATTGTACTGAGAACTTGACATGTTCAGCTTTGTATGAGGATTTTTGCATGATCTCTATGACATATATTATATACAGATAGTTGGGGTTTTTAGCTTCAGGCTTTCCCATAAAACAACTGTGTTGATGTGTGTGAATTTTTATGGTTTCATGTGTGTATTGCAATTGATTTAATTTCTGCATGTGATGATCAATGGTGGAATAGATTCTGTATTGTGCATGAAGTTAAAATAGTGTGTGATCAGGAGAATCTTGGATATATAACACATAATTTATATAATTTCTACATGGTATCAGAGCAGTTGTTCATTGGAACAGATTGCAATTATTGAAGTGGTTGAGTTTTGTGCTGGTGGAATTCGAATTTGCTGCAGTGTTTTCTTGGTGTCGGAGTTGAGCATTCATTGAAATGTCTTTCAACGGATTGTGATTGGAGTATGCCCTTGAAGGCAGCTCAAATTATATTGCATGGAAGGAAAAGATGGAGGCGGTGCTGGATGATAATGGGTTGAAGGAGTTCATAGATGCAGAAATTCCAAAACCTGCTTCTAGCGATGTAGCCACACTTGACGCATGGCAAAAGAAGACAACAAAGTGTCAAAGGATTCTGTTGGAAGGTGTGAAGGATCACATAGTGTCCAGCCTTCATGGTAAAGCTAGTCCATTCTTGATGTGGAAAGCTTTGACAAACTTGTTCCAAAGCAGAAGCAACCAGAGGAAGTTGGCGCTTAAATACAAGCTCAGAAAAATAAAAATGGAAAAGGGCGAAAGCATACCCAAGTACCTCACGAAGTTTGTCCAGTGTAGGGATGAGCTGGGAAGTGTGGGGGTTACTGTAGATGACGAGGACTTGGTGAGCTTGGTTCTCCTTGGGCTTCCAAAGAGTTGGCATAGATACGAGGACTCTGTCAATGGTCGAGAGAAACTGCCGGGATGGGAGCGACTTTGGTTGGATCTTGTGCAGGAGGAGATAAGGCGGGGTACCAGGGATGGATCTTCATCGAAGAATGAAGATGAAGAAAAATACGCTTTGGATACCAAAGCAAGGAAAGGGAAGGGAAAGAAAAATCCTTCTCAATCCGGTGCTAAAGGCAAGAAGCAGGACTTGTCCAAGGTGAAGTGCTTTCACTGTTGTTAGCTCACTGTAATTTCAGCAGATTGGAAAGACTAAAGCTGTAGAGAGGACATTGGAACCACTTTGGGATTCTAGGATCTAGCCCTCCTGAATCTAGAAAGGGATCTCTCTGATAAGTGCAAATATTGATTTATCTTTAAGGCTTTTAGGTTTGATATTAGGCTAGTTATTAAGAACAAGGGTTTTTTTTTTTGTTTTGGATGGTTGAGCATGATTTTTTGGTTGAGTGGAAAGTCCTAAAATGAAAGAGTTTCAAAGGGGTGAAGGTGTAAGTAATCAAAACAATATTTGGCTGATAGGATAGATATGAAACTGGTTTTTAGTCCATTGGGCTATGGAGTCATAAAAGGGTTTAATTGTGCAACAATTTCAAGAGTGGTCTAAGGGGCAAGTCATCTATATCAAAAGATCCTTTAGATTAAATGATGGAATGGAACAATAAGAGTGTTGAAAAGGTGGAAAAAGTCAATAATTTCAACGAGGATTTATCAACTTTCCAAACAAGAAAAACCTTTTAAGCAATTGTTTAAAACCAACCAAAGGATAGGGCTAACCATAAACTTCTTTGGACAAGCTTATATTAAAGATAACTTAACAGACAAAAAATCCAGTAATCCACATGACTACTTTCAGAAAGGATGAAAACAGATAAGAAAACAAAGTGCAACCTAAGATCAAGCAAGATACTTTTAAATCTAAACCTGCTTTCAACATACTCTTAGGGAAAATTTCAAAACAACCTTTGGAGAAAGAAACTAGAAGACAGGGCCATAAAATTTTCTAGTCTAACTCTATTGAGCATATAATGAAAATATCATTCAAGAACTTCCTTTCAAGCTTTGCACATCAAGACAGGGACCAACCAACATTCCTTGATAATGTTTACACTTAACTTAAGTCATTCTTAAATACACAATTTGGAGGAAAACATTAAGATAAAGCTTATCAGTGAGAGTAAGGTACTTTTGACAGTAAATCCTAGCTCTATATTTGTTGTTCTTTATCAGAGAATAAATGAACAAAATGGCATACATGAAAGGAAAACAATAACACAGTAAGAAGTACTTCACCAATGATATAGACCAGAATCCCAAGAATCAGCTTGTATATTGATGTCAATCCAGTTACATACTTCAAGTCCAATGTTTCAGTACAACAATCATCTTCTCTTCTCAGCCTAACTTATTTGATCATAGACAGAGCTTCAAGAGCCTCTGAAAACTATTTACATGTAGAAAGTTTCGAGCACAAGTATTATATCAAAGTCTAGCAACCAACACTTTACAATGTGCTCTTCAAGAAGATTTTATAGGAAAATGAGGAGGTGGATGAGAGAAAAGATCCTCTAGGCTCAATTAATACAGTTTAATGCTTCTCAGCCTTTGAGAGGCTCAATGGAGAAGATTTCTGATATTTCCTCTATATTAATTGATTTTCATTAAGTATTAAGCTTGTTGGGAGAGTTTGTTTGACTTTAAGGCTCTTTCTTATCTTTGTAATAACTCTGTTGAAAGTTTACAATAAGTTCCCTTGGTTGAATTAACTGTTTAGCTGTCTTTAGGCAAAATATCATTGACCGAGGCAATAAATCTGCCTTCTTTGATTGCTTTGAGGCTGCAGGTGTCTTTTGGTAACTGGAGAGGATTTAATTTGCCCCTGATGTGGCAGTGGAGGCTCTTCGGACTGATAGATTTCTTTTTTTTATCCTAAAACACCTTTGATTTAGTTGAGATATGTGTTTTAGGTTTGATCAAGCTTAATCTGTGTCTTCTGGTATTCATGATGTTTTTAACTATGGATTAGGCTTTTGATTTGCTGAATTTACGCCTTAATCCTTCAAAACTGTGTTTAAACCTTTAATTCTTCACTTCTGCTTTGATTTCATACTGTCAAACTGATACTCTCTGTCTGTGGTGTTTGCTGTGTTTTCGATGTTCTTGTAGGTGCGTAGAGGGTTGCATAATGGCATCAGTGCTCATGAGGCACGGATAAAACATGATCTGGAACCCTGCGGAATGATCTCCTTCAAGGATAAAAACCCGGGGGATCGTCATCCCTGACCTTTGATTTCCTTTAAGAAATTGTGTAAAAACTTTAAAACCTGCAAAAAATACACAAAAAGTTATAAAATCCTGCGTGGATGGGTTAAAACTGCTTTGGAGGTTTAGGTTAGAGCATGGCTGTTGGATGAAAGAATTCAACGACAAAGATTGCTTTCTGGGGTCGAAAGGAGATGTGGTTGGAGGGGTGAATTAAATATTAAGTCCGAGCCGTAGATGTATATTGATCAATGGCAGAGATCAATCTGGGTTTTATAATGCGGAAGGGGAAGAAATTATAATGAAAAAGGGAGAAATTGTAAAGAAAATGGGGAAAAAACTTTATCAGCAACAAAAAGGCTTAAAAGAGATTTGGGGTCATGGAATGAATAAGAGCTATTGGATTAGATCAACGGCGGAGATCTCATCGGAGTTCATCGCATCGGGGGAACAACGATGGGAGGGACAAAGGATTTAGTGATGCAATGGCATCGCATCTGGGATTTGCGATATGCGATGGTTAACAAAACACCAGGGAGAATTTATGATGCGATGTTCTAAGGACCGTCGGATCACGATATAGATCAACGGCGGAAATTAAATCGGGAATCGGCGATCGGAGGAAATAAGGCACGGGACTTAAGTCTTTGCGTTTTGCCGATGCGATGGAGCGAGGACCGTTAGATCTTAAGGAGATCAACGGCCAAGTTTTTATCGGCGGGGAGATAGTAGATGGAGGGGGAAAGGAGGATTAGATCCCGACCATTGGATATATAGAATGGACGGTCCAGATTTAGAAGAGGGAGCGGCAGGCAAAGGGGTAGACAAATGGGCGGGAGAAAGGAGAGTTGTTAGATCTTAAGAGATCAACGTTGGAGATCTAATCACATCGGAGAAAAGCAGGAGGCAAAAACTCCGATTGTTGATGTTGCGATTATGTGTGGGCCTTCGGATCAAAGGTGAGATCGATGGTCACGATTGGACCGGAGATCACCAATCGGGGGAGAAAGAAAGTGGGGGTGCTTGGGTTTGTGCGATGTGATTACGTGCCAGTCGTCCAATCTGGAACCAGATCAACGGTCAGTACTCGATCGGGGGGTGATGGAGAGGGGCGATGGGCAGAGCATGGCAAAGAGTGCTGGCTGTTGATCTAATGTAGATCAATGGTGGAGATTACGGCAGGGGCCTATAGAACAAAACTCAATCGCATCGGAGATTTTCATTTAACAAAGAAAATGCGCTCATCGCGAACTTCCGATTGCGATTAACGCTCGGGGGCTTAGCGCATGGTCCTAGGCGCGGGTTATATGTGGGAAGTGGTTTGGGGCTTAGCCAAAAGGGGCTTAAGGCCTTAGTTCAAAAGACTGTTTTTTAT
Source organism: Pinus albicaulis (assembly GCA_034641835.2). Taxonomy (NCBI): domain Eukaryota; kingdom Viridiplantae; phylum Streptophyta; class Pinopsida; order Pinales; family Pinaceae; genus Pinus; species Pinus albicaulis. Next base: position 118,207,191 of record CM076569.1, read on the forward strand.
GATTTTTTAAGGATTTTCAAAGGATTTTGGGGGTTCCGATAAGGTTTAAAAAGGGGTTTTAAACCTGATTAAAGGGGATTTATGAAGGGAAGGAAAGAAAATGAGGGAAAATAGAGGAATTTCATGAGGAAAAAGGGGAAACAATGGAGGTTAATCATGAGTGAAAGAAGGGGTAAAATGAAGGGGAAAATGGGTTTTTAGCAGTCTTTGTCTTACAAACAACAGATTTTTCAGTTTCATGAGGGAAAACAGTAGTGAAGATTAACTCAAGGATAAGTTGTCTTCCTAAGACTTCAAGAACTAAAAATTTGGCATAAAAATTGTTTCTTGAAGGCTTAAAAAATGATTTAGCCACCATTTGATATAAAAAATTATATAGGTGGCTAGCAGTAGCTCCACATGGGGATGGCACCTTCTTGAAGGTGTCAAGAACTTCAGAATTGTATTCTCTGGGAGCTGATCAATGCCTCATCCATTGGGCTGCAACTTTCCTTAATTTGCTAGCCTTCTTTTTCTTTGATAATGTTAGCAGCCATGAAAAACAATGGAACTGTATCAAAACAAGCTTTCTACCTACCTAATCCTCATGATCTAACATTTTTTCTTCTTTCAGAGTGCATTTGGATTGGAAAACTCTTTTACAAACATTTTATTCTTTTGAAAGCATAAAACTAGTCTATTTCTACTTCTTTTTTCTCCATGAACTCAGATTAAGAAGTTGAGTTCATTAGCTTCTCTGCCTAACTACTATCTGTTAGGATTAGACCGTCTAACAGATTTTTATTCTCTAAATTTTAAAACAAGAAATTTAAAAGTAGACAAGTCAAGATTGAACAGTCTAACTTGTTGTTGATCTATGGCATAAAAACAAGCTGCATATAGATTATTATTTGTAGAGAATTAAATAAAAAATGGTGAAGGATTAAGATCTGAAAGTTTTAATAATATCCTTCTCTTTTCTTCAGCTCTGTTTTTAGGCTTGTTTGAGCTGTTTTTCTTTATTATCTGGTTCAAGTTTTGAGCATATCATAACCAGTTTACTTCTATCCTTGGCTTAATATTTGATCTAGTTAGAGCCATTCTTTGTTTTGGAATCTATAGGTTCAGATCTTGAGCTTGTTTGAACCTTTATTTTTCTTTCCTAATCTATCTAATTGATAAGCCAAGATTAAGCTGTTTGGGAGATCTATTTCACTAACCTATCAGCAGTAAATTTAAAACTAATTATTCATGATTAGGCTGTATGACTAACTAGGAGTGTGTTTCTTAGGAGTGGCATTTGAGCTTGCACACTTTCATATTTTGTTTCTCTTTTTTGGTATGGGGCTGTACCTTTTTTTTTTTTTTTTCAATCTGCCCTCTTTTCTCTTTCTATTGTTTTTTGTATTTTTTCATTTTCTAACTTTGAATGCAATGATGAGTATGATATTCATAATTAGAAAAAATAAAAAGGCTTCCAAACTGATATGGTTAAGAGAAATAATGTTTGAGTATCCTGCCATTGACAGGACCCCCAAACAATTTAGCTTCATTCAATTCCTGCAAGAAATAGGCATTGTTACCAGCAATAGAATGAATGAGATAAGGGCCAAGCCATAAGTTATCAAATTTCCCATGTTTTCCCTTATCTTCTCTCCTTGAATCCCACTTTAACACTTTGTCACCAATGTTGAAATTGCTGGCCTTTGTCCTTCTATCAAAAAGCTTCTTGATGCTTTCTTGCTTTTGTAATGCTCTGTTATAGACCTCCTCTCTGGTTTGTTGAAGATGTATAGTCTGATTAATCCTTCTGATCATGTCATTGTCTTCAGATTGCACTTCTTGGATCAGCTTCATGATTGGTACACCTAGGCTGGTTGGAAAAATTGCATCTATTCCATACACAAGCTGGTAGGGTGACATTCCAATTGATTTCTTAAGTGTTAATCTCTTGTTTGAGGATTCTTTCAGCCCATTACCTTGAGGGTAATAAGCAGTAGAATGACCCAATGTAATCTTATATTTGTTATAGAATTCCACCATTTTTTTGGATCCAAATGTTGCAGCATTATCAGTGATAATATTCCTAGGACAGCCAAATCTAGAGAGGATATGATTTTCAATGAATTTTATGATGAGAGAGTCATTGGCTTGCCTGGAAGGGATGGCTTCTATTGATTTGGTAAAGTAGTCTGTTGCAGTGAGAATCCATCTATGTTGGGTAGATGAGGGTGGATGGATTTCTCCTATGAAGTCTAGACCCCACTGTTGAAAAGGAGCTTCAACAGTGATCAGCTGCAAGGGTAAAGGAAGAAATTTTCTTTTGCCTTCAAAAATTTGCCATTTATGACAGGCAATTATCATTTTATGGACATCATGAAAGAGGGTGGGCCAATAGTAACCAGCTCTAAGGATTTTATTGGAAATTGTCTTCCAATAGAGGTTGCCTCCGCATTCTCCTTCGTGGAACTCATGCTTGATTTTCTCTACATCATTCTCAGGCAAACATTTAAGAAATAACCCACTAGCATTTTTCCAATATAGACTTTTATCTAAAATGCAGTAGTTAACAGCCTTTAACTTTAAAAACATTGCATTTGTTTTAGACAAACCAGGAGGTGTATTCAAATTGAGCAAAACATATAAAATATCAACGTACAAGGAGGAATTCATAAAATGGTTTTCAAAAATGAGGGTTGACAATTCCTCTTGTTCATCTAATGCATTTATCTTGTTTATATCGAGAGCTTCAAAATTTGATTCACCCATTAATCTTGCTAGTACTTGGCCTTTTATGAGCTTAGTGGGCTTGATTTCTAAATCATAGTCAAGTATCACAACTATCCACTTTCCTCTCTTACCATCTGGTCTTGTGGTAGAATGTCTTTTACAACTGAGTTAGGCACAAATGCAATTATGTGGGAGTGTAGAATGTAAACTCTAAAATATTTTAAGGCTTTGACTAAGGCAAAGGCTTGTTTTTCCATGATATTGTACTTCATAGGTACATCTCTCAATGCCTTACTAAAGAATGCAATGGGCTACTCTTGTCCCTTTGAGTTTCTCTGTAATAGGATAGCAACCACTGTGTATTCTAATGCAAATGAAAAAATGAAAACATCTTTTGTAAAATCAGGAATTATAAGAACTGGTGTTTTGGTTAATGCTTGTTTTACCAGTTCAAAATATTTCTTTGCTTCTAAGGTCCATTTAACTCCTTCTTCCTTTTTCAGCATGTTTTTTTATGTTTCTAAGGAGTTCAGCTAGGTTGGGTATGAACCTTCTCGAGAAATTAATGTTTCCTATGAAAGATTGAAGTTCCTTGATGTTTCTAGGATGATTGATTTGCAATATACCCTTGATCCTCTTTGGGTCTATCTTTATCCCCTCTTCTGATATGATGTGTCCAAGTAGTTTACCTTCTTGGAGACCAAACAATGTTTTCTTTGGATTTAAAGATATCCCAAACTTTTTTCATTTCTCAAAGACTTTTCTCAAGTGCTCTAAGTGCTCTTCATCTGTTTTGGAAAAAACAAGATATCATCAAGGTAAATAATAATGAAGTAGCCTAATTCTTCCGAGAATGCAATATCCATGGCTCTCTGAAAAGTAGCACCAGCATTCATTAAACCAAAATGCATTTTCACATACATGAAAGTACCCCAAGGTGTAGTAAAGGCTGTCTTAAGTTGATCATCAGGATGTACTAAAATCTGATTGTATCCTGAGAAGCCATCTAGCAAAGAAATTATTTTAGAACCAACTACCCTTTGTAAAATGTGATCCATCTTGGGTAAAGGGTAGTTTTCTTTTAATGAGGCTTTGTTTAAGTCTCTAAAGTCAATACAAAGCCTTATTTCTCTTGTCTTTTTCCTTACTGACACAAGATTAGACACCCACTCAGAATATCTAATAGGGACAATAATTACAGCTTCATACATTTTCTTGATTTCCTTCTCAACCAAAGGTAATTGAATAGGGTTGATTCTGCACAATTTTTGTTTAAAGGGCTTTTGGTTTTCTTTGAGAAGTATCTTGTGCTGAATCATTTCTGTGTCATAGGACTTTAGATCCTCATAAATCCATGCAAAAACATCAGAAAATTCCTTAAACAGCTCTATGTATTTTCAGCTTGATGTGAGTTGGTAAAGTTTTAGACAGTTTGATCATTTTTGGATTTAGTTCACCGCCTATGTTACACTCTTCAACTTCAGTTTAAACAGGCTCCAATTTTGGTTTCTTGGCAACATCATTGAAATCAAACAATTCTTTTAAAGGGACCAGACCGTATGGCAAATTTTGTGTATTATATTGCAATGTTTCTAAGTGTTCTTTTGGTAAATCTTCACTAATATTTATGTTATGATCAAGTTTATTAGCTAACAGATTTATAACAACAATCTTTGGAGAGTTTTCTTCATCAAGTAGATTTTGCTCAGTAGAACAATCATCTTCATACTCTGAATCCGAACTTGGTAGCTCAAATTCATTTCTGGAGTGAAGGAAGTCTTCTATTTGTTTGTCTCCATCAAACACTTGCCAATATTTTTCATTATTCGGGACAGCTCGTCTAAATTTGATTTGATTTGTGCATTTTTTGGTTTCATAAGGAGTTAGGCATGTTCTAGTGGAAAAAGCTAAACCATTAGCTTGAATATTTTGGTTTCTTGGGACAAAGATAAGTTTGAATTCCTCAAATGTTTTCAATAAATCCATGACATCATTTCTATAGGCTCTAAGTCTGGGATGTTTTGCAGTGTATTCCCCATTCACTTGCCTAATTATTAGCTCAGAATCACCATGAACCTTTATTCTTTTGGCCCCTAATTTCTTCAATAAATGCAGGCCTAAAAGGAGGGCTTCATACTCAGCTATGTTATTGGTGCATTGAAAGTTTAATTTGCAGGAATGCCCTTCAGTATGATTGTTCATTGTATTTTGAAGCCACACTCCTACACTTGCATCATTCTTGGTGCAAGATCCATCAAATTTCATACTCCAAAGAGGACTAGTTTCAGATTCACTAGTTTGGTTACCATCCTCTTCATCTAGTGCGCTTTTGGATTGTTCTTGTAGATCAGCACTATGTTGAATTTGTTTTATTTCCTCATGTTTTTCATTATGTTGAGGACTCTTCTCCTGACTCTCAAGGTTGAAAAGCAATGGATGATTGATTTGCAGCTCTAGAACTATAATTTCTTTTCTGTGATTTTCTGATTTGGCAAACTGTTTTGACACTTCTATCTGGTCTTCCTCTTTTTCTATATCTGCCACTAATTCAGTTAAAGTTTCTTGTTCATTGAATGTTTCATTATTGAAAAGGATAAATGAATCAAGGCCTGTATGTACAGAATAAAGAGGAGAGTTTTGCGGTCTCTCTTGCCTGGTAACCATGTATTGCATATGAGATTCCCTATAAAGTCTTCTAATCTGATTGAAAATAGGGATGGTTGCATATGTCATATCCATTTGCATTGTTCCTTGCAACTTAGCTCCCCAAGACCTTGATAACAACATACCATACTTGGGGGCTACATCAGCCACTACAATATCCATTACTAAACACTTGGCCATAATTTGTGCTAAGTTTACACAGAGGTCTTTGATCAAACTAGGCTCTCCATTACAACTTTGGGCATTAAATTATGAGAGGCCTCTGAATCATGCATAGCATTGTGTAGAATTTTGTCAGGAATCTGTAAACTAACATAAAAAGGAGGAACTGGTCCTTCTTGATATCTACCCTCAATCTTAGGACCAAATATGAGCTCTGGTTGGTCATCATTAATATTGACAGTGTCATTATTCTCTTCTATGTTAAAAGCCTTCAAAATTTGGGATCTATACATATCTTGGGTAGCTAATTCAGTGAGAGGAACAGATATTTTGATTTTGACAATTTCCTGCTCCAAACTAAAAGGCATCTGATTTTTGAAAATGCTTGTTTCAGCCTTATTAACTACCACTCTATCAACAAAATCTGTTTGTTGATTTCCTCTATTTACATTGGTTAAAATTGTCTTAACAGGAGCACTAGCTGAAGTACCAGTGCTGCTAAAATCTGCACTTTGTTTTTCATTATTTTGAGTGCCTTTCTCTTTGTTTTTATCAGAATTTACAGCCACTGTTTTGTCTTTTTGTTTTGAAATTTTGGGTTTATTTACAGGGATATTTTTTGCAGAATTATCAGAGGTTTTGGTTGTGGGAGTTTCCTGATTGCTTTTACTTCTAAGGTCATATTATTTTGGGGTTTCTATGATAACATTTTCCACCTCTTGATAGTAATATTCATCCTCTGGTCTTTTATAATCATAGAGTGTGTATAGACCTTTTCTCCTATAGTAATGAACTTAAAAATCATCATTGTCTACCCCCAACATGTTTATGTCATTTTCCTCTGTTTTTTCTATCATTTCTTCAACCTCACTTACATAATTTTGATGAAAAGGAGGTGTAATTTGTTGATCATCCTCCCTTGGTCTGTTTTGAGGCTGGTTTCTCCTAAAATTCTGATTTTGATTTTGGTTTCTATTTTAAGGAGCTGATTGGTTTTGAATAGCTTGTGCTCTCTCAAGTATGCTCATCTTTTTCATCATCTCCTCCATCATTCTTTCCATCTTTGAGCTAGATGTGGAAGGTGTAGATTCCTCTCTAAAGGACACTTTCTTCTCATTCCTCATTCTTGCTCTTTTCTCCATTAAATTAACTTCCACAAAAAGAGCTCCCTTTTGCATATCTTCAAGAGTCAAAGGATCTCTCTCTCTCAACTGATAGGCCATCTCAGGATCAAATCCTTCAGGAAACTTATTTAAAGCTAAGCCTTGTGGAGGTTTTAAGTCTGGGGGAAGGGCATTATACACACTATTAAACCTAGTGCAATAAGCTTGAACACTCTCCCCAGTGTTTCTTTCGAGATTCTTGTAATCAGAAAGTATTTGGAGAGGGTTTTTCCTCACTTCCCATTTGTTTAAGAATAACTGATGGAAGGCTTAGAGATCATTAATACTGTGAGGGGTTAATTTTTTAAACCATTTTCTTGCTTCTCCCCCTAAACTTTGAGAAAATAATCTAAGTTTGATAGTTTCATCATTAATTTCATTTCTGTCAAAGTATTCATTCATCTTATCCACATGTTGTGAAGCAGTAGTAGCACCACTGGCATCATACAATGGTATCTTGGACTGATAGTCCTGTGGAAGATTGACTAAAGGTAAAGGAAGGACAAGAGGGGCATACCATGTTGCCATGATAGGAGGTGGAGGTGGATTAACAAGAGGGAAAGTGGGCTGAAGTGGAGTGTTTTGGACAATGGGTGTATGGGTAGAAGACATGGATGGACCATCAACAAATTGTTGAGCTGATCTTGGATGGGAGAAACCAAAGTTATGTAGAAAAGGTAACTCAGGTGGAGTAGTTTCTCTGCTACCAGGATGTTCACCTCTATCTTGGGATGAAAGTGAAGGCTCTAAATTTATCTGATCTATATCATCAAGTGACCTAGTTCTGAATGGATTGCTTAAGTCAACTTGTGAATATTGAGGAGCTGCAAGGTTTTCAGGAACAGAGTTAGCTCTATGGGGCGATCTTAAAACAGTTGAAGATTTAGCCTCAGGAGACTTCCTAAGGATTCTTTCAGGGTTATCAACTATCTTAGGGGTATTTGGGTTAGGGTAGGCTCTAGTATGAATCTTTCTAGGAGCCACTATGCTGTGATTTTCAGACCCAACTAAACAAGAAAAGTTTAACCAAATATGACGATCTTTAAGAGGTCAACTGGTATTTTAAACAAGAAAAATTTAATCCTTAAAGCCTTCTTAACTAAGTTTATATGATGTTATGATGATAATGGGTTTCCCAGTGGAGTCTTAAGGTCTGTTTAGGATTGTGGAGTCACCAGGTGGAAATTTTTATCTCTTTTGGAGGTAAAATGTTTTATGGTCCACCACCATGTTTATTTGAACACCAATCTGATACATTTTTGGGTTTTCTGAGTTTTTCAGTCCTATGGGTTCTAAGAGTATCCTAAATGTGTTTCAACACTTAGCTACGGTGATGAGACAAATAAATTTTACTCTTATCACTAAGCTAGCTAATTCCTTCAAGGTTTGATAGTTCTTATGAGGATCCTAAGGTTTCCTTAGTTTTTCACTGATTCAAATAAGTTTTATCATGATTACCATTTTCTTAGTAGTGCTTGAAGAGGGCTACTTATACTACAAAGGGATTTCTGATATCCTAATAATATCTAAAATGGAAATCACTCAGAACTCCCCAGTGGAGTCGCCAGAAATGTTAGGAATCTGTAATTTTAGAAGATTGGTAAGACTAAAACTGCATAGACAACATTTGAACCACGTTGGGATTCTAGGATCTAACCCTCATGAATCCAGTGAGGGATCTCTCTATAAGTTCAAAGATTGGTTTATCTTTAAGGCTTTTGAAGTGATATTAGGCTAGTTATAAAGAACAAGGTTTTTTGTTTAGTTTTGGTTGGGAAAAGATATGTGAAGGTGAAGGAAGTCTAAATGAAGGGTGAAAGTTGTACGCAAGTGAAATAATAATTCAGCTAATTAGATAGGCAAGAAGCAGCTTCAATCCATTGGGCTATGGAGTCATAATAGTATTTAATTGAAACAACAAGTTTCAAGAGTGGTCCATGGGGCAAGTCATCTATGTCTAAGGATCTCTTTAAGTTGATTTTATGGAATGAAACAATAAGAAATGGAGAAAAAATAGATGATAGAACAAATATCAGCCTAATATCAACTAAGTACTTTGAAACTACCCTGTTTTTGGCATGCACTTGAGAAAAACATAAAAGTAATCTAAGATCAGGTAAGTACTTTGAAACTAGCCTGATTTCGATGCACTTCCAATAGAAAACATTTAAAACAAAAAAGAATAGCTTAAGATCAAGTAAGGACTTTGAACCTATCTTGCTTTCAACATATTCAAAGGGAAACTTTTCAAAGCAACTGTTGCAGAAGAAACTAGAGGACAAGGCTAACCATAGACTTCGCTAGTTTGACTTTAATTAGCAAACTTTTCAAGACAACATTTAAGATAACAAAGAATAGTCTAAGATCAGGTAAGGACTTTGAACCTATCCTGCTTTCATCATACTCTTAGAGAAAATTTTAGACAACCTTTGGAGATAAAACTAGAGGATAGGGCTAACCATAGACTTCCCTAGTTCAACTCTACTTGGCATAAACTGAAAATAACATTCAAGAACAATGTTTAAAGTTTGGACAGTAAGACATGGGCTCACCAACATTCCTCAACTGCTTGGACTGTATTAAATCATTCTAAAATACACAATTGGAAAAAAAAAATAAAGATAAAGCTTATCAATGAGAGTAGGGTACTTGTAAGAGTAAATCCTAGCTCTATATTTGCTGTTTTTTATAAGAGAAAGTGGATAGAATAGAAACAGAAAGAAAATAACAATTTACAATAAGAAACACATCATTGTTGACATAGGCCAAGATCCCATAAATCAGCTTGTATTTGAATGCTTCAAACCAGTTACAATCATCAAGTCCAGTGGGTCTCTACAGCTTCAAATTTCTCATCTCAACTTAGGTATCTTCAAATTAGAAACAGAGCTTACAGCAGCTTCAGAAAACTATTTACATACATCATACATACAATGACCAACCCTTTACAATGTGCTCCTCAAGAAGATTTGATAGGAAAATGAGGACGTGGAAGAGTTTCTAGGGTTCAAGTATCATAAATTCTATAGTTAATGCAATTCTCTTCCTTGAAAACTATGCAAGGCATAAGGCAGGAATACATTCGATCTATATCTCTGTTTCATAACTCTATTCTTCTTTTGAGGCTTAGTGGATTAAAATATTTGACTTTAAGGCTATTTATTATCATTGTAATAACTCTGCTGACAGTTGTAATAAGTTTCTTTGATTTGAGATAACTATTCAACTGTCTTTATGATAATATCTTCTGTTTTGGCAATAACTAGGCCTTCTTTGATTGCTTTGAGGCTGCAGGTGTTTTTCTGGCAGCTAGAGAGGATTCAATTAGCCTCTGATGTGTCAGTGAAGGCTTCTCGGACTGATAAATCTGATTGTTCTTCCTTAAAACACTGTTAATTTGCTTTAATTATGTGTGTTAGGCTTAATTAGGCCTAATTTTTGTCTTCTGTTCTTCATACTGTCTTCAATCAAGTGGATTAGGCTTTAGATAGTCGAATTCAGGCCGTAATCCCTCAAAACAATGTTAAAAATCTTCAAACATGATTTCTTGTTCGAGTTTATCCCTGAATACTGATACTCTTTGTTTGATTAACATTTGTTGTGTTTTGTTGATGCGCAGGCGTTACAGAGGGTTTTATAATGTCGCCAGTGTTCATGAGGCACTGGTAAATCACGATGTCAAACCCTGCAAAATGATCCCCTTCATGAATAATGGCTTGTGGGATGGTCATCCTGGCCTTTAATTTTTAAAACAATGAAAAAACCATTAAAACCTGTACAAACAAAGAAAAATTAGGAGAATCCTGCGGGGATACGTTTAAACTGCTTCGGAGGTTTAGGTTAGATCATGACCGTTGGATGGAAGCCACCAACGACGAGGATTTCTCGCTGGGGTAAGATGGGGAGGTAGTTGGATAAACTGTCATTAGATTAAATCAGGGCCGTTAGATCGGATTGATCAACGGTCAAGATCGATAAGGATTATATAATGTAGAGGGGGCAACATTACTAGTGAAATGGAAGAAATTGCAAAGAAACATGGTCGAAAACCTTTGGTGGAAGTAAAAAAGGTCTAAATGGAATTTGGGGTTTCATAACAATTCTCGGCCGTCGGATTGGATTGGTCAACAGAGATCAACGGTGGAGATTCATTATAAGAAAATGTAATGGAAATTGGAATGGTGGTTTCATCCATAAAAACCACTGGTGTCACACTGCTTAAAGGCGGTTTTCAAAATTTCCCAAAAAAACGTGATATGGGTCCCTGGCCAACACGTGTCCTTTAGAAACTGCCCATATCACGTAATTTTTAGGATTTAACTTTCGGACTCAAAATTATGTGATATGGATTCTGGGCTGTCGGATCAAAGGCGGAAAGATCCAATGGTGGAGATGAGAGCATGATAAGACAAGTTGTGCAGGCAAAAGAAGGTGGGGCAGGGTCAAGGTGGTTTTGATCTGGGCTGTTGGATCGGTGAAATGAACGACTCAGATGCGATCGCAGGGTCGCCAATTGGCGGAGGAGAGAGGAAAGGCGCAAAGAAAATTTGTGATGCGATTACACATGGACCGTTAGATCTTTAGAGAGATCAATGGTCAGGATTAATTAATGGGTTTTAATGTCGGAGGGCCATGGTGGAGGGCGATTAATCTGGGTCGTTAGTTCTTGTGGATTCGACGGTCCAGATTGAATCGCAATAAACACAATCGGAGGAGGGAAAAGGGAACACAATGAAGAAATTTTGTGATGCGATTGAGTCAGAGCCATCGATCTTAGAACTAAATCAATGGTGGAGATTAAGTTATGAAGGCTGAAGGTGGAAATGTGGGGTTTGGAATGGAGCAATGAGGACCGTTAGATCTAGGCATGGTAAAGAGGATCAACGGTTGGGAATTGATCGTTGCATCGCATCGGCAGGGAGAAAGAACAAGGGGAAAATTGAAAAATTGCGATGCGATTATGGATGGATCATTGATCGGTTTAGATCAACAACTGATATTCATTTACATTTTGAACTATCGGATTGATGAAATATCAAAGAAAAAGTCGGTTTTTATAAGAAAAGGACTTAATCGCGATTGGAGCTTTTTTAAAAACAAAAGGTAACAAGGGAATAGAAAACCCCGATTGTGATTGCCGAAAAGGGGCTTAACTGTGGGTTACGGCTCTATTTTTATGCGAAAAAAAGGGGCTGAGTGCTAGGGCCAAAGGGGCTTAAGGCCTTAGTTCACAATACTGTTTTTCATGATTTTTTAAGGATTTTCAAAGGATTTTGGGGGTTCTGATAAGGTTTAAAAAGGAGTTTTAAACCTTAGTAAAGGGAGTTTATGAAGGAAAGAAAGGAACATGAGAGAAATGGAGGAATTTCATGAGGAAAAATGAGACAAAAATGGAGGTTAATTATGAGTGAAAAGAGGGAAAAAGTGAAGGGGAAAATGGGTTTTTGAGCAGTCTTTCTCCTTGCAAACAACATATTTTCAGGTTTATGAGGGAAATAGTAGTGAAGATTAACTCAAGGATAAGTCATCTTTATAAGATTTCAAGAACTAACAATTTGGAAATAAAATTGTTTCTTGAAGGCTTAAAAAATTATTTAGCCACTATTTGATATAACAAATTTTTATAGGTGGCTAACAATTCCGAGTAACTTCCATGACGTCCTGCATTTCAGTTTTTTCAGTTAGGTGGTGCTGGGGGCCGTACAAATTAGGTTTGTACGGCCTCAAAGGGGATTTTTTCCCTAGATTGCACAGGCGATCTAGGCAAAGAGGCATCCCCCTTACACCTATTTTCAAGGTACAGCCGCACGAAGGCGTCCTGTTCCTTCTTTTTTGTGCGCAAGGGCATGCCTTTGAATGAAACATGTGTGCAATGGTAGGGTTATTGAAAAAACTTGGGTTTTTTTTGTCCTTTTTGATGTTTCTCCTCTATACCGATGGGGGCCTATTGGTTGGTAGGTTGGTGTGGAGAGAACGAGATTGGAACGAGGTCAGGACCACTTTGGATGCTGATGCTGGGATGCGCCATTAGTTGGCTGCATGGGGCATTCTAAAGTTCGCTAAAAATGAGTTCCTTTAGTCACAGGACCGACTGTTACGTTATATCATACAACAATGGTGCAGGAGGTGCAACATGTTTATCCTAAGGGGGAGAAACTTGATTATCCGTCCGAAGACGGATATTTACTTTGTGACCAGATTATTTCCTAAGGGTGAGGTGCTGAGGTATCGCCCTAAGGTATCCACTTCCTACTGGACGAATGAACATGGACTATTTTCGAAGGAGGCATTGCGGTGGAGCACCTATTACTGAGGGGTGCATCAATATCGTCTCAGTGACAGATGTGGCCGAGCCTTGTGATATGGCCATTATTGTATGACTGGCAGGGTTGTTTGCACCTCATCAGGCATTGGGCCCACAGGTGGGAGTTTTACGTCATTTGAGGAATGAGAATTTTTTCGATTTTTCCCACTTCTGCTTTGATGGTATGGTGTCGCAACTGAACAGGGTCCAATGTGGATCTAAATCATTTGCGTATGCTAGAATTTTGTGTAGCATTATGTACGAGAGGGTCGTGTTGCTGAGGCTCGTGGTGGCTGTGCCAATTGGGGGGCCGAGGGAGTCACGCATGAGGAGGTGGGCTCCTGTGATGCCATGCGGAGGTGGTGGCATGGTGGGTCGGTATTGGAAAGATATGACGGAGGCCTAGTTTGAGGCCAATTTGCAGATTTTTTTTCCATATCAGTATGCGGGGATGGACTTTCAGGGTGATCTAGATATTGTTCTCCCTTTCAGTTATGTTTGGGGTCCTGCAGGTATGTGCTATATTTCTGCATCTACTCAATTTTTTTTTGTACTTGAGTGTTTTTTATTGACACTGACATTCTTTTTGTTACTCGTGCAGATGTTGGTGAGGTGGGATGTCCAGTGGCCCGACTGGTGGGTCACGATCTTCCACCATGACCACCGGGTGGTCGGGGAGGAGGTGTCGTAGGTGGACCGGGCGGGGGTGCTGGTGGACCTGGCGGGGATGGTGCTAGACCTTCTGGTGAGGGAAGTAGCTCGACTGTAGCTGAGGTAGTAGCAGAGAGAGCTCGTGAGGATGTGAATGAGGCACGCATCGCAGTACTTACGGCTCAGGTGGAGGCTCTAGAGGACTTCCGGGGTGGAGTGGACCGTTTGACCCACAGGATGCCTACCCAAGGTTTTATGGATGAATTCGAGGAGGCATGGCTAGAGATAGTGATGGCCTCCGAGAGGGACTACCGACCCACTCTACGACGGGTAGCTATGGCAATGGTGACATCAACTTCGGTGGTGGCACCAGGAGTAGTGGTGGGCCCAGGTGATCCTCTTGAGGGGGTACCCCCCTAGAGTATATTTGTACACAGGGGAAGCACCCGTTATGAGGATGCTTCCCTTATTTTTTACAACCGTTGTATTTTTGGGTTGGCCAATGGGCCAGCGATACTATTTTTGTACTCCGATACACATATTTTTTGATATTTATATGAGAGATATTTTTTGCGGCTCTACATGGTGTGCTATCTATTTTGGTTTATGCATTTTTTGTTATCCTAATGGATATATATGCTTTTTGTTTTTTTATGTATGGTAGTTTATTCGCGATGCATTCTAGTCTAGGATATTGTTAATTATGCGATCAACTGGTTGGTTTTGATTCCTTGATACATGTGAGAATGTAATGTAATCAAATTGTCTCCTTAATATTCTGGCACACAAATATTTTCTAAATTGGTTTGCGTCTCTGGTTTCAAATTTTTGTTTTAACTGTGATACCACTAACTGGGAATCTTGGTAGACATGCATATGGCGGATGCCCTAATGGAGGGCCTCGCACATAAGTCCGATAACGGCGTCATATTATGCCTGATTGTTGTTTGTTGATCTGATGCACATGCCGTTTGAACAAAGTGGTGATTAGTTAGGGTAGTAGATGACCCAGGCGGCTGCAGCTAAGTTTTGAGACCATCACAATGCTCCATCAACAAATCCGAAATACGGTTCAAGTTGGTGATCCATGGTGATATTTTGAGCATGTTTAGGTTTTTGGGTCAAAAATATTTTGGTATTGGATTTTTGTGTACTGTAACTCTAGGGGATAAGGGCTACAGGGGCCCTTATGTGTAGAATTTCTTGAGGTAAAGGCCGTTGATGGGATTACTGAGGTAGGTCCCGTCCAGTTCCGTCAAGATGTATGCCCCCTGTCAGAGGTAATGTTTGATGATATAGAGCCCTTTCCACAAGGTTTTGAACTTTCCTGGCCCTAAGGCTTCTTTTGTGACATCATAGCGAAGGACTAGCTCTCCTTCAGTAAATGAGCGAGGGGTGATGTGGTAGTCGAATGATGCTTTTACCCTTTTCTTATGGGCCTCATTGTGTTGCAAAAATTGTCACCTGTATTCGTCAACTAGCTCTAGTTGTATTAGGATTTATTCGAGAGGCTGGGTGTCATTAAGGAGTTAGATGGTAGTATGCAAGTTTGGGATCTCGTGGAAATCTATGCAAAGGCGTAAGGTGCCTTGGTCTTTTGTGACATGAATAAAGCATAACTCCTATGACAGGGAGGTTGTCGAAATCCTATTTTTGGTGTGCGATGACACAAGTCGTATGTGATGAATTATATCGTTGGCATGCGGCGGGGGAAGGATCTCAATAATGGAGTCCTATGTGAGCCGATGGTTGGCTTTCTCGCTAGGAAAATAAATTCCCGATAGATGGAAGTTGTTTTTATTAGAGAGGTGCCTGAACGCTTGTACCAACGGACATTCCTTCGATGCGTGATTATGACTGGTGCAAATGGTGAAGGGTATCACAGTGCTGACAAAGTAGATAGTGTGAGAATCTACACTACTCGATGTTCCAGATGTGGATGCTTGGAAAGGGTTGGATGTAGACCAGGTCGTCTTCTGTTTCCATTTTTGCATCGTAGGTTGAAACTTGCTTCCCTTTTTGGTGGGTGGTTGACTTAATGCCGCTCTAGCTGCTCTCAGCTTGGGGAGATGTGTGCACTTAAATGTATGATGAAAGTGTGAGAAAATTCAGTAGTAAGTGTGTGTGATCTTCTCTTGATTAAAGAGAATTTTTTGAGGAAGAGGAAATATTATGCAGAGACTATTTTCAAGGGGTTTTAGTTCTCTGCATTGGTTGATTCGGTGATAGTTTAGATCACATAGGTCACATGTTATCCTAGGCTTGGTCTGGGGTTTATGTGATTGGTGTGTGGTCTTATTAGGCTTGACACACCACCGCAGTGGTGGGGACGTTGAGTCGACGACATATCTTTTATGCAATTCTTGGAGATCACTCCTCGTCTTTTCTACGGCATTAATCATGTCGATAGTGGGATGGATCCATGAGACATAAGTACAATGTCAATCATAGTGATTACCCTGACATATCAGGCAAAATGTCCATGATATGGGGGTCCCATCATGCATGGTCTGAGGTCGGGCAGGGTACCATCGTCGCAATGCTCCTAATTCAGGGCAGTGGACTATTATATGGTCCGTTTGCTTGCATAGCGTGCATGCAGTTGGGTTTCATGAAGTGCTTGTAGGGGCATCTATGGGTTCTCTACTAGGCCATTCTTCGGCTGACAAGAACATGATAGAGCCACTCATCTCCTCTGCTTGGGTCATGGAGCTGCCGATGGATTCAGCATCAATATCTTCTTCTTGGGAAAGATGAATTATGGCTGAGCAGAGGCTAGCAAGGGCTAGCTGGAAGTGAGGTATATAGTGACAATCCTCCAATAGGTGATTGTCGGCGCATAATGGGCATGTGAATTGGGCTGCCCGTAGCCCCACGTAGTAAACTCTTTCGATTGGATACCATTTGTGAATGAGTTCTAATGCGGCACACTCTTCGAGGTAGTGGCCACGTTCATTGCATAGCGTGCAACGTATAATGGGCATTACTGGGGGGCGCTCTACGTATCGGTGCTCCTCTTGTAAGTATAGGATGGTACGCGGTCGTCATTGATGGACTAGGTGGAGGGATCCTCTTGAATAGGATCACTCGATGCTTATGCCATGTATCCATATATTATGGTATTTACGGACAATGGTGGGTATAATCTCCCATAGGTGTCATAGAGGGTGCATGCGTGATTGCATGCTACTTGAGCTTTTCCTATACTTTTGGTGGCAAGTCTCTTTCTGTGTAGGAATGTCATGTTGAGGGTGCTTGCCCCTCGTGGCCGAGAGTGGTATTTAACTCATCCAACTGCGGCATGTGTGAGTAGGGTGTCCTATGACATCACAGCAGTAGCACGAGGGCTAACGTACTCCCTACGCATGGTGGTGAGTCGCTCAGCTTTCTTTCCTTTTCATGTGGCAATTTTCTTTATCGTGGTCTTTGTTTCATAGCTGTAGGGATTTCCCTTGCATGGGCAGTTTTCGACGAGCTACTACTTGGGTAGTGTTGGGGAGCTCTTCGCCTGACCAGGGGATTTTAACCCAAATGTGGTAACATTGGTAGATGGTGTTCCTAGAGAACAAGATACCACACTAGGAATGCCAATGATATATTGGGTAATACAGTGTTCACGCATCCTGGCGGGAGGTGAAGCTTGGGGGAGAATTGGGTAGCGAAAGGACTTTGGAGGCGACATAGACTAGGGAGGGCATAGGTAGCTAATGCTCTCGGTGTCATTACTGCTTTCGAGTGCAGTGTCATTACTAACCTCGTGCGTGATGTGGGACATCATGCGATACGTCGTCGCGTATGGCATCGGGTAGATACATAATAGGGAGTGATCTCCTAGGAATGACCCCTAGGACGGACGATGGTTTGAATTGGGCCAAGCGCCATAGTTCTTGATACGTAGGACTCATTTGTGGCCGTATCTACATAGGGTAGAACCATATCCGTATTTTTCTAAGGGATGCATTTTCGGTGCAGCATCGGTGGTCTCCTTTGTGGAATTATTTGTATCCTCGTGGGGGAAACATCATGATGCAGAAAACGGAGGATGCTATGGAAGAAATGACGCCCATATAACTCTCGCAAGGAGTATATTGTAATCCATGAGTGAGCATCTGAAGATGTCAATAGTCTATGTGGACCGTCTTGTTACGCTGGCGGCAGCTCAGTACATTTTTGGAAGAGACCGTACGGGGTGTGAGGGATGACCATCGTATGATATGAGTGTGATGACGGAAGGTTTGAATTCGGGGCTCCTAGAGCTACGTTGACATACATTCTTTGACATGATGCATGTAGATGCACTCGTCAATGACACATTGATGAATAGTGACTAATCATGCCCTAAGACGCGCATCTAGAAGGCGACCATGGAGGGAAGCCTAGTGGGTGGCTTTGTGCTAAGTCAAAATAAATCTTCGCACGTGTCGCAAAATGAGGGTCGATGTGGCTAATGCGAGAAAATAGGGCTTTCTGCTAGTGCTCAAAGGGTCACAGCGTAAGCTACCTCCAAGCGGATCATAGCAGAAGCAGGTGAGGGCGGGAGCTAAATAGTCTACTGATGCTATAATTTTGGGCTGCTTTGGGAGTAGTTACTGCGTCGCCATACGTAGGCCCTTTAACCATTTTGGAAATGTGCTCCACGAGGCATATTTGGAATGGTTAAAGGTGCGATCGCGCACGCTCCTACTAGCCCACGACACTGCGGTGTCTGGTGGGGTGTCGTAGCTATGATTCCATGTTTGGAAAAAAAGCATCTTCTTCCCTATGCCATGTAAATTTCTAAAGTGGTTGTTTTTCTTGGAATCTGTCTGGGTTTTTGTTGTTGAGAGTGCTAACAATGTCCTTGATGGGGAAAGGGTTCTTGCATAACCGCAGTTGTTTGGGAAGATCCTCCTTATCCTTGGTTAATGCGAACTCATTTTTAAGCTCGGGGAGTTCGGGAGAGTGGTGAGTATGGTTCTCATACTTCAGCCCACGATAGGTTGAACAAGAATGGTTTTGTTCGTAGAGTGTGGCCATTTGCCTTGCTTTTGGGCATTTCTTGGCTCTTGGTTTTGATTCCGATTGTGAGTTACTCTCCGGCCACCAGGATTGCGGTGTGGTGTCGATGGTCATGTTGCATATCCAGGGTTCCCTTTAGGCTTGCTTTTTACCTTTCTTTTAACGCACGTGTAGAAGGACGATAGTTCTCCCGATCACTACTTGGTGTGGTTGATTTTGGGATAAGGTTGTGCTAATGTTCACTCTGTGCATTGTTTTGCGTAGGTGGCGTTCTGTGCTTGGGAGTGAGCACTGCGTTGTCTGTCCCCATGTTTGCACCTGGCCATTGAGAGTTCTGTCAATTTTCTTCCTAACGTAATGGGTCCCCTCATCCCGGAGGATAAGCGTCCTCCTTGCTGATACTGCGGCGACGTATTAGTCAAATTTACGCTGCTGGGCATATGATGACTTTGAACTCCGAGTTGAGACATGTTCTAGGTAGACCCTATGTGTGTAACAAGGATCTCGGTAAGCTACTACCTAGGTACCCTTGTGGACATTGACTCCAAGTAACAAGTCGAGTCCGTAGTTTGATGCGCTGGAAATTCCTGAGTGTAAGATTGTAGTCACGGGGCGTTGGGTAGGATATTGTATATGTATCCTAATTTTCGTGTAGATCGTACTTCAAGTCATTTGGATTTATTGATTGCATGCTCTTCTGGATGTGGGGTTACATGTTGCGCCACATCCCTTTTAAATCTCCAAATCTCATCACATTTTTTCAAGAATAAATTTAAAAGGACTTGGTCATCAAGCTGTGTTTCTGCATTTACAAATTACGATGCCATCTCCACTCATGGAGATGTTACGAAATATGGTTAGAGGGGGGATTAACCCGAAATGAGTCGTACTCCATTCCCGAATCGTGGTGAATGAGTAGCGGATAGTGTGAGGAACGTGGTAGTGAGGTCACGCTAAGGTTCTATGTGAAGTAGGGGTTTCTCTCTGTGCAGCACTTGTAGCCACTCCCATCAAGTGCGTGGTATTGAAACAGCTCTCAACCGATTAGCTATTGTCAATGATGCTATTAGATGAGCACCATAGGGTGAAAGGTCATTATATGATTTCCTGGGTCTTACGCTTGCTTGCCTTCAAACTTTGGTATGTATGAAAGTGGAGCTTCGTTGGCATGGGAGGCCAATTGGGGTCATGTGCGATGGGGTCATTAGTGAGCTTGGTTAAATCTGGTAGATTTGACACGCTAGAAGAGGTGACCAAGAGGTCGACGCCTATGGCAACGTGTGAAGACACAAAGTTCGTCGTTATAACTAGGGGTTAGTCCGTGACATACCTCAAGTTGTGGTCGAAGCTGGCTTCCCCCTATGGTATGCACTCTTGCGCCCTAGGGTATGAGGGGTGAGTAGTGTGCGGTATGTTGATGGGAGACACAAATAGGGTTCCCAACTGATGCGGTTGCTCAAGAAATGAGGAAATCCAGTCCACTATGGGCAACGTTCCGTCTTTGACGCCTAAATGGCGGAAAGGCACTCGGGAACCCCTCCTCAAATAACAGGGGGAGGTCCAAAAGATCTCCTAGACCGATGAGGGTTACGGCTTCTGAAACGTCTGAGTTTCGATCGAATGTTAGGTTTTGGAAAAAAACTTTTGAGGGATCATGAGTCGCAGACTGATCACGAAAAATTTTATAGCCACATACATAAAACAAAGCGAAAATGAAATGAATTTTCCTTTAACTTAACTCTATGTGATCAATCAAGCAAAAAATGGTTTTGTTTGTTTGCGTGTGATACCTCAAAATCACGAAGACTTAAACGTCCTCACACTTCCTCAAAAGTAAGCGTTTGGGCCTTGAGAGGGATTTCTTGCCGAATGCTTGGCTTAACATCCCGTAGGAGCGTGGTGACGCCCCTAGTCGTGCTGAAGAGAACCAGCCAAGGTAAGGGTAGAGGGTACGGCGCTGTGCACTACCGCCAGTCACCTATAGGGGTAAAGGATGCCACTAGTTTTGGCCACTAAGAACCACGCGTCCCATGTGAGCGGCTTCGAGTCTTGGGCTTCTTGATAGTTAGCTAACAATATTGAGTATCAATTTGGTCGTGTAGTACTTTAACTAATACCGCACGCACTATGCCTAAGCTAACCCCCTTTTGGAATCGGGCTTCTCCCGTCGCGCTCGGGTTTTCTTTTACGTTGGGCTAGTAGGGTGGATTTTAAAGCTCCCTAAGAATGCGATTTCTATGTTTCAAATGTGAAGCGTGCATCGAGGCGGCTTATTGGATGGCTACCCCTTGATCCTTACTCAGATCTAGTAACTTCTCTTATGGCTCCTTGTGGGGAGAATTTAGTGAGTTGGTTTAAGTTGTTTTTTAGGGTGGCTTTCTTTTCTTAGTGAGTGAATGTGTGTGGGCGTATGGGTGAACAATCTCATAATTTGAACATATGGATATCGATGATCATTTAAAAATGTCCCTGAAGTTAAACTATGTGACGTTGTCCCTTGCTCAAATAAAAAGCATTTACGGATAATGGGCCTCTTCCAAAACCTCCTAGTTAGTCTATGTGAGTGACTAAAGGGAGATGGCTAATCACAAATGTAGAGTGTTCATCTAGTTTTCTAGGGTCACCAAATGGTGCAAAGATGACGAGGAGAGATTACTTGCTCTAATTGGCGATTGAATTCTACTCCCTGGGCAATTTCCTAAATGTAAAAATTGAAATTTAAACTAAACAATTTCTCACACTAGCTTATGCATGTGTGGTCATGAGCCACTTACTTGGACTAGTTAAACTAAGTGTGCATACCGCAGTTTACAAAAAAACATAAATTGTTCGGAATGCAATGGTTAATTCGCCCCCTACTTAAACTATGTGAACACTTTTTGCAAAAACCAACTTAAAATGAAAACTAACTAAATGCCTACGAAAAGTTTCGCAAAAAATCGATTTCTCAAAATGTCGATAACTTACGAAAGCTGGCGGATACATTAGGGGCTTCTTTAGACACACCCACAAGCGAGGATAAAAATGCAAAAAAAATAGGGAGAGAAAAAATATCTGCCGCAATTTGCGCGCAGAAAACCCTTGATAGATGCGCCTTCTGCACGACAGATCACTCCTCTGAACGACACACAATGCGGCCTCCGTGTGAAAAAAGCGTATGCCAGGCAAAGTCCTACACAGTAAAAGATTAGGAGTTTCCTTCTTCAGTACGTCACCTTGGTGAATCTAGGGACAACAAGATGAGTTAGGAGGACCCATCGCGCTCCACTCCACATGAGCATCTATCAGTGGTCTCCGTACAAAAGATGGCACAACCACATAAACCCTGAAACACGCTGCTGTGAGTACGCTAATCTGTTGCCGGGTACGGTTCGAGCAGGCAAATGGTGTTTGCACAATCACATGAGCTCAGAGAGTGTGGTCTACTCTTCCTTCAAACTATTGGTAACAGAAATATGTGGGGGGAGCTCAAAAGCACAAAAACTTAAATGAAATAATATGCTGAAGTATGCTCTCGGTAACCTAAAAACACAAAATAAGCTATATAGAGAGTTCCAAACAATAATAATGCAAATTATGGATCAATGGCCTCTTCTTATTCAATGTTTGGAATAAATGAAAAATCTTACCCCACTTGCCAAAGGGCCCCTTAGCAATGGCTCTAGTGTCCCGATGCAAGGATTTTTGTCTTTCAAGTTTTTCCTCCTAACGCAATCGCTAACTCTCTCTTTGTTGTGGTGGACTAAGATGTTGGGTGGCCAACTATCGAGTCCTCTTTAGCTCCGACTCCTTGGGTCACATAAAATGTGGTGTTGCTTGGGCAAATTTGGCCAGCATAACCTTGTGATCACCATTTGTTCATCTCTTGGTGGGTTTATATAGGTGAGCTTCAAATCCTCCTTCCCTCTCTTGGTACATGATGGATGGTGACCCAAGGGAGAGGTGTGATTCCATTGTGTGCTCAAATATTTCTTTTAGTGTGCTCACATGATGTGTAGGCCTAGTGGTATCCTTAGGCATATTTCACATAAGGAGTAACTTTCCTTTGCTTGTAGTGGTCCTGAAAAGTGACTTTTTTCCATTTATCCGGGAATGCACACTTTTTCAGGCAGAAGGGCATGTGAAGGCGCTCTTTTCTCAAAGGAAAAAGTGCGCATTTGAGCATTTATGACTAGTTCAAATTTGATTTTCTCAAAACCTTAGATATTTTAAATACTTCTTGATTCCACAATGTATTCTTGTCCTGTAAATCCTTTGGCTCGACATTAATTGATGTCGTCTTCTGCGGTACGATTTTCCAATGTTAACAAGGTGTATTCTCTTTATGGATATAAATTCCATCCTGACATATTCTCTAAAATAGCCATATTTGGTACTATGTTGTACTGCCCCCTAGGTTCTATTTCCCACAGAAACTTGTTATCCTAGATTCCATTGAGATCCTGTTGGTGATACATATTTATGGTACTATCTCATTCCTAAGATCATCTCTCATGTGGCGATATTTGGCTATCATTCCGTGACAATGGTCTTAATTAGGTTTGGTGGGAAGTATATCTCATGTATTGTTGACGTCAGTTGGGGGGGAAAATTTGGTGGCCATCTGATACACTCTTCATTTCTCAACTATCCCCACTCAAATGATGACTTTCCTTTAGTGTCTTGGAATGAAATCTGACATATTTGTGGAGTTGGATTGCTCCTTTCCATAAACAACTTTGGGATCTAGTCATTTTGGGTATTCTCAGAAGATGGCAGAAGCATCTGATATTATATCCTCTGACACATCTCCACATGACGCGCTCATTTCTGCCACGGTGGCTACAGAGAAGGAGTGCATGACTGATAAGTAATGCATGTGGAGGGAATACATGGATGATCACATAATAGCATAGTCTCTGGATCGTGTTGAGAATTCGGTATACAAGAATACAGTGAAACATAGTGCTGGTTTTTGGGAGGGGGTGCACCCAAGATATTATTGGGGGCATTCATGGGGTAATGGGTGATCCAAGGAATCCATTTACGAACCTGCCACGGAGTTAAAACAAGTAATCCTAGAATATGATGACTTATGGGGAGGAGTAGCTAGTCTCCAGAAAATAACTCTTATCGGTTGGTGGCTCTTCTCAGATATGGGGGAGGTTGATATGGTTGAATGGGTTAAGATATTTTGGAGTCCTTTACTAGGTTATAATAAAAAAGTCAGTAGAATGATGGGAAATTGCTTCAGTGTGCGCTTCATGCATGAGGATGACTGTAAAAAAATCCAGGGACACACATTGGTTAGAGGGCGTAGGTTTATGCAGCTATTGCCTTGGTTTCTCAGTTTTAATCTGGTGATTGAGGCCCCAAAAAGAAAGTTGGTGTGGGTAAAACTGTTGGGATTACCATTGGAATTATGGACTCTCAAGGCTCTAAACGCAATTGGGAATAATATTGGGCATACGAAGCATATTGACCCTACAATTCTTGGTACAAATGATAAACATATCACATGGATTCTAGTGGAGGTATCATTTTTTGGAGGTTTTCCAGGGGACGTTGATTTGATATGGCTACAGCGTAAACACCGATAGAGGGTGGATTACTGGGGAGTACCTTTATGCTGCTTAATTTTTCAGCATACTAGGCACCTACATAGAAGATTTCCTTATCGGCACAAAATTATGAGGCGGTGTGGGAAAATTTTACATGGCAACAATCGAGAGATGGCATCAAATGGATCACTCGGCATGGACCTATCGAGTAATTCTATACCTCCATCATCTGATAGTGATCGGTCTGCTTTCTCAAATAATTCATGACCACAATCCCTCCTCATACTATCACAAGTTGCTGAAAATGTTGTTGTACATTGTACTGATGCCATTGTCTCTCCCTCATTTGTTAATCCAAATCCTCCGCTTAATGATGACTCTTTAAATGAAAATTCTATTATATTTAAGGCTACTAAACAAGTTGAGCCACCTTCCATCTCGTGTATAAATGAATCGACAATGGTCTCACCTTCTATGCCCTCGCTTGAATGGCCATCCTCGTATTCCTCCCATGAACATGAGCAGTTCGACACCCCGGAATCTCCTAAAAATACTATTGGTAGTGATTTAGGGTCAATAGAGATAAATCCTTTTTAATGTATGAATATGGAGATACGGATGAAATAAAATTTATAGTAGATTTTATGGGGGTGCAAAAAAATCATTTTGTGAAGGGATTTACTTATCTAGGCTTTCAGTTGAAGCCATGTGCATATAGGGTAATGGACTGGACCAGGATGGTTGAAAAATTCAGGAACATAATTATGAAGTGGTCTAACAATTTCTTGTCTCTAGGATGTCGATATATTATGGTACAAGTTGTATTGTCTCAGTTTGTAATTTACTGGACACATCTGCATTACCTCCCTGAGTATACGGTGGAAAAAATCAACTCCATTATATCTCATTTTATATGGTCTGGTCCTCAAAATATTAACAAAATTCACCTCTACAGATTGGACTGTCTTACTATTCCTAAAAAATATGATGGCTGGAGTCTCTAAAATCTTCGAATTTTCTTAAACGCTCTCCTTATCAAGTCTCTGTGATGGGAAATAAAAGGCAGTGGGATATGGTCCCAAATTATTGGATGAAAACACATTGTGGGAGATCCGATTTTATCCTTATACCGTGGCTATTTTCCTTCTCAGAAGTTATAGTCTCAAATTTGGAGAAGTTTCGTAAAAATCATGCCCATCATGGCGCGGAGGTTAGATGGCAATTTGGAAATGGGCAAAGAATTATTTTTTGTATTGACAAGATTTTTGGATTGGATGGCGGTCTTCAAATTGATCCAAGGTTAATCCACATATTGAATCACTGAGGCATTTCTTCCTTAGCACATCTTATCTTGTGTTGGAACCTTGGATCTCTGGTTTTGAAATTGGCAGATCAATTGTGTCTGATTGGGAGGGATGTAATTGAATGGAAAAATGTTATACATTGGTTAAAAACTGCGGGTATGACCTTGCATGGGAGAGGGGATCACCTGATTTGGGATGGCCATATGAATGGTGATGGTTTGCAAGTTAGGGATATATATCATTATATCATTATTCAACAAAATCCGACTAGCTCTCCTTCTCCATTCTATCAAGTGTGGCACTGGAATATCCCCTCTAAGATACTACTATTTGTGTGGCTATTGTGGAAATGCAAAATATTAACATGGGATTGCCTAAAAAAACGTGGGTTACCAGGGCTGGGGAGGTGTCCTTTCTGTCTTGTTCATGAGGAATCTGCATCACATTTATTATTTTTCTTCTCCTTTGCTCTCAGTATTTGGTCGCTCTTTACATGCTATCATATGAATCCTGCTTGGAGACCAGCTGACTGCATCAACACCATCCTAGCATGGGGGGCTACCAATGGAAAATATAAAACACTACCATTTTATTTATTCTAGGAGATATGGTGTGCACGAAATTGCCTTATTTTTTAGGGTTTGCCTGCTAACATATCTCTGCTTCATAGACCTATTATGTCATGGTTGGATGGTCAACCATCTACTCAGGTGATCCCAACTGACTTGTCCAAGAATATTCAACCTCATCCTATTTCTATCCTTGCAATTTATTTTGATGGGGCACAACAAGATGGAGTTTGTGGTTGCACGGCATGGATCAAGCTCCAGGAGGCAGAAAGGTATCATATTTGTTGGAATGGTGGACATGGTTTGAAAAACAAAGCTTAACTCACATGACATGGCAGTACACGTTCGATCGCCATCCTGTCGGATTGATGTTACTGTCACTGTACTCACATGGCATGTCAAGGAAAAAACGAAACTATAACCACATAAAACAGTGACTAGTAATAAAGTGAAATAAAATGTTGTATCCCATTTTTCAATTTATTGGGCGGTTGGGGTTATATTAGGTTCATAATATTTTTATATAATATGTTTATATTCCTTGCGAAAAATATTATCTTAGAGACATTTGTTATAAAATTTTATTGAAGATTAAAAATTTTAATGTTTCATTTTATATTATCTTATTTAATGAAATTTAAATTTAAATTAATATGATATTCTACTGAGTTTCTTGAGTTTAAAGTGAGTAATTTTTTTAATTAATTTTAATATTATTATGATGTAAGATATATATATATATATTTAAATAAGTGAAATTAGACATAAATTTTCTCTTAAAATAAATTATCTCTTGAAATTAACATTTTATATTTTATTTTATTTAAATTAAAGGAAATTTATTTAACTTATAATTTTATAAGCTTATGTTCATATCTCACATCTACAAGCTTTTCAATCAAGCAGTCAAGCAAGGGTTCCCTAAACCATGGACTCAAAGCCTCATTATTCCTATTTTTAAAGGTGGGGATACAAATAACCCCTCTAATTATTGAAAAATTATGATTATCCCTCTCGTAGCCAAGTTAGATGGTATTATTTTGGAAAAGAAGATAAGCATATGGCTTGAAAGTGAAGGTAAGTGGGCTAAAGGCCAAGCAAGTTTTAGAAAGCCACACTCAACAACGAACCACCTCGTTACACTTAGGATCATTGTGGAGGAATGTCATAATGATAAATCCAATCTCTTTTTTTTCTTTGTGGACTTTAGAAAGCCTTTCGATACGGTACGTAGGAATAACCTATGGAATAGATTAGAAGAGCTATAGGTTCCTTTCGAGTTGGGAGTTTCCACTATAAGGTTATGCGAGAATGTAATTGCCAATTTTAAGAGAAACGAAGGGTGGTCGAAAGATATTAAGTGTAATACAAGAGTTAAACAACATTTCCCCCTCTCTCCTACCCTATTTGGCATTTACATCGACAAGCTAGAAGGTTGTTTAGAGGAAGTAGGTTGTGCTGGCATGATCTTAGCTAGAATAGTCATCCTCCTTCTTCTCTATGTTGACGATATTGTTCTTCTGGAAAGGTGCCCATCTGATCATGAGAAGCAACTAACAATTCTTAAGGATTTCTGCTTTACCATGGGTATGAATGTTAACACTAACCGAACAAAAGTTATGATTATCAAAGCCAAGAAGAACACTTACGCTAATTTTGTGTATGACAATAGCAACTTGGAGGAAGTGTCTTCTTACAAGTACCTAGGAATTGATATTCATCAAAAGCTCGAATAGAACTATAGCATTGAGAAAAGGATTAATGGAGGGTGGAAAGCTTATTTTGGTCTTGAAAATAGTTGTAAAGCAGCAAACCTTGTGATGTGGGATAAAAATAAGCTTCTCTTTGAAACTTTATTCACTATTGTTATCTTGTATGGATGTGAGGTTTGGGGTTGCAACATCTTTAGAGAATCTTGGAGAAATATTGAGAAAATCCAGAAGAATTTTATAATGTATAACCTCAAAATTAAAAGCAATACACCCTATCCTTTTCTAATTATAGAAGTGGGTCTTTCCCCTATCGAGAGCCTAGCTATGACTAGGCTCCTGTTGTACAAGCACAAATAAATAACATGAGAGACCTTAGACTTCCTATGCTAGCTTTAAATTAAAGCCAAAACCACCTAAGGCTCAAATGAGGTTGGTATAAAGATACTAGTGCCTCGTTAAACCATTGGGAGATCGACGAAAATGTTTCATTGCAAAATATTAATAACATTAAAAATATTGTTACTTCTAAGTTGAAAGAGAAAATGTGGTGTGGGAAACATTTAGAGGCTAAAATAAAATTAAGATATTATAAGGATGTCATCAAGCCTACTCTAGAAGATCAAAAGTAACTATCTATTTTAACTAGCTCAAAGAAAAAAATTAGTATAGTCAAGATAAGAACGAACTCTCATGAGCTCCATAGTGAAATAGGTCATTGGGCAGTTCCTAAAACACCATGGGTGGAAAGGATCTGCCATCTCCGTGAGAATATGAACATTAAGGATGAAAATAACTTCCTCTTAGAGTGCCCTGCATACACCCACATTATATCTCAGTTTCATAATCTGTTTTGCAATACCGACCTTCCTAGCCTTTTAACATGTCAAAACTATAGTGAGCTCAGGGTCCTTCTCTCCAAGCTCTTTGAGCATAGGAGTACAATTTTAAAACAAACTAAACAATTCATTTCTTTAGGTTCGATAGACCAAATTTTGGTCTCAATAGGCGTTAACCATCATCATCATCATCATAATATATTAAAAAATAAAATTAATAAATATAAAAATAATACTCAATAGGAATTTATATTGATTTGGATATTTAAAACATATATAAAATTTTAATCTAATGCAAAATTAAAACTTATTTTATTATAGGAAACTAAATTATATGTATTCAAAATTCAAATTAATCATATAATTGGATGCTACTCTATAAGTAAATAATATATTATGATTTTTATTTTTTATTTTTGTAAGTCTTCTGTGATCCTCAAGGCTTGATTTATGAATTGAAAAATTGCGAACCGGAGGCATCTAATCTGTCAAAGTCACCAAAGGATTGCACATAGCCTAGGCCCCACCAAACCTAAGAAAATTGAATTTTTCAGTATGTCTCCTCCCCCTAGCGTATGCACAACCACCCCCGTGAGGTTTGATCCTGGGTTGCCTTGTTAACGAGGCCCGTCCTCAAGAGGTTGTGCTAGTGGGACTTCAAAATATATTAATAAGGTTATTATGGTTAATATAAGTTATATTTTTTTCAATTTATATTATGTTATAAATTTGAAGACATCACATTATTGTACACACAAATCACACTTCATTTTTGTTTGATCATAATGGTTATGTAAATATAGTTTATAGATCAATGACTTTAGCAAATATAGATCCTGATAAAGTGGATCTAGATAGGTAATACAACTCACACAGGAAAAAAACTATTTCTAGATTTACACCTTGGAACTCATAAGGACAACACGTAATCACATGACACAGACCAAAGTATTACTTCTAATACCCAACTTAATGCTTACATGCAACGAATATAGAAAACACACATTACAAAAATGATTCTCTGTCACATTTTTCTAATATGGTCATCACTAACACTCATATCCACTCTGAAATATCACAGTTTTCACTTTTTTCTTCACCACACTTTAGAGCTTCCCACTTGATCCATTTAATGAATAACCACTTTAGACCATATTTGATGTACTTTTCAAAATTGGCGCTTATCAACCACCTGGAGCAAAACAAGTTAGTATTGATACTGAATAATCCTATGGAACTGCAACCATCTATTGAATCCACGACCCTCCACAACCTTCATTGGTTATCTAAGATAACATTCTAGTTACAAAATTTCTTCAAAGGGTGATTTCTACAACTTGAACTGGTATAAATAACATGTACTAATATTCTTGGAGCATGGCAGGTCACAACAACTTCACCTTGATCTTATTAACAACTACGTGTAACTAATGCTCTCAAAGAGTGATGAGTCACATTAATCTAATCGAAATGCCACCATGCATCTAATAGGATCCATTTCATCCCGAATGCGGGTGAGCATTAAGACTAATACGGTGGCTGGCCCAAGGCGAGACACCTGGCCAGGCCACCTGCCCACACTAGAGAATGGTACCAAGGCTTTAAAGCCCCTCAGTGAACTGTGTTTGGCATTCACAACTCCCTTTCTCCACCTTAACTCTGCAACTTGCTCGATGCACACTTCAATGGAGACGCGTCCCATATCCATTAATGCCACTTATGTCCAGCACTCTCTGGCACTGTCTTTCACCTCAACTCAACTTTTGAGCTCCATCTCTATGCTCCATCCCTGTCTTCGACTCGCCAACCAGTCGACCAGAGCTGTTAGCCCTTCTCCGGCTCAATGGGTTGCTCGTCCTTTGTCTCTCCATTGTAATCACTCCCCCTTTGAGGTAGACCTCACGCCGTGCCCGCCTCATGCCTCCCCTTTGCATTCTCCTCCCTTAAAGTCTGGCCATTGTGAAAATTCGCAGTGCTCTCCTTCTTGTCTTCTGCATCTACCCTCTGGTTCGCCTTCTTTGTCTTGAAATTCAGCCTCTTTGTCTCCTTATTTGGCCTCCAGCTGCAGCATGTTGCAAAGGCACCACATGAGGTGCAGGCGAGGTGGTGGTAGAGGTGGTGGCTCTCGCTTGCCCCTATCCATCCATGAAGTTTGCAACTCCATGCCTCCGGTCGACAATGTAGCTCAATTCCACTTCAACAGTGCCTTGGACAATCCAAGAATTACCGCCACCATTTTTGTTGTGTTTGAGGAGGTGCAATGTGGAGATATCGCCTCCGGCTCCAGAAAGCACATGAGGAAGTCTACCATTTCCATGAGGCCTCCTTAGGATTCCATAAAATCCGCAGCCCTCTCTTCCAAATCAGGTTCGCAGACCTCCAACAGCGCGGGCAATGGCAGTGGGAGTTTTCTGCACTTAGACAAGTAGTCGAAGGAAAAACGCTCGACTTCCTCTTTTGAGAACACTGCTTACAACCCAAGGGAGACTGTGATGATTTGGAGGATGACTACAATTTTCCAATTGTGCAGGAGATTCCTCCTTCACACACTGACAGCTAACCTGATGATAGGTCTCCTTACCTCTTTTTTTAACTTTTCTTATTTTATGCTACATTTTAGGACACAATGATTGTAAATGTTGCGGCAGTAAATGCTATTTTTGTAAATGTTATTTTTTGTACAACTTTGTGATTGTTGTTCCCAGTTATGGGCGAAATCGTTTGGGCTGGTTTCCCCATTAGGGGCGGTCTCTTTTCTGACTTTCTGATTAAGACTCCCTCCGGACTTGGATAGCTTTGCAGCTCCAGAGGCAAGTCTCGCTTGTAAACTATGTTTCATATCAATAGATTAAACCAAATTAGAAAAAAAAATAGGATCCATTTCAACTGAGAATGTCAATAAATCACTGCGTGAATGATAACTTGTGAAATCTCTGGCCATTTTATTTGATTGTGGATCAAGTTGTAAACTAATATCTTGTGAAATCCCTAGCGATTTTCTTTGATTGCGGATCATGTTATAAACTAGAATATACTCTCTTTTTAGAAGACTCTATTGTATATATTGGACTGAGAGAACGATTGTGATAAAAATTGTACAAAAAATGGGATGGAGGGAAAGGTTATGATAAAAATTGTACAAAAAAATCCCTTAGGGTTGTCTCATCTTACTCTATTGTTAATTACATAGTGTTAATTTTGTAAAACTATAATCTATAGTATGGAGTGAGTGGTTTTTTTTTCTTTCCTAAGTTTTGTTTGGAATTGAAAAATAAACAAATTGTAAAAGATAAAATTATGTAGGGAAAAATTTTGTTTAAAATTTCAGAATAAAAAGTTGAGTAAGTTTGACATCATATAATATGAAAATTGTTTACGATTATAAAGAGGAAAAGATGTAATATTTTTTAGGTACAATTAGGTAATTAAAGATATGTATATAGTTTTTTTGAGCTGAAGAAATTTGATATTCATTAACAAAAAAAATTCGAAAGAGTATGTAAGAATTATGAAAATTCATCATTATTGGTCAAGATAAATCACATCATATGAAATAATTTGGAAATTTAAAAAGGATCACATATTTTAAAAATTTTCATTATTAATTTAATTTTATATATATTAATAAATACTGCTCATGAATAATAAAACTATTGTAAGATAATTAATATATAACAAAAAAAACACATGTATTTTTAGAATAATAAAATAGTTGTAACAAAAATAATATAGAACAAGAAAAACTATATATATTTAGATGTATGAAAATTTAGATACATTTTGTTAGTAAAATTTTAAAAGAATAATGGTTATAAACGTTTAAAAATGGTTTTATGAAATAATTAATTTAGATCTATATTATAACAATTCCTTTTTTACTCTCGACTGTGCCAGGATCTGCGTGGAAGTAGATCTATAGGTTGGTCTTCCAGAGGCTATAAAAATCAAAGTCGGAAGTTGGTCTCATGTACAGATCTTGGACTATGAGCAACTGCCGTTCAAATGTAGGAAATGCCACGTTCATGGACATTTTGCTAGAAACCGTCCGTCCAACGTTGAGCCAGAGAAAGGGATTGAAGAGGGTTGGAACCAAGTCAAACGAGCAAAAACCAATCACAAAGGGAAAAAACCGGGAGGACCCTCTGGAAAAGGCTCTCTACAAGCTAATGTTCAACGCCCCCCTCCCAAAAAGGTGCAAGGAAACAAATTTGACCCTCTAAGCCAGCAGACAGAAGATACTCAGGAGAACGAGACACAAAACCCAGTTTCTCCTAGCAAAGATACTCCCTCAACCTCCCTTAAAGGAACAAGTGCTGAAGATCCCAAGGGTATGACCTCAGAAGATGAGGAAGAAGAACAAGAAACGGACGAGTCAGAGGAGGAAGGAGAAATAGGAGACTCCCAAACCTCGGTATGAAGATCTACAAGAGGCCATAAATCTGACAGGGAAAAAAGAGAGTAGGAGACTTACAAAGATAAATTACAGGGCAGCCAACCAACTCTGGAAAAGTTGCTTGCCACAAAGCCAAGGATGTTGAAAAATCAGACCCAAGGCTCCAAGGGAGCCCACCAGAAACATAAATAATGAAGGTCATCTCCTAGAATTGTATAGGTATGGGGAGTAAAGTTAAGGAAGAAGCCATGAGAAGCTTAATAAGAACAGAAACCCCAGACATACTTCTCGTCCAGGAGACTAAGTTGGAAGACGTAGTCTTCCTGCAAGCATGCAAGAAACTTTGGTTCAAAAGTGAAGCAAGAGCAATCTCTGCCCGGGGCGATTCGGGAGGGATTGGCACTCTATGGAACCCTAACAAATTTGTAGTCACCTTTGAGTCTAGTAATACGCACTGGTTGCTGCTGAAAATGCAAAATCTGGATACTAAGGAAATCTTTTGCCTCTTCAATGTATATTCTCCAGTCAATGTTGGGGAAAAAAAGGAATGCTGGGATTCTATAAGGTAACAAGCAGACTTGACAAATCTGGAAAATATAATTATTGTTGGAGATCTTAATCTCACTCTCCACTTGTCTGAAAAAAGAGGAGGCAGCGCTGTTCGAGATCCGGCAAGGGAATGGGCAGAGGATCTACTGCAGGACTGGGACTTGCTGGATATAAAACCCTCTTCCGGTAAGTTCTCTTGGTCTAACAAAAGAGTGGGCCATGGTCATATCGCTGCCAGATTAGATAGATTTTTCATTCAAAGCTCTTTTCTGTTACTAGGATTAGAACCCAGAATGCACATCCTTGCTAACAGCATCTCGGACCATAAGCCTATAAAACTCGAGCTCCTGGCCCATCTAGATCTGGGTCCTATTCCATTTCGATTTAGTCCTCTCTGGGTCAAGGAATCAGACTTCATGCAAATAGTCAAGGATTGTTGGAGTCAGCCTGTCAATGGTTCTCCCTTCTATATCTGGGAGGAAAAACTTAGAAGGGTAAAAGGCAATCTAAAACGATGGGCCAAAACCCTGTCCAACCCAGCTACAGAAAGAAAAGCCATCAAAGTCTCTCTTACCTCTCATCAAACTCATATGGAGCATGCTATTGTCACAGAGGAGATGTTAGACCAAGAGGCTCATTTGCAACAACGCTATCATAAGGCCTGCCTAGCTGAAGAAGAATACTGGAGATTAAAATCTCGAAATCTCTGGCTCAAAGCAAGGGACAGGAACTCTGCCTTTTTCCACAAACAAACCCAGGCCAGGAAAAGCTTCAACACTATTTCTGAGATTAAGGAGGATAACGTCATCTTCAAGGATTTTGAAGACATTAAAAAATCAGCCTTCTCTCACTTTCAAAACTTGTATAGTGAGGATAAGGACTCGGACCAATACTCTGATCTGCTAGACATTATTCCTTTTGCAATTTCTCCTCGTATGAATGAGATCCTTGAGGCCAAAGTCACCAAAGACGAAGTCAAAAAGGCCCGCTTTGATATGGATCCGGATAAGGTCCCCGGGCCAGATGGATTTTTTGCTAGGTTCCTTCAAGTTTGTTGGCCGATTATTGAAAAGGATCTGCTCAAAATGGTTCAGAAGTCTCAAAATACTCAGAAAATAGGAGGTAGCACAAACTCCGCTTTCCTAGCCCTCATACCAAAGGAAAAAGGCGCCAACAATTTCAGCAGATTCCGCCCGATTTCCTTATGCAATAATGGGTACAAGCTAATCACTAAAGTTATTGCAAATAAACTGAAGCTCATTCTTCCCAAAATAATTCTGGAGAATCAAGGAGGCTTCATCCAAGGAAGGAAAATCGTGGACAACTTCACCCTTGTTCAAGAGGCAATCCACTCAAGTCTTCTTCGAAAAGAACAAGGTATGGTGACTAAACTTGATTTAGCAAATGCTTTTGATCGAGTAAATCATAGCTTTCTTTTAAAAGTCATGAGCAAGTTTGGTTTTGGAGCAAATTTCATCAAATGGATCCGGGCATGCATCTCGGAGCCATGGATCGCTCCTCTTGTAAATGGAAGAGCCAATGACTTCTTCAAAGCTTCAAGAGGGCTAAGGAAGGGGTGTCCTCTTTCCCCTCTACTTTTTGTCATCCAAGCCTCTATCCTCAGTTTCTTGTTAGACAAAAAGATGCAAGATCAAGATATCAACGGATTGTGTATTGCAAGAGGGGTAAAAAATATAAACCACGCCCTATTTGCAGATGACACTTTGTTTTTGGGAGCTGCCTCTCTCTCCTCTGCCTCTAAATTTAAAGCAGTTTTGGATGAATTCGAGTGAAGCCTCTGGCAGCGTTGTAAATAAGAACAAATGTCATATCTACAGCTGGAACACCTCGACCAGATTTCTCTCCGCTATTTCTAGATGTTTGGGTTTTGCTACCTCCTCCACTTGGATCTCCTTCAAATATTTGGGCCTTCCTGTTTTTCATAAGAAATCTACAAGCAAAGACTAACTCCCTTAGCTGGAAAAATTCAAGTCTAGGATCCAAGCCTGGGGCTTCTCTGGCTCAACACTGCTGGCAAATCTATCCTTATTAAATCTGTGCTCTCCAGTCTTCCTCTATTTCAATTTGCTGTGCTTCTCGCTTCGGCAAGTATATTAAAAAAAATGGAAGAATTCACGCAGAGGTTTTTTTGGAAGGGAGGCAAACAGAATGAAAACAAGATTCCCCTTATCAGTTGGGAAACCATCTCCAAGCCTCTGTGGGAGGGTGGTTTGAATTTCAAAAATCTCTTTCAGCAAAACGTGGCTATGGCAGCTAAGATTATTTGGAGGATCATTGCACCCAAGCCTGGCTGGGCCCAATTGGCTTTCTGGAAAAAGTATTTCAGAGGTCCTCGTTCTACCTGTTTAGACAATGTAATCCATTTGCCTTATTCGTCTTTTCTCAAACTGTATGTTAAAGCTTCTCCCTTAATCAATGCGCACTCCTATTGGATTCCTGGAAATGGCAAAAAGATCAATATCTGGGCTAATAAAATTATGAATAAGGACCCAATTGAAGACAGAGCCTCCATTAGAGCGCTGCGTTTTTGGATGGATAGAGAGGGGATGTGTTCGTTGTGGGATATTTCTCTTTGGAACGACTCTGTTTGGGCAGGTTGGAAACGAATCGAGGTGCCGGCTCATCTGACCCTCGAATGGTCCACGCTGCTAGACCTCCTTCATGGCTTGGCGCCCACGCGCATGAGGAAAAGAGATATGAAAGGCTGGCGGCCGAATGCCAAAGGTTACACTGTCTCCATGGGATATGACAAGCTGAAAGAGAGGCCATACGTCCCCCCTGACCCTGCACCTTGGCAGGGGGTCTGGCGTTTTCCTTCATGGCCCAAAGTCGACTTCTTTGCTTGGCTTCTCTGCCACGGCAAGATCCTTACGTATGACATCCTGCAGAGAAAAGGATTCTATGGTCCCTCCATCTACTCGCTGTGCAACGAAAATGCAGAGACATCTGTCCATTTAGTCCTCGAATGCAAGTTCACTAAGCAGATCTGGGTCTCCTTTATCCAGAATTTGGATCCCAAATTTTTGCTTCCTTGTTCCACCGCTGATATTTTTTCTAATTGGGCAATCATATGTCCTGGCCCCCTCCTAAAAATCAGATAATTAAATGCGCATGGGCTGTCCTTTCAAAGATTATTTGTTGGCAGATCTGGCTAGAATGAAACAGAAAAATCTTCAGAAACATTAAACAGAATCACAAGGTCTTAGAAATCAAGATTAAATGTCATTTAAAGGAGTGCTTGACTGATATAAAAGATGATTCCAATCTTAGCCAACAGGACATTGCTTGGGGATCTTCCCTTGACTTGCAATTTCAATCAGCAGTTAGAAACGTCCCTCCTCTCAAAGACTGGCAAATAAGGAAATCCGAAACTGACCTTCAAGACTGGCTCAATTCACACTCAAGGCACTCTCTCTTTTTTGATGGGGCAGCAAAGGGAAATCCGGGCAAAGCTGGTGCAGGAGGTGTTGTTGTATGTCCAATTGGGGAAAAAATTCATACCTTTGCTTGGGGGCTTGGATTCTCATCCAACGTTCAAGCTGAGGCTTTGGCCCTTTACCAAGGCCTGAAGATCCTCAAAGATTTAAATATAAGTGAAGCTAATGTCATAGGTGATTCCCAGATCATTATAAACGCAATGGTTTCCAACTCCCCAGCCTCGGATCTCAAACTAGCAAGGCTGATATCCAGAATTAAGGGTTTGGAAAACGCTTTTCAGAAGTTGAATTACTACCATGTGTTGAGAACTCATAATAAACAGGTGGAAATTGAAGCCAATAAAGCTACCCTCCTCTCTGCCGGGGTCAAGATGAAAGACGAAGAAGAATCTTGGGAACCTATCCCATAAGCTGTTCGTTGTCATGTTTTACTGTTGGCTCTTAAATAAATTTGTTTGTATCTTTAAGTTAGGGAAAATCTCTGAAATCGAATTTTTAGATTTTCTATCATAGAAGAAGTTTGCAAGCTTCGGCTGCATTCTCAATATGAGCAGTGAGATGCATCAGGATTTAGACATCCTCAATGTAATCAGATTTCCGGCATTCAGGCCAAGATGAATATTAATACTCCATAACCGTTTCTGTCAAAAAAACAGTTCTTTTTTTACTCTAAAAGAGGTTTGCATATCAAGACATATGATCCCTCTTGGCTCTTGGTAGATGCAGAGTTAAGATTGATCTAGGCCATCTTAATTTCCCTCTTTATATAAACTACATTCTACATGAATACCATGGCTCAATACCATGTGATGTCTTTATTGTATATTATTATTTTTATTTTTATTGTATTTTAACCTAGTTAATTTTTTTTTTTTTTACTCTAAAAGAGGTTTTCATATCAAGACATATGATCCCTCTTGGTTCTTGGTATACCATGGGTGAGTACCATGGGTTGTTTTTATAGTTTATTATTATTTTATTTTATTATTTTTATTTTTTTTATTGTATTTTGACCTAGTTAAAATGTTCATTACATTATGTAAATATTTTTTATCTAATTTACTTTTATTTTATTTTTTTGTGTAATTTGATATAGTCAAAATGTCAAATTGAGGTTAAAATCTAACAAATTTTTTAGAACAACATTTTAACTTAAAAGTCAACAAAACTTAAATTCAATCTAATTTATTAAAAAGAAAAAAAAACTAACCTTATAAAAAACATATAAAAAACTATTTACTTGTGGATCTAATGGCCTAAAACATTTCAATCTTCTAACATTTGATCCAATGACTCAAACATGGACACAATGACACCTAGGGGAGTTGTTTCCCAATAAAAACGTCTTACAGCATAATAGTTTATAATTATGCCTAAATTGCATTTTAGTGTTTTTCTCTCTTTATTTTTTAGAAAGAAAACACTAAAATGTAAATGTTAACTTTAACATGATTAAAGTTAAACAAAACACATACACACATACACACACACATAACACTTATTTAATTCACACTATTTTAGAGTATTTTTATCGAAAAACTATTAACTTTTTAAACATATTCTAGATATTAAATATACCTATACTTAAAAAAACAAGAAAAACTCTAAAAATATACCAAAACATGTTGAAGAAAATTCATAAAAAGAATTATGAACTAAAATTATTTTTAAAGTAACCACATTATAAATAATCCCATCCAAAAACATATACTTATTAAAAATTTATTATATTATTTTTAATAAATTAAAACAAGGAAACCCATTTGTATTAATCTTTATATTCATAATAATTATTAACAAATTGTTAAATAAGGTTTTGTAAAAATTGAAAAGTTCCAGCTTCCTATAACACCCTAACCAACTTGACAAGGATAAGTTTACACCTATCTTTCTCCTAAAATGCATATTATATATTAGAACAAGATTCTAAATTGTTTCGAAAAATATATCTTTTTTATTTAAAAAATATTGTTATTATCCCTGCCGCGCAGGGTATTGAATTTTGAATTAATTAAAAATTAGGTTATTAATTTTGAATTAATCAAAAATTAGGTTATTAATATGACATTGGAGGAAAAACTATTTTTATTATTTTTAAATTAGTTTTTCCTAGATTTTAATTGGTTAAATAGCCTAGAGTCTTATTTTGGCGTATCGCGTAAGTTGGGCGTTGACGCGTCAATCACGGATACCTAATACAGAACCCCATCAGTTCATATGGACGTGACGGGCATTGTAATAACACTAAAAATGACAGGGTCGACGTACCATAGCGAATCTTGCTTTATCTAAAGGGTCGACGTACCATAGCGAATCTTGCTTTATCTAAAATTCTAAAAAAATCAAATCATTTCTCTATCCACCGTGTGGAAAATTTTGGGAAAACCAAACTATTTCCCATGCACCGTGCGGAAAATTCTAAAACAATCAAATCATTTCTCTATCACACTCAAATTAAAGGTCATCCAGCCCATGGATCACACTCAACGACTTCACTCAGGGAACATTAACCACCACAAAGTCATGAAAATAAAATAAAAACTTATTTTATGAAAGGGTAATGTGAGAATGGTCAGTTTTGCATCTTCCTTGCAGTTTCGGTTCGGATTCCAATGATAACTTAACCGTACAAAAATCATTCAGTTCAGAATCCGAGATTAACGGAATAATGTAAAATGCTACTAATTGCAAATAGAATCTTTTGTAAATATGAGAAAATGTAATATTTAAAATTTAAAAATATTTGAGTTTTGGTACTTTGTTTTTAAAGGACATGTCTACCGAGCCCGCGTTTTGGCCCGGACGGCAGAAATCCGCCGGAATCCAGTCAACTAAATTTGCAAAAATCAGGTAGTTGCAGTGCTTGGAATCCATTTTTGACAGTGGAAATGGATTCAGCACTATCAAAAACCCCCGAGGCACTCAAAATACTAATGTTTAACAACTATAAACAAGTTTCTGGGCAAATCTTTGCCGGATTTTCTGAAAATCGTTCCCGGATTTTGGGTCAAAACGCGGGCTCTTTAGACTACGGTGTTTTTAAATACTTGTGCATAGAACACTCATGATTTATGTTTATTAAAAACACAATTATCCTATGGTTTAATTTTTATTAAACATATTTTGGTATTATAATTTTAATAGATGAAAATATTAATTTTATTTTAAATATGTAATGTAGTTTTTGGTTATTTGGGCACCATTCACAATTAAGGTAGGTAAATTATATTATTAAAACAATTTCCAAGTGATATTAGGTGCCTAGTCATACCTGTATCTCTTTTAAACTTTAAAGAATTTTGATTTTCTTACACATTATTACATGGAAATTCAATGTTAACCTTTTAAAATCAAATTTCATATAATGGCTCTCATACCACTCTGTAACACCCTCCTCTCACATTAACCTAACCTATCCAGTCCACTGGAATAAACATGTGACAAGAGGCTACTATAATGTGATTCAACTATCCATGTACAGTTAAGGAAGTGGAACTCACAAAACAAAACCAATCTAATCTTCCTTGGGAGCTGCACACCATTCAAGAGGTAACCAACCCTTCCAGGTACTTAACCCATGAGATAAGTTGTAATTTTATTCATTTGGAACCTCGGCCTCTCCCATGACAAGCCATGAATGCGACTGAGGCCTTCCAGTCACTCCCACAACAATGCATGCTAGCGATTGTGGACTTTCTTTTGGTAGTTATGTGCGAGTGACCTCGGATTCTAAGTCACTTTTTTAGGGCTAGGTCTCAAACCACTTCCCAAAACTTCATGAAACTTTCATAAATGATAAACAACAATAGAATAAAGTTACTAACATATTCATTTATAAAAGTACTTCATCTAACCCCTACTAGCCCTGACATGCATCTCGTCAAACATGTCACAAATATGTAATCTACAGGTCATAACAACATATCTAAGCATAGACATCTCATACCTATCTGAGAATCGTCAAGAAGAAATTAATGTCTTCTCATAATAGATGCATTATCATCTATTAGGTCATATAATCATTCACATTTCATATACTAATCAAATGATGATGAGAGGCATAACATATAACCACCATAAATAGCAAGGATATAACAACCATAATAATCACATATGAACAAGTACATTTACACATGAAATACCAAAGGAGAAGGAGCTCTTATTAATGAATTCATAAACCAACCAAGTTAGGCACTTCCACGAACCACCCGACCATAGATTGGGTTGAACCAAATCTTTATTTCGGCCAATCACCCCATGCCATATTCTAGGCATGAATGTGGGACTCACAACAAAAACAACCAGGGTTTCCTCGGGCTTCACCGTATATCCCACCAAGGGATTCCTAGCCCCGAA
Organism: Pinus albicaulis; assembly: GCA_034641835.2. NCBI lineage: Eukaryota > Viridiplantae > Streptophyta > Pinopsida > Pinales > Pinaceae > Pinus > Pinus albicaulis. The sequence continues at coordinate 118,248,559 of CM076569.1, forward strand.
ACCCTCATCAATACAACCAGGCTTTATTGCAATCCCACCAGATCACTAGGCCCTAAACAAGCATGGATGTCTACGAATCTCTCCACCTAAACAGAGACAAATTTTCCCATCTCAACCTCTCGGATTTACTGTGTATTCTGCCATTACCGGTAAAGGGGTTCCAATGCCTAAAAGGTCACCACCCTCTCGGACTTATCGAGCATCCTTCCATTACAGGTCAAGGGATTCCTGAGCCCAATAAAGAGTATTCGCAATCAGCGTTTACCGTATATCCCTACCCTTGGATTCCTAGGCCTTGTGATTAATATTGAGATCAACCCACTCAACATCCAATCCATCTAGAAATCTAGCTAAACCAAAGCAAGAGAACCCCATCATACACTGTCTACTCAGAAATGGTAAGGCAAGGTTGAAGAACACTATCACATCTGAAAAAACCCATGTCAATGACAACCAATAACACACATGCATGTGCAATGCATGTCAAAACTAGAAAGGAAATCATACATGCAACTTTATACTTGAAGTAATCTCATTGTAGTTGTTTGATCTTTATCTTCCTTTCTTTATCTTTGCTTCCTCTTTCTTTCTTGTCCCTCCTTTGCCTTATTTTCTCCAATTCTAAAGTGTTCCAAGAAATCCTAAGTGTCCAAGTGTATGAGAGAGAGAGAGCTCCAAAACTGAACTCACAAAAGACTACAAACTAATCCTTAAAAGAATTTTTATTAACGAGGACTATATTTTCTTTAATTTTTATTATTTTGCCTTCATTTTTCTCCTCAAATGAAACTTCTGACTTATCACCTTAATTTTCTCCTAATTCCCATTTTTTGATAAATAAAATGCCAAATAGTGCCTCGTTCTTGTCCAAAACCTTTTCCTTTTCCTTTTCCAATTTCCTTTAGCCTATTGAGGCCTTGGAATTCTGCTGCCAAAAAATTGGGGAAAATCACCAGGTCCGGACCTTAAAGCAACTCCTTTTCCGTTTGGTGTAGTGGCTCCAACTGGGATAATGGTACTAGTTTCCAAATAAGGATGATTTTGAGGGTGTCGTGAATATAACAAGCAAATGGATAATGATTTTAATCTATATGCATCTATCTAAACTATTTGATATTATATATACCCGGGGTGTTTTTCCCTTATGCGATCTAAAATGATATCTTTCAATTGTCATTAATATAGATCATTTAACAGTTGGAAGAGATGAAAATTATGTAAAATGATTCTTCTAGCAAAGTAGTTTACATAGAAGAATTGTGAAAGAAATATCGCATTTATCAGTGTGATTACTTATTCAATAAGAAACCATAGCTAAATATTAAAACATAAGTGCATGTAATATTTATATATGATGACATTTCAAATATATAATGCACTAAAAATATGACTATCAATCTATGAAGTAAGAATTAATACAAGTCAATAGAAGTACAATATGTACGAAGTTCTACTCATGTAAACTGACAGCAATGAGTATGCTCCTTCTCATTTTCAAGCAATTTAACGAGTACAGTAGTGCAACATCAGCTAAACAGCTTTAATTGTCAAAAAGATAATAGATGTGTTTCATTAATTCATCAAAGCACTAACAAACTTACAATAATGCATTCTTTGCAAATGTTTTTGACAAATTTCTGGACCCTTCTCTAAATTCATGAGAAGGGTTTAAATACTAAACTACTTATAAACTGAAATAGATTATTACAAAAATATAGAGGAGGTTTCAAACAACCTTCCTCATAAAGCTAACAAAAACTACAATCTAGGAAACTAAACTAACAATTTTGATTTATGAGTCTTTCCCTTTCTTCTGAATATGGTCATGAAGTTGACAAATATCTAACATTGCTTTGAGTTGAGCTGGCTGCGATATCCTTGATCTGATCTGTCCCTTGAAAATAGTGTTTGAAAGTACTGACTCGGATCTCTTCGTTGAATCTGTAAGAGACTACAGAGACTGATGCTGATGATAAGGTTTGATCAAAAAATTCCATTTTTTTCATGATCAAACTTATTAAGCTTTCTAATAATTTCCTCTTGTGTATCTACTCTCTGCTTCCACTGTGTTTCCACTTTTCTTGCTTCTGAGAAAACATTAGACGTGTTCTCCTTGAGAAGTTCTGATCTAAACAATTTTTCGCAGATAGATTCAATAATCTCACTTGATATCTTGGATGTCTTCGCTACTTCTTTATCTGGTTCTTTGATTTGCGCTTCCCATTCTCTAAATAGAATTTCTTTGTGAAGCTTATCTACTTGAGGTAGATTAGCTTCCTTCCCCGAATCTGGTACTTTCCATTGGATGTGTTCTTCAATTTTATTCTCAAGTCTTTCACATTCAAGTCTCTGGATTTCTATATGTTGGGTTAGTATTTTATTTGAATCACAATAAGAGTCAATAAATTGATGACAAAATACTTCTTTTTCTTTCTTTAACTTAGTGTTTAAATCTAGTGCTTCTTTGATAAATTTCTCTAATTGCGTTTGGATTTTTAACTTGGTCATTGCTACTTCCAGCTGTGCTTGTTTTTCATTAATCTCTTTCTGATGCTGCAATGTGAGGCTTTCAATATATTTATGAAATTGGGATGTGTTTACTTTGACTTGATCACTGGAATTAGATTTCTCTTCATTCAGCAACTTCTCTAGCTCTTGTACTCTGGCTTCCTTTTGTTTTAGCAACAATCTAACCTCAGTAGCTTTATCAATAGTAGTAGTAGCATATGCCCCTGCATACTGTGATAATTTGGTTAGATGTTCAGTAGGATCATCTAAGGAATATTTACATAATACATCAACTGATTCATCTGTAGGATTTGAAGTTGTTTCATCAATTCTCCTCCTTTTGTTTCTTTTAACTACAACCATATAACTAGGACTTTAGAAACTATCCAATGAAGGGATATCTTCAATTTATAGAACTATCTGATGTGTAGGGTAGATAGGTACAATTTCTTTATCATGTGTTGTTGGAACTCTTTGTATTGGATTAACAGTTTCCACTATTTTCTGGGAGTGTTCAGGTGTCTGGAAACTCGTTTCTTGATCAGTATTGGGATTCTCTTTAGGAGTTTTTATTGTTTCAGAAAACTCCTTTGATTCATCTATAAGATATTTTGTTCATGGTGAACTGGACTGATATATTATAATATGACTGTGTTGAACTGCTTGAGAATTTGATTCTGTTCCATTATTTATCTTTTTCCTCTAGCATCTCTATCTCATGGATTACTTGGTCAATTATCTTTTCTGGGATTTCCTTTTTAGATTCGGATTCATTTTCAGAGTGATCTGAATTATGAGATTGCTTTTGTGACTGACCTGATTCATCTTTAGACATATATTTTACTTCATCATCCAAGCTGATACTTGGAGTGTGTTTGTTGTCATCTTCAATAGTTAACAAATTGAGAGGGACTTTCTCTAGTCTCCTGTTTCTGTACATTTGGAAACCTTCAAAATCATCTCAACTTAGTTGGCTGGATGCATACTTGATAATATATAAAATATTTTCCATGCCCTAGAAGAGATCATCAAATCCATCTTTCTCCTTTTCAAAAGGATTTAACTTAAGCTCTATGATGTAATTTTTAATTACATCATTTGGATCATATAACCTTTTTGGCAATACTGCTAATTTCAATAAATGAATGTTGGAAACTTCCTTATAAGTATGGTCGATGTCAAATAGTGCAAATGTGCCACACTATACAGGGTAATTACGCCAAATAGCTTTTTTAGCATCTTTCACCTATTTAGTGACACCATTAACAAGCTAATATGCTATTTCTCTTGCAAGTAACTTATCGGGAACATAATAGGGTAAATCATGGGCAGAGGCATAACTCCCAAATATTCTAATATATGTAAAATTCTCCTCTGCAAACCATCTAGCTACAAAAAGAATGTCTGCATTGGCTTCTTCAGAAACCCTAGGGGAATTTTTATTGAAAATCATCTGGTGTATAGGAATATGACTCCGTAACAAATTTTATAGAAGTGTAGGTGGAAGTCTGAATCCCAGAGTTCTTTGTGGTGAATGTGAATTTGGGTAGGGTTTTGGGTAGACAATTTCCATCCCTTGGTAGGAAAACTAGAAGTAAAACAGATATCATCTATGACATAGGTAGAAAAATAAGAGGGAGGTATTTATCTGGATGAAATACTCCTTTTATTCCTATATTCAGTAATGTGTTTGGATAGATTATCATATAAGATGTTTACCCAATTCAAGATTGATGAATTGACGATTGAGTCAATCAGGGGAACCCATTTTGTTGAGAATCTTGTGCTACCAGGTCTAGCAAATAAACTACATAAGATACCGGCAACATAACATTAAGTATTAGGAATTTGGGTAATTGGGTACGTACCAAGCTTATCTCGCTTCAACTTCCCCTGTTCCTCCTTCCATTCTTTGATGAATTTGATAATATTTGGATATTCTCCTCTAAATATTTGCAAAAAGTCCTTGTCATATTTCTGCTGCGGGGGTGGTAGATGATACATTGCTGTTAAATCTTCTGCCGTAAAAGAGACCATAGTTTCTCCCTTCGAATTCTTGAACATTTTATCTTCAATGTATATGTGATCAATTACCCACTTAACCATGTCTGTGTAAGGGATAATCCTTGGTCTTGCAGCTATCCTGTAGACATATGAGCATGCAATGTCAAAAAGATTTGCGTCGGAGGTAGATGCTATGATTGTCGAAGAAAATTTGGTTATCACCTTTGGTGCTTCGCTTTCAATGATCTTATAACTTTCTTCCCATGTCGAACTGTCACAATATTTGTTGCATACGGTATCTAAAAATAAGGGAGACATCTCTGTATCATTAGTAGACGACGTCTGAGAAATATCTTTGCCCTTTTTGCTCATTTTACTCTTCCTGACGGCGGGCAAACCCCACTAAACCCACAATCACATCATTATGCATCTTAAAAATGTGCATTTCAAATTTATGCTCCAAAATTTCACTTTCTGGGCAAACTTAAAACTACTCGGAAGCTATCTTTTTAACTCATGGTTATTAAAAACTAAACAATCCAGATTTCTTATGTGGAAGCTCTTTCTTCTTTGTGCTCTATGGTTATAAACCATAGACATTATCCATTGCATGAAATCAAATAAATATTCAATTTTTTCTTTAAAGCCAAAATAATAATGTTCCACAGCCAACACACTTACCGGCTCTTACTTAACCAATGCTTATCGGTCCACACCTTTATGTTGGGTCCATCACCATTTCTTGCGAATAAACATTAATATTATTCGAGCCATACCTTTCTATTCATAAATAATCGACTCACATTATATAATTTCATGCTTTAAGTTATCAAATATCAATGTGAATATTTGATATCAAACCCAATTGTGCACTCACATCAACATATACAAATGTTCTCGGGTTCCACATATAACTGAACTTCAACATTAATAAATTTTTATTAATAAAACTTTAATTCATACCTTTTTAAATCTCCACAATTGCGTGATGTGACAACCGTTGATTCCCCAGCACCATTCGATCATCACCTGTAGTTTATCCTCCAAAAATTTTGTGAAATGGGTGGTAATTGAATACCACTTCGAGCCACGTGTCAAACGCCGAATTTTATCGCGTTCCAAACTGAATAAACTGCTTAGCAGATTTTGGTTATGTGAAACCCATTCATGGGTTTGCAAAACTGCTCTCACTGTTCACCAATCCAAAATCTGTTGCGCCCAATTGCATCATTCCGCCATCCATTAATTACGCTTCCAACCTCCAATGCTGTTCCACCGAGACTGTAACTCACCAATCGTCTCATATCCACGGTCTTAGATCACCACTACACCAAGAATGAATTCCATTCCATTCGCATAATTTCATCACTGCTCCTTCGTTCTTTACTCAACGATCCATCGATTCCTCATTAGATACGATCCATCTTTCATGTTTTTATCTTTACCAGTTGCGATGCTATTCACTTAAATCCAACGCACCATCTCTTAACTTCATAAACGTGATCTCGCTTTCGATTTGGATTCTGCTTCTAGCCGTGCCTTCACTTTCAAGTTTCATTGTGCTGATACTCCATCACACGGTTTCATTAATCAGATTTCTAAGCTTGGTCATACCTTCATCAAGCCCTCAACACACCGATTTGAGAAGTTTGTTTCTCTTCCACCTTATCGATCCATTCTATGATTGATATATACGGATTTTCCATTATCATTCAACACAAATTCAATAAATGAATGTTCCTTCTTGAACCACACAACTTCTTTACAAATGTGGCTTGAATATAAAATGACAAAATTCTCTGCTCCTATCAATCCCAATTGTGCATAAAATACACTCAAAACAAAACCCAGAAATATGCACTCAACTCAAAACTCTGAAATTGAGTTTTTCTCTATATTTAATTAAAATCTGTATTTACATAGGAAAATTTCCTTTCAGGCCTAATTTTCAATCAATGGCCTTCTTCCTACTTTGCCCGAAGGCTTACAAACAAAAGCCTGTTTCTATTCTACTCTGCAATCTCCCCAGATCTATATTTTATGCCATTGAGCTTACACTTCATACAAAAAAGGTCCTGAAACTGATTTTGTTTTCAGTTCCTGCATTTGCTCAACAAAATCCTAAATATCCTATTTAATCCAAAAATTAATGAAACCAAACTCTAAATTAAGATTTACAAAATCTCTCAACCCCTATACATTCTCAACTCACTCATGTTCTCAAATATTCGAGAGTATTTACAATTTCCTCACAATATTTAATTAAAATCATTAAAACCCACTCAAATCACTCATAAAAATCCAGTTCCTTTAAAAAATTGAAAACCCCGAAGTTTAATAAAATACATGGATTTTTCTTTTAGCCTAATTCCCTTGCATCAGACTCCCAAGGTAAAAATTAATAATGATCTCCTGATCATGTGCTTTTACATCTTTGCCTCCAGATCCCATACTCTGTTTTGTTGCTGTCCATCAGTTGCATTATTCTTCAACTGCGCTTCCCAGGTTTCCATATCTTGTTCTGCAACTTGCCTCCAGCTATGCTTTCAAAATCTCTTCTTGTCTTTTCCTTTCTAATATTATTCTTCTTTCTTGTTGTTGTTTTCTTCTTCTGTGACACCTTCATAATAATTTTTCTGATGCTTTCAATCTCTCTGTCCAGTTTATCTTTTGTCTGGAAATTATTCTTCCTTTTGTTGTTGCTTTCAATTCCTGTTGCTGCCAATACTGATGTTGTTGTTGCTGGCAGTATTTTTAACTTTGTTGTTGCAGATGTTACCTCCCCGACTGTTGTTGCCGCTGTCAATGTTGTTGCCTCCCAAACTTCCTGAATATCTCTTAAGATATTTCCCTCTGCAACATTTTTATTCTACTCATCACCTGAAAATTTTCTTTCAAAAAATAAATTATCATTTAATTCTCTAACTGTAGTAACATACTCATTCAGTATACTAGTAAGTAAAATCAAATTTGAAAAACTAGTATCTGCTCCTTTCACAACTTCAGGCATCTTTATTTCAGTGTTTGCAATTCCTTCCTCTTATATAATTGTTTCCAGCAAACAATTCAACCATCTCTTTTGTATTTGTTTCACATCATCAGTATGCTGCAATTTAATTTCAATATCGCTCTTCTTCTTTGACAATCTTCAGTAATTGTCTTCCGCCTTCTTGATTGATTCTATCAGTCAAATAAAGTTCTTCAAATTCTGCATTTTCATCTTCTATCAGAATGGAATTCTGATTTTCCATCACTGTGTTAATTTTGAAAGTATGCCCCACAGTTTTCTTTTGGCCCATCAAACAAGCCAATTCTTCCTTGTCACCAATAGTAACAAGTTTCTGCACATGAGACATTACTGTCTCACCTTCTTTCTGCAACAGCTAATCTTTATCCAAGACAACTCCAAAAGATGGATTGTCTTCTTCAATACCTGTAAACACAGTCAAATTGTCAATTTCAAAATCACAAGACCCAATGGTCTTATTTGATGATCCTATCATCAAATCTTCTTTCCACAGCTCCAAGTCTATTTCAAGACCCAGAAAATCTCCATTGTCTTTCTTCCCATCTTTCATTGTGCCAATCACCATAAGAGAATGATGATCCTCCACTATGTTTTCAGCTAACATAGTTTCCCTTTCATTCAATTCTTTGACAATTTTCATTTGTTGTCCTTCCTTGCCTGCATAATTAACACATGAATTATCAGCATTAAAATTACAAGGTCTTAATACCTCTTCCTCCTCTAACAACACATCAGTATGTTTTTCTGAGTTTCCTTCCAAATCCTTTGTCAGCACATCAGTATGCTAATTTGCATCCTCCACCATCAGACTGTCAGCTAGTCTCTGCTTCTGTCCATCATCTGTTTCATGAATGTCTCTCTACCGGGATTCATCAAAATGAACTTATTCATTTTGCTAAATCATTATTTTATCCTCTGTTCTCTGATTTTCATTCGTGACAATTTCTCTGTCTTGCTTCTTCAGCAAATTATCCTGTGCATAGATCCTCTACTTCTCTAATTCTCTTCTCTAAAGATCTAATTTCTTATACAATTCAACAATTTAATTTGGAGTAGAACTTGGAAAATTCACACTAATTTCCATACCTTCATTTGTTCTTGACCAATAATCAGATGGTCCATCATTCTCAGCCTCAATATTCTACTGAATATTCTCATTAGACTCCTCTGTCTTCACTTTTTCCTCCTGAGATCCTACTATCTCAGCATTGATCTAAACAGATTTTAGATTCAATTCTCTCTCCTTCTCTTTAACAAAAATTTAAAGCTTGTTCATATTCCTGTGATGTACCTGCAAACATACACAACTCATTAGTTTTTAAACCACAAGAATTTTTAGTCTTGGTTGCTTTCTCAAGCACTTCCCTTTGAACAGATCTACATGTGGAATCTTCAAATTCCATCTTTGACTCAAGAATTCTGAGTTCTTCTTTCCATAAGGCAATATCCTTTTACCAGCACTTCATCTGTATTGGTTGCCAAAATTAATCTCTTTCCTTTCAGTTGAAAGATCCATCCTCCTTTCTAGTTTTCCTCTTCTTGTAGCCATTCCCTTAGTACCTCCAGCTGTACTTTCATTACTGTAATTTCTCTTTCCCTATTAGTCATCTTACCTCTGTGGCATTCTTCTTAACCTCTTCCCTGATCCTCCATGATCATTTCCTCCATGAGCTTCTCACTCACCATGAGTTGCACTAAGCCTTGGCTACAACAAGCTCTACTGCTACCACTTACCTCACCAATCCTTCACTAGACTTGGTCTTTTGGCAAGCACTGGTTCACTATGTTTGGAACCTCTTGAGCACTCTCTTCTGCTCTCTCTAGGCTATCTCCTCAACTCACTTTCTCTTGATAACATTGCAATTGTTCTCCCTATCCAACCTTTAGCTGAATATTAGGTTCACTGCCATCATCATCAAACTTTGTTTTCACCATACCTGCAACCATAATTCTGCAATTATAATTTCAAAATCAGATTTAAAATTATTTTACCTGCAAGATCCCTACATTATCTTTTTCTCCATTCATTTCTGCAATCATGTTCACTACAATTGTGTATCTGCTGCATATCAAATTTAAAAATCTGATCTTCATTCTTCTCTCATCACACATTCAGATTTAATTAAAAAAAATCTTCAATTTTCAACAGAGCCATCCTGCGTTGATACCACTTGATGGCGGGAAAACACCGCTAAACCCACAATCACATCATTATGCAGCTTAAAAATGTGCATTTCAAATTTATGCTCCAAAATTTCACTTTCTGGGCAAACTTAAAACTATATGGAAGCTATCCTTTTAACTCATGGTTATTAAAAACCAAACAATCCATATTTCTTATGCTGAAGCTCTTTGTTCTTTGTGCTCTATGGTTATAAACCATAGACATTATCCATTGCATGAAATCAAATAAATATTCAATTTTTGCTTTAAATCCAAAATAATAATGTTCCACAGCCAACACACTTACTAGCTCTTACTTAACGAATGTTTATCGGTCCACACCTTTATGTTGGGTCCATCACCATTTGTTGCAAATAAACATTAATATTATTCGAGCCATACCTTTCTATTCATATATAATTGGCTCACATTATATAATTTCATGCTTTAAGTTATCAAATATCAATGTGAATATTTGATATCAAACCCAATTGTGCGCTCACATCAACATATACAAATGTTCTCGAGTTCCACATATAACCGAACTTCAACATTAATAAAGTTTTATTAATAAACCTTTAATTCATAGCCTTTTAAATCTCCACAATTGTGTGATGCGACAACCATTGATTCCCCAGCACCATTCGATTGAACGAATATCACATTCGATCATCACCCATAGTTTATCCTCCAAATTTTTTTCGAAATGGCTGGTAATTGAATACCATTTCAAGCCACGTGTCAAACGCTATCTTTTATCGCATTCCAAACTGAATAAACTGCTTACCAGATATTGGTTATGCGAAACCCATCCATGGGTTTGCAAAACCGCTCTCACTGTTCACCAATCCAAAATCTGTTGTGCCAAATTGCATCATTCTGCCATCCATTAATTATGCTTCCAACCTCCAACACTGTTCCATCGAGACTGTAACTCACCAATCGCCTCATATCCGTGGTCTTATATCACCACTAAACCAAGAATGGATTCCATTCCATTCGTATAATTTCATCGCTGCTCCTTCCTTCTTTACTCAATGATCCATTGATTCCTCATTAGATACGGTCCATCTTTCATGTTTTATCTTTATCAGTTGCCATGCTATTGGCTTAAATCCAACGCACCATCTCTTAACTTCATAAACGTGATCTCGCTTTCGATTTGTATTCTGATTCTAACCGTGCCTTCACTTTCTAGTTTCATTGCGCTAATAATCAATCACACAGTTTCATTAATCGGATTTCTAAGCTCGGTGATACCTTCATCAAACCCTCAACACATCGATTTGAGAAGTTTGTTTCTCTTCCACCTTATCGATCCATTCTATGATCGATATATTAATATTTTCCATTATCATTCAACACAAATTCAATAAATGAATGTTCTTTCTTGAACCACACAACTTCTTTGCAAATGTGGCTTGAATATAAAATGACAAAATTCTCTGCTCCTATCAATCCCAATTGTGCATAATATACACTCAAAACGAAACCCAGAAATATGCACTCAACTCAAAACTCTGAAATTGAGTTTTTCTCTATATTTAATTAAAACTTGTATTTACATACAAAAATTTCCTTTCAGGCCTGATTTTCAATCAGTGGCCTTCTTCCTACTTTTCCCGAAGGCTTACAAACAAAAGCATGTTTCTATTATACTTTGCAATCTCCTTAGATCTGTCTTTTATGCCATTGAGGCTTACACTTTATACAAAAAAGGTCCTGAAACTGATTTTGTTTTCAGTTCCTGCATTTGCTCAACAAAATCCTAAATATCCTATTTAATCCCAAAATTAATGAAACCAAACTCTAAATTAAGATTTACAAAATCTCTCAACCCCTATACATTCTCAACTCACTCATGTTCTCAAACATTCGAGAGTATTTACAATTTCCTCACAATATTTAATTAAAATCATTAAAACTCACTCAAATCACTCATAAAAATCCAGCTCCTTTAAAAACTTAAAAACCCCTAAGTTTAATAAAATACATGGATATTTCTTTTAGCCTAATGCCACTGCATCACTTCCTCAATCTGTTAACTGGTTTCCTGAAAACAGAGCGAATTTTACCAGTGTAGAGAATCAAAGAGACAAATTTATCATTTATTTCAAACACACGCAAGCAGATATAAATATATCAAGGTATAACATGAATAATCAATCATAATCTTTGAATTAATATCTCATATACCTTCACGCGTAAACTATATCAATCACTTTAAAGCCGTTAAGATCTTGAATTTAATTTTGATATGACACAAGCTACTTCACATGCTTGATCCATTAAATGCCTTCGGTGCGCATATCACAAGTCATAATTTATAACCATTCGTAACACTTACCCTTGAAGACTGCAAAATGCGATCTGCACAAATCAGAGATCACAACTTTTATAGGATAAAAATTTTGCGTATGTTATAAGTTGTGTGAAATACAAATTGTGCTTTTTGCAAAACTTAAGTGACTACAATTGCCGAAGGTTTTATATTCATTTCCTTATTTTCTCGTCGGATGCGTGAAGTCACAACTTATATCGATTTGCTTTTAATGTTTTTGATTGATTAAGTGAGGTGCGATGCAATAAAGTAAATATAATGGTGATTGAAGGTTTTGCAAAGTTCAAACATATCTTCGAAAAATTTGAGCGCATAATGTGGCTCACACATTTTAAAGTTAATTAGTCTTTGAAATTCATAATATATGCGATTTGCAATGTTCTCAAGAAAAATGGGTTAGGGTTTTAGAGGTTTAGTGGGGGTAAATGGGTTAGGGGTTAAGGGTTTAGAGGTTTAGGGTTTAGGAGGTTAAATGGGTTAGGGGTTAGGAATTAGGGTTTAAGGGGTCAAGGGTTAAGGGGTTAGAGGTTTAGGTGTTTAAGGGGTTGAATGGGCTATGGGTTGGGAATTAGGGTTTAAGGGGTTATAGGTTTAGGGTTTAGGGGGTTAAATGGGTTAGGGGTTAGGAATTAGGGTTTAAGGGGTCAAGGGTTAAGGAGTTAGAGGTTTAGGTGTTTAAGGGGTTGAATGGGTTATGGGTTGGGAATTAGGGTTTAAGGGGTTATAGGTTTAGGGGGTTAGGGGATTTAGCAGTTAAGAATTTTAGAGGTTAGAAGTTAGGGGTTAATGGAGTTAAATGGGTTAGGTTTTTAGGGGTTTACGGTTTTGAATTGGTTAGGGGTTCAGAATTAGGGTTTTAGGGGTTAGGGGTTAAGGGTTTAGAGGTTTAGGGTTTAGGGGGTTAAATGGGTTACAGGTTTAGAGGTTTAGGGGGTTAGGGGATTAGCAGTGAAGGATTTTAGGGGTTAGGGGTTAGGGTTTTGGGGGTTAAATCCACACTTAAATGGGTTAGGTTTTTAGGGGTTTACGGTGTTGAATTGGTTAGGGGTTGGGAATTAGGGCTTAAGGGTTTAGGGGTTAGGAATTAGGGTTTAAGGGGTCAAGGGTTATGGGTTGGGAATTAGGGTTTAAGGGGTTAGGGGTTTTGGGGTTTAGGGGCTTAATTGGGTTAAGGGTTAATGGGTTAGGGGTAGGGGTTAAGGGTTTAGAGGTTTAGGGTTTAGGGGTTAAATGGGTTAGGGGTTTAGAGGTTTAGTAGGGGTAAATGGTTTGGGGGTTAAGGGTTTAGAGGTTTAGGGTTTAGGGGGTTAAGGGTTTAGGGGTTAGGAATTAGGGTTTAAGGGTTCAAGGGTTATGGGTTGGGAATTAAGGTTTAAGGGGTTAGGGGTTAAGGGTTTAGAAGTTTAGGGTTTAGGGGTTGAATGGGGTATAAGGTTAGAGGTTTAGGGGGTTACAAGATTTAGCAGCGAAGGATTTTAGGGGTTAGGGGTTAGGGTTTTGGGGGTTAAATGGAATCCACACTTAAATGGGTTCTGTTTAGGGGGTTAAATGGGTTAGCCCGGTTAGGAATTAGGGTTTAAGGGGTCAAGGGTTAAGGGGTTATAGGTTTAAGTGTTTAAGGGGTTGAATGGGTTATGGGTTGGGAATTAGGGTTTAAGGGGTTATAGGTTTTGGGTTTAGGGGGTTAAATGGGTTAGGGTTGGTTTAGAGGTTTAGGAGGTTAGGGGATTTAGCAGTTAAGGATTTTAGGGGTTAGAAGTTAGTGGTTAATGGGGTTAAATGGGTTAGGTTTTTAGGGGTTTAGGGTGTCTAATTGGTTAGGGGTTGGGAATTAGGGTTTTAGGGGTTAGGGATTAAGGGTTTTGAGGTTTAGGGTTTAAGGGGTTAAATGGGTTACAGGTTTAGAGGTTTAGGGGGTTAGGGGATTTAGAAGTGAAGGATTTTAGGGGTTAGGGTTTTGGGGGTTAAATAAAATCCACACTTAAATGGGTTAGGTTTTTAGGGGTTTAGGGTGTTGAATTGGTTAGGGGTTGGGAATTAGGGCTTAAGGGTTTAGGGGTTAGGAATTAGAGTTTAAGGGGTCAAGGGTTATGGGTTGGGAATTAGGGTTTAAGGGGTTAGGGGTTTTGGGGTTTAAGGGCTTAAATGGGTTAGGGGTTAACGAGTTAGGGGTAGGGGTTAAGGGTTTAGAGGTTTAGCGTTTAGGAATTAAATGGGTTAGGGGTTTAGAGGTTTAGTGGGGGTAAATGGGTTAGGGGTTAAGGGTTTAGAGGTTTAGGGTTTAGGGGGTTAAATGGGTTAAGGGTTAGGAATTAATGTTTAAGGGGTCAAGGGTTAATGGGTTAGAGGTTTAGGTGTTTAAGGGGTTGAATGGGTTATGGGTTGGGAATTAGGGTTTAAGGGGTTATAGGTTTAGGGTTTAGGGGGTTAAATGAGTTAGGGTTGGTTTAGAGGTTTAGGGGGTTAGGGGATTTAGCAGTTAAGGATTTTAGGGGTTAGAAGTTAGGGCTTAATGGGGTTAAATGGGTTAGTTTTTTAGGGGTTTAGGGTGTTGAATTGGTTAGGGGTTGGGAATTAGGGTTTAAGGGGTCAGGGGTTAAGGGTTTAGAGGTTTAGGGTTTAGGCGGTTAAATGGGTTATAGGTTTAGAGGTTTAGGGGATTTAGCAGTGAAGGATTTTATGGGTTAGGGGTTAGGGTTTTGGGGGTTAAATGGAATAAACACTTAAATGGGTTAGGTTTTTAGGGGTTTAGGGTGTTGAATTGGTTAGGGGTTGGTAATTAGGGTTTAAGGGGTTAGGGGTTAAGGGTTTATGGGTTAGGAAATAGGGTTTAAGGGGTCAAGGGTTATGGGTTGGGAATTAGGGTTTAAGGGGTTAGGGGTTTTGAGGTTTAGGGGGTTAAATGGGTTAGGATTGGTTTAGAGGTTTAGGGGGTTAGGGGATTTAGTAGTTAAGTATTTTAGGGGTTAGGAGTTAGGGGTTTTGGGGTTTAGGTGCTTAAATGGGTTAGGGGTTAACGTGTTAGGGGTAGGGGTTAAGGGTTTAGGGGTTAAATGGGTTAGGGATTGAGAGGTTTAGTGGGTGTAAATGGGATAGGGGTTAAGGGTTTAGAGGTTTAAGGTTTAGGGGGTGAAGGGTTTAGGGGTTAGGAATTAGGGTTTAAGGGGTCAAGGGTTATGGGTCAAGGGTTAAGGGGTCAAGGGTTAGTTTTCTGCAATAACATAATTCTCCAATCCCATACACTTCTGCTTGGAATGTCACACTTAACATTCATTTCCTTTTCAGATAATATTATTTATCCCCTTACATCAATACCTAGGAAAATAAACTTCATTTCAATTTAATCTTGTGAAACTAAAGTGGAATATAGGAGGACCCATTCCAAGAAGGGCATCTCACTCAATGTTCAAATAATATTGTTCATTCCCTTACATCCATACCTAGGAAAATAGACTTCCTTTCAAGTTAATTGTGTGAAACTAAAGTGGAAGATAAAGTGACCCATTCCAAGAAGCTCATCTTACTTCAAAAACTTCTCGAGATTTCCAAGAATTTATAACGATAATAAGGTGCTATGCATTGTCTCCTTTATCACCTCATTGCATTTAGTCAATTGTTTTTTAAATTTAAATTTATTCATTAATTTCAAAAAAAATATTATATAAATTATATATAGTTGTTTTTATTTTGATTTATGTTTTGGAATTTTATTTTATTTATATTAATATATCAATTAGTTTTATATAAAAATATTTTTAGTTTTTTATATAACATTGATATTACAAAATATTGTTACAAATTGTATTTAATTAAATCTTCATGTATTTTTTATCATTAATAATAATAATAATATAATTTAAAATAAAATTATAATTTTATTATTTTTTAATTTTAATAAAGTACTATTTAAATTATATAATGTACCAATTCTAAAAACTTAATAATTTTTGTGTTTTATTATAGGAATAAAACTCTCATACGAGAGTTTTAAAACTCTTGTCCGAGAGATTTTTAACTCCGGTTAAACCCAATAAAACTCTCGTATGAGAGTTTTTAAAACTCTCGGTCGAGAAATAGAGTTGACTATTTTCTCGGACGAGAAATTAAAAATTTCTCCCAAATTCTAGCCGTCCGCCAAAAAGTGTTTCCCAACTTCACGATTTCACTCAAAAATTTAAAAGAAAATATTTATTTCCTAATTTTTTTGTTTAGAAAATTAAAAGAATTTCCTATTTATTTATAAAGGGTCCCTATTTATAAATAAACGGGGGGTTGTTGTATAGCACAACAATTGGCGATTCACTTGGGCGAACCAGATATCTCTCATAATTTTTGAAATTTCTAAGCTTTTAAAAAAAATAAAAAATAGTTGTAGGAATGAAATTTCAAATAAATAATATCTTACTATGCAACGAAATTTTCTCTTATTCACTATTCATAAGAATTCCTCTATTAAAGATATAAGTATGAAAATCTATATCAGTCCTTACTTAGTTTAAAAGGATAAAGTAGGTGGCCTTTACATATCATCTTTATAAAAAATTACTCTTTTATCATAGATAGAGCCTCTGTTCCAATAGGAAATTTAAGCTTTTGACAGGGTTACCTTTTACCCAACAATGATTCATTGTCCCATCTAGTATTTCTTAAAAAATTCAGAAGTAAATTCTAATATTTGATAATTTTCTTTTATATATTAATTTATTTACTAAAAATCCATTGTATCGGTTTGGCAACCAAATGATGACAATGCCACTCACTAGTAGTAATTAAGCTGATCAAGCTAGTTCTTGATGATACCCCTTCTCCTTTTGATATAATCTCAAGTCATTACCCTATTTTGGTAGGAAGTATTGGTAATGTCAGTTTAACAATTTCCTTATGAACATGGTAAACAAGCTCGTGATGAGACTTATTATCTTTTAAGTCTTTCTTATAATCATATTTTTTTATTTTTATTTTTAATTCCTTTCAAAAATTTATAAGTTGTCTCGGATGGGATGAATCATTGGTCTTTTTAAGATTCTGGATGATAATGTTGAGTTTCAGATTGCTTTTCTATAAACAGGTCTTTACTATGTTAAAGTTTCTTTTCTTGACTGGTAATAGAATATTCATGCTATATAAAGATGAGAGTTCGTCAAAGAATAAGTGATTTCAGCGAAATTCCATTTTTCAAAAAAATAAAATCAATTTGTCTTTCTAAATCTTTTGATTATTTCCTTAACATTTATTTTTATTTTTATAAAAAAATCAAAGAAAATCATATGAGATTATATTTGAAAATCCAAATATTAACACTAACAAACTTTTCTTTTCTTAAAAAGAAAAGAAAAAGACACTAGTATATGAGGATAGAATGGGTTACCTTCTATGAGAAATAATTTTTTAAAATCTGCCCATTTACAGGCAAAGAATCATTTTTTCCTGATAGATATTGCAATACAAATGTGGATGGGTAATTTCTTCAATTATTTGAAATGGACCTAGCCATATTTTTTGAAACTTCATGTGTTTACCTTTTTCCTCTTGTGCTTTGTCCCATTTCAATAAGAAATCACCAATTTAAAAATTCTTTGGAGTGACAAAAGTTTAATCAAACGAGGCTTTTATTATATGTTGATGATGAGGATGAGTTTGTTTGGATTTTTCTCTTTCTTCTTCTAACTTAATAATTTGACCTTATCTAAGTTGTAAAGAAGAAGTAGGAGTTTTATCAATGAATTGAGCTAAGGAAAGAGAGGGAATACCTACATTGGTGGGAAGTACTGCTTCTTTTCCATAGACAAGATTGAATGGAGAAGTAACAATAGAATATTTTTGAGTTATTCGATCTACCCAAAGAGAAAAAATTAATGACTTATGCCAATTTATTTGATTCTGATTAATAGTTCTTTTGATTATTCTAATAAGGTTCTTGTTTGTGGATTCTGCCAAACCATTTCCTTGTGTATAATAATTTGCAAAATATTTTAACTTAAAACCTCTTTTAATTGCAAATTCTATCATAGAAGTTCCAGAGAAATGAGATGCATTATCAAACATCAAAGCAGTAGGTAAGCCAAACCTAGTTATAATATTCTAGTCAATGAAATCAATGATATTTTCTGAATTAGCTACTTTTGATGGAATTTCTTCCACCCATTTGGTAAAGTAATCTGTAGTTGTGAGAATATATCTATTTTGTTTGGAAGAGTTAGGAACAATATCACCAATTATATATAACTTCCAATGCTCAAATGGTTGTTCAATATTGACCGGCTGTAATGGGAATGTTGGCTTTCTTTGTCTTCCAGATGTACTTTGACATAATTTACATTTTCTTGTATATTCATGGGCATATTTGAAAATTCTAGGTCAATAGTAACATGCATGCATGATCTTATGTGCTATTGTAATCCCTCCAAAATGTCCTCCAGCTGGTCCATCATGTAGTTCCTGCAAGACCTTCTCTGCTTCATATTTTTCTAAGCACCTTATAAGTACAAAATCGAAATTTATTCTAAATAACACATCATTGAATAACTCATATTGTTTAGCTTTTAATCTAAGAGCTCGTTTTGTATTGTAAGTGAGATGATTTGGAGCATATCCATTCTTCAAATAAAATAGAAGATTAGAATATTGTGACTCTGAATCATTGAGGCTTACCTCTGATATTTGCACATGATTACCTGAATCTTCTTCTGTTGGCAAATGTGATGCTCTTGTAAGCATTCTGCAAAAAACTTGACCTCTAATTATTTTAGAGGGTTTAATTTCTACATCATATTCTTGTAACGCAGTCAACCAGTTAGCTCTTTTTTCTCCTAATTCTTTCTACATAAAAAGTTGTCTTACTGCAGAAAATGGAACTATGATTTTCATATGAGACTTTAGGAGAAAAGGTCTAAAATGTTTTATGGCCTTAAAAATAGAAAATTCTTGCTTTTCAACAGATGTGTAATTCAATTCTTCACCTTGTAAAATTTAACTAAAGAATGATATCGGTGCTTCTATTTGTTGGTCATTCAACTGTGTTAAAACAACTGCACATGATGTATCCAATGAAAAAGTGTCTAATGTAAATGGATTAAGAAAATTGGGGGTTTTCAGGAATGGATCATTGAAAATTGATTGTTTAATCAATTCAAATGCTTCTCTTTCATTATGTCCCCTTTTAAGACAAAATTTTTCTTAATCATGTTCTGCAACGGTAAAACTATTTGAGAAAAATCAGGGACAAAACTCTTAACAAAATTAATTTTCCCAAGGAAAGGTTGCATGGTTTTCTTGTTATGAGAGAAAGAAATTTGTTTAATTTCATAAATTCTTTCAGGATCAATATAGATATCATTTTTTGACACAATAAATCCTAAAATTTTTCCTTCATCTAAAGAAAAAAATGATTTCTTTAGATTTAATAAAATGCCATACCTTTTGCATCACCCAAAGACTTGCTTTAGGTCATTCACATGATGAGTTACTTGTTTAGAGAAGACAATAATGCCATCTAAATAAATAACTACTATTTTACTTATAAGTCCCCTAAAAGCTATGTCCATGGCTCTTTGGAAAGTGGAACCTGCATTAATTAATCCAAAAGGAATTTTATGATAAACATAAGTTCCCCACTTAGTTCTAAATGTAGTATTCAATTTTTCATTTGAATGAACAAGAATTTGACTGTAACCTGAAAATCCATCTAGAAAATACATGAGCTTAGAAGCAGCTACTTTCTTCAATACTTGTTCCATGGTTGGTAATGGAAAATTGTCCTTCTCATAAGCTTTGTTTAAATTTCTAAAATCAATGAAAATTCTAATATCACCATTCTTCTTCCTGAAAGGTACCAAATTTGATACCCATTTATAATGTCTGTCTAGAAAGATGATTTTTCCTTGAAGAGTTTATTCAATTCAGTTTTAATTTGATTTTCCAAGTTTGGATGAATCTTTCTCAATTTTTGTTGTATGGGATTTTCCTTTGAGATCATAGGAATTGTGTGTTGAATTACAGAAGTATCGTATGTTTTAGGATCAGTATAATCCCAAGAAAAGACACTTTTATACATCCTAAACAATCAGTAGAACTTTGTGTTTTTGAGTTAGTTACTCTTTTAAACCTATCCTTTTGATTGTATAAGTCTCTTAACTTGACAACAGATTTGGGAATATGATTTTCATCTTGTTCTTTCTTAATCTTAGTGTCAGGTTCGTTTTCATCCAAAATTTTATTATCGTAATATCTTTTAGATGTTAAAAAATCTATGATATATGAGTCATTATTGAATACTCTCCAATTAGTGATATTATCAGGAATAGATGGTCTAAAAATAAATTCAATAGAAAATCTATCGAGACTAAATTCTTAGGATGGGATTAATTTTGAGGCTACATTAGCAAGTAAATATGCACTAGCATTCTGTATTCTAGGTATAGAAGAAATGTTGAAGGCTAAGAAATGAGAAGTTAATTCTTGGAATAATGATTGATAATGTTTTAAGTGTCCAAAATTACAATGGATAGTATCTCTCACTTGCCGAACTATGATTTCTGAATCTCCTAGAAGCTTCATATGTCTGATATCAAGATCAATAGATTTTAATAAACCTTGAGCTAATGCTTCATACTCAACTACATTGTGGGTACAATCAAATTATAATGTATAGGCTAACATAGTCTTTTCACCTTCTAGGTTTATTAAAATGCAACCCGCACGAGCACCATATTTAGATTTAGAACCAGCAAAATAAAGGGTCCAAAACAAAGAATTAGCTATTTTTCCATCTAAAAAATTAATACATCTGGAATTATCTAGCTCGGAAAAATTCTCAATCTAAGATACAACCACGTTATCAAAGAAAGGTGATGGTTGAGCATTAAAGTTTCATAAAAATGACTCTGCAGAGTAGTTTCCAATAATGTTGTTATTGAAGGCTACTGGCTCATTAAGTTCTTCAGTATCAGTCGCCGTATGCTTCATAAAATTTTCACAGTCAACTTGAATTTGGTTTGGCTTTCCATTATGTGGTAACCACATATGTGACCAGTCTGTTGACAAATAACCATGAAGTTTCTCAGACGAGTCATGACTTAAAACTAAACCATAAAATTCAGGAATATCTTCCACTGAAATATCAATTATCTGAGCAACTTTGGGATTTGATGACAATTTGATGGAAACATAATTTATTTCTCCTACCACTTCTACTCTAGTTCTGTCAAGTTGTACTATATGGACTGGAGAACTCGGAGGAGTTATGTTCAATTTGGCACAAACTAATTTTGGCATTATATTCGAAGAGGCCCCTGAGTCTATTAAACAATTATGAACATTTTTGTTATAGATATCATAGGTTAAGATTAATGGAGGAGTATGAGAGATGGATTGATCACTTACCATAATTAAATCTAAAGCGTCTAGTTTCATTGAAGGATAAGGTGGCTTACCCATTTCATTTGCAGCTTGAACTATGACTGGAGCAGGTAAGTTTGAAGCAGGAACAACTTTTAAGTCTCTAAGTAAGATTTCCTGTTGTTGCTTCAATTTGGTAAGCTCATGAATTGAAATATTTGCCTACTTGTCTTCATGTCTTCAACTATATTATACTCAATGGTATCTGAGACAACCATTGGTTTAGATGTAGGTGGAGGGTCTGAGGTAATATGAATTGTTTGCGTAGCCTTTGAATTATACTTTTTTATTACTGATTTGTCTTTAGCCGGAGTGGAATTTTTTTGCTATTGACTAGGCTGTGTTGCTTCAATAATATTTTTGCTGCGTGTGCTGATAGGTAAAACTCCAAGTTGTTCTTCATTTCGTAGGATGAAATCCCACAATTCATTTAGTTCAACTTCTTCTTCTTTGTCATCTTCTTCTTCCTATGTTTTTTCTTCCTCCTCCTCTTGATCTGATTCAACATTAGATATAATATTTGGAGGTTCAGAATTAGATGATTTTCCTTTCTTAAAATTCCTGAAACTCTTTTTTGAATTTGAATTTTCGGCGACTTATTTCTTGATATCTACCATCTCGTTGGTCATCGTTTTCAAGAATTTTTGAAGACCTTCTATGTCAAATGGATCCTTTGGCATCTTCTTCTTAGAATCATCTTTGAAAGATATCTTCTTTGATTTTCGATCTTCTTGAGAATTATTTTTCTCAAGAGAAGTTATGTGTTTCCCTACAAAAAGAGTGTCTTTCATATCTTTTGCAAGTGTTTATAGCTTTGCTCTATCAATGAAAATAGTTGTATTAGATGGAAGGGATGAAATATACCACTCAATTTGAACTTCTGCGAGGAAATACTATAATAGGAATTTTATTGAGTAGTTTATAAAATCTTGAATTAAAATATTTTATATTCTCACCTGGTTTAGCTTTAAGATTTGAAAGATCATTGATGAGCGTAGTAGTAGTTGTGTCATCTCCAAACTTATCTAGAAATTGTTCTTTAAACATATTCCAGTTAGTTATAGAGCAAGCAGGTAATGAAAAATACCAAGATCCTGCAGATCCTTTTAAAATATATGGAAATAATCGTACAATGCAATTCTCTTCAACTAGTGCATTCAGATTGACAGTTAACATAAAATTATGAATATGATCTTCTGTAGGAAGACCATCATTGCGATTAAATATGGGTAGCCATATTTCGTGATTTTTAAGCAGAGCATGAAGAGGGGCAGGCATGTTTACAACCCCTATATTGCTCCATGGGTTTAAATTTGGTGGAGGGGGTTGAATTTCCATTCGATTTTAGATGGGCTAGTTGGGTAGATTTTGAATTGATGATGAGGTAGGTTGAGCACTAGGACTGGTAGTTTGAGTACTGGAACTAGTGAAAGTGATACCGACTATTGGAATGGAATTTGTGGAAGTGAGTGGAGGTAATGGGGGTGAATGGGATAAGATCTCACTGGTGATTGACTCTAATTGAGTCCTCTTTATCTTCTTTTGAGTACTACCGATAGGAAGTTCAAAAGGGAGAATCCCTATTTTTTGACTTTCTGATCGGGTTAATATTTTTTGAGGTTGTAAAGAAGACGAAATACTAAGATCTAATAATTGATAAGATTTAGGCTTTTTAGCAGAAATAGATACTTTCTCTAACTTTTCTATCAAAGACTGAACTTCTGGAGAATCTTTGTGAAAATCAGGAAAAATTATGGTTTGAGTATCGCTAGGAGACTTAGGGGAAAGATGATCAACTTCAGATTTTACAGATGAAGATCTAGATAATTTTTTGGAGGTTGATGCGGATCTAGAGGGAGAGAGACTTTTTGATTGACCTTTAGATTGATCAAACCTTTGTGCCATTCACTAGGCCCTCTTTCTAGTGCCAAAATGTTGAGGCCTCGGAATTCTGTTGCCAAAACATGGGGGAAAACCACTTGGCCTGAACCTGAAAGCAGTGCCTTTTCTGTTTGGTGTAGTGGCTTTGTCTGGGGATAATGGGACCAGTTTCCCAATAAGGATGATTTTGAGGGTGTTGTGAATATAACATGCAAATGGATAATGATTTTAATCTATATGCATCTATCTAAACTATTTAATCTAATATATACCCAGGTGTTTTTCCTTTATGCGATCTAAAATGAGATATTTCAATTGTCAGTAATATAGATCATTTAACAGCTGAAAGAGATGAAAATTATGTAAAATTATTCTTCTAGAAAAGTAGTTTACATAGAAGAATTGAGAAAGAAATATCACATTTATCAGTGTGATTTCATATTCAATAAGAAACCATAGCTAAATATTAGAACATAAGTGCATGTAATATTTATATATGATGACGTTTCAAATATATAATGCAATAAAAATATGTCTGCCAATCTATGAATTAAGACTTAATACAAGTGAATAGAATTATCATATGAAGAAATTTTTACTCATGTAAACTTACAACAATGAATCTGCTCCTTCTCACTTTCAAGCAATTCAAAAAGTACAGTAGTGCAACATTAGTTAAACAGCTTTAATTGTCAAAAGATAATAGATGTTTTCCATTAATTCATTAAAGCACTCACAAACTTACAATAGTGCATTCTTTGCAAATGTTTTTGACAAATTTCTGTATGGCAAGGGTTTAAATACTAAAATAACTATAAACTAAAATAGAATATTACAAAAATATAGTGGAGGTTTCAAACAACCATACTCATAAAGCTAACTTAAACTACAATCTAGGAAACTAAACTAACAATTCTAATTTATGAGTCTTACCCTTTTTTCTGAATGTGGTCACGAATTTGACAAATATCTAACATTGCTTTGAGCTGAGTTGGTTGCAATATCCTTGATTTGATCTGTCCCTTGAAAATAGCATTTGAGAGTACTGACTGGGATATTTTCATTGAATATATAAGAGACTGCAAAGTATGATGCTGACGAGAAGGTTTGATCAGAAAATTCCACTAATTTTCTTGATCAAACTTATTTACCTTTTTAATAATTTCCTCTTGTGTATCTGCTCTCTACTTCCAATGTTTTTCCACTTTTCTTGTTTCTGAGAACACATTAGACGTGTTCTCCTTAAGAATTTCTACTCTAGATAGTTGCTCACACAGAGATTCAATAATCTCACTTGATATCTTGGATGTGTTTGTTGCTGCTTTCTCTGCCTATTTGATTTGCGCTTCCCATTCTCTGAATATAATTTCTTTGTGAATCTTATCTAGTTGAGGTATATTAGATTCCTTCCCCAAATCTGATACTTTCCATTAGATGTGTCCTTCAATTTTCTTCTCAATTATTCCATATTCAAGTCTCTGGATTGCTATCTGCTGGATGAGTATTTTATTAGAATCACAATAAGAGCAAATTATATAAGCTTGATGACAAAACACTTCTTGTTCTTTCTTTAACTTAATGTTTAAATCCAGTGATTCTTTGATAAATTTCTCTAATTGCGGTTGGCTTTGTAACTTGGTCATTGCTACTTCGAGTTGTGCAATATATTTATGAAATTGGGTTGTGTTTACTTTGAATTTCTCACTGGAATTAGATTTCTCTTATTTCAACAACTTCTCTAGTTATTGTACTCTGGCTTCCTTTTGTTTTAGCAAAAATCTAACCTCAGTAGCTTTATCAACAGTAGCAGTAGCATATGCCCCTGCATGCTGTGATAATTTGATTAGATGTTCAGTAGGATCATATAAAGAATATTTCCATAGTAAATCAACTGATTCATCTGTAGGCTTTGAAGTTGTTTCATCAATTCTCCTCCTTTTGTTTCTTTTAACTACAACCTTATAACTAGGACTATAGAAAATATCCAATGAAGGAATATCTTCAATTTGTAGAACTATCTAATATGTAGGGTAGACCATTATGATTTCTTTATCATGCATTGTTTGAACTCTTTGTAGTGGATTAACAATTTCCACTATTTTTTGGGAGTGTTCAGGTGTTTGGAAACCTGTTGCCTGATTAGCATTGGGGTTCTCTTTAGGAGTTTTCATTGCTTCAGAAAAATCCTTCCATTCATCTATAAGATGTTTTGTTTGTGGTTAATTGGACTGTGCTAAACTGCTTGAGAATCTAATTCTATTCCATTATTTCTCTTTTCCTCTAGCATCTCTATCTCATGGATTACTTGGTCAATTATCTTTTATGGGCTTTCCTT
The DNA here is from genome assembly GCA_034641835.2 of Pinus albicaulis. NCBI lineage: Eukaryota > Viridiplantae > Streptophyta > Pinopsida > Pinales > Pinaceae > Pinus > Pinus albicaulis. The sequence continues at coordinate 118,274,215 of CM076569.1, forward strand.
TTTAGATTCAGATTCATTTTCATAGTGATCCTAATTATGAGATTGTTTTGTGACTGATGTGATTCATCTTCAGACATATCTTTTACTTCATCATCCAAGCTAATACTTGGAGTGTGTTTGTTGTCATCTTCAATAGTTAACAAATTGAGAGGGACTTTATTTAGTCTCCTATTTTTGTACATTTGGAAAGCTTCAAAATCATGTTGACTTAGTTGGTTGGATGCATACTTGATAATGTCTGAAAAATTTTCCATGCCCTAGAAGAGATCATCAAATCCATATTTATCCTTTCCAAAAGGCTTTAATTTAAGCTCTGTGATGTAATTTTTAATTACATCATTTGGATCATATAACCTTTTTGGCTTTACTGCCAATTTCAATAAATGAATGTTGGAAACTACCTTGTACATATGGTCGATGTCACATAGTGAAGAAGTGCCACATTGTAAGGGTAATTAGGCCAAATAGCTTTTTTAGCATCTTTCACCTGTTTCGTGACACCGTTAACGAGAAGATAGGCTATATCTCTTGCAAGTAACTTATCGGGAACGTAATAGGGTAAAACATGCGGAGAAGGATAACTCCTGAATATTCTAATATATGTAAAATTATCCTCTTTAAACCATCTAGATACAAAAAGAATGTCTGCATTGGCTTCTTCATAAACCCTAGGGGCCCTTTTATTGAAAATCATTTGGTGCATAGGCAATATGCCTCCGTAATAGATTTTATAGAATTGTAGGTGGAAGTCTTAATCCCAGACTTCTCTGTGGTGAATGTCAATTGGGGTAGGGTTTTGGGTAGTCCATTTCCATACCTTGGTAGGAAAACTAGAAGTAAAACAGATAGTGTCCATCACATAGACAGACATATGAAAGGGAGGTATTTCTCTGGATGAAATACTCCTTTTATTCCTATATTCGGTAATGTGTTTGGCTATATTATCATATTAGATGTTTCCCCAATTCAATATTGATGAATTGACGATTGCGTCAATCAGGGGAACCCATTCTATTGAGAATTTAGTGCTATAAGTTCTCGTAAATAATCTACATAACATATCGGCAACATAAAAGTAGGGATTAGGAATTTGGGTAATTGGGTACGTATTATCTCACTTCAACTTAATTGGGTACGTAATTGGGTAATTTGGATTAGGATTATCTCGCTTCAACTTCCCCTGTTTCTCCTTCCATTCTTTGATGACTTTGATAAGATCTGGATGTTCTCCTCTAAAGCTTTTCAAAAAGTCTTTGTCATATTTCTGATGTGGGGATGGTAGCGATATATTGTTGTTAAATCTTCTACACTAAAAGAGCCCATAGTTTCGCCATTTGAATTCTTGAAAATTCTATCTTCAATGTATAAGTGATCAATTACCCACTTAACCATGTCTGTGTAAGGGATAATCTTTGGTCTTGTAGATGTCCTATGGACGTATCAGCATGCAACATCAAAAAGTGTTGTGTTGGAGGTAGATGTTGTGCCTGTCGAAGAAACTTTGGTTATCACCTTTGGTCCTTCTCTTTCAAAAATCTTATACATTGCCTCCCATGTAGAACTGCCACAATATTTGTTTCAGGCGGTATCTAAAAATAAGGGAGAGATCTCTGTACCTTCAGTAGACAACGTCTGAGAAATATCTTTGCCCTTTTTGCTCATTTTACTCTTCCTCAATTCGTTAACTGGTTTCCTGAAAACAAGGTGAATTTTAAAAGTATAGATAATGTAAGAGACAAATCTATCATTTATTTCAAGCACACGCAAGCAGATATAAATCTATCAAGATATAACATCAATCATCAATCATAATATCTGAATTAATATCTCATACACCTTCACGCATAAAATATATCAATCACTTTAAAGCCGTTAAGATCTCAAATTTCATTTCGATATGACACAAGTTACTTCACATGCTTGATCCATTAAATTCCGTCAGCACACGTATCACAAGTCATAATTTATAACCATTCGTAGCACTTACCCTTAAAGACTATGAAATGCGATCTGCAAAAATCGCAGATCGCAAATTTTATAGGATTACAATTTAGTGTATGTTATAAGTTGTGTGAAATGTGAATTGTGGTTTTTGCAAAACTTAAGTGACTGTGATTGTCGAAGGTTTTATATTCATTTCTTTATTTTCTTTTCGGATTCGCAAAGTTGCAACTTATATGGATTTTCTTTTAATTTTTTTTATTGAGTAAGTGAGGTGAGATACGATAAAATAAATATAAAGATGCATTAGAGGAATTTTGAGGTCTAAAATGGGCCTCCTAAGGAAATAATAAAATAATAGCTAAACCAATAAAATAATATTTATGAATTTGCAATTCACTTTTAGCACCACAATCCATGTAACCATAGTTAAATTCAATTCAAAAGTTGTACCAAAATAAAATTAATAAAAAATTGCATTGATGTGACTATAAATAAGAATGAGCTTTTCAAGAAAAATTCATTATCACTGAACAACTAATGCATTTGTCCTTTATACTTAAATAACTTAAAATAAAATATAAATATAAATTTGTAAGTTCTTAATTATATTATATGTTATTAATCAAATTTTTTTATTTAAATTTTATAATAACATATAATTAATATACTATATAAAAATAATATAATAAATGTATAGAGATGCGCATTGTTTCTTTCAAGAAATATGAAATGAATATAATGTATTCTTATTCAAAAAGTGTGAATGACATTTATTATGAGTACTTTTCTTTGAATTTAAAAGTACTTAGAGCACTACCATGCTTAATCATGAGTTTTTATCCACCATTGAGAATGTGACAAGTAAGTACCTTTAACTCAAGAAATGCCACCTCAACTATTAGGGATGATGTCATCCCCTAAAATGTGATTGGTTCTCATATAGTGAATTTTGATTGTACATTTTCCATAGGAGGCCCATTTTAGACCTCGAAATTCCCCTAATGATTGAATATTTTTCAAAGTTCAAACATATCTTTAGAAAATTTGAGTGCATGTCACGGTTCACACATTTTAAAGTTAATGAGTCGTTGAAATTCATAAGATATGTGATTTGCGATGCGCTGAAGAAAAATAAAGTGGAAAAATTTAAAAGAAAATATTTATTTCCTAAGCTTTTTGTTTAGAAAATTAAAAGAATTTCCTATTTATTTAAAGTGTCCCTATTTATAAAAATAAATGGGGTTTGTTGTATAGCACAACATAGCCATAATAAAAGAAATGAACGCCCACACTAGGATGTTTTTTTCCAACATTCACCTTGAAATAAGTGTCCCATGACCTTGTTTATTATTTTTCGGTTATTAACTTTATTACATTGAATTTTGACCAGGGTTGTTACACCCTTTATGGACCTGGTTTCAAAATATTTTAGACATGATCCACCTAACTCAAGCAGAATTAATGTAGGCCATGTTTCATACAATTTTCAAATTTGACCCACATATAGCTTTTTTCTCAATCACAATAACTGAGTATGAATTTTACCTCCATAGAGTTGTCCACAAAAACTCTCTCTCCAATAACCAAATCAAGTATTTAGAACGCATATCCACATACATCAACAATCAATCAAAGTATCTGCTCATACCATCCAGACTCAAGCTTGCTACAATATAAATTCCCATGTGCTATCAACAACATTTATCCACAAAAATTCCTCTCACTTCACCAATGCCAATCCCTAATCTAGCAACATCAAAATTCTCACAATCAACAAAATTTATTAAGATTATATCACTCTAACCAACACTTTGAGTTCACTCAAACCCATACATTAAATTTTCCTAATTAAGACCATATATCCACAAAATCCTAATGGTAGTTTACTTATGGCATCAAAATTTCACCATATAAGACATAACATCATCATGGCAATATTCAACATGTAAGATAACGATATTCCAACCCTTTGCAATATGAAACACTCCATCATCACAAAATATTATTTACAACTTCATTATCAAAAAACTAGAAACATACATATAAATAAGCTATAATTACCATATTCTTTATTGTAACAAAGAGCTATCTCATCATCATTTTTTGTAGCACATTAGCTAGCATCATAAGTAACACTTTTTCCATAAAAATCGGGTTAGCATACTTATCTAAACATAAATAAAAACACCAAGAATAATACATCACAATAACCCAATATATCTCAATAAAAAATATATGTAGCCATACATAATTGACCTCAAAATAAGCACCTTAGCATGCAAACCCTACAAGTACATCTCTTTCACAACTACTAGATGTAAACAATCCCTAAACTATAGCATATATGAAAGCCTCAAGCATAATTATACTTAGACCGGAAACTTATCAAGGGTCAAGAAGAAAAATCACATACATCAAATCCATTGGAAAACTCTATCCATATCCTAGTGCATAAGACAAAAATCTCTAAATTGAAAACTATGTCATATTGAACCTCTGCTCAATGCATTGATCTTTGTGGACAATAATATCTACAAGACAATAGTATGCATATAAACACTACTATACCTCTATCATTACAGTCTCTTTTCAAATGAAATAGTAGAAAATATGCATACAAGGTCATGAAGATTGATTAAATCTTGCAAAATATCTTATGACAATCTCTATAAAAAAATATAGGGAACATATACAATTCTTCCATAAACCTCTATTAGTATTGGGAATCAACCTGCAATATACAAGGTGCTCATCACTTAAAAAAAATTCCATTATTATATAGTGCACATAGGGCCATAGGATATCTTCAGCAAATATTCACTCAACATATTAGCTATAATGCACCCATGCTAAAAGATGTGATCTAAGTGCTTATAAGTTTTACACATTCTGGAAAATAAACTAGAATTGTACTCATTTATTTAGATCTATGTGTATATGTCTGCAAAAACCTCATCACAATACTCCACCTCAAAAACCTACACCAATTTAATGCATTCACTATGTAATCCAAACATATAATAATTTTTATAAGCCTAGCCTAATAATAGTCAAATAAAATACATCATTGAAGCACAACAAGAACATACATAGTAATGCATAAATAGAAACATATTTGGAAACGAATTCCAACTATATATCTATTATACTTAATGTGTATTTATACATAGATGATATAGTTCGAGTGGTTGTACCCACTCTTAATTGGAATTCATTTACTTTACCTTAGATATTTACCAATAATTACAAATACATAATATATGATGAAAAGCATAGGTCTAAAAGACCCCTGTAACATCTCCCCCACCATCAATTCCTTGCTCTTCTCGAGCAAGGATACAACATGTCATGTATCACTACTTGTTGTATAAGTATCATGATTGTACATCCACCATGCATACTGGTCTACATAGGTAACTTAGCCACAACAGAAACCAGTTGGATAGAAATATGCCCGTATATGAGCCTTACTATGAATTATTTTTGTCTCATGGCCATTTAGTGCAAATATTAACTCTTTATATTCTCTGCAATATCTTCAACCATGGACTACTGTTAAACTAAGAATCGTGGGGTAGTTTCTCTTCAATCTGGGGGTGTCCTTTTCGCTCTCTCTATGAATGAGTCCAGTGTGTGACTACCATTCATGTGATTCCATCAAAGCATGAATCATATGCATATCAATCAACCACATTTTACTTATTTCACAACCCAAAAAGTTTGCAATCTTCATATTTGGGGATTAAACAATATGTCATATTGTTGTGACCATTTTTATCACTTCAACTATTTATGTATGTGTTAAGCTTATTTGGTCCTCTTCTTGACTGCATCATTTCACTCTTCATCCACTCCAAGTGTTTACATCAAAGAATTATTTCTACTTATTCTTTGTTGGGTCTACTACAAAATTATATGTGTTGGTTGTAATGGATGCTTTGGGGTTTGTCTACTACTAGATTTTATCTTTATGGTTGTTACATCTGTAAACAAGATCATCTAAATTGTTGAGTCTGTAATTACATTTATAGAGGATAAATATAACAATTAGATACTTTATCTTTTGTTGTCGACCGACATTTTTAAATAACAAATAGTGTTAGCTAGAGGATGAATTCATCACCAAAACATTGATCTACATTAAAAATGCAAAGAAGATCACCTGCCTTAAATAATACTCACGTTTGACCTTCTCTTAACTTCTAAATCTAATATTGGACTAGAAGGCTAAGTTGACAACTCAACTCAAAAATCCTTTATGTATAATTTTATAGAATAGACTAACTATTGCAATGTGTCAATGTGAGTTTACATTAAAATATTTTCTCATAAAATGTAATAGTTGAAATATAATAGTAGAAATCTAGGAAATTAGTATACCCACTTAACAAGAAAATTGCTTTACTTTTTCCACTCATATGCTTCATGCGTATATGTGGAATTTCCCAAATACCAAAAAGTCAACAAATTGACTGAATTTGATCAATTTTTGGAATTTTTTCCATTATTTTATGGCTACAAGCAACTATTACAAAAATACTATTAGATTGTACATAGATACCTTGGTTAAATAGGGTCCACAGATGGAGGATGATTCCATATCTACGTCCATTATTACGCTTTCAAATTAAATATGGCTTTCATGGTTGAAGTCAACCCAACTCTGAGCCAATTCACTTTTCATTTAGCCAGTTCAATCGACTAATTATCGAACTCATAGTTGCCCTCAAAAAAATTTCGACAAGAAGGTTTTACAAAAGATCTTTAAATTTATGGTCATCCAATGTTGGCGGGCATATGCACAATCATTAACATAACTGGGTGGTCAACTAAATAAAATAAGTTGAAGTCAGACTTAAGTTCACAAATAATCAAAACAAAGTTAACTATTTCAACACTCACAAAACCATAAAAAAATTCATCTCTAGATTAACCATTGAATAACAATATCCATTCATCGAACAAGTGACTAGTCAATTTTTTCTTTGAACATAATTCAGTTTAACAACAATTTCTCTCCAATTGACTTTATTGGAAACGAGTTTGGCTGTCGAGTTAGAATCTTCATCTATGCTTTTCAATTGTGTTATATCCCACTTCATGCTCAATTAAAAAATTCTACTTTATGGAATTTGTAGCTATTCGGTTAAAGATTAATTCACAACTGTAGTGACAATACTTTTGGCCAAGTCAACTTTTTTTTCATGTGTAGAAGAGTATATATATATATATATATATATATATATATATATATATATATATATATATATATATATATATATATATAGATATATATATTTTAGAAAAATTACCTTTATGCAGCCGATTATCCTCCAAAATTTTAATAATTATTTTATTTATCATACTAGCATAAATTTCTTTAATAAATAATTAAAAGTTCTTATAAGGATGAGAGCATCAACAATATACCCACTAGCGCCAGATTCTTGAATAATTCATATTAAATTCAATAATATTCAGTGACTGAGCTCACTATATATTTAACATTAACTATAAGCATTTTTTGATTTTTTCCATTCTCATTTGCTTACTTATCTCACAATATTGATGATTTCATTGTTCAGTCTTACCAAACATATTCCTACATATTCCACATGCTAATGAAATGATTTATAAATCCTCCAGAAACATCTTTGTCATATTCATATCACTAGCAATCTAGCTTCTTCATTGAACCTAGAAAAAGTTTCCTAGATAAAAATTATATAGCATATTGTTATAGCATAATTTATCATGATCATATACTTGATGACTTATGCATTGGCCTTGGGCAACCCTTCCCTTTAGACTTGGGTATATTTCTCAAAAATAGATTCTTAAAATCCATACGTGACTCTGGCCAGACTTTTCCATGTATACATCCAAGTCCATATATAGAGAACCACATGTGCCTTTTTAAACATTGAAAAATATATATTTTCCCTATTTTAGAGGCAGGGTTTTTAGTTGTTCCTATAACTTAACTAACCCAGCCCGTGGCTTCACTGTTCCCAACTGCAAAACCTAATTGGAGGGAGTATGAAATCTCCTCAATGGAATGGCCCAAGGGAGGAAGAGAGAGAGAAATATAGATATTATACATTATTGGAGCCCTATCCAAGTCTGATATATTACCCGTGCCTCCTGCACTTACCAAATATTTTAATAAAACCCTTGTTTCCTTGAGATGTTCACTCACCCTATGTGACATCCATTGTGCACTACTCTTGGAAGAATTTTTGTGAGGCTAAGGCTGGACGGATCTAGAGGACGGTATGCTCGAAGGCCGTGGAAAATTTCAGTTGATTTCTCCACATTTTTTTACGATACATGTCATTAATAAAAGAAGTGCCATCTTGTTGCTGATGTTTACGTGTCATTTTTCTCTTATACATGTGTAATAATCTTAAATCATTCATTTAATATTGTTTCTATGAGATTATGCATGCTTTTCACTAACATCTAGAACATATATATGCTGTACAACTAGGTTTTTGTGTTTATTCTTTGCTGGTTTGCAGGTTCTGAAGCACAAAGAGTTGTAGGAGGTTTTCACCCCGCTGGAACTACTACAACCAAAGGATATATGGGTAAGGTATACAACCTTTAGTTTCTAGTTTAAAGCATAGAAGTTTGTTAAGTGAGTCCTTCTTGTAATGGCATGCCCCTAATCTATGAAGGTTTATCAACCGAAGACATTAGGGTAACATTACTCGCAACAGAAATGATGACTCCATTGGTGATTACATCTGTGTAATTCCTATTTTGGGTTGTTTTATGTGTCTTGTAGGTTTCCTGATAGGTTTATCACTTTTTACAGTCTGGCAAGTCCTTTTTCAATCAGACAGAAGACCTGGTCCCTTGATTAGGCTTGACCTTTTCTTTTTTTTCTTATCTTTATTTCCATACGAAACTTAGTCTCTGCACAGTAGTGTATACCACCTATATTTTCCAAAGGGACCCACGTATACGTGACTTTCCTTGGTTACAGTCACGTATATACACTTGTTGCATACTGCAAAACTGTGTATGCTTGGAAAATTTTGAAAATTTGAGTTTCCAACCTCTATAGTATTTTTTATCTATGGTGAACTGTTCCTGTGGTGTATTTATGGTGTCTAGACTGTGTTTATGGTGATTTCATATCCATTTCTCTCCTATTTTTTAAAACCTAACCATTTGGTAAATTACCTATTTTGTGTGATTGCAATTACGGCTGAAGCACCAAGGTCTTTTCCTGAAATTCTTGCCAGTTCTGACCATTCAGAACAGTAAGCCTCTGCTTGGTTTCTCTTCTTGGCTCTATGCATTGAGTCACTTTTGGTTTTTTCCTTTTTGGCCTATCTTGGTTTTCTTGATTTGTTGGACTTGCCTTGCTGCGAATCTTGAATAATCTCTTTTTGGATTTTTAAGTCATTGTTCGTTGAAATATTGTGCTATTGTACTGAATCAATTATTTGAGTTTTGTGTTTCTTTTTTCTCATTTGAGTCCCGCTACAAAAGTAGCATAGTTAGCATGAGCAATTTGAAGCTTTGTTGAGACTCATTTTACTTGATTCCGGTTCTTGGGTAGTTTATGCTTGTCTTCTTGAAATATTTTTCCTTTCATTATAAGTTAAAAGCGAAAAAAACATTTGTGTTTTCCATAGATTTAGCTTTGAATTTGTTTTTACAGTTTTATCATATCTTTTGAAGCTTTTTTGTTGGTTTCTAGTCTTTGGTTCTTGTCTTTCTTTTGAAGGAAGTATTTTCTTGATTTCTATCTTTGGTATCAAGTAAATTTTGGTGTTCTTATGCATAGGAGTTATGTTTGGAACTAGCCTTATTTTTCTCTCAAAAAGGGATCAAACCATTGTCTTTCGAGAGACTCTTTTTCACTTCTTCAGAATTAGCATCTTAGAATTTGCATATAATTGGTAGTTTGAATTAAGTGCATTAAAGCATTTTAGTCTTTTTAATATTTTTCTAGATCGTGTGAAGTGTGAGTAACCGAAAAGAAAAAAAAAAGTTTTTTCTTAATTAGTTTCGTAAAACCCATGTAGAGATCTCTTTTCATCGAAAGGAAATTGTTTCATTTGCATGTAGCTAGGTTTTCATTGATTTCTTTTGTGTCATCAAACACCATTAGTTTCACTTCTGTATACCCTTGACTTAAGTAACATCCAATTTAAAACAAACGATATAATTAAAAGCAACTAGAAGTTTTTGTATCATTGTAGTTAATCGTACACCAACTAGCTATGTTGTAGGGCCTTGGATTAGGTGAGTGGAGAGTTAACTCTCCAAGGTTGCTCAAACTGTTAAACATGGAAATTTTATTAAAGAGCGAAATCCAACACCATTAAGTGGACCAGAAAATATCTCCTCCAGAGATTCAAGCACGAAGGATAGTGCAGGCAGAGAAGAGAGACACCCCCTCTCCCATTTGTTGAATCTTGACCTAAGACCATTCCGCTCCGCTGCCTAGATGGATTGGTGCTCTTAGTTGCCTATCCTAGGGACCACATAGGTGACTGCGGGGGGGAATACCCATGGTACCTGAGACAGATGTTGCATTGCTTCCATCAGTACTTTTGGAGGGTGCCCTTGCAAAGCTTGGGGACTTGTACCAACAAAGGCTATTGTTAGGAGGTTAGCATAACTATTTCTGTTACCTTTGCTAGTAGGCTTGGGGCGTAATTACCCCAAACTATTTTCGGAAGGTCATATTATTTCGCTTTCTTGTAATTTGGTGTCCTGTCATCATCACTCGAAGCAGAAATACCAAGAGCTACTTGTCTGGATGTACCTTAGGAACTTTTTAGAGTGTGCTCTTTTATCCTAAATTTCTTAGCTTCTTATATATTTTGAGTCTAAAATTAATCTCTTAAAGTGGCTGACCGATCGCCTCATCAAACAAGGAGGCTTCGTGGGCTTTCTCCCGCGAGTGTCGAGCCTTCTTCAAGAAGGTGTAGGAGTAATTCGGTGAGTGATTTTCGCACGCTAGTTTTGAACATAGTGGAGAGTGATCCTCCGTTGGGGCTTGTTGTTTCTCTGGGTGGTTCTGGTGTCAATTTCAGTGTAGAGAGGAGCGATCCACTCATCTCTATAATTTTATTTCGAGTAGAAGAAGTTGAAGTAGAGGAAGTTCCTCAGCCTACTGAGTCTCTTCTATCTCCTCTTCCTGCTAGTTGTCCTGACGTTCTTCGATACATCGAGCTGGAGTCTCAGAGACCGGCTAGTCCTTTTCTGTCATATCCCTTTCATTCGATGGCCAAGACTGGGAACACAGTTTCAGCTTTGAACACTGCAAGTGTTCAAACTCCTCTTTCAGTTGAAGTAGGAGGAACTATTGCCATATCGGCAATCACTTCTAGTGCTGCTGTGCTTGCCTTTGGAAACACCTAGGCACATGCTTCTCAATATGGTCCCTTTTCTTATGGAATGCCCACTAGTGGAATTCCTTCATTCTCCTATTCTGTTGCTTCATTTGTCTCAGCATCCGTACCTTCTATGGCTAGTGGATCATCTTTGTTTCAAGGGTTCCCCTTTGGAAGTGGGCATATCCCTCATTCGAGCCCTTCCTTAGGATCCTTACTTTTCACCTCTCAGAGTCAAGGTTTTAATCCTTTTCTTGGATGTCAAACCTCTAATGTCTTTGCGGGATGGAACCCTGTTTTTACATCATTAGGAGCAGGGATTTAGTTCTTCACTGGTCAGTAAGGGAACGTTCCTTTCCCTTCATCGAGTACTTCTCAGGATTTTTCTTTGTTTGCAAATGCTTGGAACCCATACCAAGGGGTTTATTTTTCATTCGATACCTCAGTTGGAGGTAATGCTCCTGTGTATATTAACTCTATGTTGGCAGGGGTTCCTTCTCCCAATGTTGGGTCGCAAAGATTTTCGTATGGCCCAACATTTTCTACGAACAACATCTGAAAACCTGGTGCCTCAACAAATCCAGATTATTCTTTTTAGAATGTGGGCAATCCTTCCTATGGGGGATGGAATTCCCAGGCTCCTCCATGCTTACCATTTTTGGCAATGTTAAACTTGCCAGATCTATCAAAATTGACTAACGATCCTATTCGGTATAGTCTGGGTTGGCCTCTGGTCCCCACCAAGCTCCCCTCAGACATTCCAAAGTTTGAAGGGAAGATTGGTGAGGATCCGACAAATCATATCACCACTTTCCATTTATGGTGTTCATCGAATTCCTTGACCGATGACTCGATTAGGTTGAGATTATTTCAATGAACCTTAACAAGAATTGTGGCCAAATTGTTCATAGAGTTAATTGGGGGAGATTTTTCTACTTTTGGAGAGTTGGATACCATGTTCTTAAATAATTTTCAGTTACCTATTCATTATGATGTCGGGACTGACCTCCTGGCCAATTTTCAGCATGATAAGGCAACTCACATTTCTGACCATATTCATGAATGGCGAAGAAGGAAGAGGCTCATTAAAGCCCAAATCTTGAATGAATTTTACAAACATAAATTTCTAAGGATGTATCCCTGTCAGGGATATTTTATGAGGAGCAGGCTATTTTTAGGGCTCAACAGCTAGAACTGATTTATTCTCAGTCTAGAGTCCTTAATAAAATTTTGTTGGATGCTCCTCACTCCAAATTGGACTTAGCCAAAACTAAACCTGTTCCTCATAGTGACAAGCTTATCGGTTCGATTGATAGTGGTACGGATAACCTGCTAAGTCAATTGCAACAATTTTCTATATAATCTGCTTCTTCTGGTCAGGTTGTGCCTTTAGTGTCAACTCCTTCCCAGTCATTGGCAATTAATTTTTTTCATATTCTAACCCAAAATTAAATCAACAATCCGATGGGAAGAAGAAAGGATGGAATAACAAGAAAAAGGACAAGGATGGGAAGGGGAATGTAAACATATGTAACGATCATGTTGGAGAGAGTAAAAAGGATAATAAAAATAAAGTGAAGTTTCCATGCAAGTTCTGCACTGGAGACCATCTTATGCACCTTTTCCATAAAATTCAAGATGCGCAACGCTTGTTAGCTGAACAGGGTTCTTCTAGTTCCCAGGTTGTGCTCACGCATATATCGCTACGAGATCTCATGACTATGGCAAAGCTGAGTCTTCAAAAGCTAAGGGTGCTCATGGCAGTGCTGAGCCACTCCATATTATGAGGCCTATCGTTGAGCCTATACTTCAAATGACGAAAGGGTCTTCAAAACATACGAAAATCAATCCTAATGCCAAGACTGCCCATAACTACTCGATTGTAGAAGATATGGCTCAAATTCCTTGTGCCATGTCTGCGTTAGAGGTGCTCCACTCTTCTCCTGCACAACAAAGGGATTTTCTCACTGCTATTGGGGCTGTTGATCTGAAGAGTTCTCTGATGATCACGTTTAACATGTCAAATTTTAAAAAGAGACTTCCTCATCATATGGATTTCCATATTAGGTCAACTTATCGGAAATTGAATATCTTTCGAATAGTTTTTGAAGAGGGCGCTTCCATGTGTGTAATGTCTCTTGCATGCTGGAAGGGTATCGGATCTCCCACAGTTGTTCCTTCAACCACTCTTCTAACTACGTTTGATGGTCATTCTCACAGGCCACATGGTATTGTTCCAACTTTTCCCATCTGTGTTGGGGGCAAAACTATTAATATCGAAGTTGAGATAGTCAATGCAAGCTTTGACTATAACCTTTGGTTGGGGTGAAACTGGATCTATGAGATGGATGCTATCACATCCTCATTATTTCGTATTGTTATTTTCCCTCACAAAGGGAAAATTGTCACAGTTGACCAACTGGATTGTTCTCCGATAGATCCGAATGCTTCTTCTGACTCAACCATTCCTTTGGTGAAGGATACCAAGCAACCTGTTCAGAATATGGGGGTTGGAATGTATGCATCCTTGATGGGTACTTTTGATCTTCTGCCTCCTTCGGTTCATATCAATGCTATTTCATCTTCCAGGGTTCCTATTCGGAGAGTGTTCTTCAAAAATCATTATTTTTCTGACCCTTGGACCTTACCTTCTCCTAACTCCACATTAGAAGAAGGTCAAGTGGGTGGAATGACATTTCCTATGTCTGTAGCTGAGATTGCTTATAGATCTATTGTTGACTCTGCAGATTCTATTCCAGTTTCTCTTTCACCAGAGGAATTGGATGGAAATGTGGCTCCAGCTTGGACTCTCAGTTCATCTTCTACATAGGATTTCCTTGATACCATTCTTCCATCTGAAGAGGCTATCCTCAAAGCAATGAATGGTGTAGATAGACTCTGGGATGATCTGCATCATCGATCTTACTTTCTACTGGACTTGCGAAAAGTTGAATCAAGTTTCCCTAGCCTTCAGTCTTCTGAACCTGTTCACCCAGTCCTGAACCCTTTAGCACTAGAACAAGTTTTTTCTAAAGGGAAGATGGTTGTTATTTCTCCTACTACCCCAGTGAACATCTCCAGAGATCCCAACATCATAGGGAATGTCTTCCTTGGAGCCAAGTGTTCCCCTGAAGAAATTCAAACTTACATCGTTCTCTTTCAAGAATTTTGGGATGTGTTTGCTTGGTCTTATGAAGAAATCCCTAGTATAGATCCATTTATTGTCCAGCATGAGATCAAGATATACAAAAATGCTAAGCCTATCATGAAAAAGCTTCGTCCGGTCAACCCTAGGAAGCCAACAACTATCAAATTTGAGGTGGAGAAGCTGCTTAAGGTGGGTTTCACTTATCCTGTTCCTTTAATTGAATGAGTTTCAAATCTAGTTCCTATGGACAAGAAACAAGGAAAGATTCAAGTTTGAATTGATTTCTAGAACCTCAATAAAGCATGTCCTAAAGATAATTACCCCACATCATTTATAGATCAAATCATCAATGAGTGTGCATGGAATGAGATTTTCTCCTTCATGGACAGTTTCTCTAGATATAATCAAATCACTATATGTCCTGAAGATCAGCATAAGACTACATTTTATGTCCCTGAGGTACCTTTTCTAGAAAGAAAATTCCTTTTCGCCTCAAATATGTTGGAGCTACTTTTCAGCGGGCCATGTCTTACACCTTCCACGACATCAAACATATTATTGAGGCATATTTGGATGATTTATCTGCTCGTTCTCGAAAGAGAATTGATCATCCCTCTCACTTCCGTCAAGCTTTTGAACAATGTCGGTATTACAAAATCCGGTTCAACCCGAACAAGTGTGCTTTCACCGCCACATCCGGTTGGTTGTTGGGATTCATCGTGTCTGTGGAAGGGATTCAGGTAGATCCCTTCAATGTTGAGGCAATAATTCAGTTTCCTCCCATGTCTTCAATTCTTCAACTTCAAATTTTGCAAGGAAAAGTTAATTTCCTGTGGAGATTCATCATAAATTATGTCATGATTAAAAAGGGATTTATGGGATTATTAAAGAAAGCAGTTCCATTCTTTTGGGAACGAATTTTCTCAACACTCATTCGATGCTTTGAAAAAAGCATGACCTCTGCTCCTTTACTGAGTCCACTTGATTATAGCAAGGATTTCCTCTTGTATCTCGCGGCAGCAGAATCTACCATTGGTATGGTTCTGGTTCAAGAAGATGATGCCTTTTTCAAGCATGTTATATACTACCTTTTTCAAGGATTGGTAGGTCTTGAACTTCGGTATTCTCCGATAGAGAAACTTGCTTTAGTAGTTTTTCATGTTGTTCAATGGCTCAAACATTATATTCACCTTCGCAAAACTTATTTTTTGGCAGCGATCAATCCATTTCCATTTTTTCTTAGTAGGTGAGTGATTGGGGGAAAATAAAATCGATGGATTGTGATTTTTCAAGAATTGGATGTTGATTTTATGTTTGCCAAGTCCAAGAAATCATTAGTTTTTGAGAAATTGATTTCTCAGTTGCCCTGTGGAGAAGATATACTTTATGATGAATCATTTCCTGATGAACATATTTTTCTCATTTCTTCACAAGATCCTTGATATGGGGATCTCATAGTTTATCTCCAGATTGCGAAATTTCCCTCGACTTTTTCGAAAGATGGGCACCGGAAGTTACATCACTTAGCCAAAATTTATTTGATTATTGGTGACACTTTATATCGTCGCGGGGTCGATTCGATCCTTAGACGCCGATTAACTCTCAAAGAAGCTGACGTGTTGATGAATGATTGCCATAATGGAGCTTCTGGTGGCCATTGGGCTGGCTACAACCCAAAAAATCTTGTGTGTAGTATACTTTTGGCCTTCGATTTTCAAAAATTGTATTGAATCGGTCAAAAATTGTCATTCGTGTTAGGTTTATACTCAAAATATGTGCTCTCATCCAACTCCTCTCTTTCCTGTCATCATTGCCGACCCCTTTAAAAACTGGGGTATTGATTATAATACTTGTAACCCACCTTTAGCTAAAGGTCACACGTACATTATCGTACTTGTAGACTACTTCACAAAGTGGGTTTAGGCTATGCCTACCTTTTGGAATGACAGTGAGACAATAGCTATGTTCCTCTTCAATCAATTCATTTCTCGCTTTTGTATCCCCAAAGAGATTGTCATTGACCATGACAGTCATTTTCAGAATAACATGATGGTTGAATTGGCTCTGAAATTAGGTTTCTGATAGGAGCATTCATCTCCTTATTATCCTAAGGCCAATAGGAAAGTTCAAGCTATGAACAAATCCCTGAAGAAAAATCTTTAATGGACGATTGATAAAGTCACATCCAATTGGCATTATGTTGTTTACTGCACTTTGGGCATACCGAATGTCAGTCAAAACTGCAACCAGTTTTACTCTGTATCAACTGGCATATGGGTTGGAATCTATATTTCCTATTGAATGTGAAATTCCCTCTCTTAAGTTAGCTGTTGAGCTTCTTCCTGACACTTCCAGTCTTGAATATCGCCTTCTTCATCTGGAACATCTCGATGAGCAGCGTCGAGATGAAACTACGATGAATGAGGCATATAAGAAATGGCTAAAGGTTCAGTATGATAAGGTGATCAAACCTAGGGTTTCTCTAAGGGTGACCTTCTCTTGGTTTATGCCCAAGAGAAGGATGCTTTGGGGGCAGGCAAGTTCAAATCTATGTGGTATGGCCCCTTTATCGTCAAAAATTTCCTGGAGAAAGGAGCCTATGCCTTGATTGAATTTGATGGAAATGAGTTGGCAGAGCCCAGAAATGGGTTGTATTTAAAAAAGTATTATGCCTAGGCTTAGGCCTAGCATCTTGCTTTGTTGTATATATTTTGTTTTTTGTACATATGTGGGTTTCGATTTTTGGTGTGATTTTGATGAATTTGATCTACTTTGGTAGGTAATATTGGATGACATGAGTCACTTTGGTTTCGTCGATGGTGCTAGTAGACATACCTGGAACTTGGCTTCTGTGGCTTGGGTACTCCATTATCCATCCAGTCAGTTTTTATTTTCAAGAGGTGTCTACATTGGTCCTAATTCGAACAATGTAGCATAATACACTGCAGTGGTCAACCTACTCTCGGAGGCGATATCTTTGGGTGTTGATTCGCTAGTAGTTTTCTTGGATTCACAGCTGGTGGTTTCACAGTTGAACAACACATATAGTTTCTGAGACCCAATTTTACTTCGATTTTTCTGATGGTACGTTTGTTACAATGATCATTCCAATTTATCACATTCATTCATATTCCTCGATCTCACAATTGGATGGCAGACTTATTAGCTAATCAAGCAATTGATTAGCATATTAATCATTCAATATCAAATACGTCATTCATTATCATACATTTGAGTTATCACATAATATAAATCGTTGTGTATATATATAGATCACAGTGTTAAAAAATATACCAAATCTGGACCATTATGTCCTACAAAATTGAGGCTTACGCCCAATCATGTCTATCATCAAAAAAATATTACAGTCATCTGATCATATCTATAATATACTCTTGGGGTCCCTGCCCAACATTAGTGTTCCTATAGAACACAATGGAATTTGCTACATAGCGAAATAACCACACCCAGTCTCGTGGTACTCCTACCACCCTTCTCTGGATAGCCTCCGGTAGGTCCTCTATAGCGGCCATAGGCACTTGGCGAGTCAAACTCTCCAAGTTTCTATGTACTGCATGGAGTGTCCTGCCAGGGTCTTCTACATCTGCCTCACCTCTGCGGCATTTATGCCTTGGGTACCCCTCCTGCTTGACTGGTTCCATGTATGCATCCTGATCATCATAATTTTGTAAGTCATTTAGTCTAATCAAAAACATTTTTTCATTTTTATACTTTGAAAAAATCATTAACAAATAATATAATCAAAAAGGAAAAAATGCAATCACATTGATTGTGCCCCATGCTGCACTGGGTGGCAGGAGAAGATCTGGATCTGCAGTAAAGTCCATCCTAGCATAGGGATAATCTTCCACTGCGATGACTTGTTCTTCCCACCATTAGAAGAACTCATCATCCCAAGTAGTCTAGGGAACTTCACTTCCCCCTAATCTCTTCATCAGATATGCCCATCGGGCTATTCTTGGATCTCTTGGGTTGTTGATAGTTGAGATGATCTTGGGCCAAAGCCCTAGGACTCTCTCTCGAAGAATGTCAGCAAGATTGTACCATACCCAAAGTGTTTAGTCTTTTCTTTCCGGATTGAAGTCAATTAATTTTTCATATTGCTCAGCAAGGTTGTGCACCAATGAAAGAGGTGAATCAGGGATTCCACTGCTATGCTCATTTATGTCCATCAAGCCTGATTCAGAGAATCAAAATGTGAGTGAAATTGTGTATTTATGCCCAGAATTTGAATTTTTTTTATAAATTTCACTTGTGCTTATTTTTTAAATTTCACTAAGGCTATATAAAATTTTGGCTTGTAAGCATTGGGTAAGGTATTTTTTCAGGTACATCTTGCTGAATTTGAGATTTTTCAAGTTTTCCTTCGGATCTATGATCATTGACCTATCATGGTAGGTATTTGATTTCGAATTTCCATATAGGTTAGGGATTTCACTTTTTGTTGCATCTCTGCATACTAGTCTCCATTTTGATGACTTGTCATAGGGTCGATCCCATCATGTCATGAGTATATAACCCATTTCACTCACTGATTTTTTAATCATGACTTGGTGGTAGAGCCATCCTTTTACATGGGCTTCCTAGTTAGTTCCTCGCTAGCATTTGTTGCCCATGCTACAATTTATGTAGGCTCGGGAGTCCTCTTTTGTCCCCCCGTAACTTATGCGTTGAAGCTTCATTCTTCTCCTTCTTTTCTATCATTTTTTTGGCCATTTACCCTAGAGGCTTCCTTATGTTGTCAAGTTGTATTACTACATTCCATATTGACTACTTGTTTATCTTGTCCTTTAGCCAGCTTCATTTGGACTCATGTTTAAGCCATCTTTTGACCATGTCTTTCTGTACAAGTTAACCATGCAATCACTTAGTTTCTGCGACTTGACACCTTTACCCGTGGATGGAACATTCCTTTGAGTGTCACTTACCAATTTTCGCCACCTTGCATTGAGCATAGGATTGTTCCTATCCCACGAACTAGTATATCGGTTTCATGACACTCGTTCTATCCATTGTGTTATAACATTATTTTATTTTTTTTCAGGCTTTGAATATGAAAAAGACAAAAAAAATAAATATGTTTAAAAAGAGCGGGAACGGGATATTACTTCCTTACCTGATGGCAGCTACAGTGTCAGTGGTGTCGCCCTTAAACAATCCTAGGCTGGGGGCTAGGTTGAGTGCAATCTTTGGGTGACTTTGACAAATTAAATGCCCCTGGGTCACGGTTTCTCAGGTCACAAATC
Source organism: Pinus albicaulis (assembly GCA_034641835.2). Lineage (NCBI taxonomy): Eukaryota > Viridiplantae > Streptophyta > Pinopsida > Pinales > Pinaceae > Pinus > Pinus albicaulis. The sequence goes on from CM076569.1 coordinate 118,293,933, forward strand.
AAGCCTCGAGAATTAGAAACAACTTAACAAACAAAAGAAAACTTTATTAATATATTATTTACTTAGGATAACTTCCAATTATATGATTAATTTAAAATTTAACTACATATAATTAATTTTTCTATAATAAAAAAAGTTGTAGTTTTCTATCAAATTAAAATTTAATATGTTTTTTAAATATCCAAATCAATATAAATTCCTACTCATTTTTTGTTTTTGTTTTTTAAGATAGTACAAACACATAAGTCACTTCAACAATTTTAGCAATTTTCTAAACTTGAAATAATATGTATTTATATATTATTTTTTAAATCAAATAAATTGATTTTTATTTATTTATAATTGATAAAAAATTTTATTATATATATATATATATATAGATTAAACGTTGATTTTTAATATTTAATTTATAAAATTACTTTAATTTGAATAAAATCAACCATACAATTTTAATTTCAAAAGCTAATTTATTGATACAGCAAATTTAAATATAATTTAACTCATTTTACGAAAAAAATTCTCACATAGGTAAAATATTTTAAATAACAAAAAAAATTACAAAAATTTAATTTCAAAACATAAAAAAGAATTACATAATATCAAAAAGATAACACAAATGAGACTGATTGGAAATTATGTACATAAAAATTCAAGGTGATTGACATTGCAGATTATAACGTACAGCCATATAAATTTATAATCTGATTTTATCTTATAATGTCACTTCAATACTCAATGTAAAGTATAATGAACGCCATGGGCAACACAGAACCAACACGAAACTTCCCTTTCCATTCGCTGTTGTGACATACAGTTCAGGGAAAGGTATAGTGATCACCATGTGCTACAAAATGACTGCCACGGGTAAGGACGATTTAAACAACGATGGGTTCCTGCTTCTCGTGTTGACGTATATAACATCCAATTTATGCATTAGGTAACATCATTTATATCCGTTGGATTTCATTGTTTTCGTACGTAGGGGTAGGAATTTGTTCTTTTCATATCAACCCGTAGGATTTTCATATCAACCCGTAGGATTTTCATGGTTTTCACTTTTAGGGGCAGGAATTTGTTCTTTTCTTTTCTTTTGGTTGGTTGAGAGGTCCTTTTTGCAGCGCGAAATGATGTGTTCCTTTCATTTAACATTCATGGTATGCATTATATAATGCCGTAGTTTAATTAGATTATTTTTTTCTTTTGAAAATCGTAGAAATTTCGGTAAGATTTTAAGAAAATTTGGCAGTGATTTTTGTAAATTCACGTTATAACTATCAAATTTTAATATTTTAGGTGTCCTAGAGGTTTTTGATGGTGCTGAATCTATTTCCACCATCAAAATCATGATTCAAACACTGTTACTGTAAGATTTCTTAATTTTTTTGCCACACTTATGTATCTGGGTGCTTGCGAATTTTGATCGTTGGCCAATTCCTCCATCTCGTTAGACAACTCCTTATATAATACTAATTTTATGAATTTATTGTTTCTATTTGTAGGGTAGGTATATTTTCTTTTCATTTGATTGGTTGAAAGAATGTATTTATTGTTTTCCATTGTAGATGTAGGAATCCAGTTGTATTTGTAAGATTAGTTTTCATTTGTAAGGTGGGATTTTTTGTCTTTTTATTTTTAGTTCATTTCAAAAATTTATTTAGTGGTTTTTTTTGCTATAGGATTTTTAATTTTTCCACAGAATTTGTTATCTTTATTTGATTGGCTTAAAAAAGTAGTCATTGTTTTTTTTTGAAGAGTAGGAATCTGTTTTTTTTCCATTGGATTGATTTGGAAATTGAGAAATATGTATAATTCAATGTATAATATGTATATATAATTTACATATTGTTGGATTTAATGCTTACATCTTATTTGAGAAGTTTGTTTGTGATGGTTGAGAAATCCTCTCAACCTCTCTCTCTAATTTAGGAATAAGTTGGATCGTAGAAACTCTATTTAATAGAGTGATCTCAATGTAATTGTGTGTGTGTGTGCGCGCATACACCTTAACGTATATGAGTGCATTTTGATTTTTTATCATGGTATAGGAGCTAGAGTCAAAGGCTTTTAAACCTATGAAACGAGTGATTACGGAATTTTTTTAGCTCTGTGTTTATTTATTTATTTATTATTTGAGTGGGGCGGCGTGTAGGAGTTGGCCGACTTTGTCGAGATGTGTGAACAACGATATTTGTGATGGGGGTGCGATGGTAATGAGAAGTGCGAGGGCGCGAGGCACGGATACACATACTGCTTTCTGCGATGTGTGTGACAAAGTGAGGAGACGTCGTGAGGAGATGAGCATGGAATGAGCACCATCATCCGCATGTGGATAAACGAAAGGAGCAGTGCAATGGAGTTGGCTGCAAGGGAATGTGGCATGCAATTTTCACAAAGAAGTTGAAGTATTTTTTTAAATTGTGGAAGGTACATCGGTGTTGAAGTTTAAAAGGTATTTTGTTTTCTTCTTTCATTATGGAGTTTATGGTGTTAGAAAAATTCAGTGGTTTGAATTTTCCCTCATGGAAAGTAAAAATACAAATGCAATTAATGAATAAAAATTTGTGGGGCATAGTGAATGGTTCAGAAGTAGCACCAAAAGATGTTAAATAATTAATTGAATGGAAAAATAGAGATGACAAAGCTAAGTCCATTATTGGACTTGCTCTTTCATATTCACAATTACATCTTGTAGATCTCACTAAATCATCTAAGGAAATATGGGAACATTTGGCTCAGCTATTTGGTGTAAAATCTACAAATGCAAAATTTTCCATAAAGCTGCAATTATTTAGACTGAAAATGAATGAAGAGACATCTATGTCCAGTCATGTAAACAATTTAATGTCTCTTGTAAGACAATTAGGTGAAGTAGGTACTAATGTGGAGGATGAAGATGCTAAAGCAATATTACTAAATAGTCTTCCTTCAAGTTATAGTGATGTTGTTTTCACTTTGAGTCAAATGTCTACACAAACATTGCATGAGACAATTGTAGCACTTGTGGCGGAGGAAAAACGAATAAAACCGAAGGATGCAGAAGAGAACTCTAATGTAGAAAATGCATTGTGGACAAAGTCAAGGATAAGAAAGAAAAATGCAAACAAAGGTGAAATTGAATGCTACTATTGCAGGAAAATTGGGCATACAGAGTGGAATTGCAGAAGTCGTACCAGTGATGTGTTAAAAGGGAAAGAATCAGCAAATATAGCCATAGATGAATACTAATTGAATTCTGATGATGAATTCAATGAAGAGTATGAACCTATTAAACTCTTTTAGAAAAACTATAGTTTAGGCTCAACATGAATGGTTGTCGAGATAATATGGTAGTTGCAGATCTAGGGAAGAATCCCTCATTAGTCGTAGACATTGAGTGGTCTCCTAATGAGTTTATGTGATAGATTGGGATGATGTCCAGTAATTGACTTCGAGAGGTCCTTGATTCGGGAGTTGAGGAAGCGAACTCAGGAATCCGACTTACCAACTACACCTTTACGAGGGTTATGAGGCAACTTGATGGAGCATCTACTGATAAGCTAAAGAATGATTGATTATTTTGCTATTTATAAGTGATTTCAATAAATTCGTGTAATGTAATCATTAAGGGGGGATGTTGGAATTAATGCTTAAATCCTATTTGAGAAGTCTGTTTGTGATGGTTGAGAAATTCTCTCAACCTCTCTCTCTCTCTCTAATTTAGGAATAAGTAGGATCTTAGAAACTCTATTTAATAGAGTGATCTCAATATAAGTGTGTGTGTGGGCATACACCTTAACGTATATGAGTGCATTTTGATTTTTTATCACATATAATATTTTAAAAATATATTAATTAAAATTTTTAAAGTTAATTATAAATGGAAAATTCTAATATCACCTCTAACTTAAGATTTAAGTATATATAAAATAAAGTAATTAAAAATATAAATGGTTTATTTTGGAAATAAATATCTACGAATAAGAAATAAAAATATTTAATAAAATGCTTATTTTGTTCATTTGGGTGACTTTGACTTTGAAAATATATTTTAATTTAATTGATTTGGAAATTATTAGTATAAGATATATATAATTTGGTGTGTAATTTGTATTAAAAATTTCATCATTAATTATAAATCAAATATTTTAATATCCATTTTAACTCAATATATGTATAAAATAAAGTAATTAAAAACATAAAATAGTTTATTTCATAAAAAAATATTTTAAAATATAAAATAAAAGTAATTAAAAAGAAAAAATAAAAATTATGATGTTAAGTATGGAAGGACGTGCATATATCCCTCCCTCATATTAAATATCAAAATAGCACAATTGAATTTTTTTAATGTAATGTGGGTGGAAATATTGTATTTGAATTTTTTTTTTTTTTTTTTGAAGTACAATGAATTTAGTTATACATCTCTTTCATATTGATATTTAGAGAGCAGTTATGAGTGTAATGAGGAATTTTCTATTTTAATTATTCTTTATATTTTATACATAATTAATTTTGAAATATTTTATTCACATTTCATATATAAATATATTTTTGTTATTAATATTTTGTAAATGTTAAACATCAATTCCTAGTTAAACATCAAATTGTTGGCATTGTGGATAGTGTGTTCGTCTTGATGTCAACCTGGATCATGATATTATCACACTCTTTGTGATTGGTAGCAAAATTGTAGCTGGATGCAGAGGTGCTTGGAAAGGTGATGTGTGCTTAGCAAAGTGATGACTTTCTCTAGCCTCCCTATGAGTATAACGTTCTCTTTTTTCTCAACAAAACATGCTATAACGTGGGTCACTTACTCTATAGATCATGTTATAAAGCACTACTATTTCCTAGGAGACCATGTTACCTAACCTAATGTTAGGTCTATATAATACTAGGGTAGCCCCCATATTTTTATTTTTCCCCCATAAAAGCCCGCTTTTGTTATTTTAGAGCCCTTATATTATTATTGTTATGTAGGCCATGATTATATTGTGACCATGTGGACTCCTATATATACCAAGGAGGTATTTCCATTTGTATCGTCCAATAAGTGTTCATTTATATTTTGTAAAAGGAGGTTTTCCCCTCAAATATGCTTATTTTCAAGTCATTAATCTATATTTTCGTATTTTTTGTGATTTGGTTATATAATATTTGGTATGAGAGACTTCTATTCTAGGGTTTTGTTGCTTCAAACAAGTCATCTTCGAAATTTTTTCTATAACTTTTTTTACAAGGCTTCAAAAGCTTAAATGTTTACCACATGTAGACGAAATATTGGTGAATTTTGTGTAAAATGTTCATATATTGGTTCACTATATTTTCTATTCTATGCTCCGAAGAAGTTAGGGTCTTTTCATGCTCCAAAGTTCAGTCTCAAACATGTGACCTAAGGAAAAGAGTCATAAAGTTCTCTTCAAGCATCAAATTTGAATTTTGTAAAACATTCCTATAAGTGCATAGACTATAGTTTCTTTAGGATGATTTTCAAGGCTAAATTCCAAAACACTCACACATGTCGGTATGTACAATTTTTCTATACTGAACTAGTCCATAATCATGACATCGTGGAAGATTTCGTATAACTTTACCTTGAAGAGTCTAATCTTAGTATAATTTTTGTTGTTATAAAGAGGATGCATAGGGCTACCACACTAAAAAAATTTAGATCTTGGGAGGAAAAAATTACAGAGATACAATAGTTTCTAGATCTAGCTCCAAAAATCAAGAAACAATGTGTGTATTTTTTAAATTTGCATAAATTTTCTTTAAAAAACCAGTTTGAGTGATACAATGGGGAAGAGTAAAGAATAGATATCATTATTTGGTTCCAATATGCCTCACAACAAGAAAATGGATACTCCTAATAAGAAACCAAAAGGATGTATTGTGACAAATGAAGAAGAGTAAGAAATGCAACAAGATATATCCAAATTACGCAGCTAAGTGCAACAAATTTTTCTCTCTCAAAAGGTAACCAAAACTTAAATGGAAGCTAAGATGGATGGCTTGAATAATGGTTTAAAATGAGACATGGAATTCTTGAAGGATGGTTTAAGAAAAGACATGTAATATAAGATCGATGGTTTGAAGTATAGTTTAAAAGCATGCAGTGAATGGTTGAAGGAAGGTTTGCCAACATTTCTACAATAAATTCTTCTTAGTGGTGACAAGGTACTCCATAAAAATTGGGATGAGGATAAAAAGAATATGAAATATTATTTTAGGGACTCAAACGTTGGGTTTAAGATCCACCACATTCCAAATATCAATATGAGGACGTTTGATGACAAGGAATCGATAACATGGATACTAAATATGGAATAGTTCTTTGATATACATGATATGCAACACGCACAAAAGGTCTGAATTGCATATTTATATTTAGAACCCAATTAATTTGTATGATATTGATGGATTTTTTCTTGTAAAGAATTAGTCACTTAGAATTTTTTTGAGGAGGAATTGATAACACATTATGAGGATACAAAGAGCAATACCTTCTCCAGGTGAATGATAAATCTCAAACAAAAGGGATGAATTAGGGAGCACATTGAGGACTTCTAAAGATTGAATATTAGTGTAACTGATACTCAAAGGAGAATTTGATTAATGTCTTCTTAGGGACTTTAAAGGATATCATCCAACATGAGGTTCATATTTGGGAACCTAAGTTATTGGACAATGCATTAATGGTGGCAGGAAAAGTTGAGAGAAACATTATGGCAACAAGGAGGTCTACCACTCACAACTATAAATATGGAAGTATTGTCTCTCCTTGCTTCTCACAACGTACAAGGTTGAAACCAAAATAACTGGAGGAAAAAATAGCAAAGGTGGTGTGTTATAGTTGTTGTAACAAATAAAATAAAGATCATAAGTGTGTTGAGAAGAAATAATTTTACATAGATTGTGAAGAGGAGGAATAAAGGGAACATGAAACTTCAAAAGAATAAGATATAAAATAGGAACCAACTTGAGGAGCTGAAAAAGGAGAAATAAATCCAACCATATCTTGTAATGCAATGGAGGGAATTACCACTACTCAAACTCTCAAGATAGGAGGATACACCAAGAAAAAAATTAATAATGTTGGATGATTCAGGTATACACATAATTTTTTTCATTTTAAGATGGTGAAGGATTTATATTGCTTTCTATATCCAACACCTGAGTGTCAAGTGATGGTTGCGAATGGAGGAACTATAAATTTCTCACAGAAGTGCCAACTTTCCAAGTCGTGTCTTAGTAAGCTAATTTGAATACTCATAGCTTCTTTAATCTACATGATTTTCTTATAAACATAACTATCATTACTTATAAGCTTAACATAGCTTCTAAACTAAAATAATGATAAAGTACTCAATAAAATAAATAACATTATTCAGGAACAACCAAAGTCCCATATGTCTCCAGCAACGCTCTAGCAATCGATGAAGAGAATGAATGTAACACTGTGCACACACTCTGCCTGGAATGTAACACTGAGCACACTATGTCTGGATGAAGATAATGAATGTAATACTGTGCACACACTTTTTCTGGAATGTAACATTGAGCACACTCTATATGTATGTCTAGAACACTATCTAAAAATGATTGTATGTCCGCAAAATGAAAACTCACTTTCTGAAAACGATTGTATGTCTGCAAAATGAATGGAACACTATCTAAAAACTCTAAATGTATGTCAGTTGTAGCTTAAGAGTATAATGAATTCTTCAAATGCAATAAGGGTTGATTTTTTATAGCTTTATGATCTAGAATTTAATTGGTAGGGAAGATTGGCATGGATTGCCATCTCCTAAATTTAATTTTGTGTTGTGGATTGATTTGTACATGATCCAGTGGCTGATAAGATTTCATGGTTGATCCTTGTGCTTTCCTGAATTTAATTACTGAATTGAAATTCTTTCCTTAATTTAATTCCTGAATTGAAATGTTTTCCTGAATTAAATTTCTGAATTGAAAGGGTTTCTCTGTTTAATTCTTGAAATGAAAGGTTGGGTGAACTATTTCCTAAATTGAATGATGTCATTTAATTTCTTCAATAGGTTGAATGGTTAAACATACATGTACATATGGCTGACACAAATTTCACCTATTTTTGTGCCGTTGTTACCCAGTCCTTGTGTAGGTGTTACTTAGCAATGGGATATATTGCCCCAATGCAAAATCAATGGGTCAATGTTTGATGGGATAATTGTACTTTTGGATGGAAAGAAAAATGCAGTGATTAAATGCAGTGACATTAAAAAATGTAGAGGTTAATACCAAGATCCCCAAGGGACCATTACGCCGAAACACTACTTGTGGTAAAGCTACGCATTCATATAGTATAGTAGATGACTTAGCGCAATCCCTTAATGCCATGTCAACACTGGAAGTCCTCTAGTCGTGCCCTTCACAATGAAAATATATACTAACTTCCATGGGCGTTGTGGATCCTTTAGATGATCATTTGATCGTCTTCAATGTTGACTGGTCAGAACATACCCCCCTTCCTGCCTCCGTCGCATTCCAAGTCCCAGTCAAGATCCAGAATGACAATGTCTCTCATCGTATCATTGACAAGGGGGCATCCACCTATGTGATGTCTGCTTCGGTTTGGAAGAAACTCGAATGTCCTGAGTTAGCCCCTTCCACTATCACCCTCCGAGTCTGGGATGGCCAATCTTCCTATCCCCTTGGCATATTGCTCAATTGTCCTATTACTCTTGCGGGAAAGATTGTTTGTGTTGACATAGAAGTCAATGATGCCCCCTTAGACTACAACATTCTATTGGGTCGTAGCTACACATATGCGATGTCTGCTATCCCATCTATGTTTCACCATAAGATGTACTTTTGCATAATGGAAATATTGTCACCATCGACTAGTTGGCATTTTACAAACCGAAGTCTCAGACCTCCCCTGAGTCCATCATCTTTTCGGTGGCCAATAAACAAATAGTCGAACATCTGAATAGTGTTTCACCCGGATTCTACAAAGATTCCTCTCTGGTTGGTTCTTTCCCTAGTTTTTCTCCTCCTATCTCTGATCCCAACTCATCAAACGTTTACATGATGCAATCTTCTCGGTCCGACCTCAAACGGCCTGGTTCACCTAGCCAGCAACCCTGCCCTCTGCAAGCTAATCCTAAAACCTCGACTCAACCTTTAGGACCCCTCCTCAAGGCCCCTCATTGACAGCTGGTATCCATGAGCCTATCTAGCCTCCTAGAATGGTTCCTCCTGGCCTTAACCATCTCAGAGCTATCCCACATGGATATTACCCCTACGGTTAGATACCGTTTCTAGCTTCCCCTCCTGGAGTATTTCCAGTACCTTTTATGGCTACCTTATCTCTTCGTAACATGACCCTAGGGATCCCAGTCCAGTACATTGATCCCCCAGCCACTATCCTGCCTGGTCAACCCAAACTTTATACTTCTTTGACCCTGGTGCAACCGATTGCCATGACCCCTCCCTTTGCTTCTGTGCCTCAGCCACCTGAACATGAACCTAATCCTGTTGCGAAAGCCTCAGGTGAGAGGGGAAAAGCTCGCAAGAAGGAACCTAAGGACAAGGCTTCCTCGACAACCCCTTCTCCTCCTCATCCTCCAAAGCGTACACCCCCATTTGCTTTATGTGATGTTATCGGTCATGCCACCCATAATTGTCATGAATTTCCTCGTCTCAAGCCCATGGTGAATGAATCATTTCTTGATTCTAATATCTTAGAGGTCCATGTCACCTTACCTGATTCAGCCAGGAAACTCAAGTCTTTGCACACAAATCACCCTTGTGCTTTGTGTGATTTCCATGGCCACTATACTCACCTCTGTCCCCGCCTTGATGACATCCGCACCTCTCTAGCGGCAATTCTCCAACTCAAGGCCAAGCTCAACGAGTCCATTGCTCCCTTACTTGTAAGTTTTGCTTCAGCAGAACTAGAGGACACGTCCACTCCCATTGACATTCCCCCTCCTGATGTCAATATGACAGAGTCTTCAGCCACTGTTTAATACCTGTCATCATCTATGAGATCTGCAGTGGAAGATCCCTTTGGGACTTCCCCTTCCATTTCTCTTGACCTCCCTTCAGCGATCACCTTGGGCTCAACATTAGTGGATCCCTTATTTTCTTTTTCTTCTATGACCCCCCGTGATGATGCACATGTGAACCTTTCTTCTCATGATGATGAGTTAGGTACCTTTGTCATGTCATATGGTTACTCTTCCACTAGTCACCCCATATTTTACTGTGATGAAGACATTATTGAAGCCTTTTCCACCCCTGACTTCATCTTTCTCACCCATAAGAGGAATAGCACCATCCATGCTTATGGTGACTTTTGCGACTTAAGCACAAGTTACTCCCAAGGTAACTCCCACACACCACCTACTAGTTGGTGTGCGAGTGGTAGAAATCCTACACAGAGCACTCCCTCTAGTAGTGTTTGTTTGATTTCCACCTTGTGTTCGAGTTGCCAACATTTTTCATCATCCTCTCATTTTTTGTCTTGTGGCACTGTTCAGATGGACCCCCCGTCCCCACCATATATTGGTTATGTTGATGGTGCAAGTCGCTACTCCCAGAATCTAGCCTCAGTAGGTTGGGCCATTTTTACCCCTTTGCATTCACTTGTTCTCTCTAATAGCGTATGCATAGGTACTGCCACCAATAACCAGGCCAAATAGGACACAATGCTAGGTTTATTAGCTGATTCCCTTTCCCATCACATCCTTCACATTCATGTTCAATTAGATTCCCCGCTTCTTGTCATGGAATTGAATGGTGTCTATCATGTGCATAATCCTGTCCCGTTTAGAAGATATTTACGAGTGAAGCTTTCGATGTGTGAATTTGAAATCATTACATTCAATCATGTACCTAGAGCACAAAATCACTATGTAGATAACATTGCAAATAATATTCTAGATTGGCATTTAGCACACACATTTCACACAAGATAATAATAATAAATCATAAAACGATGCATATACATAATATGTTTCATTCAAAATGTTTTAGAGTCTTTCAACTCTGATACATATGACATGCCCATAACATGTTACAAAAAACTCAAAACTAGGGGCACCACATGCCCCTACATCTAATCACTATTTGGAGGATCCAAGGCCAATGGCTCAGCTCTGAAATGTCATAGATCCCATATCCCCTGTCTGGCCATTGCCATGCACTGCATGACCCCTCGCCACTGAAAGGGTAGAGAAATACATGGCTCTATGTGCTGGTCATCAAGATCTTTCCATTTGCACTCTGAAACACAATTCAGAAGCCTCTCACATCTACGACGGATGTCCTCCAGGAGGGAAACTGCATCCCCATTTTGTGGACGCCTCGACCCACTTGGTGCTACAGCTCCTGATACTGCACGCTGCCCCATATACATGGCCAATTTCATTGGTGATGTATACCAAAAGTGAATGAATCAGTACCACACATAATATTCTAAAAATTTAAAATGCACATAAAATATTAGCAACTTGTCACTTACAATCGGACCCCCATGCTCGACCAGGCGGCAGTGGCAAGTCCAAGTCCCCATGATAACTCATCCAACTATAGCGATAGTTGTCTATGTACAGTGGCATCTGATCCAAATGAATGAAAAACTCAAGTCGGAACACCTGTTGGCCACCCCACCTCCCCCTCTGTACAGTAGCTGCCCCCAACAATGCATCCTAGGTTCTCTCAGGCCCCCATCCGGGATCTCTATATGTGGTCGAAGCGTCCTGATATTCTCAAAGAAGAGCGAGCACATCATTGTGCCATATGCACATTCATGGTTCACATGTTGCTTGCATAGCGAAAATTTTCATTTTAACGACGAAAACATCATTTGGGCCCACCCATAGTAGGTCCCACTCAACACACTCTCAACAAGCATCATATGACCCCCAGTGAGGTGGTGGAGTGCCTGGTTGCCCAGAATCCATAGCACTGTTGCAGCCACAATGCAGGTTTCTAGCCGCTCTAGATCCCCAATCAGTATCCGTGTCTCCTTTACATGAAGACCAGGTCGAAAATGGCACTCCACAAACTCCATAATATTCTGCCCCTGCGGTAAAAATGGTTGCATATTTCCCACCATCCCAAGTGGCGGAAGGCCATCCAGAAAATATATATCCTGGATATTCAAATCGATCTGGTGCCCCTACACTATAAATATCTCATGATCTAGATCCCAATAGCTGACAATCCAAGCCAAAAAGGGCTCTCTAGCTCTCATCAAAGGGTTCTCCATAAACTTCAGGACCCCAAACCTGGCCAATGCAATGCGCACACCATGATCCTCTTGGATCTCTGACCGTAATCTGTCTAGGTCTCTTTCTCTCCAGTTGATCCTCAATTCTTCCATACCTATGCAAAACCATCATATTTTTTAGTGTACAGAAAGGAAAGACTACATTCAACCATAAAAATCGAGCTCTCATCCAAACCAAAATTTCTTTCTCTGAACATGTCGTATTTTTCAGGCAAATCCTGGGACAGGTCGCATTTTTCTACCTAAAAAATGCTACCCAGGTCGCAGATATTGCCCCAAAAAGTGCGACCCGGCCGTGGAGAAGAGTAGGGGTCTATTCCTGAGCTCTGGGTGCCTAAACTGAACTTTCAATCCACTGAAATGAAAGATTAGGGTTAGGCCTCTTACCTACACCTGACGAATCTTGATTCCAATGGTCGGTTCATGCACTACGATTGTCGCAGTATTTAGGGCCTTTTCTCCTCTCTACATTCACCACAACTACACTTCTAAATGAGTCAAACTGGAGGGAAAATACCTTATTAAAAGGGAAACCCAAAATTTTTCTCTCAACAGTTGCTACCAAACCGTAGCTTGGTTTGACAAACCATCAACACCATTTGAAAGCTCTCACCGAGCTCTTAAATGGGTATCCTTTAGTTTTTTATGATTTGATACTTCACCTCAACACAATTTTTCCAACAAGGGTCACTTCACCACTCCTCAAAATCGAATTTTTTTACTTGCAACACTTGTATTTGGGGCACGACTTTGCCTTCATACTTTTCCATGCTTTTGTCGATTTTCGTCGTGAGTAACCATCTTGTACTCATGTTTTTATGGTCCCTACCAAGCTTGTTCTATGTGGCAGCATCATCGGGTCGCCCTTTTTAGAGCATCTGAGTTGAGTCATCATCGCATCCATGGAGTCTATCACGAGTCCCTTCGTATCCCCTTATAGTCCTCCATCCTCCATTTCTTTGTTCCTCTCTCTGTCGCACATTTTGGCTTTCAGTTAAATTGTCCCCTCTCCCCTTCAGTGTCGAGTCAGTAGCTGCAAGGTCATCTATGCCCTTTATGCTATAACAAGGGAAGTCTTCAGATCACTACTTAGTCCCTGGTGTCATTCTATTAATTGGTCTACTATTTTCTCCCATTGCTTAGTTGAGGATCCCTTATTGCCTCACCTATGGCGGACCTCCTTCTGTAGACATCAGCTTATTCACTCCAGAAGATAGCTCTAGAGGGCAGTGTACCTTGGTTCCAGCTTCCACTCTTGTTCAGTCCCTCAGATCAGGAAAATGGACTCCTTATTGCCCTTTCACTTGATTGTTTCTCAGCTCCAGCTTCTTATGGCATGATCGAGATCTGTATACTTGATGGTTTGGTGATGCAACAGACTGTACCGGTGATTCCCGGGTGTGTGTGAGATGTTGTTAGAAAATTAAATATTACAGAGCTATGAAACACATAGAATATGCGGAAAACACAAGAACACAAAACACATAAAACTAGAGTGACACAGATATACACGGTTCACCCAATTTGGGCTATGTCCACCCTGAACATCAAGTCCTTCCTTTCTATTATCCAGCAAAATGAAGAGACACAACCTGTAGCAGATCCGCTGTAATATCCTCTGTTCTCTCTCACAGTCTCCCTATTTGTTTTTCGCTCAAGGAATCCACACAGAATACACAACTGCAATACAATACCCTCATACAAGCGAGGGTTGCCTTCTAGCGCAAAAAACCCTAAACTAAACATAACTTCTACCATCAGATCATTTGCCTAATGAACAGCCCAGATTGACTAGAAATTACTATACTTTTACAAGGAAATTTTACATCTATTTTTAGCTTCGGGGGCGCTTCCCCTAAAACCCCCCGTCAGGGGGGCTCCATAAAGTCGTAGTCACCCCACCTGGACCCGCCAGGCAACATTTAATTACGGGAGGAATTTCCACCCCCATTAAGGTACAGGGGTCCAATGCTATGATACAAAATAAACAAGATAATCAGGCTCCACACCCAACCTATGTTTCAGACCTCATGAGGGGGTGGCCCTTCAGGTAGCCCCCGACATACTCGGATGACTTCTCTACTACAGCCTTGGATGTAGCTCCATATATTTGATGGTTCTAGCCTCAGCCGCTTGTAGCGTCTCTTTAGTTTCCATGTATCATTCAGATTTTCAGAGCCCTTTCCGGTTTTATAGGGCCTCTTTGGTTGTATTTATATCTCATGTACTCAAATATTATTGCATAAGTCTTGTATGTTGTCCCAGACACAATATGAATGTGGGATCCATTATCATGTTTTTATGTGGCCCATGTTTATGCCACCATGTACTATATAGTTCAGTTCCTTGTTTACTAGACGCATTATTCTTTGTAGTTTGTTATCTCGGAGGACATAGGTATGCCTCCCCTACCTTATGTAGAACAATTACTCACTCATAAAAGAGACTTGTCACACCTATAAGTCTCGCCTCCTCAGGGTCTTGTCCTCTCGTGCTTTAGTCTACCTTATATTTCTCTCTTTCAACTCCCCCTTCGGTGTCTAGTGATTGAGTTCTTACAACGTACTTCGGTCATACGGTTAGCTCCTAATGCTCGCATGCTGGGCAACAATATGTTACACCAATTTTTGGTCATCTAACTTGTTACTATTAGATGGAACAAATTACACCATGTAAGACCAATTTTACCCTAGTAAAATTTCTTTCACTATGAAAAATAACTTAGTAATGCACAATTATTAAGTTGTTTATGGTCTAAACAGGAAACCCCATGAGGAATAATTTAATAAATCCCTATTTTTTTGATTTTCCTCAAGGGATAATTAATTAAAACATAGTTTAATTAATATTCCTGGTCATATGTAACCCAAAATAAGAAAATTAATTAGATAAATCACTATTTATCTTATCATTTTCTAGGAATAAATATTTAAAATATTATTTAAATAATATTCCTTGTTAAATTTGACTAAATCATTCATAAATAATTGAATAAATCATTATTTATTTAATTATTACTCAACCGCATCCTTAAAATAATAAACAAATCATTTATTTATTAATCATTTACAAATAAAGGGATTTTTCCAAATTTAAATTCTTTTTCTCTCCAACAAAAATAATAAAATATTCCATAAAAGTTCGATCTAGATTTGGTTATAATATTTTAATTATGCACCAATATCTAGAGTAACTGAATATTTTGTTATAAATAGCAGGGTTTTTATATTCATTCACTACCTTTTGTTACCTAAAGATCGCTCTGGATATATACTTTTGGTCTGACTTTGATCCTCCATCATTGTCATATTTTTTGACTTTTTGCTTGTGTGCTCCCCTTGAGTTCCATTTTTTGTCTGTTTTTTTTACACCATCAAGAGAGAGAGATATTAGATCTGAAGTGCTGAGGACATACAAGAACAAATCCCATTGAGGGGGGCTGGTAACATATTTTTATGTTCCCTTCCCAGGTGTCATAATACAAAAATTCTTTAAAAACATTCTTGTCTTGTTCATTGGATACATGGAGAAACTCTTGCTTTTATTTGCTGTTTAATTTCTTTAACTGCATAGATCTGGATTTTGTAGCATTTATTTTGATCAACTAACTGTAGATTTAAGGAAATTGATAGTCATATTTCATGTTAGGGTTGTTTGTTATGCACAGCTAAAGTGAGCTTTTTTTGTACCCTTGTGATTAGAATTCACAGTAACAATATTAAATATAAATACTAATTATGAATGCTACCTAGGTATATGAGTATGTTCTCATTCTCTACATTAGGAATGGTACAATATACACAGCTTCTACAGGGAGTAGGAGAGAAATGAGATCGAAGATATCTGTCTAAGTATAATATGGAATCCCTGTTTCCAAAAATCGACTATGCTCTTAATAAAACAGAGGCATAAAATTTTAGGCAGGGTTTGTAATATTCGAGATATATGAAAATTATTCTCCCCAAATGCAGAAAAATAGTTGTTTATGGGACTGTGATTTTGTAATTAATCAGAAAATTTTCCAGAGAACTTGGAGATGGAATCCATGGTTCTATAGAATTTTCAATACAAGTTACCTCTATTGTGACGCTACAGCCCACTGGAAATTCTTAGCGAAATCAAATAAACTTGATTTCATAGTTGGAAATAACTCCCAAGCACCACCATGAATAAGAAGTGGCAGCAACTGACACATCAATAAATTTTTGTTGCAGAGAAGGACGAAGCCTAGATTTCAAGCCTAAAGGATTTTTCATGAAATCCACACAAAATCCAAACAACAGACTAGTCGGCCTTACCTCTACGTTTATTTCTTACCTGCCAGGTTGACTTGTCTCTTTGTTGAGTCTCAAATATGCATCTTTTCCATACACCTTTCTATACCTTTTTCATTCACCTGAACCTTCCAAGTTGTCAATATCATTGTATATTAATTGCAAAAGAGAATCTAAAATGGTTTTTAACTATATTTTGTGTCTGTTGTTTGATTTAGATTTTTGCTCATTTAGCTGTGGAATCTTGCCACTTTCCGCAGCTGCTGCAACTTTCCGCAGCCATTTTGTGAAAGTCTATGTTACAGGTGTCTTCAGGAAAAACGAGCCACATGGGCAAGTCAAAAATGATGTGGACATGGATCGTGTCCTATTGGCTCGAGCAAATTCACCTAAGGAGGCTACGGTCAAAGGTGGCCAAGTGGAAGTCAACCGTAGAGTCCCACGGTGACAGGACTCTGTTTCTCGTCACGTGGAGATTTATATGGCCGTTTCTGAATTGCGGGAGACAAATCAACACCTATACATGGCTCCATAAGCCGAATTCAAACATCCACTCTTCATAGATTTACTCCTCAATGCGGCCATGATCCTAGATCTCTGGACGTAATGGTTTACGTGTTCTCTATCAGCATAAACTTTAGGAAATTAGTTATATCACCTTCAGTATAAATAACGCGTTTGCATACGCATAAGAGTTAGTTTTTATTAGTCTCCATTAGCTTCTAGATAGCTCTGTAATGTAATTACGTTGCCACTGTGCCGTAATATCACCTTTCTGTTATGATTGCATTTTAATATATAAGAAGACTCTGTTTCCAAGCGTAATTCGTACTTGAAGTTTGTTGCCGAGGTTGGTGCAGAGGGCCCCTGCACACACTGAGGTTTTGTGCATTATTGTATAGTTCTTGTTTTATTTCTTTAAGCTCATTGTGCCATAATTCATTCACATGTTTATACATTGCATCTTTCAGGGTATATATGCTTCATTTCTGTTTATAATCTTTCATGCTTTACATCTTGCTTCTGTCCATAATCTTTCATGTTTTATGTTATTGTTAACTGATCAGTGTTCTTGTTTCGGGTTATAAATAGGCAGCCCGGGCATTTGCATAACTTTTTGACTAATGACATGGAATTAATATTGTTCTGCTGCTAATTTACTTTTCTTAGTTTCTGTTTAATTTCATTACTGCTTTGTTTATTTCAGTCTTGCACATTTGTTTCGGTAGTTAGATTTAGATATATCAAATTGTTCATGTCATTTTCAGTTACCTCCGAAAGCCACAGCTGGACTGATGGTGAGGGATTGAAGTATGAATGTATAGTTTGATATTAGTTTACTTTCTGCAAGTTAGATATATTAAATTTCTCATGACATCTTCAGTTACCTCCGAAAGCCACAGCTGGACTAATGGTGAGGGATTGAATTATGAATGTGTAGTTTGATATTAGTTTACTTTCTGCAAGTTAGATATCAGGTTACTCAAGTTGTTTATGGTTACCTCAGAAAATCATAGCTGGACTAATGATGAGGGATCAGAAGATAAGTTGATGTAATTTGATTTAGATTTACTTTGTTGCAACTTTTGGATTTCTTTCAGCATAGTTTCTTTTATGTTTGAACAACAACAAGAATAATGAGTTTCATGATCAGTAGTTCATTGTTTGTTTGACTAGAGTAGTGATGCAATTTCATTTTCTTTAATTTCATTTTCTCTGAAGAATTAATTTTGTCATTGTGTGTTTTTAAAATTCTTTTGAAGTTTGGAAAATCATTAGAAAGACATTGTTGTCTTGAATATTTGTCTCCATACTTGTCTTTTAGAATTTCACAAAAATCCAAAAACGACAAAAAAGTAAGAGATGGGTTATCTTGCACATATAGTGCGCCAGACTTCGTCAGCTTACAAATCCCGGATTGACAAATTAAATGTAGCAATTTAGGACACACTAAATTGACCAAACACTATTGTCCACATAGCCGCTGCTGACTTTTATGTTTTAACCTATAATCCTTTTGCCAAACTTAAACCTCTGCCGATGTGATGTTGGTGGGGCCCACTTACCTCTACCACATTTTCAATAGCGCACAATCCTTTGTATTCCGCCTATTCCTTTGTTTTTCACTTACTGCACTCCCCACCGTTTAAGTGCCCACAACCCGCACTTCGCTATTATTAGCGTTTACCACTTAATGCTTCACCATAAGTTAAATCTTTGTTGATGCGATCTAGCAAGACCCACCACATACCTTTTACCGCATGCAAAACTTTTATTTCCACATTTATTCCTTAACCTTTTTATTTCACACTTACCATAGTTTAAGCCGCATCGCACCTGCATTTTGCAATATTTTTCATTTAAGTCTTTATGCCGCCCAAAGTGCGCACTTCACAAATTTTCTTATTTAAGTTTTAAATCACTCGCAAGATAATTTATTTGCGATGCGATGCGCCCACAAAGCACACATCGTAAGCTCAGGAGAATAGCGCACAAAAGTGCCCGCAAGCTCAGGAGAATAAGCACCCGCAAGTTAAACAATTTACATTATGATGCGATGTGCCACGTCACATCGCATATCACAAATTTAAAGTGTTCTCATATATCCACCAAGTTAAAAGATAAGATCGCCAATATGTGATTTACAATAGAGCACTGGATGCTATGTGGTCTTAGAGCCAAAAAATATAAGTTTTCAAGTCCGCCAGTTTGTGTGTTGAACATTGTTTCATGTGTAAACAACAGAAACAGAGAGTATAACGATTTAGGTTGTTGAATGTCCGATTTGCATTGAATTTTTTTCAATGCTCAAGCCTCAACCATTTTATATAAAACCTATGTAATTTGATATTGTTACTGTGATGGAAGAGAAAACGAATTTCGTTCCGCTCCTGTGTTTTAAGCTGTCTGTGTCTATGAATTTTAATTTTTGCAGTAATTTGTGAATTCTTTGTGTTGTCAGGGCAACACATTTCCTTTTTGTTTGTTTTGTTTAATATTTCCAACATGGTATTGGAACAGGTCCAAGCTCTCAGTGAAAGAATGAGTTGTCTTTATTGAAGAAGCTGTAAGATTGTTTATAGAAGTAGAAGTCTCTAGTAGTGAGAAATATTTTACAACAGTAAGAAAGTTTTTTCTTACACAGCCAAGATGGAAGAAACAGGCACAAGACTGACAAATCCACAATTACCAATGGTAGAAATTATGATTATTGGGCCATTACAATTAAGGCACTGATTTCTTCACAAGATATTTTGGAGCTGGTGGAACATGGTTTCCAAGAACCAATAGATACAGGAGCACTTAATTCTTTGACACAAGCACAAAGAGATTTATTGAGAGAAAATAGGAAGAAGGACTCCAAATCCCTCCTTTATATTTTCCAAGCAGTACATGAGAATATTTTTCCAAGGATTGGAGCAAAAACAAAGTCTAAGGAGACATGGGATACCCTCCAAACAACCTACCAAGGTATGGCAAAAGTAAAGACAAAAAAAATTCAAATGTTGAGGAGAGATTTTGGAACTCTTTGCATGAAAGAATCTGATAACATAGAATCATTCTTCACTCATGTGATTGGGTTGGTTATCCAGATAAGGTCGCATGGAGAGACACTTGAAGAAAGAAGAATAGTGGAGAAAATCCTAAGAAGCCTACCATCAAGATTTGATGCCATAATAGTGGCCATAGAAGAGATAATGGATCTCTCACAATTTTCAGTGGATGGGCTTCATGCAACACTGATGTCTCATGAGCATAGACTGAACATAGAAATGAACTCCTCATTGGAGCATGCATTCAAGACACAAATTTCTTTTGGTCGAGGTAGAGGTCAAGGAAGATCAAACTATCGAGGAAGAGGAAGAAGCCTGCACGGAGGTGGAAGAAGCAGCCCTGCAAGAACAAGTGGAATGGGGACCAAATAGAACTCAAGCGAAGGCTCAAGCCAAAATCAAGCAGAAGGACGGATGTATGATAAATCTCAAGTCCAATGTCATTATAGCAAAAAGTATGGGCATTATGCCAATGAATGTAGAAAGAAGAAAAATTACATGGTAATAGACCTGGTGTAAATTTTACAAAATAAAATCAGATACATGGTAATTTGATTTTATCTTGTAATTTAGCACAATAAAAACAAGAAGATGTGTGGTTCTTAGATTCAGGTTGTAGTAACCATGTGACTGGAAACATAGCAATGCTTGCCAATATGGATGAGAATGTGAAATCTGAAGTGACAACGGGGACTGATAGTAAAGTCTATGTCATGGGGAAAGGAAGAGTAAAAATACTGACAAAGAAGAGAGAGAAGAAGTTTGTGCTAGATGTCTATTATGTACCTGGCCTAAAATGTAACCTTTTAAGCATTGGCTAGCTCGTGAATAAGGGCTACACTATGATTATTAAGAATGATGTGTGTACAATCATGTATATACCTCCAAGTAGACAGCTCATTGCAAAAGTGCATATGACAATCAATAGGATGTTTCCTCTCAAGATCAAAACGGACTTGAAGGAAGGAGGCATTGTAGCAGCAGTCACACAAGAGGTCTTTCAAGAAGAAGTGAAAGATGAAAACTGGTTATGGCATTTGAGATTTGGACATCTCAATTTTGGAGGTTTGAAATTGTTGCATAGAAAAGGGATGGTAAAGGGATTACCACTCATAGAGAAACCAGACAACCTATGAGAAGGCTGCATCCTAGAAAAACAACACAGAGGAACATTTCCAGCATGAAAGAGTATAAGGGAAAAAGCACCCTTGGAGACT
The DNA here is from genome assembly GCA_034641835.2 of Pinus albicaulis. NCBI lineage: Eukaryota > Viridiplantae > Streptophyta > Pinopsida > Pinales > Pinaceae > Pinus > Pinus albicaulis. The sequence goes on from CM076569.1 coordinate 118,315,234, forward strand.
GTCCACTCAGATTTATGTGGACCAATGCAAATACCATCATTAGCTGGCAGTCATTATGTTTTGACATTTATAGATGATTACACAAGAAATACATAGGTTTAATTTTTAAAAAAGAAAAGTGAAGTGTTTGAACATTTCTACCACTTCAAAGCTCTTGTTGAGAAGCAAAGTGGAAATTACATAAAAGTGTTGAGAACTGAGAAAGGTGGATAATATATCTCCAAATAATTCCTGTGTTTCTGTAGGGAGCATGGAATACACAAGCAATTTACCACAAGGTATACCCTGCATCAAAATGGTGTAGCAGAAAGAAAGAATATAACCATCATAGACATGGTAGGAAGTATGTTGAAGGCAAAGAATTTTCCAAATGAGTATTGGGAAGAAGCTATAAATTGTGAAGCATATATTTTAAATATATGTCCAACCAAAGAAGTTATGAACAGAGTTTGGGAAGAAGCATGGAGTGGAACAAAGTAGTTTGTCCCTCACATCAGAGTATTTGGATGTGTGGCATATGCACATGTCCTAGATCAGTTAAGGAAGAAGTTGGACATCAAGGGGGAGAAGTATATATTTGTTGGATACATTGATTAGTCCAAGGCCTACAAGCTTTATAATCCATCAACCAAGAAGGTAATAATCAGCAGAGATGTTCAATTCATTGAAGAAGAATCTTGGGATGGAAGTTTAGAGAAAACTGTAAATGTGAAGACATGTATTTCACATGAAGACAAAGAGGAATTGATTGCATAAAATAATTCCTCAATGGTGGATCCTCCTCCACCTACACAAGCTCAACAAAGCACACCGCAAGCAAGCAATAGAACAATAGTATAGAACCAAGGAAGTGCCTCTCCAAGCACACCATAGCGATCAACAACTCCCTTGATTTCAAGTGGAACTCCAAGCACATATTCAGCAAATACAAGAAGACCAAGATTCAGAAATTTGAGTGAAATTTATGAGCAAGAAGAATTAAATAACAATGTTGTTCTAAATTATTTATTTTCTATGTTTTGTCATGTTGATGACCCAATCCATTTCGAAGATGCAGTTAAAGAAGAAAAATGTATTGAAGCAATGAATGAAGAGATTGGAGCAATAGGAAAGAATGATACATGGGAGTTAGTGGAACTCCCACAAGGAAAAGAAGTTGTTGGTGTAAAATGGGTCTATAAGACCAAGAGCAATGCTGAAGGCAAGATAGAAAGGAACAAAGAAAGACTTGTTGTCAAAGGCTACAAGCACCAGCAAGGTAGAGACTATGAAAAAACCTTTGCACCAGTTGCAAGGATGGAGACAGTGCAGAAAATGTTGTCCATTGCAGCACAAAAAAAGTGGAAACTCTACCAAATGGATGTAAAATCAACATTTTTGAATGGAGTTTTGAAAGAGGAGGTGTATGTTGAACAACCTCCTAGCTATGAGTTAGAAGGCCAAGAGCACAAAGTGTGCAAGTTGAAGAAATCTCTTTATGGGTTGAAGCAAGCACCAAGAGCATGGTACAGTACAATTGATGCTTACCTGATAGAAAATGGGTTTGACAAATGTGATGGTGAACCCATACTCTACACCAAATAAAATTATGATAAAATACTTATTGTTGTTTTATACTTAGATGATTTAATTTTTATAGGAAATGATGTTTCTTTCACTGCTGATTTTAAAGCAGTCATGAAAGGTGAATTTCATATCACTGACTTAGGTTTGCTAAGATACTTTTTGGGCATAAAAGTAAATCAAATAGAAAAAGGGATTTTTATTTCCCAAGCAAAATATGTTGCAGAAGTTTTCAAGAAGTTTAACATGCAGAACAACAAATCAACAACAACTCCAACTATCATGGGGTTGAGGTTAAGAAAATAATATTGCAACAAGAATGTCGATCCGACATTGTACAAGAGAATGGTCGGTAGTCTAATGTATTTGACTACAACAGGCATAATATTATGCATGTTGTAAGCCTAATATCCAGATTCATGGAGATACCCAAGGAGACACATTGGCAAGAAGCCAAGAGAATACTGAGGTATGTAAATGGAACAAAGGTGTATGGTGTTCTATACTCCTCAATTGAGAATTTTAATTTGATTGGTTACAATGACAGTGATTGGGCTGGAAGTGTAGATGACAGAAAGAGCACATCAGGGTGTGTGTTTCATTTGGGATCGGGAGCCACTTCATGGGCTTCCAAGAAGCAACCAATACTTGCATTATATACAACAGAAGAAGAATATGTAGTAGCAACAATAGCAACCTGTCAAGCAGTTTGGATGAGAAGGATGATGTGATATTTATGTTATGAGCAAGACAAAAGAACCACAATTTATTGTGACAACAACTCAGCAATAGCATTTCCAAAGTATTATGTTTTCCACAAGGGAACGAAGCATATTGATGCAAAGTATCATTTCATAAGAGAACTGGTTAACATTGGTGAGATTGTTTTGCAACATTGCAAGTCAAAGGAACAGTTTGTTGATATCCTCACAAAGCCATTGGAACAAAAGAGTTTTGTTTATCTCAGAAAGTGTATGGGAATGAATGATGACGGTAGTTGTGATTAAGGGGGAGTGTTGGAAATAACTCCCAACCACTACCATGAATAAGAAGTGGCAGGAGCCCACACTTCAGTAAATTTTTGTTGCAGAGAAAGACGAAGCCCGGATTTCAAACCCGAAGGAATTTTAATGAAATCCATGAAAAATCCAAACAAAAGGGTATTGACCTTACCTCTGCGTTTATTTCTTACCTGCCGCGTTGACTTACCGTTTTGCCGCACTTCACCGCCCGCAAAATTTATGTTTTAACCTTTAAGCCTTTCACCAAACTTAAACTTACGCCGATGCAATATCGACGGGACCCACTTACCTCCACTGCATTTTCAATTGTACAAAATCCTTTATATTCTGCGTGTTCCTTTGTTTTTCGCTTACCACACTTCCCACCATTTAAGTGCCCGCAACCCGCACTTCACAATTATTAGCATTTACCACTGAATGCTTCACCATAATTTAAATATTTGCTGATGCGATTTGGCGGGACCCACCACATACCTTTATCGCATGAAAACCTTGTACTTCTGTGTTTATTCCTTAACTTTTGTATTCGCACTTACCATGGTTTAAACTGCATCGCGCCTGCATTTCGCAGGATTTTTCATTTACATCTTTAAGCTGCCCGCAATGTGCACTTCGCATGTTTTCTTATTTAAGTTTTAAGCCGTCCGCAAGATAAGTTATTTGCGATGCGATGCACCCGCAAAGCGCACATTGCAAGCTCAAGAGGATGGCACACAAAAGCGCCCATAAGCTCAAGAGGATAGGCACCCGTAAGTTAAATAGTTTACGTTGCGATGCAATGTGCCATGTCACATCGCATATCATGAATTTTAAGTTTTCTTGCATATGCGCCAAGTTAAAAGATAAGATCGCCAGGATGTGATTTTTGATAGAGCTTCGGATGCGATGTGGTCTTAGAGCCAAAACATATAAGTTTTCAAGTCGGTCAGTTTGTGTGTTGAATGTTGTTAGTGTGTAAAAAGAAAAAACAGAGCGCAGGACGATTTTGGTTGTTGAACATCCGATTTGAATTGAATTTCTTTCAATGCTCACACTTCGGCCATTTTGTATAAAACCTATGTAATTTCATATTGTTACTGTAATGGAATAGAAAACAAATTTTGTTCTGCTCCTGTGTTTTATGATGTTTGTGTCTGTGAATTTTAATTTCCGCAGTAATTTGTGCATTCTCTGTGTTGTGAGGGAACACATTTCTTTTGTCTTTGTTTTGTTCAATATTTTCAACATTCAAAACTAAGGTGGCAAGCTTTCACATAATATAATACAGTTTTTAGCATTGTTTATAGGACATCCATATCTTCTTTAACTAAAACACCAGCCTGGGTTTATCTGAAGTTCAAATTTATTTAGTACTGATTAGGAAATTTCAATTTCCAATATGAATTCAAATCCCAATCTAGACATTGCATACCAAATCATAATATGAGGAACATTGAAACATATTAATAAATGCACAGATTCATTGTAGGAAAATAAAGAACTCAAATTTTGAAGGCTAAATGGCCATCTTGATTGGTAAAAAATTGGGATCTGCAAGAGTGAGTGAGGTCTGAAAAATGAAATTAGCTCTTATCAATCCGATTTCGAAATCTTTATTAGGAAAATTGCTATAAAAATACTCGTTTCTAATTTCTACTGCGCATAAGAAAGGAGAGAAAAAGAAAGGAATGTACAGAATTGAAACCTGCGCCTGTTCGGTAATTCCATGGATGAACTGTGGTGAACCACTCAGACAATCGTTGGCCATTTCATTGGTAATATGCGTATTTCGACTGGGAACATTCATGAAAATATGATTTATAAGATTGAGACTGAATTTAGTACAAATGTTCTCGTCGTGATAAACATGATTGTGTGAGAAATATATGAAAAAATATTTTCAACTTGGTTAAGAAGGGACTCAACTACAAATGCTCCTTTGATGATGACGTCTTCAATCCTAGGCACCGAAGTTGACAAAATCCTAGAGTATAACAATATTCAGCCAACCACTTGAAAAATAAGTTGGCAGAATCCTAGAGTATAACAATATTTAGCCAACCACTTGAAAAAACTAAACCTTCAAAGTCCATAATTTTGGCCTTTTTTTCCAAACTTTAAAATATTTTAAGAACATGATCAACCAGAAAGGGTTGATTATATGTGACAGATAACAAAATTCAGAGAAATTGAACCGATCATAAGATAAGGATTGAACCCTACTAACTAACTAGCTTTTCTTATCAAACATCTTAATTCCTAGTCATAGGCACATTCCAGGTTTTATCAGAATTCAAAGTATAAAATTTTCCAGTATTATGAAACCTTTAGAGTCCAGACTTTAACACTAACAAATATTCCAGTATTACGAAACCTTTAGAGTCCAGACTTTTGACCGCCTTTTAGATTAAAGAATAGGTTTTAACAATGATAGCACCTGTCTTCCAGGAGAAGCTTGAGAAGAGATTAGCATAAACTAAATTGTTTTATGCCACATGAAACGTATGAAATTATGTAGTTACAGAGATCCACTATTTTAGGTCTACTGCTGGTTGGACTGTTAAGCATATTCTCCCCACATAAGTAACGTAAGTTAGCACATTCTCCCCGCTCTAAGCAACATAATGGAATACAATGGCCATTTTTTTTATTAATTGTACGCGAGATGTTCCCTTTGGCAGCAACGGTATCAACTTTCTAAAGCAAGATAGCCTCCAACACACTCTTATCCTGTTTTCTGCTGTGAAGCTTGAGAGGGGAGTGAATCTAAAATATAGATTCATAGCATATGTACTGAGTGGATTTAATCAGTAGGAGAGAGGTAAAACAAAGATAATTTATGTCTTACATTTTTGTTATGTTGACTTGCTAAAGGCTGAGGACAAAGGTACAGCTGAACTAATTTATAACATGCTTCTTCGATGTCGTGTTGACTTCACTCAAGGTTGAGGAGAGAGGTGAAAGATAACGTGCCTGTTTATTGTTGGGTTGGCTTGACTTAAGGTTGAGGAGAGAGGGGTAAGTAAAATATATAGAATGTGTCTTTATGGACTTGAATTTAAGGTCGAGGTAGAAAACCTAAAGTTATGTATATGTTATATTGATTTGACTTTTCAACTATGTGAGTTGAGCATGTTTTCTTAATTCTTTTTAATGAATGAGGCAAACAAATTTAGTTTATTTTTATTTTAACTTTTTTAATTAATGATACAATGTATTTTGATTATTGTTTGGATATTTTTATATTTAATAATATTATACTTCAAAACATATTTTAACTTAAAATAAATAATTTATAAAACATTTATATATTTCAACTAAATTTGTGTTAAAATTTGTGATCTAATAGAATTTTATTGTGTTAATAATCCCGTTGTAATGTCCTTGATTTCATCTTTGGAATATAATATCTTAATTCTCATGTGACAATAGTCACGCTAATGTAATGGAACTCAATTATAATAACATTGTGTTCTAAATACTATAAATGTGCATATTCAAATTCCTAGTGCAATGCTCAATGTTAAGATTCATTTAATAAATTTCAATGTGTCCTAATGGCAGGCTAAGGTTGTAATGGGTTGCTATGTTTTCGATGAGGTGCTTACTATGAATAAAAGAAACATATAAAATAACATAAGATGCAGGAATTTATAAAATATTATAAATCCACTAAACGAGTGCATTCAAAAGTAACATAGAGAATATACTATTAATATAAGAGAATGCAAAGGTTTTTTTTAATGATTTAATTAGAAATTTGATTTATGGAGGTAAACCTTTTTTTATTCATATTTCCTTATAAGGTTTTCAAATCATAAGCTTACTTTATTGTCTGTACTAAGTATAAGATATTGCATGCTTGAGAAGAGGGAAGGCTATGCAAAGGAAAATGTCTATTCTTTCCTTTGATGATTATTTATTATGTTTCATTATTCATTGAGATATTTTTTTCAGTCAGAACTTCGTTTTCTTATTTTAATTTCTTTTTTTGGATTACGAAACGAACTATATATCGAAGTTACTTAGATAGAAATATTTAGTTTTATGAATTGAATCAAATTTCTACCGTAAGAATTGTATTTTTTTTGGGTTTATAATCCAGTCAAAAATTGAATTATTTGTTTCTCTATCATTTTCTATAAGTTTTAAGGAAAAAAAAAAAAAAAAAAATCAGATTCATGTATATTTGTTTTTCTTCATATTGTTTTTTAAGAAAAAATTGTAACATTTTCATTAATGGGAAATGTTATACATTTTCAAATATTTTGTTCAAATTCTAGAGCAAATACCCATGTTTTTGAATATCCAAAATGCAAAGCCAAGTCTTCCATAGTAATTTCTTAAATGCCACCTTCTGGCCACATATGGAAACAAAGCATGAGCAGAGGTAAAAGAGTTGGGTTTAGTTAAAGGAGATATAATGTAGAAGATGAAAAAGGAAATATAACTAAGACGAGGAACCTAGAAAGCACTAGGGACTTGCAAACCAAAATATTTCTTACAAGTCATTCACCTTAATTCAAAGAAAATAAGAAAAATTGATAACATGGTTGGCACATGGAATATCAAAATATTATATATGAAAGTGTCTTCTATAAGGCCCTTAGGAGGGTAGATAGTGAAAATTTATTACAATACTATCAATTTTTAAAGTGTATAAGAACCTTGATGTTTGCTAGTTGTGAAAAGTCCTATAAATAATTTAGTTTATCATAATATTAAAGAATGGAGTGGGAAATTTCAAGGATTAAGTTTTAGCATTATAAATTTGATCAAAATTTGATCTAATTACATATGCATGTAAAAATAACAACATTTATTTAAACACCTTCCTTGTTATGTTCACATATTTAATCATCTAATGTTCACTTGCCACTAGGTTTAAAAATAGTAATGTGGAAACCTTATTGTTTAAGGAATGATATGGATAAAAGTAAAGAATACCCAATGCAATTTAGAGGATAATTGATTAGAAAATTTTCATTATTATCTCTCAATATCTTAACACTACATTAGATGAAGAAGGATAATTGTGAAAAAAAAGGGTCCAACACATCCTTGAGGGAATTGAATTATGTATCTAGAGTAATATAGTTAAGCTAATTTAATCAATACCTATAAATATTAATCATGACTATAAATCAATTCTAATAATAATTAGATATTTTTAAATACAAAGAAACATATTAACTATGAAGAACCAATAATGAACATCTCTAGATTTGATTCCTAGTGCTTAGAAAATGATAATGCTTGAAATAAAATAATAAACACCATTCATTTTGTTAGAAAATGTGTTTATCTCAAAACCATGATCCTCGATCAACAAAAATTAAGTCTACACTAATTTTTTTTTTTTTTGTCGGTGAAAGTCAAGATTATTATTATCATATCAAAAATTACATCAAGAAACAATAGTGATGTTATACATCTAGGCAACCCGCATGGAAAAAAAACCCATAATTGACTCGGGTGTGCGCCAAGGCATACTGTGCCACTCATTATTCCCGGTACTAAAATAGCAAAAAGAAATTGGTTACAAAGCTTCATGGAGAAGGATTAAGGGGTGTTATTGGTGGCCTTGCAAAGAAACCAACATGATTATGCACATGGTAGTCAATATGTTCGATCTGGATTTGCAGTGCTTGGAGGTGGTCATGCAAGCACTTCAACTGATGGGGTAGTATCTCCAGAGCATCTAGAGATTCATTTTGCATGTGAGGGATATCATTTAAATAAGAGATGAGCTTGTTTCATTCTTCATACCTCTATTCTCGCATGTTGTCCAAGTTGAGCCGGATTTGATGCAATTGAGCTCAGATTACGTCCAAGGTGGTTGGAACGTCAACTTGACCAAGAGACTGGGCTGGAGAGGCTGCCATGGTAGCCATCGAATGCTGGCTCTCAATGGATTCTGAATTCGATCTCTGGTCCCCATTAGGCCTACACTCCTCCATCTTGTGATCAAATCCTCCTCTATGTGCATGCCCGCGTTCTCGTGGCATGGGATTCTCGTCCTCGCACCTATTTGCATTGTCTCTATCTCCAACTACCTACACAACGTGTATCCCTTGGAACAGAAGTGTCGTCACAGATTCCACTTCCTCCTGTACAGCCAGTCGCACCCACTAGAATGTAGAACACTTCCGCCAACCCGACTACTTCTACTTCACTCTAACTGCTGGTGGAGAGGAGCCTCCACCTATAGAAACACCAAAATGTTGATAGACTGGGTTGGCCTTTGGGTCCTAGCCAACACCGCGAGGAGGTTGAGTCCTCTGTCATTGCTGACGTTGACCCCTTAGCGGGATGAGAGAGCCACAAAAGCCACTCAGAGGTGGGTGCCTTCCTTGCAGACAATACAAGCACAATTGATGTCCCATCATCCCGTTTCTCCTCGGTTTCCAAGCTACTAGGATCCCACAGGCCTCGGCTCTAGCATCCCCAGTTCACCCTCTACTTCTCCTTCCCCCCCACTGCCTGCAGTCGAAGCATGAGAGCCAATGCTGGTGAACAGAGAAGAACATCACTAGTACATTTGGCAGAAAATCCAACACTCTTGTCGTAATGTTGGAAATTTCCCCAATTTCTATCAAATTTTCAAATCCTGCCACAAATCGTCGCTATACCGACGTTTAGAGATATCGTCCTTTTGCGACATTTATGTTTGTCATCAGAATTGCGACGTTTTAAACATTTCTTCGGTGTTATGACATTTATGGGACAAAACGTCAGAATTGCAACGTCGCCTACACATCCGTCGGTCTTGCGACGCTAGGGAGAAACCATCAGAAAAGGCACGTTTCTCATATAGACGTCGGTCTTGCGACATTGTGAAGCCAAACGTCGCAAGACCGACGTCTGTATGACAAACGTCACTTTTCTGATGGTTTCTCCCAAGCATTGCAAGACCAACGTTTAAACAACACAACATTTTAATATGAAATTTTTTTTTTGGTTGGACAACAAACCTGGACATGAAAAACAATTACATGTGTGGACATGTAAATTATTACTTTATTAATAATTGTTCAACATTTGAATATGAAAACATTATATTATTTAACATTTTGTTATATAAATATTGTTGAACCCTTAGTTAAACTGAGAGGGGGGGGGTGAATCAGTTTAACACATACATGGACTTTTAAAACTTTTCTTTTAAATATTATTTACACCTTCATTTCATGGTCAACTTAATATGTGAGCAACAAGTATTACTATCAAATAGATTTGTTAATGTAATAGCAGATTGAATATGAGAGCAGCAAGTATTAAGCAGATGAGATAAATCACATCAACACATAAAAATCATGCACAGAGACACCAAATATAAGTGGAAACCCATAAAGGGAGAAAACCACATATTATTATTGTTGTGATGCAAAGGTAAGCTCCAACTACCTCTCACCACTATTTTCTGCAGGCACCAACCTACAAGAGGCTCTATCCTCATTTCTGCAAGCTACAACTTGCAAGGAAGCTTCAACTCCCATCAATTTTCTGCAGGCACCAACCTACAGGAGGCTCCAACCTCAGTCAGCTACAACTGACATTTTATCAAGCTACAACTTGATGTGGAAGCACCAACTCCCATCTATTTTCTACAGGGACCAACCTACAGGAGGCTCCTACCTCAGTCAGCTACAACTGACATCTATCAAGCTACAACTTGATAGGGAAGCTCCAACTTCCTTATTCTTTCAAAAGAAAAACACTTGCTGATTTACCTTGGATATCAGCTCTGTTTTGTACTTTCTCTTCTACTGTTCATCAACTCTTATATCAAACTTCTGTACTTTCTCTTCTGCTGTTCATCAACTCTTATATCAGACCTGCATCATATCTGCTCAGCCCTTCCTTCCTCTCTTCTTTTCTCCTCAAATCTTCATACTCAGCATTCTCTATATTCACACTCTCTGACCTCTTGCAGCTTTCTTATTTTCTTCAACTATCTTCAATTCTGCTGCACACTCTCTCCTCTTCTCATTCTGTTTTCATCAATCTCTCCTCTTGGATATTACCCTGTTTTATACAAGATAGCTTCATGACTATTTGTATTCTACTGGGAATTCGAAATGGACAGTCATGTCTCTTTGCCTTCTGCCTTCTCATCTCTTTTCAGCTTACTCAGAAAAATGTAACTGTAGGTGCTTATTTTAATATTACAGTGGGATATTTGCTCTCTTCTGGAGACTTTCCAATGCATCACAAACAATAAAAACAATTAAAACATTTACATTCGAATTACAATGTGAACTCTAGCTCACTCATTTTGTCTCTTGGCTTGCTGCGCATTTGTCTTTTCTCTAACTGTCTCTTTGTCCCTTTCTCTTCTCTGTATGCCTTTCTGTTTATGGTTGCTGAGTAACTCCTGAATTTATGAACTGCATTTTTATTTTATTTTTATACCAGCGCTTTATATATAAATGAATCTGCTGACTGTAATTCAATCCTTTACACGCAACAAGTTTCTTGTTGATGTGGCGAGTTCCGCAGGCCGGAACATACATATATTACAATTGTATTACATTAATAATCGCCCTCCCGTTAAGCTGAGGCCCGTCGGTCTACAGACCACACGGCATGTTTTAATACAACCGCAACCATGTTTTATATATCTCACAGCAATTATTTTATATAAACAATCGCCCTCCACCTTAAGCCTTTGGTCTTATATTACAATCCAATAAATCAAATCACAGCCTCTAATATATGAAGGGGTCTGGCCCCACATCTCCGTCGGCAGATCGGTGGTGTCAAACAAAACTTGCGATTGCGATTGATCAAATGGACGCGATGACCACATAAAACATGGCTCATAGCGCAATCGAGTCCGAACTTTGAACAAATGCAATCGGGGCAGACAGTATAAAAGTTCCGATTGCGATCAGAACACGGATGCGATTTGCACATATTAACTCCCGCATATAACAGGATCAGGTCCGCCACTTCAATCGCAACATATTACACAAGTCGTGCGATCAATCGGAAAGTTCCGATTGCGATTGAACCTATTAAATCCATCGTATAATGCCATCGGGTCCGCCACTTCAATCGCAACATATTACACAAGTCGTGCGATCAATCGGAAAGTTTCGATTGCGATTAAGACCCCGAATGCGATTGAACCTATTAAATCCATTGTATAATGCCATCGGGTCCGCCACTTCAATCGCCATCGCAAGTCTTTTAATATGTGTTGCGATTGGGCACTGTTCATTGTATTTTGCCGATGCGATTGGGAAAGGACTTCAAACAAGTTTGAATTACAATTCATACCTCCATCGGGTCCGGACTTCCAATCGCAATCGCAACTCATATGTTCTCCGATGCGATTGACCAATGCCGATGCGATTTGACCGTAACTCAAATATGTATTATCCCCCGTTTATACACCCATCGGGTCCGGGCTTCAATCGCAATCACAACTCTTAGTTGGTTGCATGTTTTGCTGCCCTTGCGATCTTCGATTGCGATTGGGGAGGGGTCCCACCTTATCAAACTTTGTTTTATGCGCTCCATAATATAAATGCCTTGAACCTTTGTTTATGTGATGCACTGCACATATATGTTTATATATATTTTTTCCGCTGGAGTGAAGCGATTCCCGGAATAAGTTTGTGTTATATTATATGTATAACGCCGGTTGGAGTGTGCGATTACCGGAATATGGTTCTGTATTATATGCATTGTATTGCCGCAGGAGTTAAGCGATTCCCAGAATAAGTTTGTGTTATATTATATGTATAACGCCGGTTGGAGTGTGCGATTCCCAGAATTATGCATATGAATGTATCTTCCGGCTTGGGCGATTCTCGGAATTTTATAATGGCTCTACCTCTGCCTCTGCTGCTCCTGTCGCTCTGCCTCTGCCTCTGCTTCTTTTTGCTGCCCTGCCTCTGTTCTTCGCTGTGCCTCTGCCTGTTTCTGCTTCAACATTGCCTCCTTTGCTGCCTTTGTTACTTCTTTGTCTCTTCCTTTCTGCTATATCTGTTGTCTTAGTTTCTTTGTGCTCCTTTCTCTATTGCGTATATAGAATCCACTCCACCTGTTATACTTGTAGCACATCCTATGAGGCTCCGATCTTCTACGCCTTCAATTCAATAGTTCTTTTCCTCAACTTCGAACTCCGCTACGTTACCAGAGTTCTATTCCTCATCTTGATTTAATTCTGCAGAATGAATTGATGTATTCTCCCAAACAGTGCTTCACAGTCTTCCCACTAGAATAATTGTTCCTCATCACTCTGTCTCATTCCTCAGCTACTTGTCTTATGCTCTCTTTGTTTCATCTGCTCCTTGACTGATGCTACTCCTTAATTCTCCTTTTGCTGCCTCAGGTGTTCTTCCTTTGCCGTCTCCTTTGCCTTGTTGTTGCCTCAGGTGTTCTTCCTTTGCCATCTCCTTTGCCTTGTTGCTGCCTCAGGTGTTCTTCCTTTGCCATCTCCTTTGCCATCAATGACAACATTTCCAACACTCTCCCCCTTTGGCATTGATGGCAACACATCCACCAATAATCCAATGCTTCCTCCAAGTCTTCCTCTGTCTAGCTTCTTTTAGAAGACCCTTTCTTCTATTACCTGCTTTTCCTCCCCCTTTGACATCAATGGCAAAGGGTTGCACATTTCTTAGTGTAGATTCTATCTTTTCATTTTCTCTCTCTGAGATGTGTTTAGGCATTCTTCTTCTGACTTTGTACCATGTTGCTCTATACTGGTGTACAATATTTGTTGAGAGAACACTTTTGAGAATATTTTAACTTGTATATACACATTAAGTCGATATCATTCCAAAGTAATGACAGCTATAATTAGACTTGTATAATAAGAGATGCATCATTGGATCAAGACTTAAATATTGTGAATGCTCCGAGTGACATATCAGGCTTGCTTCAACTATACTTTGGTCTATATTTGATGTAGTGTGCCAATATATTTCTGTTGAGGAAGATTGCAGATGGAATATGTCTTCTTCTGCAATAGACATCTGTAGTCAAAATCTATTCCGTTGTGATGATGCCAATATATCTTCTATTGCTGTGGTTCACCTGTACTGCCTATTGTTGGTAATCTGTGCTAAAATGCTGACAGGGATAATACACTTAAAGACTGAAAGGTCCTTGTTGTTATTGTAAATAAATGAATCACACCAGAACTTACAGCTTATTGTGAGGATAGGCAATATATTTCAATATAAGAGACTAATGACTTTCACTGCTTACACACTCTTCCAAAACAACCCCTGCAAATCCTTTGTGCTTGAGGTTCTTTTGTCATAGTTCTTTGATCTTGAGGACCTGTATCATATTGCTGTTCCATGATAACTCTTGATATTCTATTGATAGATATGTGACCTGTACCTAGTACCAATTGATATTACCTTGATAAACCATGCAGAGATTTAATTTTAGCTTGCACATGAACCCATACTTTCCACTATTGATCTTCTCACTGTTCACACCAACAATCATCAATATACTAAGTCTGATCTTGGCATCATTAAGCTGCTACTTATCTTGTCCTCCTGATTTGAAAGAATTTCACTGCATTTTATTTTCTATGACAGTTCCAGAAGCACTGCTGCTTTATACACTGCTTTATATACCAATTCAACTGTTACCATGGCTTCTTGATGCCTTTTTAATAATCGCAACCAGACTTCATAACAAACCTTTGAAGATTTGAATATACCACTTGCTTTATAGTTCACCACCCGACCTTGTATTAATACTCCATACTTTGAAAAACAAACTTTATAATAAGACTTTCGGACTGGCCCACCTATGCACCGTACCTCCTCTATCTTCAGCGCACTTTTATTAAACTTCGCGTATCTTCATCGAATAGTCACCGCCGGATGTCCCCTTTTCAAATCAACGATCCTGAGAAATTCCGCTCGGTGTCCCGGTACTGACGTTAACTTGCGAAATCGCAGGTTAAACGGTGGCTTCCAATACCACCTATGCCACGTGTCAACAATCTTATGGAATCGCTAGCCCTCTAGATAATACTGCCTCCGTACCAAAAGTGGTGCGAAATAATCCGGAAACCATAAGTTGTTTTGCTACAGTGTTTCACCAAGGTTCTGGTCTTCTTAAATAGTCGTTTTTCAGTATATTATAATGATTCGAACCCACTCACGAAGGTTTCGCTCCACCATTCACATTGCGCATTTGACTATGGTTCCGCTTCACCATTCACAACCCTTGCACCATACATAACCTTTGCCGATTTCCACCATACATAACACGGTTTCGATTATTCTTATGCAGAGGTTTCTTATGCATTTCTTATAAATATTCTGCTACAGAGTCTCATTCATACGGAATTCTCGTCACGGGATTTAACTAGTCAAATGCCTTTGCTGCCTCTGTTCTCCTTCTAACAATTTTGCTGGCTATTGTGAGTTTCAGATGGTCTTCTTCTTCCATAGATCTCTGTTAGAGAAACTTCCTTTCTCTTACTGATCTCATAGCTGTTATCATTCGAAGGAGATCTTTTTTTTTTTTTTTTAACAGAAACGGGTAGAGAGATATATTAAATTCTGGCCAAATTGCCTCAAAGCTGGTTACAAAATGCTAAGCAAGTTTCAGATATCTCCGATACTAGGATCAGAGTGTCTTTTTCTTTGCTAGCCCAGAGATCTTCTTAGACTACTTTCATGGGGTAAATATATGAACTGCTCTCCCCCTGGGATGTTGCTTCATATTTGTCACTGGTTGGATTTTTGCTTTGCTTCCTAGAGAAGCTCCCCCTGAGACTATGGTGGATTTATTATGTTATTGAGATGATAGGCTCCCCTTTTCTCTTTTCTTTCCATACTCTATTGGGGTTCATCATAATGTCTACACTCCTTTCTGATTCATAGTTTTGTTTGATTGGATTGGATTTCATCATCTGTCTGGAGTTCTTTAATATATATGGCAGTTTACAGTCTTTAGCTTTGTGACCACGCTTGAGGCATACATAACATCTTATTTTACCAAGGTGCATTTGAGCTGATGTATAATATTTAATTCCCCTTTTTGAACATAATTTACAATCAACATATTTATGTCCAAATTCATTGCATGCATAAGAGTAGCCATGGAAATGATTTGTATACCTGGTGGAAGATTGTCTTTTCCCTTTGCTTGCTTGAGGGGTTCTTCTCTTTTGCTACATCTTTTGCTGGTTGGAGTTGATAGACCTTCTCTTACATTGTGCAGCATTATGTCCTGGTTTATGACAAGAGAAACATGTGCTATTTTTCATAGGAGGAAAGAACCTCCTTTGACAACTTCCAAATTTATTCACTTCATCCTTAGGAGCATGTGAGCCTTTAGTAGCTGATTGTTTCATCCCTTCATTCTTTGTCTTCTCATGTTGTTGCTTGGTTATGTTTGTTTCTTTACAAATCTTGTTCTTGTTGGCTTCTTCTTCAGTGGGAATCTTCTCAGCTGCTTCATCTTCCTTTGCTGCCTTTACAAAAATGACATTCCTTTTATCTTCAATCTTGGACTTGCTGGTTTCCCCTTCATATCCTATCCCAGGCTTTATGTGAGGTGGTCTTTGAGCATTGAGAATTTGGTCCAACTGTCTAGAGCTTTTCATTAGAGGTGTATTCATTTGTAGTTCTCTTTGGGCTTTTTCTAAGTTCTTTCTTAGGCTCATCACTTCTTCTTCCAATCTTTCACATTCCTGACTTTTCTTTCTCATTTGTTGCAGCAGAGTGTCTTCTATCTTCCTTGCTTCTTCAAGGTGTGTCTTCAGGCCAACAATTTCTTTCTTATCTTCAAATTCTCTCTCATCACATATTTGCTTCACTGTGTTAAGGTCTTTGTTTTCATTCTTCAATCTTTCTATTTCAGTCAAAGCAGTGTCAAGTTTGGCTCTTTCTTCAGCTGCAATTTCTTCATGGTTCTTACTACCATTCACACTAGCAAGTACTTCATTTGATTGAGAATCTTCTTTTTGACATGAAATTCTCTTTTTCTTAATTCTCTTATCCTTCTTGTCAGTGCAGTCCTTACTGTCTAATCCATGTATGAAGTGCAGTCTATCCCAGATTTCTTTTGCAGAGGTTAAATCCATTATCAACTCAAGGTCCTTGTTATGAAGATTGTCATATATCACACATTTTTCCTTAGCATTCCTCTGTTGTTCTTTCACTGTGGGTGAGTCTGTGCAGTAACCATCATAAACAAGCTTCCATACCTCTGGATCATTAGCCATAAATCTTGTCTTAACCTTATCTCTCCATTCAGGAAAGTTAGTTGTATTTAGCATAGGTACATTTTGATAGTCCATGACTCAACCAGATCTCCTTCAAGCTATTAAGCTTACACCAAAGGAACTGGCTCCGATACCAATTGTTGAACCCTTAGTTAAACTGAGAGGGGGGGGTGAATCAGTTTAACACATACATGGACTTTTAAAACTTTTCTTTTAAATCTTATTTACACCTTCATGTCATGGTCAACTTAATATGTGAGCAACAAGTATTACTATCAAACAGATTTGTTAATGTAATAGCAGATTGAATATGAGAGAAGCAAGTATTAAGAAGATGGGATAAATCACATCAACACATAAACATCATGCACAGAGACACCAGATATAAGTGGAAACCCATAAAGGGAGAAAACCACATCTTATTATTGTTGTGATGCAAAGGCAAGCTCCAACTCCCTCTCACCACTGTTTTCTATAGGCACCAACCTACAGGAGGCTCTATCCTCAATTCTGCAAGCTACAACTTGCAAGGAAGCTCCAACTCCCATCAATTTTCTGCAGGCACCAACCTACAGGAGGCTCCAACCTCAGTCAGCTACAGCTGACATTTTATCAAGCTACAACTTGATGTGGAAGCACCAACTCCCATCTATTTTCTGCAGGCACCAACCTACAGGAGGCTCCTACCTCAGTCAGCTACAACTGACATCTATCAAGCTACAACTTGATAGGGAAGCTCCAACTTCCTTATTCTTTCAAAAGAAAAACACTTGCTAATTTACCTTGGATATCAGCTCTGTTCTGTACTTTCTCTTCTGTTGTTCATCAACTCTTATATCAGACCTACATCATATCTGCTCAGCCCTTCCTTCTTCTCTTCTTTTCTCCTCAATTCTTCATACTCAGCATTCTCTATATTCACACTCTCTGACCTCTTGCAACTTTCTTATTTTCTTCAACTATCTTCAATTCTGCTGCACACTCTCTCCTCTTCTCATTCTATTTTCATCAATCTCTCCTCTTGGATATTACCCCCTTTTATACAAGATAGCTTTATGACTATTTGTATTCTACTGGGAATTCGAAATGAACAGTCATGTCTCTTTGCCTTCTGCCTTCTCATCTCTTTTCAGCTTACTCAGAAAAATGTAACTATAGGTGCTTATTTTAATATTACAGTGGGATATTTGCTCTCTTCCGGAGACTTGCCAATGCATCACAAACAATAAAAACAATTAAAACATTTACATTCGAATTACAATGTGAACTCCAGCTCACTCATTTTGTCTCTTGGCTTGCTACGCATTTGTCTTTTCTCTAACTGTCTCTTTGTCCCTTTCTCTTCTCTGTATGCCTTTCTGTTTATGGCTGCTGCGTAACTCCTGAATTTATGAACTGCATTTTTATTTTATTTTTATACCGGCGCTTTATATATAAATGAATCTGCTAACTGTAATTCAATCCTTTACACGCAGCAAGTGTCTTGTTGATGTGGCGAGTTCCGCAGGCCGGAACATACATATATTACAATTGTATTACATTAATAATCGCCCTCCCGTTAAGCTGAGGCCCGTGGGTCTACAGACCACGTGGCATGTTTTAATACAACTGCAACCATGTTTTATATATCTCACAGCAATTATTTTATATAAACAATCGCCCTCCACCTTAAGCCTTTGGTCTTATATTACAATCCAATAAATCAAATCATAGCCTCTAATATATGAAGGGGTCCGGCCCCACATCTCCGTCGGCGGATCGGTGGTGTCAAAAAAAACTTGCGATTGCAATTGATCAAATGGACGCGATGACCACATAAAACATGGCTCATAGCGCAATCGGGTCCGAACTTTGAACAAATGCAATCGAGGCACACAGTATAAAAGTTTCGATTGCGATCAGAACACGGATGCGCTTTGCACATATTAACTCCCGCATATAACAGGATCGGGTCCGCCACTTCAATCGCAACATATTACACAAGTCGTGCGATAAATCGGAAAGTTCCGATTGCGATTAAGATCCTGGATGCGATTGAACCTATTAAATCCATCGTATAATGCCATCGGGTCCCCCACTTCAATCGCAACATATTACACAAGTCGTGCGATGAATCGGAAAGTTCCGATTGTGATTAAGACCCCGTATGCGATTGAACCTATTAAATCCATTGTATAATGCCATCGGGTCCGCCACTTCAATCGCAATCGCATGTCTTTTAATATGTGTTGCGATTGGGCACTGTTCATTGTATTTTGCCGATGCGATTAGGAAAGGACTTCAAAGAAGTTTGAATTACAATTCATACCTCCATCGGGTCCAGAATTCCAATCGCAATCGCAACTCATATGTTCTCCGATGCGATTGACCAATGCCGATGCGATTTGACCGTAACTCAAATATGTATTATCCCCCGTTTATACACCCATCGGGTCCGGGCTTCAATCACAATCGCAACTCTCAGTTGGTTGCATGTTCCGCTGCCCTTGCGATCTTCGATTGCGATTGGGGAGGGGTCCCACCTTATCAAACTTTGTTTTATGCGCTCCATAATATAAATGCCTTGGACCTTTGTTTATGTGATGCACTGCACATATATTTTTATATATATTTTTGCCGCTGGAGTGAAGCGATTCCCGGAATAAGTTTGTGTTATATTATATGTATAACGCCGGTTGGAGTGTGCGATTCCCGGAATTATGCATATGAATGTATCTGCCGGCTTGGGCGATTTTCGGGATTTTATAACGGCTCTGCCTCTGCCTCTGATGCTCCTGTCGCTCTGCCTCTGCCTCTGCTTCTTTTTGCTGCCCTGCCTCTGTTCTTCGCTGTGCCTCTGCCTGTTTCTGCTTCAACACTGCCTCCTTTGT
Organism: Pinus albicaulis; assembly: GCA_034641835.2. Lineage (NCBI taxonomy): Eukaryota > Viridiplantae > Streptophyta > Pinopsida > Pinales > Pinaceae > Pinus > Pinus albicaulis. The sequence goes on from CM076569.1 coordinate 118,334,886, forward strand.
TGCCTTTGTTACTTCTTTGTCTCTTCCTTTCTGCTATATCTGTTGTCTTAGTTTCTTTGTGCTCCTTTCTCTATTGCGTATATAGAATCCACTCCACCCGTTATACTTGTAGCACATCCTATGAGGCTCTGATCTTCTACACCTTCAATTCAACAGTTCTTTTCCTCAACTTCGAACTTCACTATGTTACCAGAGTTCTGTTCCTCATCTTGATTTAATTCTGCAGAATGAATTGATGTATTCTCCCCAACAGTGCTTCACAGTCTTCCCACTAGAATAATTGTTCCTCATCACTCTGTCTCATTCCTCAGCTACTTGTCTTATGCTCTCTTTGTTTCATCTGATCCTTGACTGATGCTACTCCTTAATTCTCCTTTTGCTGCCTCAGGTGTTCTTCCTTTGCCATCTCCTTTGCCTTGTTGCTGCCTCAGGTGTTCTTCCTTTGCCATCTCCTTTTCCTTGTTGCTCCCTCAGGTGTTCTTCCTTTGCCATCAATGACAACATTTCCAACAGTCTCCCCCTTTGGCATTGATGGCAACACATCCACCAATAATCCAATGCTTCCTCCAAGTCTTCCTCTGTCTAGCTTCTTTTAAAAGACCCTTTCTTCTATTACCTTCTTTTCCTCCCCCTTTGACATCAATGGCAAAGGGTTGCACATTTCTTAGTGTAGATTCTATCTTTTCATTTTCTCTCTCTGAGATGTGTTTAGGCATTCTTCTTCTGACTTTGTACCATGCTGCTCTATACTGGTGTACTATATTTGTTGAGAGAACACTTTTGAGAATATTTTAACTTGTATATACACATTAAGTCGATATCATTCCAAAGTAATGACAGCTATAATTAGACTTGTATAATAAGAGATGCATCATTGGATCAAGACTTAAAGATTGTGAATGCTCCGAGTGACATATTAGGCTTGCTTCAACTATACTTTGGTCTATATCTGATGTAGTGTGCCAATATATTTCTGTTGAGGAAGATTGCAGATGGAATATGTCTTCTTCTGAAATAGACATCTGTAGTCAAAATCTATTCCGTTGTGATGATGCCAATATATCTTCTATTGCTGTGGTTCACTTGTACTGCTTATTGTTGGTAATCTGTGCTAAACTGCTGACAGGGATAATACACTTAAAGACTGAAAGGTCCTTGTTGTTATTGTAAATAAATGAATCACACCAGAACTTACAGCTTATTGTGAGGATAGGCAATATCTTTCAATATAAGAGACTAATGACTTTCACTGCTTACACACTCTTCCAAAACAACCCCTGCAAATCCTTTGTGCTTGAGTTTCTTTTGCCATAGTTCTTTGATCTTGAGGACCTGTATCATATTGCTGTTCCATGATAACTCTTGATATTCTATTGATAGATATGCGACCTATACCTAGTACCAATTGATATTACCTTGATAAACCATGCAGAGATTTCATTTTAGCTTGCACATGAACCCATAGTTTCCACTATTGATCTTCCCACTGTTCACACCAACAATCATCAATAGACTAAATCTGATCTTGGCATCATTAAGCTACTACTTATTTTGTCATCCTGATTTGAAAGAATGTCACTGCATTTTATTTTCTATGACAGTTCCAGAATCACTGCTGCTTTATACACTGCTTTATATACCAATTGAAATGTTACCATGGCTTCTTGATGCCTTTTTAATAATCGCAACCAGACTTCATAACAAACCTTTGAAGATTTGAATATACCACTCGCTTTATAGTTCGCCGCCTGACCTTGTATTAATACTCCATGCTTTGAAAAACAAACTTTATAATAAGACTTTCGGACTGGCCCACCTATGCACCGTACCTCCTCTATCTTCCGCGCACTTTTATTAAACTTCGCGTATCTTCATCGAATAGTCACTGCCGGATGTCCCCTTTTCAAATCAACGGTCCTGAGAAATTCCGCTCGGTGTCCCGGTACTGACGTTAACTTGCGAAATCGCAGGTTAAATGGTGGCTTCCAATACCACCTATGCCACATGTCAACAATCTTATGGAATCGCTAGCCCTCTAGATAATACTGCCTCCGTACCAAAAGTGGTGCGAAATAATCCGGAAACCATAAGTGGTTTTGCTACAGTGTTTCACCAAGGTTCTGGTCTTCTTTATTAAATAGTCGTTTTTCAGTATATTATAATGATTCGAACCCACTCATGAAGGTTTCGCTCCACCATTCACATTGCGCATTTGACTATGGTTCCACTTCACCATTCACAACCCTTGCACCATACATAACCTTTGTCGATTTCCACCATACATAACACAGTTTCGATTATTCTTATGCAGAGGTTTCTTATGCATTTCTTACAAATATTCTGCTACAGGGTCTCATTCATACGGAATTCTCGTCACAGGATTTAACTAGTCAAATGCCTTTACTGCCTCTATTCTCCTTCTAACAATTTTGCTGGCTATTGTGAGTTTCATATGGTCTTCTTCTTCCATAGATCTCTATTAGAGAAAATTCCTTTCTCTTACTGATCTCATAGCTGTTATCATTCCAAGGAGATCTTTTTTTTTTTTTTAAACGAAACGGGTAGAGATATATATTAAATTACGGCCAAATTGCCTCCATTGGTTACAAAATACAAAGCAAGTTTAGGATATCTCCGATACTAGGATCGAGTGTCTTTTTCTTTGCTGGCCCGAGAGATCTTCTTAGACTAATTTCATGGGGTAAATATATGAACTGCTCTCCCCCTGGGATGTTGCTTCATATTTGTCACTGGATGGATTTTTGCTTTGCTTCCTAGAGCAGCTCCCCCTGAGACTATGGTAGATTTATTATGTTATTGAGATGATAGGCTCCCCTTTTCTCTTTTCTTTCCATACTCTATTGGGGTTCATCATAATGTCTGCACTCCTTTCTGATTCATAGTTTTGTTTGATTGGATTGGATTTCATCATCTGTCTAGAGTTCTTTAATATATATGGCAGTTTACAGTCTTTAGCTTTGTGACCACGCTTGAGGCATACATAACATCTTATTTGACCAAGGTGCATTTGAGCTGATGTATAATATTTCATTCCCCTTTTTGAACATAATTTACAATCAACATATTTATGTCCAAATACATTGCATGCATAACAGTAGCCATGGAAATGATTTGTATACCTGGTGGAAGATTGTCTTTTCCCTTTGCTTTCTTGAGGGGTTCTTCTCTTTTGCTGCATCTTTTGCTGGTTGGAGTTGATAGACATTCTCTTACATTGTGCTGCATTATGTCACTGGTTTATGACAAGAGAAACATGTGCTATTTTTCATAGGAGGAAAGAACCTCTTTGACAACTTCCAAATTTATTCACTTCCATCCTTAGGGAGCATGTGGAGTCTTTAGTAGCTAATTGTTTCATCCCTTCATTCTTTTGTCTTCTCATGTTGTTGCTTGGTTATGTTTGTTTCTTTACAAATCTTGTTCTTGCTGGCTTCTTCTTTCATGCAGAATCTTCGAGATCGCTTCATCTTCCTTTGCCGCTCTTTACAAAAATATTCCTTTTTTATCTTCAATCTTGGACTTGCGTCGTTTCCTTCATATCCTATCCCAAATCTTTATGTGAGAGGTGGTCTTTGAGCATTGAGAATTTGGTCCAACTCGCTCTAGAGCTTTTCATTAGGAGGTGTATTCATTAGTAGTTCTCTTTGGGCTTTTTCTAAGTTCTTTCATAGGCTCAGTTCACTTCTTCTTCCAATCTTTCACATTCTACGACTTTTCTTTTCTCATTTGTTGCGCTTAGCAGTGTGTCTTCTATCTTCCTTGCTTCTTCAAGGTGTGTCTTTAGGCCATATCAATTTCTTTCTTATCTTCAAATTCTCTCTCATCACATATTTGCATCTCGTATCAAGGGTCTTTGTTTTTCATTCTTCAATCTTTCTATTTCGATCAAAGCAACTTGTCAAGTTTGGCTCCCCTTTTCTTCACTGCAATTTCTTCATGGTTCTTACTACCATTCACACTAGCAGGTACTTCATTTGATTGAGAATCTTCTTTTTGACATGAATTTCTCTTTTTCTTAATTCTCTTATCCTTCTTGTCGATGCGGCCCTTAGTGTCTACTCCATGTATGAAGTGCAAAGTCTATCCCAATGTCATTTTGCGAGGTTAAATCCATTATCAACTCAAGGTCCTTTGTTATGAAGATTGTCATATATCACACATTTTTTTCCTTAGCATTCCTCTGTTGTTATTTCATTGTAGGGTGAGTACTGCACGTGCATCCATCACAAACAAGCTTTCCATACCTGCTGATCATCAGCCATAAATCCCTGTCTTAACCTTATCTCTCCATTCAAGAAAGTTAGTTGTATTTAGCACGGTACATTTTGATAGTCCATGACTCATCAGGATCTCCTTCAAGCTATTAAGCTTACACCAAAGGAAACAGCGCTGCGATACCAATTATTCGAACCCTTAGATAAAGCGAGAGGGCGATGGGTGAATCACGTTTAACACATACATGGACTTTTAAAACTTTTCTTTTAAATCTTATTTACACCTTCATTTCATGGTAAACTTAATATGTGAGCAACAAGTATTACTATCAAACAGATTTGTTAATGTAATAGCGAGATTGAATATGAGAGCATATGAAGTGATTAGCGAGATGAGATAAATCACATCAACACATAAACATCATGCACTGTAGAGCCACACGGATGATAAGTGGAAACCAATAAAGGGAGAAAACCACATCTTATTATTGTTGTGATGCAAAGGAAAGCCCAACTCCCTCTCACCAATCGCGCTTTCTGCGAGTAGCACCAACCTACACGGGAGGCTCTATCCTCAATTCTCAGCAAGCTAGCAACTTGCAAGGGAAGCTCCAACTCCCATCAATTTTCTGCTGTGCACCAACCTAGAGGAGGCTCCAACCTCGGTTAGCTACAGACCGACATTTTATCAAGCTACAACTTGATGTGGAAGCACCAACTCCCATCTATTTTCACGCACTACCAACGTACAGAGGCTCCTACCTCGATCGACTTTTTCCATAACTGACATCTATCAAGCTACAACTTGATAGAAAGGAAGCTCCAACTTCCTTATTCTTTCAAAAGACACATCTTTCGATTTACCTTGATATCGCCTTTGTCTGCTCAGACTTTCCTATCTTCGTTGTTCATCGACTCTTATATTAGACCTCGCATCATATCACGCTTCACGCTTCCTTCCTTTCTCTCTCTTCTTTTCTCCTCAATTCTTCATACTCGACATTCTCTATATTCACACTCTCTCGACCTCATGCGGTTTTCTTTATTTTCAACTATCTTCAATTTTATCGCACACTCTCTCCTCTTCTCATTCTCGTTTTCGTCAATCTCTCCTCTTCGGATATTACCCTCGTTTTATACAAGATAGCTTCATGACTATTTGTAGTCCTCATCGGGAATTCGAAATGGGACGATCATGTCTCTTTGCCTTCGCCTTTCTCATCTCTTTTCTCAGCTTACTCGAGAAAATATATGGCAGCAGGTGCTTATTTTAATATTACAATGGGATATTTTCTCTCCTCGGAGACTTGCCAATGCATCACAAACAATAAAAACAATTAAAACATTTACATTCGAATTACTAATGTGAACTCCTTAAATTTCACTCATTTTGTCTCTTGGCTTGCCGCGCATGTGTCTTTCTCTAAGCCGTCTCTTTGTCCCTTTCTCTTCTCTCTGTATGCCTTTACGTTTTTATAGGCCGCATGTAACTCCGAATTTATGAACTGCATTTTTATTTTATTTTTATACCGGCGCTTTATATATAAATGAATCCCGCTGACTCGTAATTCAATCCTTTACACGCAGCAAGTGTCTTGTTGATGTGGCGTAGTTCCGCGAGCCGGAACATACATATATTACAATTGTATTACATTAATAATCGCCCTCCCTAGTTGGGTCGCAGGGCCCGTGGGTCTACGGACCATGCGGCATGTTTTAATCACAAGTCTGCAACCATGTTTTATATATCTCACAACAATTATTTTATATAAACAATCGCCCTCCCACCTTAAGCCTTTGGTCTTATATTACAATCCAATAAATCAAAATCACGATCTCTAATATATGAAGGGGTCCCGCCCCACATCTCATGTCAGCGGATCGGAGGTGTCAAAAACAAAACTTTGCGATTAAGCGATTGATCAAATGGACACGATGACCACATAAAACATGGCTCATAGCGCTATCGCGTCGAACTTGGAACAAATGCAATCGGGCACACAAAGTATAAAAAGTTCCGATTGCGATCGAACACGGATGCGATTTGCAGCATATTAACTCCGCATTTAACAGATCGGAGTCACACTGCTATCAATCGCTACATATTACACAAGTCGTCAGGATCAACTCGGAAAGTTCTGATTGAGATTAAGATCCCGGATGCTGCATTGAACCTATTAAATCCATCGTATAATGCCATCGCGTCCGCCACTTCAATCGCAACATATTACACAAGTCGTATGCGATGACCGGAAAGTTCCGATTGCGATTAAGCACCCGGATGCGATTGAACCTATTAAATCCATTGTATAATGCCATCGGATCCGCCATCTTCAATCACAATCGCAAGTCCTTTTAATATGTAGTTGCGATTGGAGCACTTGCTTCATTGTATTTTACCGATGCGTATTGGGAAAGCGATCTCTTCAAACAAGTTTGAATTACATATTCATACCTCCATCGGGTCGGACTCCAATCGCAATCGCAACTCGTAAATTCTCCGACTGCGCATTTCGACCAATGCCGATGCGATTTGTACCGTGAACTCAAATATGTATTATCCCCGCGTTATACACCCATCGTTCTGAGCTTGATCGCGAAATCGCAACTTTCGCTTGGTTGCATGTCACTCACCCTTGCGATCTCCGATTGCGATTGGGGATGGGTCCCACCTTATCAACACTTTGTTTTATGCGCTCCATAATATAAATGCCTTGGACCTTTGTTTATGTGATGCACCTATGCACATATATGTTTATATATATTTTTGCCGGCTAGGTGAGCGTATCTCCTGAATAAGTTTGTGTTATATTATATGTATAACGCCGGTTGAGTGTGCGATTCCCGAATATGGCTACGTCAGTTATATGCATTGTAATACTACTGGAGTTAAGAGACTCCGGAATAAGTTTGTGTTATATTATATGTATAACGCGGTTAGGAGTGCGATTCCGGAATTATGCATATGAATGTATCTACCGGCTTGGGCGATTCTCCGAATTTTATAACGGCTCTGCTCTCGCGCACTCTGCTGCTTTTCCGTCGCTTTCCGCCTCTGCATCTTCTTTTTTCTTTGCTTTGCCCTACGTTCTTAGCGGTGCCTCTGCCCGTACGCTTCAACTTACTTTTCGCTCCTTTGCCGCTTCTCTTTGTTACTTCTTTGTCTCTTCCTTTCTCGCTGATATCTCGTTGTCTTAGTTTCTTTGTGCTCCTTTCTCTATTGCGTATATAGGAATCCACTCCACCCATTATACTTGTAGCACATCCTATGAGGCTCTCTAGATCTTCTACGCCTTCAATTCAACAGCTTCTTTTTCTCTCAACTTCTCGAACTCCGCTGTATGTTACTCGTGAGTTACGATCTGCTCTCATCTTGATTTAATTCCCGTGATAATGAATTGATGTGATTCTCCCCTATCAGCAGCTGCTGTCACAGCTCTTCCCACTAGATATTGTTCCTCATCACTCTGTCTTCATTCCTCGCCTACTTGTCTTATGCTCTCTTTATTTCATCCGCTCCTTGATCGATGCTACTCCTTAATTCTCCTTTCTGTCGCTTATCGGAGTGTTCTTCCTTTGCGCGTCTCCTTTGCCTTGTTGCTGCTCTCGAGTCCTTCCTTTGCCACTCTGCCTTATTGCCCCTCAGTGTTGCCTCGGTCCTCTTCCTTTGCCATCTCCTTTGCCATCAATGACAACATTTCCAACAAATATGACTTATTTGGATATAATGAGTATTACATTATTGGATAATGTTTTTTTTTTTGGAAAACATGCTTATACATCAAAAAATTTACATTAAACTTATACATGAAAAATTGCAGATTTTGGTATATTATTCCAAACGCTAGGACATGCTTGGGATCTTTTAAATCCTTGATTACAACTTGGTGAGTTGAAAACTCTACTATTCTACCTTTACTTGGATGAGTGATTTGATATTTTAATTGAAGGTTGCAACAAAGACTCGGAACACATAATACATTATTGAAATGTACGTTATATTCCTTTAGTTGTCTCAGACCCTACGTCACCAAAAATGAGAAAAAAATTGGTGTTACAATCATTACAAGCAATAAAATTGCATTTATGTTTAATCATATAATAATATGCTCTAGAATAACAGTACCACTCATTGGAAAAAGAAGTTGAGGATGCATTGAAATAGAAACCAAAAGCAAAAGTGTATTTCCAAAAGAGCTAAGCCTGGGTGAAATATTTTGTGGAAACAAAAAACATGATAAGCATATTTTCGAGCGGCCCATTTTCTGTTTGTTCCGATGTGGTATCGTTCGGTCGGGCGCACCATGTCCCGTCGTGTGAGGTCGCCCGACCAGACGGGTTCGGGTTGAGTCATTTCGTTCGAGGGTGCCCGTATTAGTTTTGCTAAGTTGTGACTACATGGGTGCCTTGTGCACGTTTGGGCGACCTGTTTGTCATTTTCTCCCTTGTGGCATCGTTTGGTCAGGCGTGTCGGGTCATGCCATGTGAGGTCACTGACGGGCGCGCTCGGGTCGAGGTTTTGGTCGCTTTGCTGTTTCGAGGCGCCTCAGATCTCCGCGTTTTGCTAAGTTGTGTTGCCCTGAGTGCCTTATGCACGTTTAGGAGGATCGTTTTTCATTTGCTCCCTTTTGGCATCGTTCGGTCGTAGCATGTCAGTGTCGTGTCGTAGTGAGGTCGCATGCAGCGGGCATGTCTCCGAGTCAAGCCTCGGGCCGTTTCGCCCGAGGGCGCCGTGAGTTTTGCTAAGTTGTGACCACCCAGTCGGCCCCACATCATCTGTCGGCAAGGATCGGAGGTGTCAAAGTAGCAAAACTTGCGCATTGCGATTGATCAAATGGACGCGGAAAATGACCACATAAAACATGGCTGTCACGCTATCGGTCGAACTTTTGAACAAATGCACCCGGGGCACACGAAAGATAAAAGTTCCGATTGCGATCGGAACACGGATGCGATTTGCACATATTAACTCCCCGCATTTAACGGATCGGAGTCTCTGCTACTTCTATCGCAACATATTACACGAGTCGTGCGATCAATCTGAAAGTTACGATTGGCGCATTAAGATCCCCTGATGCGACATGAACCCTATTAACCCATCGTACTAATGCCATCAGGGTCGCGCCACTTCCAATCAGCAACATATTACACAAGTCGTGCGATAGAATCGGAAAGTTCCATTGCGATTAAGATCCTCGGATGCAGATTGAACCTATTAAATCCATTGTATAATGCTATCGGGTCCGCCACTTCAATCACAATCGCAAGTCCTTTTAATATAGCGTGTTGCGATTGCACCGTCGCTCATTGTATTTGCCGATGCGATTGGGAAAGCGACTTGAACAAGTTTGAATTACAATTCATACCTCCATCGGAGTCCGGACTTTGCAATCGCAACTCATAAATTCTGCGTCCGGATTGCACCAATCTGACGTGCGATTTGAGCGATCACTTTCAAGATATGTGAGTTATCTCGTTTATACACCCATCGGGTCTGCCCAATCGCATAATCGCAACTCTCGCTAGCTTGGTTGCATGTTCCGCTACCCTTGCGATCTCACGATTACGATTGGGAGGGAGTCCCACCTTATCAAATCCTTTGTTTTATGCGCTCCATAATATAAATGCCTTGGACCTTTGTTTATGTGATGCACTTGCACATATATGTTTATATATATTTTCTGCCGCCGTAGGTGAAGCCGATTCCCGGAATAAGTTTCGTGTTATATTATATGTACACGCCGGTTGGAGTGTGCGATTCCCTGAATATGGCTCTGTATTATATGCATTGTATTGCTGTCTTTGGAGTTAAGCGATTCCCGGAATAAGTTTGTGTTCCATATTATATATAATCGCCGTGTTGGAGTGTGCGATTCCCGGGAATTATGCATATGAATGTATCTACGGCTTGGGCGCATGGGGCTCTCGGAATTTTATAACGGCTTTTTGCCTCTGCGCTCTCTCGCTCGTGTCGCGTCTGCTTCCGCCTCCGCTCTCTTTTCTCTGTCCTCGCCTTCGTTCTTCGGCTGTGCCTCTGCTTGTTTACTTGCTTCCAATGACTCGCCTCCTTTCGTCGCCTTTGTTACTTCTTTGTCTCTTCCTTTCTCGCTATATCTCGTTTGTCTTAGTTTCTTTGTGCTCCTTTTCTCTATCACGTATATAGAATCCACTCCACCCATTATACTCTTCTTGTAACGCACATCCTATGAGGCTCCGATCTTCTACGCCTCTCAATTCAACATTGTTTCTTTCTTCCTCAACTTCGAACTATCGCTATGTTACCGTAGTTCTCGTTGCTCATCTTGATTTAATTTCGCGTAGACACGAATTGATGTATTCTCCCTAACGGTATGCTTCACGGTCTTCCCACTAGAATAATTGTTCTCATCATCTGTCTCATTCCTCGACTACTTGTCTTATGCTCTCTTTATTTCATCTCGCATCAGCTTGACCGATGCTACTCCTTAATTCTCCTTTTGTCGCTCGGGTGTTCTTCCTTTGCCGTCTCCTTTGCCTTGTTGCTGCCTCAGGTGTTCTTCCTTTGCCATCTCCTTTGCCTTATTGCTGCCTCAGGTGTTCTTCCTTTGCCATCTCCTTTGCCATCAATGACAACATTTCCAACAAATATGACTTATTTGGATATAATGAGTATTACATTATTGGATAATGTTTTTTTTTTTGGAAAACATGCTTATACATCAAAAAATTTACATTAAACTTATACATGAAAAATTGCGATTTTGGTATATTATTCCAAACGTGCTAAAAGGACATGCTTTGGGATCTTTTAAAATCCTTGATATAGCAACTTGGTGAGTTGAAAACTCTACTATTCTACCTTTACTTGATGAGTGATTTGATATTTTAATTGAAGGTTGCAACAAAGACTCTAACACATAATACATTATATGAAATGTACGTTATATTCTCTTAGTTGTTATAGACCCTACGTCACGAAAAATAGAAAAAAATTGGTGTTACAATCATTACAGCAATAAAATTGCATTTATGTTTAATCATCATATAATAATATGCCTTCTAGAATAAATAAGCCACTCATTGGAAAAAAGAAGTTGAGGATGCATTGAAATAGAAACCAAAAGCAAAAGTGTATTTCAAAAGAGCTAAGCACTGGTGAAATATTTTGCTGAAACAAAAAACATAGATAAGCATATTTTCGAGCGGCCCATTTTCTCGTTGTTCCGTGTGAGTATACGTTCGCCGGGCGCACCATGTCCCGTCGTGAGAGTCGCCCGACCCGGATCGTGTTCCGGGTTGAGTCATTTCTGTTCGAGGGTGCCCGTATCAGTTTTGCTAAGTTGTGACTACATGGGTGCCTTGTGCACGTTTGGGCGACCTGTTTGTCATTTTCTCCCTTGTGGCATCGTTTGGTCAGGCGTGTCGGGTCATGCCATGTGAGGTCACCCGAACGGGCGCGTTCGGGTCGGGTTTGGCCGTTTCGTTCGAGGGCGCCCGTATCATGCTAAGTTGTGACTGCCCAAGTGCCTTATGCACGTTTAGGAGGATCGTTTTTCATTTGCTCCCTTTTGGCATCGTTCGGTCAGGCATGCTGTGTCGTGTCGTGTGAGGTCGCCCGACCGAGCATGTTCGGGTCAAGTCGGGCCGTTTCGTCTGAGGGCGCCCGTATCAGTTTTGCTAAGTTGTGACCACCCAGGTGCCTTGTGCATGTTTGTTATTTTATCCCTTGTAGCATCATTTGGTCAGTCGCTGTGTCCCTTCGTGTGAGGTCGCTCGACCAGGCGCATTCGGCTCGGGTCTGGCCATTTCGTTCGAGGGCGCTCATATCATTTTTGCTAAGTTGTGACAACCCGGGTGCCTTATGCATGTTCGGGCGGCCCATTTGCTATTTGCTCCGTTGTGGCATCATTCAGTCGAGCGTGCCATGTCGCACCATGTGAGGTCGCCCGACTAGGCGTGTTCGGGTTGAGTCGAGTTGTTTTGTTCGAGGGTGCCTGTATCAATTTTTCTAAGTTGCGACCACCCATGTGCCTCAGTGCAATCGCTCGGGCAACTTTCCATTTTCCATTTTCTCCCTTGTGGCATCGTTCGTTCGGGCGCGTCGTGTGAGGTCGCCCGACCTGGCACGTTCAGGTCGAGTCAGGCCATTTCGTTCGAGGGCGCTCATATCAGTTTTGCTAAGTTTTGACTACCCGGGTGACTTTTGCACATTCAGGTGGCCCATTTTCTGTTTTCTCCCTTGTGGCATCATTCAGTCGCGTGCTACCTATATCGCATCGCGTGTGAGTCAGCCGTCGACGGCGTGGTGAGTCGGGCCGAGTCGAGTGCTTTGTTCAAGGGTGCCTATATCAGTTTTGCTAAGTTGTGACTGCCTGGGTGCCTTGTGCACGTTTGGGTGGCCCATTTGATGTTTTCTCCCTTGTGGCATCATTCATTCAGGCATGCTGTGTCGCACCATGTGAGGTCGCCTGACTGGGCGCATTTGAGTCGGGTCATTTCGTTTGAGGGCGCCCGTATCAGTTTCGCTAAGTTGTGACCGCCTGGGTGGCTTGTGCATGTTCGAGCGGCCCATTTTCCATTTTCTCCCTTGTGGCATCGTTTGGTCGGGAGCGCCATGTCATGCCGTGTGAGGGTCACCCTGATCGAGCTGCGATTTGGCCGGGTCTGCCGCTTTTGTACGAGGCACGCCCGTATCAATTTCTACCTTCCCCCAATTGTGACCGCTTGTGTGCCTTGTGCATGTTTGAGTGGCCCGTTTGTCATTTTCTCCCTTGTGGCATCATTTTTTTGGGTGCGCTATGTGAGGTCGCCCGACCGAGTGCATTCTGGTTGGGCTGTTTCGTTCGAGGGCGCCCATATCAATTTTGTTAAGTTGTGACTACCCGAGTGCCTTGTGCATGTTCGGGCGGCCTGTTTGCCATTTTCTCCCTTGTGGCATCGTTCAGTCAGGCGCACCATGCCTCGGCCCCGTGTAGAGGTCGCCACAGACCCGGCGTGTGTCGGGTTGGGCTCGTTTCGCTCGAGGTGCCCAGATAGTTTTGCTTCGAAGTTGTGACGCCCGGTGCCCCAGTGCACATCATTCAAGCGTACCCATTTTTCGTTTTTCTCCATCGTGGCATCATCTCGATCGGCGACGCAGGTAGTTCGTGCCATGTGAGGTCGCCCAACTGGGCGCATTCGAGTCCGACCATGTCGTTCGATGGCGCCCGTATTAGTTTTGATAAGTTGTGATTGCCTAGGTGCCTTATGCATGTTCCAGTGGCCTGTTTACCCTTTGCACCCATGTGGCATCATTCGGTCGGGTGCGCCGTGTTGCTCTGTGTGAAGTCACCCAATCGAGCACGTTCATATTGGCTCATTTCATTCGAGGACACCCGTATCAGTTTTGCTAAGTTGTGACCGCCTCAGTGCCTTGTGCATGTTCGAGCGGCTTGTTTGCCGTTTGATCCATTGTGGCATCGTTCGATCGAGTGCGCCGTGTCGCACCATGTGAGGTCACCCGATCGGGCGTGTTTGGGTTGGGTTGGGTCGTTTTGTTCGAGGGCACCCGTATCAGTTTTGCTAATTTGTGACTACCTGGGTGCCTTGTGCATGTTCGAGTGGCCCTTGTGGCATCATTCGGTCAGGCATGTCGTGTGAGGTTGCCCGACCGGGCGTGTTTTGGTTGGGTCGGGCCACTTCGTTCAAGGATTCTCATATCAATTTTTCTAAGTTGTGACCACCTAGGTGCCTTGTGCACATTCGGGTGGCCCGTTTGCCATTTTCTCCATTGTGGCATCGTTTGATCGGGGAGGCCGAGTCGCCCCGTGTGAGGTCGCCCAACCGGGCGCGTTTGGGTAGGGTCGGGCCGTTTCATTCAAGGGTGCCCGTATCATTTTTGCTAAGATGTGACCGCCTGGGTGCCTTGTGCACATTCGGGTGGCCCGTTTTCTATTTTCTCCCTTGTGGCATCATTTGTTCGGGCGCATTGTGTCACGCTATGTGAGGTCACCCGACCGGGTGCGTTCGAGTCGGGTCATTTCGTTCGAGGGCGCCCATATCAGTTTTGTTAAGTTGTGACTGCCTAAGTGCCTTGTGCACATTAGGGCGGCCCGTTTTCCATTTGCTCCCTTGTGGCATTGTTTGGTCGGGCACACTGTGTCGCGTTGTGTGAGGTTGCCCGACCAGGCGCGGTCGGGTTGGGTCATTTCATTCGAGGGCACCCTTATCAGTTTTGTTAAGTTGTGACCACCTGAGTGCCTTATGCACATTTGAGCAGCCCCTTTGCCATTTTCTCCCTTGTGGCATCGTTCGGTCGGGTGTGTCGTGTTGCGCCATGTGAGGTCGCCCAATTGAGCGCATTCGGGTTAGGTCATTTCGTTTGAGGGTGCTCGTATCAGTTTTTCTAAGTTGTGACCACCCGGATGCCTTGTGCACATTTGGGCGGTCCGTTTTCCATTTCTTCCTTGTGGCATCATTCGGTCGGGTGCACCGTGTGAGGTCGTATGACCGAGCATGTTCGGGTCGGGCCGTTTCGTTCAAGGGCACCCATATCAGTTTTGTTAAGTTGTGACCACCCGGGTGCTTTGTGCACATTTAGGTGGCTCGTTTTCCATTTGCTCCCTTAATGTGGCATCGTTCAGTCAGGCGTGCCATGTCACACCTTGTGAGGTTGCTTGACCAAGCGCTTTTGGGTTGTGCTGGTTCGTTCGAGGGTGCCCGTATTGGTTTTGCTAAGTTGTGACCACTCGGGTGCCTTGTGCACGTTTGGGCGGCCTGGTTGTCATTTTCTCCCTTATGGCATCGTTCAGTCGGGCATGCCATGTCGCATCGTGTGAGGTTGCCTGACCGAGCGCATTCAGGTCAGGTTGGGTCGTTTCGTTTGAGGGCGCCCGTATTAGTTTTGCAAGTTGTGACTTCCCGGGGGCCTTGTGCACGTTCAGGTGGCCCGTTTTCCATTTTCTCCCTTGTTGCATCATTCATTTGGGCGCTTCCTGTCGTGCTATGAGAGATCGCTCGACCGGGTTCCGTCACGTCGGGTCATTTCGTTTGTGGGTGCCCATATCAGTTTTGCTAGGTTGTGACCGCCCAGGTGCCTTGTGCATGTTCGGGTGGCCCATTTTCGATTTTCTCCCTTGTGGCATCGTTTGGTCAAGCGCGTCGTGTCACGCCGTGTGAGGTCACCCAACCGGGCACGTTTGGGTCAGTCGGGCAATTTCTTTCGAGGGCGCCCATATCAGTTTTGCTAAGTTGTAACCACCAGGGTGCCTTATGCATGTTTGAGTGACCCATTTTCCATTCTTCAGACTTAAATTGTGTGACAACACTGTGGCTAAGTTTGAAACTGGATATTGAACATACATTTGGTTTGATTACAATAGAAATTCTCATCAATAAATGTAAAGCAATGGCTAAGAAATACTATAAATTAATAAATAAATAAGACATGGCAACAAGCTGCAACAATACTTACAAAATTGTTACATTGAGATGCAAAGAATAAGCCACTAATTTAACCCCTAACCCATTTAACCCCTAAACCATAAACCTCTAAACCCTTAACCCCTAGCCCCTAAACCCTTAACCCCTAACCCATTTAAACCCCTTAACCCCTAGTAAACCCCTAACCCATTTAACCCCCTAAATCCTAAACCTATAAACCCTTAACCCCTAACCCCTTAAACCCTAAACCATGAAACCCTTAACCCTAACCCCTTAAACCCTAATTCCCGACCCGTAACCCATTTAACCCCCTAAAACCTAACCCCATTAGCCTCTAACTTCTAGCCCCTAAAATCCTTACCTGCTAAATCCCCTAACCCCCTAAACCCCTAACCCATTTAACCCCCTAAACCCTAAACCTATAACCCCTTAACCCTTATTAACCCATTAAACCCTAATTCCCTATCCCTAACCCATTTAACCCCCTAAACCATAAACCTCTAAACCCGTAACCCATTTAACCCCTAAACCCTAAACCTCTAAACCCTTAACCACTAACCCTTAAACCCTTAACCCCTAACCCATTTAACCCCCTAAACCCCTAAACCCCTAATCCATTTAACCCCCTAAACCCTAAACCTATAAACCCTTAACCCCTAAGCCCAAAAATCTAACCCCTAAACCCCTTAACCCCTTGATCTTCTAGGGGCTAGTTACCTTGATATTAATGGTGGTGTATTCATACTCCTTCTGAATAACCAATAAAGGGTCAAGGAAATTGACAAATATGTTTTCAAGTTTTATATTATCCATCTCTGGGGTAAGCTACTTTTCAGCTAACTCCAGTGCTTTTGATCTCAATTTTTCTAATTGATTCCTTCTCTCATATGATACCTGAGCCTTTGCCTTTCTCTTCCCTTCTAATTCTGTAATAGTGTTATAGTGATTCCAGCCAAATTCTTTAGAAAGCCTTCCTAGCAGACAATACTTGTGACCTGGCTGAAGCCTCAACACTTTCAGAGCATCTGGAATGACATCTCTCTTCCCCAATCTCTCTCTCTCTCTCTCTCTCTCACTCTCTCTCTCTCTCTCTACCCTCCAATCCTCTCATAGCTATATCCCTCCCTCTATCCTTCTTTCCGCCCCCCTTCCATCTTTGTGTCACTATCTCCCTCTCCTACCCTTCTCTACCTCTCTCCTCTCCCTCTCTCTCTCTCAGCTGATCCATTCCTTCTCCCCCCTCTCCTTTAGTTTATCTCCATCTCTCCCTTGTGACTCCCCTTGTCTCACAACCTCTATCAATCTATGTCTCTATAATTATTTCTTCTCATATATATATAGAGTTAATATATATCATGACATACTGGGACCTACGATTGGGTTAATTCGTCCTTGTTGGCAAGGTTAAAATGGTTAATCTTTGATAGACAAAATGTAGATAAAATATTTCATGAAAAAGAGGGAACGATACCTTATATTCTTCCAGGCTATGCCTATCAGTCGCTTGGCCTCTTCTTGCTCTCACATGAATGTAGTCTTGCTTGACTGGTACAGAAGAAGGTTTCACATTATCAACTATTTGTTTGGGACAACTTTTAGTTGTTTCAACACTGCTACATTCTAATTCAAGCTTATCCTTTAAACCATCTTAGTCTTTTGTACTCTCTTTAACTTTGTAGTGCTTTCCATTCCTCTCAGTCACATATGTTTCCTTGGTCTGTTAAGGGACAAGGTCGACAACATTAGGATGTTTTTGCAATAAACAAGGGTATTTCCAGGACACAGTCAGGTGGAGCAAGAGTATAAGAGCCAAATTTCTCATGAATGTGGGACACTTGAACTTAAGATTTTCTAGAGTAGTCATGAGGTGCAGTCTGGTTATTAAGACTTCATCAGATGGCCATTCTCCGGACTTAAATTGTGTGACAACATTGTGGCTGAGTTTGAAACTGGAGATTGAACATACATTTGGTTTGATTGCAATAGACATTTTCATCAATAAATGTAAAGCAATGGCTAACAAATACTATAAATTAATAAATAAAGAAGACATTGCAACAAGCAACAATACTTACAAAATTGTTACATTGAGACACAAATAATAAGCAACTAATTTAACCCCTAACCCATTTAACCCCTAAACCATAAACCTCTAAATGTCCCTTAACCCCTAACTCCTAAACCCTTAACCCCTAACCCATTTAACCTCATAAACCCCTAGTAAACCCCTAACCCATTTAACCCCCTAAACCCTAAACCTATAAACCCTTAACCCCCAACCCCTTAAACCCTAAACCATTAAACCCTTAACCCTAACCCCTTAAACCCTAATTCCTGACCCCTAACCCATCTAACCCCTAAAACCTAACCCCATTAGCCCCTAACTTCTAACCCCTAAAATCCTTAAAATCCCCTAACCCCCTAAACCCCTAACCCATTTAACCCCCTAAACCCTAAACCTATAACCCCTTAACCCCTAACCCATTAAACCCTAATTCCCAACCCCTAACCCATTTAACCCCCTAAACCATAAACCTCTAAACCCCTAACCCATTTAACCCTAAACCCTAAACCTCTAAACCCTTAACCACTAACCCTTAAACCCTTAACCCCTAACCCATTTAACCCCCTAAACCCTCAACCTCTAAACCCTTAACCCCTAACCCCTTAAACCCTATTTCCCAACCGGCCTAACCCATTTAACCCCCTATATACATAATACATAAATTATAAAGAATATATATATATATATATATATTCTTTATAAAACTCCAAATATTTAAAATACAACATAATTTAATAGTGTAAATTTTAAAACTCCTTTTAATAAAGCATGATGATTTAGTAGGGTAGAAGGATTACTATATGCAAAAATCAGTCCATTATTTACTCATATAACTTTAATTGCTTCTCAAAAAGATATGTTTTATTTTTTTGATTGTAAATATTTTTAAACAATCAAAATAAACAAACATTTAATTATTTAGAAATTATTTTAATTATTTAAAATGATTATAATTATTAAAAATATTTATTTTAAATTAATTTGAGTGGCCTTAAAAAAAACACACGTGTTTCATTTCAAAATGTCAAAATTTTTGAAATATCAAAAGTTTTAATTTCCCTCGTTCATTTCCCTTCGGTTGCATGGTTTGTCCAGGGAAGGAGGGAGGATCTGATCCAAATTTGAGTTGGGTCAATAGCAAAAATTCCAGATATCCTTCACATTCAGGGGGACCAATGTGGCAACCAGATCGGCTCCAAGTTTTGGGAAGTGGTCTGTGAAGAACACAGGATGGATCCTACTGAGAGATATCAGGGCACTTCAGATCTACAGCTTGAAAGGGTTATGGACAGGTCTTTAGACTTGATAACTTCATTTTTGGCCAATTTGAGGCTGGAAAAACAACTGGGCCAAGGGGAATTACACAGAAGGAGCTGAGCTCATTGATTCTGTGCTTGATGTCGTTAGGAAGGAGACTGAGAACTGTGATTGCCTGCAAGGTATGTGTCTTTTTCAGATTTGAATCCTTAACCTTGTGTTTTTGAAATGTAGGATTTCATTTGCTAAAATGATGTGGGTTTTTTTTTGTGTACAGGGTTTCATAAAAAGTCCCAATCTGAAGCCGCAGAGTGTTTTCATCCATGTCTCTGCAAGTCCCAATCTCAAGCCGCAGAGGTACGATCTCGTTCATGCTTTATGTTTTTTTTTTTAATGCATGAAGTAAACTGTTCAACTGCTTCACATAATCAGTTGGAAGTAAACTCTGACCCAGATACAATCATTTCCTCTAATCCAGAAACAATCATCTCCTCTGATCCAGAAATGAATCAAGCTGCGGAAGATCAATCCCAAGAAATGCCAATAGTGCCACAGTTTGTATCACTAACCGAGGAACATCAAACTTTATTAAGCAAGGAGGCATTCACTCGTATAATTGAAACCTACAAGCAAGCTGATGGTGCAGGGGTCAGAGATTTGTGATGTTCACTTCTTGCACGATTGATTTCTCAGGTATATGCTCATAAAGTTTTTATCAATAGTCTGTATGAACTGCTTTAGAGATATTGGAATCTAACTTTGCCTTGTCATCAATGTTTTTCTTTAATGATTGCATTCTGAACTTTGAAAAGCCTCTTTATAAAGGAGGTTTGCTCGAGAAAACACTAATATGGTAATACCTCCTCTACAAATGAAAAGCGATTCTTCAACAAATTAGTGTCTACACTAAATCCTTGTACAGAAGATTCTTACTGAAGTGCCTACTTGCACCTTACTGATTCTAACACCTCGCTCAAAATAATGTCACATTATTATATGACATCTGCAACCAACCACCTTTCATCAACAATCCCAGATTGTATGGTTGTTGTTACATTGATTGCATGATCATGAGAGAAATTTTCAAATTCCATTCTAATAAGGCTTAGAAGCTAGAAAACTTGAAAGAAAAATTCCTTAAAAATACTCTGACCATCTTACCTATTCATATTGCGGACCTTTTTCTTTAGATAGTCTCTTCTAGCCTTACCCTCGGTGAAGTTTCTTAAATCAATCATCTTTATAAATATGATGATCAAAATGAATCAATTAATTGGGAGACTATCATGCTGGGATACACCATGTTCAAACTCTTTGTAGAAGAGCAGACAAATTCATCTCCATATGGGAAGAGAGGAAGAAATTGCAGTTTTAAGGTTTAGTCATTGCAAATGGAATCACCGCACTTTTGACTATTTTTCAATCCTCCCAAATGCTATTGAGGAAGCAAAAGTAAGTATATTGTTGATCCATGGACACCTGTTAAGCCTTTCAAATAGTTGGAAGAAACCTACTATTTGAGAGGCTGAAGGTATACCTCTCCTATGCTTGGCGATCTCTATAATTATGACCCTATATGAGATTCAAATGATCATCTATGGGGTCTATTATATACATTAACATAGTATTCAAGCAAGGGTGTCGACTGCCTCACATTCTTTGGACTTCATATTTATGGATGAGAGTTTCTCATTTCAAAATCCATGGGTGGTAAAGGTGGAGGCCCTCTATGGGATCTCCATTTCACTATTTTTTGACAACATTGTCCTTCTATTTCACGAATCCAAAAATAGACGTACATTTTGAGCTCATTCTGGGATGAACATGGTCTTCAAGTCCACTGTTTGGTCCAATATACTGCTCTATATTAGGCTTAAATTCTTGTCAACCCGAGTAGGTATTCTTAGAGGCACTTTTCTAATGTATATAGACCTAGAAGAATCTAATTTCCTAAGTGAAGGTTTATTGTAGTAGGTTCCAATACCCTTTTACAAGAGACTGACATTTGGTCCTTTACACACTTTAAACACTTCTTTAATTAGATCTAATCTAACATTCTAAAACCAGAGTGCTTATGGTTGTCTGAGATTTTAATCCTTTTACAAGGTTTTTATTCACAAAATCTCTTTCAAGTTTTTAGATTAACACTCTAAAATGAATGATCTAATTCCTATGGTTTGTTTGAGATTCCGGTCCTCTAACAAGGACTTTACTCACAGAGTCTCTTTCAAAACATCACAATTAAGTCAAATTCATTAAAAACAGATATCATGGAGATAATCTTGAATTCCATACACAATTAAACCCTCTTACAAGGTCTACTCATTAATCTAGTAATCAAAATTTTCAATTATAACCATGAACCATAAAATAAAAATAATGACTAAAATCATAAACACAACTAATCGAAATCTTTGAACTCACAGTATGAAAATTAAATGAAAATACTAAATCAGATCTGAATATATAAATCTAATGGAAACATAAACAAAAAGTGTACCAACATGGCATAGGGGCCCTCCACGCTTGCAGCCACACTTAGAGAAAATTCAAATGAAGAAAATGCTAAATCATAACACCATGAATGATCGAATTTTTGTCTCTTATTAAAATCTAGAAATTGATTACATAAAAACAGAGTTTTGAAACTTGTACATATTCTTATGTCTTCTCCACGTATCTACTTCTTGTCTTTTCACACCTAGCCTATTACATGCTTCTACTACTTATTTATCATAGATTACAAACAAAAGGAGGTTATTATCGTTCCACAAAAACCTAACTGACCTCCAAAGAAGGTCGAATTAGTTTGAATCCCTAAACATAAGAAAAATATCAAGCCCATTCATTTATGATTCAGATTTTTCTGCTAAACTAGCTGGGTTTGACCAGCGTTGACCAGATACTTAGAAACTTCGAATCTACGGTTGGATAGATATTTCACCATCTTTGTACATTCCATATCAAGCCCACATCCTTTGTTTTGGTTTACCTGTTACACCACATGTTAGAACATAACAAATTTACAGGAAGTTACCACATACTGTAATTTTTATAACACAAAAATTCCACAAATTGATTTTAATGTAGAAATAACAATCATGATACTATATTAATCAATTTCAATAACATATAAGGAATTTATGGAGGTTTAGTGAAGAAAATGGTGGATAATGATGAGATTTTTGGATAAAAAGGTAGGCCATAAAATGATACCAACATCTCCCCCAAACACGTGGTTTTGCATGTCCTCATGCTAACTTGATGAACTTCCTTTGTTTGCTGCTTCTGTAGCTTGCAATAAAGCTTCTACATTCTTCTGTGCTTGATATTCAGTCTTCATCCTTTTGTACTTGGTCTTCATGTATTTCTTCTGCTGATACCATTTTCCATCCCATTTGCAAATTTCAGTTTGTTTGGCTTTGATTTTTATGATTTTCTTCTTCAATTTTTCATTTTTCCTTTGAATTTTCTTGCTTTGTTCTCTCAATGCTTCATTTTATTTCTTCACAACTCTTTCTAATACCTATTATTCCATGAGTTATTCTTTCAAGTCTTTAATTTGTTTCTCTAGCTCCTTTTGTTTTCTGTTTGAAGGTGTTGGCTCTTTTTCTTCTTCCTTATTACCTTAAATTTCTATTTTTTGTATATCTGCATCCTGTTCTGGTTGTACATCTTGTTCTGGTTGTAGGTCATCATCCTCTTGCAATGTCTTTCCTTTTATCCTCCTAGATCTTCTTGTATAGGAAATGAAAAATTTATCTTTTGCATTTCTGTTAGCATCTTCTTGCCTCATTCTTCTTGTTTCTACACTGCTACTAGGCTGGACAATAGTGCTTGATCTGAATTCAGGAGTTTCCTCATTTATTTCAACTACATCAACCATAAATTTTGTACTTCCTTGTTTTTATTGTTCATCTTCGTTGGTTTTGATTTTATTGGAAATTAAGAATCCTTCCCATGTTATTCCTCTCTTTTGCAATTCAGACTCAATTAAAATTTTAATCAAACCAAAAAGGCACAAAATTTTATCCTCATTACCCTTATGTTTCTGAATAGTTTTTGACATCTTGGTTAAGATTTGTAAAAGGAAATAAGGCAAACTGATGGTACATTTCCCTTTTAAGTGCAACAAGATCTTGATGTGATATAAATATAATATATTGTATCTCCCTTCACATTTGATAAAATTTTGGATGATGTAAACCATTTCATCCCATGGATGAATGAGCCAACTCCTACAAACTCCTTTTTTCCAATTTACTGAAGAAACTCTTGATCTAGAAATAAATTGGGTCCATGATTTTTCTTTGAACTGCTTGGTTTTAAAATATTTCTCCCCCTTTGGATTAATGTCTATTTCATGAGCTATTGTGTCTTCTAAAATTCTAAAGGAAATATTCCCTATTAAGGTTTTTTCTCCATTGAATGAAAACACAAATTGTTTCGTGACTTCTTCATTATACCCATTGAATTTTTCCAAGAAAGGTAACCATTGTTTTTCTCTTAAAATTTTGACACAATCCTCATGAAATTTTGAACTATCAAAATTTTCTGGCTCTGCCCTATTTTCCATTTAAAACTTCATTATTTTAACCCTGACTGCCTATGCTTTGTAAAAAAAAAAATTATTAACCAAGTTTTTTTAATTGTTACCTCTTCTATTGCACTCGGGTTGACTGACCTTAAATTTCTAAGTTGTCTTCAAATTTCTGGGCTGGCCTCGAATTTTTGAGCTAACTTCTTGTTTTGGATAATCCCCAACGCCTATGTTTCTCCCTTTTTCCAAGCAATGTATGCTAGCAATTGTCTTCAAACTATATTCGTGGTATTTCTATTTTTAAACCACAGAGCTCGAACTTAACCTCCTAAATTCAAACTTGTGCCGACCTTTGTGATTGGAAAGACTCAAAATTTAGCCATCTATCATGAAATGGAATTGATGTGATGATGGCATAGAGGATAGGGTCTTGTTAGCAGATACCGTAGTATTGTTTGTAGGGTCTATAGACGTGGTCACAAACAATTCAGATTGTGGTTGTAGAGAAATGATAGATCATGGTGAATACATTCATAAATAGATAAATGCTATGAAGAACATTTTTGTACTTTCTGGCAGTCGAAATGATTGAAACTTAATAGATGTCTTCTCATTAGATGTCTAATAAGGCCGCGGAGAGGCCTTATAGACCCATTGGTACTTTGTTGGCAGTGGTTGGTACTTTGCTGGTAGTGGTTGATTTGAAAGGTTTATGAGTTTATGAAAAGGTCTAAAGAGGTATAGCCAACATAAATATAGGCTAAGGTCTATAGTAGTGATATGTGTGATATAGAAATAGAGGTGAGTGTATAGGAATAGGTTATGAAATTGATATAGAAATAGGCATGAGGGGTATAAAGGCATGTAAAAACCATTAGGCATATAGGATAGCTTTATGGGTGCTATGGTTTTTAAAAGTGATAGCATAGGTTAAGATGTTTAGGAGTAGTGGTATATGGGTTATGAAATTGATATTAATAAGTAACCATAGATTAATTGTTTAACACTAAAAAAATCATTGGAATTTTAAGTGCTAAAAACAATAATCTTACAATCCTTTACACTTGCTGGCTGATATAGTCCTAATTTGATCTTTTGCAGGTGTAACTGGTTAGATTTGTATAGATGTGATTGGTCTTTGTCTTCAAAACAGGTCCCTCAAAAATATGTATAAACAGGTACCTTGAAAATGAGTATAAACAGGTCCCTTGAAATCTGAAAAGTCATGTTGATGCAGCTTCTATCCTTCTTGATGTTGTAGAACATATTGATGCAGCCATGTTTAAATTTTGATAGGAAAACTTTAAAAATTGTTAATGTAGCCTTGAAATATGTTGATGTTTCCGTGTGTGCCATTGATGCAGCCTTTGAACATGTCCCTCTGAATAATCTTGTTTCAATAGGTCCAATTGCATATTCTTTATTGAACAAGTCCCTTTTTTCTGATTAGAACAAAACAACTCCTTATTGAAACAATAAAACAAATCCCTTATTGAAATTTTGAGAATGAGGAGATGAATAGGAAAAATTCATTATTTCTTATCCCCCACTGATTCATTGACTATGTCAATGCTTCCAAATACATATTCCGTTCCTCGTGAAATCATACATCCAACTCCAATACTTATGTCATTTTACATCCTTGCCTCCAAATGGTAAATTGAGTTGCGTTGTCGAAATGTGGTAGTTTAGTGTTCCCATTGTCACGAAGGAAATTAATTATAGGTTGTGACATCCAATGTTTGTCACCACTTCTTGGCCATGGATCGACTCTAATTCTAACCTTATGTCCATTTCCTGCTTTATATGCCAGACCAGAATCAATTAAATTGAAATAGTTTAAAACATCTCTCCATAACAGAAATATTAACCTCAGAAATTTTAGTCTATTTAATCCATTCCTCGATAAAATTTGGTGCAATATATTTGTGTTGAACCACATTAGACAATATATATATATTTTTAAGTACTTCTAACTAAGTGTTGGAAGACATATGCCTTAGACATTGGAAGAGAGACGTTATTTTTTTAATATTTTGACTTTTTGGTCGGAATACTGACGGCTTAAACGTCGGAAGAGCAACGTTAATTTTTCTAAAAATTTTACATTTGCGTCGAAAGACCGAAGCCTCGATCGTCGAAAGAGTGACATTTCTTTTTTTAAATATTTTTAGCTTTTTTGTCGCTAAAGCGACGTTACCTAAGCGTCGGACTAA
The DNA here is from genome assembly GCA_034641835.2 of Pinus albicaulis. Lineage (NCBI taxonomy): Eukaryota > Viridiplantae > Streptophyta > Pinopsida > Pinales > Pinaceae > Pinus > Pinus albicaulis. The sequence continues at coordinate 118,360,599 of CM076569.1, forward strand.
ACGTCGGATGATATTTCATCGGAATTGTGACGGTTTGTAAAATGTCGGAATTAAACATTGGAAGTCATAACTTCGAAATTGCGACGTTTTTATGAAACTTGAAAAGCATCAGAAGACCGAAAGTTTGTGATCGTCAGAAGACCGACAGTTGTGGGTCGTCGAAAGAAAGACGCTTATAAAACGATGGAATAGCGACACTTTGCAAAACGTCGGAAAAAGTGTCGGTATTGTGACACTTTGGCAAAGCGTCGGAATTTTGACGTAATGACTAACCACGTTTTGTCCGGCCTCAAACTGTCGCTCTTGCGATGACTATGTGTCGGAATAACGACGAAGTGGCTGTCGGAAATTGGTCCAAATTTTCTAGTGTTTGCATGCAACACTTCCGTAACTGAATAGCCTTCAAAAAACTGAATCAGTATAATGCATCTGTCATCAAAATCTTCTGATTTTCTGCTAGCTACTGCACATGTCTACTAGATCCCCTGTGTTGTTGACACCTGCATCCATGCACTCTACACTTGCTGCCAACTTTTATCTGCGCTCCAGTATCTGACACTGTCACTTTAGTTTCATGTCCTCCTGAAATTTGAATGCATCAATCCAACTGATCCTGCTACTGCTTCTCTATGGGCTCCTCGTAGCCAGGTTCGATTCATGAGATCCACACCATCTCAATGAATCCTTTCCAAATTTTCTTCTTGGGATTATTCATGCATGTCGCCCCACCTCTCACCTGGTGATATATCTACATGCACTCCCTCTGCCCATCTAGCTCAAAATTTCTCTGCATGAGTGGTTTCTCCCACTCCATGATCCTCTGCATGTGGCTGCTCCACATCTTGAGGTTCACTCTTACCTGCATGCAAATCCATCTCCCTCTCAAGGTTTAATTGCATGACTTTCTCACACTTCCCAATGGTAGGAAGATCTATAGAAATCACATCTACATCAATTCTATAGAGATTCTTAACTCGAATCCCAATATTCTTGGCTTACCTTGTTGCTTTGTGTCGCAGGAAAACTTTTCCTTCACTGAAAACAACATCATAACCTCTATCCTCTAACATTGCAACTGAGACTAGATTTTTCTTCAAACCCGATACATGCATTACATTTTTTAATTGAAAGAGTTTACCTGACACCCTCTAAAAGGTAATGGTACCAATCCTGGAAGCACTGTACCTTCCATCGTCACCCATTTCAATATGCATCTGGAGATCCTTCTCCTCCAAGTCACTGAAAAATTTCTTGTCTCTTGTCATGTGAAAGGAAGCACCACTATCCAAGTACCATCCTGATCCCAATGCACTTGAAACCATGCATGTGATCAATGAGAAGTAAAGCTCAAATTGAGAGGTAAGGGCCTCACCAGCTGCAACTCCAATAGCCTTCTTGTTCTTCTTCTTTTGTGGATAGTTTGTGGCAATATGTCCATGCTCGTGACAATGAAAACACTTCACTTTGGACATGTTGTGCTCCTTGTAATCTTCACCGGCCTCATATTTAGAATGGAATTTTTTCCCCTTCCCCTTCTTCATCTTGGTAGCCAAAGCACAATCCTCTTCATCATCATGCTTTGATGAAGAGAAATCTATAGTGTTCCTCCTGAACTCCTCCTGCACTAGATCTGACCACAGTCGTTCCCAATCCAACAATTTTTCCTATCCGTTGACAAAGTCTTCATAACTGTGCCAAATCTTAGGAATTCCTAGGAGAGCCAAACTCACCAAATCATCATCAGCGACAGTTATTCCTACACTCCCAAGTTCATCCCGACATTGGACAAACTTTGTTAAGTATACCAGAATAGTGTCGTTCTTTTCCATCTTGATCTTCCTGATTTTATCTTTGAGCCCCAATTTCCTATGGTCGTTGTTGCTTTGGAATAGATCCGTCAAATCCATCCACATAGCATATGGTGTGGCTTTCCCATGGAGGCTTGAGAAAATGTGGTCTCATAATCCCTGCAATAGGATCCTCCTCGCCCTTGCCACTTTCTTTTTCCATGCATCAAGATTTGCAACATCTGCAACATCTAGCTTAGGAACATATTTGTCAATGAATTCCTTCAAGCCATTGTCTTCGAGTACTGCCTCTATCCTCTCCTTCTAAGAAATGTAGTTCGAGTTTCCCTTGAGTGCATAATCTAACCTCAAGCCATTGAAAGCCATTTCGATCTTGAATCAGCTGTAGCACCAAGAAATTCTTTTTGCAAATTCGAATTATTTCCAACCACAAAATCAGCTCCTACTTCACTTATGCAATTTCATGTGCTCTGATACCATGTAGAAAAATTATAACACAGCTCTGATACCATGTAGAAATTATATAATATGCATGTATATCTTTGATTCACCCGATCTAACAATATGCTAAAGTTAAATATTGAATCGCTTCTACAAATCTTTGCAGAATTAAAAACACAGTCGCCAATTACATAAGCATGAAGAAAGATCAATCACACACAACACAGATAATTTCCCAAGGAATGCTTACAACTAAAAAACCCCACTATCTTCTATTGCATATTATATCATGGATCATGAAACAATTACATATAAAACTATATTCACAAGAGCTCTCAGTACATCAGCTAACTGTCTCACACTGTCATATAAAAATTGGCAAATCCCTTGCTCAATTTACTGTCTCCAGACAACCTGCCTCCACTGCGCATTACTTGATGGTAAAGAACCCTGAATAATGGATGCCTTCCCTGCCTGGAATGTGTAAATATCATGGGCTCATCCAATGTGTGTGTGCTTGCATGTGTGCAAGCGAATAATGTCACAACTGATAGTTTACTTCCCTTTTACCTAGAACTCAATTGGTTCTCGACTGGATCTTACATGCATGCAGTTAATAATAGTAAAAACATCAGTTGCACGTGAGATAACTACATGTGAATTAATTAATATTTAATTCACTTGATCTCTCACTAGTGTATCTGCAGTTACAACTAGCACAACTGACTTTAACTCACTTAACTGAGTTAAACTGATTTACAACCTGCATTAACTAATGCACCACTACACTTCCAACTCTGTTACAACTAAAGTCACTATGTTCCACCAACCAACCTCTTAACTGGATATTCACTTAGCTAATTGAATTTCCACTTTAGTTAACTATTTTGAAGTCCACATTGAGAATTTAATGTCCATCTAAATTAAGGGATAATACAAATAGACATTCATCTAAAAATAGACATTCACCTAAAAATAGCCTGTGTGGGCCCCACCCTAGTGTAGGTGCTTAATTTTCACTAGGATCATGGATGTTGTTTCCGGATGCCAATTTCACTGTTTCTTGTTGCAAACTTCAACAAACATCAATGTTAAAAACATCTTCATTACGTGCTACAATGACAATTTTCTCTCTTTTTTCTTTCTTATCTTCCTCTCCCTTCTCTTCCTCAGTCGTTGTATCATAATATTTATTTTCCACTTTTTTACAAACCTCTCTTGTTCAAATAAGTTTTCTTCCACTTGAATTTTAGACACAAGGGAAATTTTCTCACCAAACAACAACATATCAGTGAGATCTTTCTTTCGCATCATGTGCAACCATTCATCATAAGTTAATTATTCTTCATCAAATTTAACATCAACATAATTTTCATCCACTCTATGGTGGAATATCCGAGCATGCATGTGGTCATTAAAAATTTCATTCTCACCAACTTCACCAATTTCCGTTCAGTTCATGAGAGATGCACCCTCATCTTCGTAAACCATTACTTCACATGACATACTCTCTTTGTCATTCCCAAACTCAAATGTCTCAACCTCTAATGCAAAGATGTCATCATGAGTTTCAATCTTACCGAATTTATCATACAATGTTGTTAGAGTGGGATTCACCATCATCTTCACCATACATGTGAAAATGTTCTTGCTTTGCTTCATACACGGAGGGTTCAACTTCTCTCCCTACAACATTTTTTGCATCTTCTTTAACCACATGCACATTTTCATAATGGGTTTCACTTCTATAGTCTTCACAACCATCATCCACATTTGAGTGGGATTCTCAAAGCTTTGTTGTCCTCCTAGAGTCTTTCTAATTTACTATCAAAATTGTGGCTGACTTATCTATTAATTCTTTAGCATACTATGATAGAACTTGCTATTGCATGTCACTTTCCTTTCCTGTGTACCAAATTTTGTTTCCAACATCTTCCATGGTTCCTCGTAAGATGTAGCTTTTTCTACCTTGCACAAAAACCTTTCAACCAATGCCTACTTTATAAGATCTAATAATAAAGCATCACATCCTTCATCATACATGTCATTAGACCGGTACCCATTTAAATATTTACATCAAAGAAAGCACAACAAAGAATGAAATAGTTTGGAGAGTATAAAATTTGGAAGAAATAATTTAGCATTGTAATTTTTTTTGAGTATTTGTAACCTTACGTGAATAAAGTTAAGTTGAGTCATTATTAAGTTAAGGTTGAGTTATACAGTAGTAATTGAGGGAGACTGTCAGAAATAGTAATTAAGAGAGACCTAAAAAGATCCAAGTGCAGTAATCTAGTGACTTTGCATGATTCCACATTTATTAACCTTGATGTTTATATAGTCGTAGTTGGATTATTGTAATTAAGAGAACGAATAGAAAGGAGCACCCGCTCACATTTGTGTGTGTGTATATTTTTTGTTTTCCTTCTTTGGCTTTCAATAAGGTACCACCTATAGCTGAAAGAATAAACCGCTCCCACTCTATTATTATTGTTCGTACATGATGCCATATTATGAAAAAAAAATCTTCACAATATGAAGTTTACAGTTTTATGATCACATAAACATAAATGCTAGATTTTGACACTTCAAAGAAATAAATTTGTCTGTGTAGGGTTTGCTACTCATGAGCGAAGTTAAAACACCAAATCATGCCCTCTTTTAAGTCTGCAGCTCACATAGGGGACATCACAAGCCGAAGCAATTTCAGTTACTTTGATCTTCTCAGCTTAGCTGCTACGCCTTCTTGTCTGATAAAAACTGGGTATGGGAACCGCGCCTTTGGGCCGGTAAATATTCATCTCACGCCAATTTTTATGACGTAGTAGATTCCCTACACTGTCCCCAAAAAACGTCGACTAAAATACTACAACTAACATTATTCCTATATTACGACTAACATTATTCCTTATTTGATAACAATGCCCTCTCATCTCCGCATCACAACTGAATCATGCTCAACCAATATGGCCCTAACATCCCTTTTGCTCATATCGCTTTTTTCTATCACATCTCTATCCAAGCAAATCTAACTACATCCAGTGGAGTAGCCAAGGGTTATGACATTTTATCTCCAATAAGACACACTAAACCCTTCAGATATTTCAACATATTCTCTTTAGTAGCATCAACAAAGTATTCTTATTTTATATGAGGAACATTTTGTAGTGAAGGTAATGTTTGGCTCTTCGATTTCTTTGGTTGATTCATACCACATTTTCTTCTTTAATAGGCAATGAGGGAATCTTATCTGCACCGATGCACCACTACAACCAAAGAAATTGAGTATGACAGTCCACTTTTCGCTTTCATTTTAAATTGTCTTCTCTTACATTAAATAAAATTGCACATCTTCCCTGGTGCTTTGTCTAAAGGTCACAATTTTGTTTGGAAAAACATTTTGTCTGGTTAATTATTTTTGAAAAAAAATCCAATTATAACAGTGTTCTGGAAATGGATTAAGCAGTTTGGAAAATCATTTTTAATTTTCTTAATTATTTTTGCAAAAAACATCCAATTATAATAGTGTTTAATTTTTTTAAGTGAAAATGGACTAAGGAGTATCAAACTCCTAAGACACCCAAAAAGATACAATTTAACAATTGGAATCCAAATTTTGCAAAAGATACAATTTAACAATTGTAATTCAAATTTCTCAAAATTTCTACTCTATTTTGATCAAAATCTTACTGAAATTTCCATAATTGATTAAATTACTCTAAACTTTATATTATCTCAATAAATTAAATTTTAAACAATAAAAAAAACTCTATCTCACAAAAAAAAAAAAATACTCACAAATTATTAAAAAAAAAAAAATAGTTACACAACGTCCTATTAATTTATGCTATTAATTTATGGAAACACCGCATCAACCTTTCATCAGCTTACTCATTTGAAATTAAAAGTGAGGCTTGTGGACCATTTAAATGATAAATGTATTATTTTTGTTTGTTAGGTTGTATATAAATTATAAATTATAAATTATAAAATATATATATATATATATGTATAATATATGTTGATGGAGTGTATTCTGAAGGAATTTAATGATGTGAAGGTCACTTGTTTCTAATTTCATAGACAAAATTATATTAATGTTATGGGTTATAAAGCAAATTACGTTGTAAGAGAATTTAGGAAAAACTGGAAAATAGCAGCAAATATTGAACAACAATATGCTATCTTCATATAGACATGACAACTTTAACATAAATAGACCTATGTAATATGATGGAAAAAACTTAAACTCAGAGCTGAGAAAGTAGTGAAAAACCCACAATGGGGATTTATTCAAAAAAATTATAATTAGATCTCGGAACACAAAAATAATTACAATCAAATGGCGTATAAGTCTATATTACAAATGATACAGACATAGGCTTAAGTCAGAATCGGAATCAAATCCTTTCAATATTAAAAATCTACAGACAGAGTCGTCGCAAGTTAGGACAGACATACAGCAAAAATGTCGAACGGTTCATCAAATTTCATAGAGCTGGAATCCAAGCACTCTTGCATGCACGCATTGTCGTGGCTTTAAGGCGTTGTGTACACGACGAGGGTTTTACCCTCAGATAACAGAGAATAATACAGTTACATTGATAGCGAGTCAGGGAATAGTTCAGGCTTACTGAGGGTTTGAAGATCCTAGGAACCGAGCTCGAACTTTTCATTCCAACAATTCGGTAAAAACCCTTGCCTAAAAACAAGAGAAGGAGCGCAGAGAGGAATTATAAGATTGAATCCGAAAGGAAATACTAAAGCAAAAACTCAGACAATGAAGATCGGAAAATTAACCTGTTAGACGAGGTTACCTGTAAGTTCGGGCATGTGGAGTTCCATTTCGTTTTCCCACACAACCAAAGAAGTTAAAACCGACTTCTAGTTGCATACTGTGTACACAACATTTTCAAGGAGTTTGCAATACAGGTTGCGGACAGTGGCTCGGTAGAGTCCTTCCAGTAAACAGAGAAACCTTAAATTAAAACTATACATGATAATATTTAACAAGAAACTGAAAATGAGTAAGAGAAAATAGAAGTTAAATGACTGAGCCTTCAGACATGTGTGTAATGCAGTACCAGAATCGTAGAGAGTAAAACTTCGGTGGAGATTTACCTGCACGAAGTAAAACATGGGTATATCATGACGGGAGGTGGAGGCTCCAGCCACCAGCCCCCAATAAGAATGGTTGATAGAATACCAGCAGGAATCGAAGAAATTGCAGATTTAGCTAAGTCAAGTCACGGCCGAAGAATGAGCTCGAATGACAGAACGCAGGAATGGGTGGTTACCTTAACCACCCCAAACACCCTCTGATCCATTGGATCTAGGGTTTTCCGAATGGCAATCTAGATTACAACAATCCACAGTGCAAGAAGTTGTAAGGTCCTTACCTTATCCTTCGGCCAAGTCTCTACCAATTATGGTAGAACATTAACCCAAACGTAAATGCAATGAATAAATATTAGATCACATCACATTATGAGTCATATGCTCAATAGATAATGCATTATTTCCAATGTTGTCAGGACAACCAAAACCAAACTCAAAGTATTGGGTCAATCAAAAGAACAACTTTACAATGGTGTGTCTTAGTATAAGTGGATAAATAAATTTAAACGCTATAGATTTGTTACGTTGGTAAAGTTTATGTCATGGTTTATATGTGTTGCAACAATGAGATAGTAGGGTAATGATAATCCAATGTTATTTTTTGTACATAGAAGATGTGAAATGTTGTATATAATAGGTATAAATGATTATTGCAATGTTAGCAAGACTTTTAGGAGTAAGCGGATAGCATATCCAGAATATTCTATGGATAGATTATCTACTAGAGAAATAGAATGGTAATATTTGGAATGCCAAGTTAAATTAGATAATAATAAAAAATTGTATGGTAAGTTTGTATTCATGTGACATATATATTTAAATATATTAGTTAATATGGACATTCAAACAATTTATTTAAGTTTTATATTGAAATATTTATGCTAAAAACATAAGAGTTTCTTTTTTACTTTTAATTAATTTAGCTTCATAAACTTATGTAATTTTTTGTTATTTAACATAGACATTCATATATTTTATTTATAACGTGGAGGCCATGGACTTGGGTGAGTCAGCGAATCCACCATCCCTGCTGGCAAAACCACTCCCAGTTTCTTCGGTTTCTTGCGGGGAACCGATACTTCAACGGGTGGACTCGTCGATCTTATCTATTCCATCTCCATCTGTCTTGCGGCAGTGGGAACAGCAAGCCCAAGAATCTCCGGATATCCCTCCGACTACTAGCATTGCTCCGAGACTTGGTATCACGAGGGTTGAGGATCTGGCATTTGAAGACCTCAATATTTGCATGGAGGACCACACTTATCACCAACATATCGAACCTGCAGGTATTTTTCCTACAGTGGCATCATGATGTTTTGAGGGAAATCCCCATGCAGCGCCAAATTCTAATGACCCCAAATCATCTGACTATGATGAACCAGTCAAACAGATTAGAGTTGCTCATTGTCGGAGTTCGAGTCGAGGCAAGAAAAATATAAGGTGTGCCAAGAATAGGAACAGATGCGATCTCAGTTTTGGTCAGGGGGTCAGTATGGTAGACATAGAACACACCGCACAAACAGTTCTTGTGGGCAGGGTCAGGGGTAGGAGCTATACTTTTTCTAGGCTCAAGGTCTGGACTGAGGAGATTTGGGGCAGCACATTGGAGCAATTACCTAGAGTTTTGACTATGAACCGGGGCTGGTTCGCCCTCATTTTCTCACAACCTTCTATGGTGGATTGGTTCCTCACTAAGTATTGGAACCTAGAGATGAATCTTATATTGCTAAAGCGCTAGACTCCTTTATTTAACCCTGACAAGGAGAAGTCTGGTGCAAGACCGATTTGGGTCCAACTCCCTGGTCTCCCTCTGTAGTTCTATAATGAAGCCTCACTTCGTATCAATGGGGAGGATCTTAGGATTTACCTAGACCATGATCATTCCTACATGGAGACGGGTAAATATCAGTGGCCCAAGTACTGGTGCACTTGGACATGCGAGAGGGGCTCTATGATGGATACAACCTTTATTTCAACAATATGGTTAGATATCAGATGCTTGATTACGAAGAGGTCCCCTTCAGATGTCGTCGATGCCATGAGGTTGGGCATCTATACAAAGAATGTCCTATCATTACAGTTGCACCACAAACCAAAACACCGGTTCACATGGCTACATAGACGGAACCTGTGTGTGTGACTTCAGCATCGGATGGTGAGCGAAATCATCAGAGACCTGAGCCCATGGAGGTGCATTAGACCTGCCCGGTCACTCGATCACAGTCTCAAATTTGTGCGGCTCACTCTCCCTTGGAGGATTTGGCGCCTATTCCAGGTATCCTTCTTGCTCCTCCTCCTTCTAGTATATATTTTATTTCATGTCCCCCCAATTTAACTGATGGTACTATTATTCAATTCAATAATTGTAAGTTGAATCCCCTATGTTGTCCTGTTGCTTCCCCCCCCCCCCCCCCCCCCCCCAACGATCTCTCCTACCATTCCTTAGACCTCTGCTGAAGCCTTTTCCACTCGACTACCCACTGACTTTGATGGCCTCTCCACTTTCCACCGACATTTCCTCCAATCATCTCTACCCTCTACTATTCCACCCTCCCTCGGTCTCGGCATGGATTCCGAGGTTCCGTCTACCAGATCTTCTAGAGGTTGCCCATCCTCTATGACCAAATCCATTAGGAAGGCCAGTCTGGAAGTGGTTTTCGGCACTCAATCATCCATAGTTCGGGTTCTTAGAGAAAAGAACACCCGAGATGTGGTTCCTCCATGATCTGTATCTCTTATAATTGGCTCTCAAACGGTTGTTACAACTTATTCGGGTCGATGTAATTTTTTTACAAGAAACATTAGGTGCTGGTTTATTGATTTCCAAGGTCTTATCAGCTCTGCTCCCAGACTGGTCCTTCGAGACCATTGATGCTCGCGGCTAGTCTGGGGGGTGTGCCATGGGCATCAATAACAAATCCATCCTTTCCCATAGCTGGTGGGGTAGGGAGGGTATAATTGGTGCTGATATTATTTCTCGGGATATCAAAATCACAATTACCCTGATCAATGTGTATGGCCCTTGCCAACACCGCGAGATTTTTTGGGATAATTTGATGAACAACCCTATCATGTAGTGGAACAACATTATTATGGGGGGATACCTGAACTTCTCAATTGTCCTTTTAGAATCTTGGGGTCTGTAGGCCTCACCGGACTCCTTATCAGAGTATTTCGCTAAGCACTTGGATGAGGCGGACCTATTGGACTTGGCCATGCCAAAGAAGATGCCTACATGGAGAAATAAATGCACTAGGGATGTAGCACTAGCGAGGAGACTGGATCGTTATTTAATCAAACTTCCTCTATTAGCTCACATTGACAGAGCCATACAATGGGTGGGTTCTGGCAGGTCCTTGGATCACTCTCTAATATACCTTGAGATTATTATTGGAGAGCAGAGACCCTGGGCTCCCTTTAAATTCAATGTCAACTGGCTAGAAGAGCCTGATTCCACTCCTTGGTCACCAAAGAATGGAAGCATTGTGCGCATTATCCAGAGTGGTAATCTGATATAATCCTTTATGATAATCTCAACTGTATAAAATCCCTCACCATCAATTGGGCCAGAAGGAAAAGACGATTGGAGGAAGAGAAACTTAAAATCACTGAGCAGGAGATCGTACATCTGACTGGACCAGATTAATTGGGTTTCCAATCTATGGAAACAAAATATTGACTCATTGCATTCAAATCCTCTAGGGCCAATATACTAAGGAAGAGCGAGGAGGAGTGGCGACTCAAGAGAAAAGCCATTTGGTTAAAAGCTGGGGATGAGAACACCAAATTTTTCAATAGTGTGCAAAAGGCAGAAGGATTATAAACACTATATGGGAATTCACTGATCATAATGGAAGAGTGGCCAATACTCATGAACAACTTGCGGACATGGGTATTCAGATATTTGTGGAGGAGGAGCATATGGAGGATTTAAATTCTCCTGTTACGATGGGGGAGATTAAATGGGTTTTAAAATGGTTCAATAAGGACAAAAGCCTAGGTCCTGATGGATGGACCATTGAATTTTGTCTGACGTTTTTTGAACTCATTGGCAAAGACCTACTACAAGTAATTGAAGACTGCAGAGCTACTGGGAGGATATATGATGGTTTTAACACTACCTTCATTGCTCTAATTCCCAAAGTGGACAATCCCTCCACATTCAATGACTATAGATTGATATCCCTATGTAACTACATATACAAGATCATCTCCAGGATCATCACCAACCGCATCAAACCCATTCTCTCTCAACATATCACCAAGGAACAATTTTCTTTTCTCAATCAAAGACAAATCCACAAAGATATTGGCACTACACAAGAGGAATTACATTTCATCAAGACTAAAGGTCTCAAGGGAACCATATTCAAAATTGACCTGGCCAAAGCCTTTGACTATGAAAACTGGAGTTACCTGCACCTCATTATTATTCATATTAGCTTCCCACATGCTTTTACTAATTGGGTCATGGGATGCATTATGAATGCCACTTTTAGCATACTTATTAATGGTGTGGCCTCTGATTTTTTTCATGCTGGGAGGGGACTAAGGAAAAGATATCCCCTCTCGCCACTACTCTTCTTGCTCATTATGGAGGGAATATTTTCCCTCATGACTCACGCCAAAACTGATGGATCCATTCATGGAATTAAACTAAATGATTTTATTCAACTGACACATTTATTATTTGTTGATGATGTTATTATATTTCTTGATGGTTCTTGCTAGGACAACTCAAATTTTGTCAGAGTACTTAATGATTTCTGCAAAGCCACTGGGATGGTACCTAACAATAGCAAGTCCTCTATTATGATGATCGTTGTTTTGTAAACAAAACCATACATACCATGAGGCTCTTTCAATTTGAACGCAAGAATCTAGAAGACAGGCTAAAATACCTTGGGTTCCACCTTAAACCAAACGACTATCATATAAATGAATGGAATTTGTTGATTGCAAAATTTGATCACAGGATCAATATCTGGCAACATTAGTGGCTCTCTAGGGCTAGCAGGTTGGTGCTAATAAAATCCGTCCTTGAAGCCATCCTGGTATACTGGATGTCGCTTGCATGGCTACCCAAAGGTTTGACCACCATACTACAACAGATTTGCAGGAATTTTCTTTGGAGGGGCAAGGAACAGGATCGTGCCTTTTCTTGGATTGCATGGGATCATATCACTAAGCCCAAGGGGTGGGGTGGCTGGGGTCTTAAGGATCTATCTAAATTTGCGTCTGCTTTGGCTGCTAAGATGGGTTGGCATCTTATTGATGGCCACAGATTGTGGCAATAAGTCACCTGCTCGAAATACATTGCACCTCACACTCCATTGGATTGGATTAGGGAAACATCCTTCCATCTCCGGGGTCTTCAGTCATCTGGAAAGCCATTACAAGATCCATACACTGGATCAAGAAAGGATTAGGATGGTGCATTGGATCTGGTACCAATGTCAGAATTGGTGAGGACGCTTGTTTGGGTTGTGGTCAATAATTAAAACTGCCCTTGGATATCAAGTCACATTTGGCCCATCCTAGCTTATTATATCTATCACAGGTTGCAGACCTCATTCGCACCACTTGAGCCTCTCAAGCTTGGCTAACTACACAAGAACTGAATATACCTGTCACCAGGCAGCCAATCTGGAATAGGTACCATTAGGGGAATTTTGAGGTCTAAAATGGGCCTCCTAAGGAAATTATAAAATAATAGTGGAAATAATAAAATAAGATTTGATTACATCATAAAATTTTAAAGGGAAAAAATAAAAAACTACTTTTTAAACTCATATTTTCAACTTATCTCCTAAAGTTTTTACTCAAATTTCGAGTGGAAGTACTTGTTAGATGAAAAATTTAATTCCTCATCCAAGAAGTACCCATATTGCATACTTTGATGAGTCCTGCTACACAAAAAATGAGAAATACATGAAAAACATGATTGTGATCACGTTTTTTATGTATTTCTCATTTTTCGTGTAGTAGGGTCCATCAAAAGTATGAAACATGGGTACTCCTTGGATGAGTAATTAAATTTTACATCCAACAAGTACTCCCGCTTGAAATTTGAGTAAAAAATTTGGGAGATAAGTTGAAAATACGAGTTGAAAAAGTAGTTTTATTATTTTATTATTTTTTAATCTTTTTACCCTTTTACTTAAAATTTGGTGAATCATCCCCCATTGTTGACATCATCATCTTGAATCCTATTGGTTCTTATAAAGTTTATTTTTGTTGTACATTTTTCTTTGGAGGCCCATTTTAGACCTCGAAATTCCCCTAATGATTCGGGCACTCCAGGCCACCAGCGCTCGACCTAATGAACATGATGATGGTCTCCTATGGGCCTTTTACCCCAGTGGCAGATACATTTCGAAAATAGGCTACACCACACTCTGCGTGACACAGGAGCCACAAACTAAGCAATGGTGGTGTAAACTTATTTGGAAATTGTGGGGTCCCCCTAAAGCAAGATTACTCATGTGGTGTATTCTTTCAAATTGCATCCCTAATACGAATAATCTTAACAAACATGCTTTCCATGGACCCTCTAGATATTGTTTCTGTCTCACACAGGCCAAGGACATTATTCATCTCTTCCTTGAATGTCCGGTTATCAAACAAAACTGTCTCACAACATCTTCCGTGCTGGGATGTTCTCATACTTGGCAAGGTCCCACAATCTGTTCGACATGGACCAATTGGTGGTGCGCTGCAACACGCTCCAAAGAATGAAACATCCCTCTCCTAATTTCCTAGGGGATCTGGATCAATAGGAATCGGTACATATTTTTGGACAAACCGTTCGATTGGGATAAATCCTATAGAAGTATCATATCCATTTACCAACTCATCCCAAACGATGATCAACCAGCACGTAATAGGACTATCTTACCTGAAATAATCGACCACTCCTATCCATGGGAATATTTTGACGAGCATCCAATAATTTTGGATGTGGGGGGGCTGTTGTTTTACACATTTCTGATTCACATTTTTTCCACCTTAAGATGGGACTGGGTTCGGGTACTAATAACTATGCTGAACTCAATAGCCTTCGGCTCCTACTTCTCTTTTCCCATGAACAAGGTTGCAACAGGGTTCAAATTTTTGGGGATTCAAAACTTATTATAAATTGGTTCAATTTACAGGTTCATTGTCATACACACACTCTATCTGCATTATTGGATGAGGTTCTCATGTTAAAATCACTTTTTGACACTATCTCTGTCACTCACATTTGCAAGCAGAGGAATCAAGTGGCCGACCAACTGTTATGCGGAATTATGAATGATGGATAAAAAATTATTCCCTAAATGTGGTGCTATGCATTTAGAACAACAGGTTAAAGAATTTACAGATACTTTTCCTAATAGTAAATAGACACACAGAATAGATCAAGAAACCTATTTAGGGTCCAAGCGCTTCCTATTCTCCTTCTGTCGCTCTTGTTGTAGTTTCAAATCCAAGCTAGATCACCAAAATATTTCCTGCAATGATGAACACTGAACAACAAATAGATTGATATATATATAGATGCCTATTCAAGTTATTCAGTTAAACCAACGAAACATGAACTATATACATCAGATAAGAATTCATAATATGAAAGATAGAAGCTTATACAGATACATATGTGGGAATGTAAATAGTAATATTTATTAACAAATGGAAGGAGAGGTTACAACCAGCGATTGAATTGATGTCACCATCTCCAGCATCATCCCAACCTCATCACAATGAAAATTTCTCCAATAGCATATCACTCAAATCAAATCCTCAATTGAAATTCCACCGGCATTTCTCTACTCAAATTATTCCTTCTCAAACACTAGGATCTATGCTCAATTTATAGATGAGCTGAAGGTAGTTTTACAATCAATGAATTTCTAATAATAGGCAATACATGTTCCCAAGCTCAGAGGTATCAAATGGACACATGGATTTTAAGTTTGACACATATGCACTCTTCTAGAAGGCACTGGCCATGTGGAGATTCCGGAACAATCAGAATTTCACTTCCAATTGACTAACGCACCCTTGAGTGTCGGGAAGTGCTTTGCAAAGCGCCCTTGAATGGATTTGCCTACATATGGAATGCACTTAGCCCCTTGAGAGACTGGGTTTGTGAGCTCATAGGTGATATAACATGCACCTCAAATCTTGAAAACCTTGCAATGGAGGTCATGGATGATTTTTTCTTGTTCTTTGTCTTAGGGCATGTAGCAACTAAAATGATATGGGATGATAGACCCTATTCATTGGTTCTAGGGATGATGTCCAGTTTAAACAGGTCATTAGGAATGGTTCCCAAATTAACCTATAACACCAACTATCCAAAGAAGAACCATAGTTAGAGTGGGGTTGGTGGCTCATATCGGTGCATGATGATGCACAGGAGTACCAATACTATCATCGTCCCTTCATAGATGATCTACAAGCACTAGACGTAGTCATCCAATGACTGCAATTTTGGTTTTTTGGCATATTTTTTGCAGCATTATACATATAGTCATTTGGTGACTGTTCTTTATTTTACTATTTTATCATTATATTATCGGCATCTATTATATCTGTATACATTGTACATACCTACTAGTAGATTAGATGCAAAATAGTTATCTAATTATCTTACGTATATTTGACTCTTCGGAGTATGGACTATTTATGTTGAACCTGCATTTTTGATATGCTTCTAGATGCAACATGTCATTTTTCTTATCTTTAATGAAAAATTACGACTTTTTTCTTGGGAAAAATAAACATAAGAAAAAATAATATATAATATAAAAAGAAAAATAATATATATTCTATAACATTTAGATTACTTTTCATAATATTATTTATAATAATATATAATATTAATATAATCATAATGAAATTAATTTAGTTGTATCCAGAATTAAAGAAAAAAAAAGTATTGAAATAGATTTAATTTATATTTATAAGTATAATATAAGATTTATATACATTGAAAATTTAGACCTTTTTTTGGCCCTATACTATGTTGAACCTAATATACCTTTTTTAACATGCAAAACTAATGTACATTTTTTCATCATACAAAACTAATATACCCTTTTTCTTTAAATTTAATATGTTTGTATTGTTATTAATATTATTATAATATTCAATAAAATGAGATGAATATATAATTTTAAAATAAATATATGAAAATATACAAATACAATATTTATTGAAAAATGTATAAATACATGAAGATTATTTAAGGATATGCATTCTTTCTTTCAACAAATATGAAATGAAAATAATAATATTTTATTCAAAAAATGTGAAATGACATTTATTATTAGTACTTTACTTTATGACTTTAAAAGTACTTAGAGCACTACCATGGTTAACCATGAGTTTTTATCCATCATTGATAATGTAACAAGTAAGTATCTTTAACTCAAAAAATGCCACCTCAACCATTGGGGATGATTTCATCCCCTAAAATGTGATTGGTTCTCATAAAGTGAATTTTGATTGTACATTTTCCTTAGGAGGCCCATTTTAGACCTCAAAATTCCCCTATTTCTTATGTCTGTTATGACCCTTATCTTCCAACCCGTGGCTAATGGTAAGCGATGACTCATTATTGTTACCACTTTCAATTCTTGTATTTTAAGCCTATTTCTGACCACTCCTTCTCCTCGACAGGGTACAAGAAGTTCTAATTTCAGCACAGCTGACACTACATGTAATAGAAGGTTATCCACTTGGACTTTAGAAGAACCTTAATTTCTACTCTATAGAAGCTATTGCTAAATTTCTCTTTTTGTATTGATTTTTGATCCAAATATTTTACTTCATGGATGCATGTTAGCCTCTCTGATAAACAATTATAAATCCAAAATAAATTAATAAATTAAATATTAAAATTTAGGAATTTATGCCTAAATCTCTAGATTGGGTTGTTCCTCTAAGTTAGGAGTTAGTTTAGGTAGCTCCTATATTGGTGTGTGTATGGTTGAGAAATTGTCTCAACCAAAGTTTCCAAGATAAAACGCACTATATTGATACCTAATGGTTGGCGCAGATGTGCGAGAAACATAGCAATGAACCATTCTTTATGTTGAGTATCATCAATCACAAATCCACCATCTTCGACGTTGCGCTTTAACCTTTGATCGGCCTCCCATACAGATTCATTAGGTTCTTGACGAATATCCTTCATTTCTGTCACCAGCTGCGCGTATGACATAGGCTTCTTAAACTGCTCTTTTAGGGCTACCTTAATTTCTCCCAGGGTAGCATTAGGGTTTTCCTGCGCATACCTAATGTACCAGTCTAATGAACGATCTTGGAATGAAATAGTGAGTTGCGCTTTTTTAATATAAATATTATTCACTTGTTAAGCCTGGCATACGACCTCAGTTACAAACCAGAAGTGATCAATGTCCTCATTTCCAATGCCTCTAAAATTAGTTAACTTCATGGATGCATCCATATCTAATTCAAGGGGAGGTGGAGGTAGAGGTGGAGATGGACTGTGCGGTGGAGTAGGTGATTTGTGATGTGAGCTTAGAATTGGAGTGGATGGAGTGGGAAATAGATTCAAAGGTTTCTGATATGAAGAGATTTCTTCTTCAGAGTCACTTGAACTAGCATTTTTTAATTCAGGTTCACTATCAGATCTAGGCTTCAGAGGGCTATAAATTAATTT
Organism: Pinus albicaulis; assembly: GCA_034641835.2. NCBI lineage: Eukaryota > Viridiplantae > Streptophyta > Pinopsida > Pinales > Pinaceae > Pinus > Pinus albicaulis. The sequence goes on from CM076569.1 coordinate 118,378,638, forward strand.
TTCAGTCTTTGCGGTAAATTCTTCCACTGCGCGTAACTGAACCTCTTTGATGTATTCAAGAAGTATGTTTTCACAGACAACCCTGTTCAAACAATATCATTTTCAGTAATAATTCCAATGAGCGTAGTAACTTACCTCTAAGGCCTTTGAAAAACCTTCTTTCTGCTTCAGAATATGACACAAATTAGTCAACAGAAAATTCAGTCACAAATCCTCCCAAAAGGCAATCGATCCAATGATCTATCGTGCGAGTGATCTTATTATCAAACTTCTCTACTTGTTGGATCAATTCATGAGTCCACTTAGTGACTACGTCGTCCTTTACGCATTTATGGAATTCAGCTAAGCGCGACAACCACTCTTGTAGTTCACGCGCAAAGGAACAAAAGAAAGTTTCATGCGCTTATGTATAAATATACTTTTTTACCCACTGTTTTTCAGGCAGCTTAGTAATTCTATTCTCTTGCAGTGAAAATTCAAGGCTATTTCTATCCAACCAATCATGTAATTCATTGCGCTACGGATGCCACAACATCAAATCTCCCTCAAAATGATGATCTTGGTCCTGGAAATGGAACCATTTCTTGGCTTGAGGGGTCCTGACCCAGGTTTGGAGTTTATGGATAAACCAAAAAAACCCCCCCATACTGCTTCAAGTGAGACTTTGGTCAGCGCAAGCAGATCATTGTCGAAAGGGCTAGTAGTTGGAGGGTTTGCTGATTTATCCATAAACTTTGGAACCTAGGACAGGACTCCTCAAGCCAACAGTGACATAGTTTTTAATTTGTTTAAAGCATGGACAATGACTAACATTTCCTTCTCTGTAATAGTATAATTGAGTTCAGCCTTAGACAAGTTCTTACTGATGAAATAGATTGCATAAGGTAATTTTTGTAGAAATTAGCTGAATAAATCACTTATTCACTGAAGATTAACCTGGCCATATATCAATTTCGAATTGCATACATAACACATAACCTTCTTCTACAATTAATTGTCACATGCGGAAATAACAGAAGCAATCTCACATCAATTCAATCACACATTAACTCAGTATGTATGGGGAAAGCCTATAGCTGAAAACCCCGCAGCTATTGTGTATATTATAATGGAGAAATCAAGTAACCAAACAATTACAATACTCCTCACAAGTACTCAGTACTCTCTCATGAAGTTACTCACAATCTAGCTTGGTTTTGAACAAGTCTCGGGTTCAAAACACACCACTAACTGCCTTGCCTCTATCGCGCAATCATGGCCTGTATATGAAGAGGTTCAAGGTTCGAATCCCCTTGCCTTGATTGCGTAATTGTCATGGACAATTCCTCCAAGTGTAATGAAAATCTCATGCAAAACCAATCTACCAACTGATAGCTTTACTCACCCTTTCATCTACCTCTTCCACTGGTCTCCACTGAACTGATCATGCACTGTAGTGAACTGAAGTGTTCTTGAGTTGACTAATGAGTTAATATTTAGTGAATTAAATAATATTTAATTCACTCCACTCATATATAGTTGATTAGTTAGTTAACTAATCCCAACTAGTTCAACTAAAACAAACAGAACACAACTCCACTATCTGTCCCGTTAACTCCTCCAAAACTTCTGCCACTGAAGTCTAACTGAAGCCAACCATGCAAGATGCCATCAAACCCTAGGAACCACGTGATTCCTTGTGTCAGTTGCATGAGCCACTTCCATGACTCAAACTGAAGTGCGCCAAGAGAGTAAACTGCTGTTTATAGTCAAAATATTATTAAGGGTAAATAATATTTGACTTCCATATTTTTAGGAGACCAGTCTAAAAATAGCCTGGGTCCTAAAAATTAGGGTCTCATCTATTTTTACCGACATGTCGCATCCATCAAGAATCTCCAAGTAGAATTCCCAAATTATGCTCCGTATGTCTAAAAATAGACATAGTCTAAAAATAGACTTTGCGCCAGAATTTGCCTGCCGGCCCACTTAGTGAAGGCGACTTCATTTCACTAAGCTCCATCATCTTGCTGCATTCTCAACACTCCCTCTCAGCAAGATATGGATTATCTGCAATCCCTATCCTGCCTCTGTGGAATTCGAACTTGCTCCTGGTGAGCGCCTTCGTCAGGATGTCGGCATCCTGATCCTCCGTGGGAACATATGAGGTGGCATCCACTACCTCCGCTGAAGTAGCATCCTCCTTCCTCCAACCACCAGGAAGAGGAGTGTCAACAGGCTTGCAGCCTTGCATGTTGAACCTCTCCAGGATCTCCCGGGCATACTTGCCCTGAGAAACAAACAGTCCTCCGCTGCGCTGCCAAATCTCCAATCCCAGGAAATAATGAAGGATGCCCAAGTCCTTCATCTCAAACTCTCGTGCAAGATCCTCCTTGCATGAAAGTATCAACTGCTCATCGCCAGTCAAAATCAGATCATCTACATGCAGTACGATGATCAACAGCTTCCCCTCCACCACAATCTGGTACAGGTTTGGATCCGCCTCACTCTTGGAGAATCCAAGCCCGGTGAAGTAGCTGTCTATCCGAGTGTACCAAGCACGAGGTGCTTGCTTCAGCCCGTACAATTCTCTCTTGAGTCGGCACACATGCGACTCACTGCTGAAGATCTCAAAACCTTCAGGCTGCTCTATGTACACCTCTTCCTCAATAACTCCATTGAGGAACGCAGTCTTCACATCCATCTGATGAATGTGCCACCCCATCTGCGCTGAGAGAGCAAGGATCGTCTGTATGGAAGAGTACCTTGCGACAGGTGCAAAGTCTCCTCATAGTCGATCCCCTCGATCTGTGAGAAGCCACGGGCGACAAATCTCGCCTTGTACTTCTCCACACTCCCGTCAGCCGCCTGCTTCACCTTGTAGATCCATCGCGAACCTACAACTGATTTCCCAACCGGTCTTGGGACAATCTCCCATGCACTGTTCCCGATGATCGAATCATATTCTTCGATCATGGCATCAACCCATGCGGGTTCCTCCACAGCTTCCTCAAAAGAGGATGGCTCTGTCACAACACATTGACTCATAAGAGCCATGTATCCAGTGTACCGATCCGGTGGCTGTCTCTGTCTGCGCTGTGCTGTAGGTGGTCCTACAACCTTCTCTGCATCCCGAGCCAGTCGCTCAGCTTCTGTAGTGCGCATGCGCCCTCTGATGGTTGGCGCTGCATGGGTGGTTTCTTCCACCTCTTGAACCTCCTCTTGTGGCTGATCCACATCCAGAAGCTCCTCCTTAGGAACTAACAGCTCCTCATCTGCATGCAAGTGTAGCTCCCTCTCAAGCGAACACTGCATGGCTTTCTCCTCCTGAAATTTTATATCCCGTCGCACAACAGTCTTGCGACTGTCTGGCACATACACTCGATAGTTATGAGGTGTATCGGTGTACCCCACAAATATTCCAACTTCAGCAGTTGGATCCAGCTTCCTTCTTGCATCCTTCGTCACATGCATGTAGACAGGAGATCCGAAAATCCGCAAATGGGAAATATCGGGCCTCTTGCCAGAATAAGCCTCCTCTGGTGTACTCATGCCAAGAACCTTGTGAGGACAACGGTTCTGCACATACACTGCTGTATTGCATGCCTCAGCCCACAAGTGAAGGGGTAGGCCCTGATCATGCAACATCGCCCGTGCAGCACCCACGATCGTTCTGTTCTTCCGCTCAGCCACCCCGTTCTGCTGTGGGTTATGGAGTGCGATGAGCTCTCTCCGAATCCCTTCTGCGCTGCAGAACTCCTTGAATTCAGCCGAGATGAATTCACCACCGTTATCACTCCTTAGAGCAATCACCTTCTTCCCCGACTCCTTCTCGACCAGTGCTTTAAACTCACAGAACTTCGCGAATGTATCGCTCTTCATCTGCATGAAGAAGATCCAGCACTTTCGAGAGAAATCATCAACAAAGATCACATAATACTTGTGCTTTGCTGTCGAAGCAACTGAGAAAGGACCACACACGTCTATGTGAACTCTCTCAAGGATCGTCGTGGCGCGACTATCCTTCTCGTGAAGGTGGCTTTCACATACTTCCCTAAGGTACACCCCTTGCACTGATCTGACTGCGCAAGAGTGCCCTTAGGAAGTCCAGTAGAAATCTGCTGCAGAATCTTCAAAGCTCCATGGTGAAGATGGCCCAATCTCCTGTGCCATAGTTCACCCTCATCATCCCGGCTCACCACATCTCCAGCCTTGCATGCCATAGCTGCGCAGTCATCTACCTGCAACTGATAAAGGTTCTGAGTTCGAACCCCTATCTTCCGGGTCTCTCCAGTAGTCTTACTGCGCAGGAAGGCTTTTCCTTCACTGAAGACCACATCATACCCCTTATCCTCCAACATCGCTATTGAAATCAGGTTCTTCTTCAATCCAGGTACATGCATGACATCCTTTAATACAAAGGGTTTACCAGACTCCCTCTGAAAGGATACGGTACCGATACCAGTCGCACTGTATCTACCATCATTTCCCATCTCGATGTGCACACCCAAATCTTTGTTCTCCAGATATCCTTCTCGTGAAAGGTGGCTTTCACATACTTCCCTAAAGTACACCCCTTGCACTGATCTGACTGCGCAAGGGTGCCCTTAGGAAGTCCAGTAGAAATCTGCTGCAGAATCTTCAAGGCTCCATGGTGAAGGTGGCCCAATCTCCTGTGCCACAGTTCGCCCTCATCATCCCGGCTCACCACTTCTCCCGCCTTGCATGCCATAGTTGCGCAGCCATCTACCTGCAACTGATAAAGGTTCTTGGTTCGAACCCCTATCTTCCGGGTCTCTCCAGTAGTCTTATTGCGCAGGAATGCTTTTCCTTCGCTGAAGACCACATCATACCCCTTATCCTCCAACATCGCCACAGAGATCAAGTTCTTCTTCAATCCGGGTACATGCATGACATCCTTCAATACAAAGGGTTTACCAGACTCCCTCTGAAAGGATATGGTACCGATACCAGTCGCACTGTATCTACCATCATCGCCCATCTCGATGTGCACACCCAAATCTTTGTCCTCCAGATCTGAGAACAAATCACGATCTCCCGTCATATGAAATGACGCACCGCTGTCCAAGAACCACACCGATCCCATCACACTTGAAACCAAGCATGCGATCAGTGAAAAGTCAAGCTCAAACTGTGAAGCCAAAGCTTCTCCATCTGCAGATCTTCCCGCTTGCTTGTTCTTCTTCTTCTTTGGACAATTGGTAGCATAATGTCTGTGATCATGGCAGTGAAAACACTTCACTTTCGCCATATCCTGCTTCTTGCCCTTAGCACCAGAATGAGAGGTTTTCTTACCCTTCCCCTTCTTTTCTTTGGACACCAAAGCGCGGTTTTCTTCATCAGCTCCCTTTGATGAAGATCCATCTCGAGTAGTCCTCCTTATCTCCTCCTGCATGAGATCCGCCCAAAGGCGCTCCCATCCCGGCAGCTTCTCCCGACCATTGACACTATCTTGATATGAGTGCCAAGCCTTCGGAAGACCAAGGAGAGCCAGGTCGACCATATCCTCTTCATCGACGGTAACCCCCACACTTCCCAGCTCATCTCTGCATTGAGTGAACTTCGTGAGGTATTTGGCGATACTGTCGCCCCTCTCCATCTTGATGTTCCTGAGCTTGTCTTTGAGCGCCCGCCTTCCGCACAGTCACTCCCTCGGAGTAGATCGATGAAGCTTTCCATTAGCTCAACCCCTTCTGTGAGAGTGGATACAGCAGTCTTGGCACCTCCAGATCCTTCGACATTCTTAAACTATCTTCTTTTTTTGCAACTGCAAGATTAGAATTCGTTAGGTGGGCTTTGGGACATCCGTATCTACGAACTCCTTCAGACCATTATCTTCTAATACTGCCTCCATGCGATATTTCCATGCAACATAATTCGAACTGCTTTCAATAGCATATTCGAGTCGCAAACCGTTGAAAGACATTTTCAACTACGGCACCAAGAAAACAAACTGCTGCAAAATTCGAATTCCAAACTCAAAGCTCTACTCAACTACCGATCTGCTCTTGAAAACAAATTATTTCCAAATCGATTAATTTAACGAGGGCTTTTACCCGGATCTTTCACTTTCGAAGAAAGAATGAATTCGGAGGCTTCTACGGCACAGTATGCGGACTCGTGGGAAATAAGTTTGCAATCACCGTAATAGATCTCGACAATTAATACGCTCGATACCATGTAGAAATTGAATAATCATAGCTCGTGGATATTAACTCGATTACACATCAATTTCGAATTGCATGCATAACACATAATCTCATCTACAATTAATTGTCACATGCGGAAATAATAGAAACGATCTCACATCAAATCAATCACACATTAACTCAGTATGTATGGGGAAAGCCTATAGCTGAAAACCCCGCAGCTATTGTGTATATTATAATGGAGAAATCATGTAACAAAACAAAGTACAATACTCCTCACAAGTACTCAGTACTTTCTCATAAAGTCACACACAATCTAGCTTAGTTTTGAACAGGTTACTGGTTCAAAACTCCCCGCCAATTGCCTTGCCTCTATTGCGCAATCATGGCCTATATATGAAGAGATCCAAGGTTCTAATCCCCTTGGCTTGACTGCGCAATTGTCATGGACAATTCCTCCAAGTGTAATGCAAATCCCATGCAAAACTGATCCTCCAACTGATAGCTTTACTCACCCTTTCATCTACCTCTTCCACTGGTCTCCACTGAACTGATCATGCACTGTAGTGAAATGAAGTGTTCTTGAGTTGACTAATGAGTTACTAATTAGTGAATTAAATAATATTTAATTCACTCCACTCATAACTAATTGATTAGCTAGTTAAACTAATCTCAACTAATTCAACTAAAATAAACAGAACACAACTCCACTATCTGTCTCATTAACTCCTCCAAAACTTCTGCCACTGAAGTCCAACTGAAGTCAACCATGCAAGATGCCATCAAACCCTAGGAACCACGTGATTCCTCTGTCAATTGCATGAGCCACCTCCATGACTCGAACTGAAGTGCTCCAAGAGAGTAAACTGTTGTTTATAGTCAAAATATTATTAAGGGTAAATAATATTTGACTTCCATATTTTTAGGAGACACGGTCTAAAAATAGCCTGGGTCCTAAAAATAAGGGTCTCATCTATTTTTACCAACATGTCGCATACTTCAAGAATCTCCAACTGGAATTCCCAAATTATGCTCCGTATGTCCAAAAATAGACATAGTCTAAAAATAGACTTTGCGCCAGAATTTGCCTGCGGGCCCACTTAGTGAAGGCGACTTCATTTCACTAAGCTCCATCATCTTGCTGCATTCTCAACATTTTTGCTGAGATTGACCAGGAGAGAGCCCTCTCCCGACCTGGTAAGGCTAGCTACCAGGTTAAGCATGGTGTGATGTTACCCTAGACTCTGCCTTCCTCAGCCTGAGGTAGATTTAGGGAATAACAAGAAGGATTTTCTTAAACTTTCAGATCTTAAGCCTTTACATTTTTTTAAAAAAATTTTGCCAATTTTAGTCTATGTGCAACTTGTTTTTATGCCATAGATCAGCAACAAGTGAGACTGTTCAATCCTGACTTGTTCGCTTTTAAATTTCTCTCTTTGAATTTAGAGAATAAAAGTATGTCAGACAGTCTAATCTTGACAGACAATAGTTAGGTAGAGAAGCTTATGAACTCAACTGCTTAATATGAGTTCATGGAGAAATAAGATTAGACATAGATTAGTTTTTGTTTTTCAAAAGAATAAAATGTTGTAAGAGACTTTGCCAATCCAAGTGCACTCTAAGGAAGAAAAAATGTTAGATCAGTAGGATTGGGTAGGTAGAAAGCTTGTTGATGAAAGATCCACTGTTTTCCATGGCTGTTAGCATTTCCAGAGAAAAATAAGATCATTCAATCAAAGAAAGGCAGCCCAATGGAAGATGCACTGATCAACCTCCCAGAGAATGCAGGTCTGAAGTTCTTGATGCCTTCAAGAAGGCACCATCCCCAAATGGAGCCACTGTTAGCCACCCATAAAATTTGTCATATCAAATGGTGGCTAAAAACTTTTTTGGAGCCTTTAAGGAACAAAATTTTATTGCTAAAAAGTGTTATCTCTTAAAGACTCTTGAAGACATAATCTCCTCTATCCAAATCTTCACTGCTGTTTCCATTTCATACTCTGAAATTCTACTGTTTTCCCAAGAGAAAATACTGCTGCAAAGGCCATTTTCCCTTTCCCTCCACCACAAGACTAACCTCATTTTTACCCCTTTCATTCTCATAAAATTCTTCTATTTTCATGATTCCCCTTCTTCCATTCTTCTTTCCTCAAGTGTCTCTCCATGAGACCCTATCCGGGTAACAACCCAATCACATGTACGAAGAATGAGTCTATGTTATCACACTCTTTCATACGGAGAGTTTCAAAATATCTCCTCAACATTTGTAGCTTTGTTGTCTTCACCTTCTCCATGCCTTGATAGGATTTTTTGAGAATATCGCACAACTCCTTCGACTTTCTTATTGCTGCAATTCTTGGGAATATACTCTCGTGTATTGCTTGATAGAGATATAAGAGGGCTTTGGAGTCCTTCTTCTTGTTATCTTTCAACAAGCCTCATTCTACTACTGTCAAAGCAGCCAACGCTATTGCATCTGATGGCTCTTGGAAACCTTGTTCCACCAGCTCCCATATATCTTATGAAGCAAACATGGCTCTCATTGTAATGGCCCAATAATCATAGTTCTTCCCATTAAATTATGGTAGTTGGCGATTCGTCAAGTTGGTGCCTTCTACTGCCATAGTGACTGTGTTAAACAAAAAAATCTTCTCGACTGTGTAAAGCAAAATCTTTCTCACTGTTAGAGAAATGGACTTCTCAAACCAATCTTACAGCGTCTACAACAAAGAGAGTGAGCTCGTACTTCTTTGAATGAGAGCCTATACCTGCTCCGATACCATGTTGAAAATGTTAAACGAAATCAATAATAGAGGGATGCTCCCCCACGACACAGAGACTTCAAAATAAAATGTTGAATTAAACAGTCACATATACACATGGAGCATAAAAACATAGGAGCGGCACAACACTTTGGTTTTCTATTCCATTATCTCTCTAACATAATGAAAATTACATAGCTTATATCAAAATGGACAAAGCCTATAAAAATATAATTTAAATCAATGTTGCTTCATTGTTGAATGGACGTTCAACAACTTTTGTTCTTTGGGTTGTCAAAAGACCCATTTTTTCATTTAATTGGCAGGCAGGCCGTATTCTTCTTATACACAAAAACATGGAAAAATGTGTTCAAACACACAAACTGGTAGACTTCAAACTTTATGTGATTCATATTAAGTTATCATCACATCTGGCTCTTCACTGCAGATCACAGATCAACAGTCTTAACTTTAACTGGCACGGACACGGGTAAACATAAAAGGTTGTGGGTGTGATGTGCGATGGCAGTATATCACCTCAAATCAAATAACATATGTTGTGGCACTTTATGGGAAAACATAAATGATTGCGAATGCAATTTGTGATAGCACAATCTCAACGCTTGTCAAATAACTTAACTTGCGGCTGGAAAAGGGTAAGTGGTAAACAATGCTTAATGTGCTCTGCGAGCGGTAAAACAATGGTAAGTGCAATACCTGAAATACAAATAAAATTAACGTAAAACAAAATTTTGGTCCATGCGGTAAGGTATAAGGTGGGTCCCGTCAGATGTCACATCAGCGGTAGAATAAGTTACGGTGAATGGCTTAAGTTGAAATCAAAATACATGTGATTTGCACTCTACATGAAAAAGGTAAGTCAATGTGGTAGATGGGAATAAACGCAAAGTTAAAGGCTCGGGTACTCTGTTGATCTTTTGCGTGGATTTCACGAAGATGCTTCCAACTTCTCGGATCTTTTCTTGTCCTTCTCTGCTGTCAAAAAATTATGAAATTGTGGGCTACTGCCGCTTCTCATTCATGGTGGTGGTTGGGAGTAAAATTCCAACATTTTTTCTCCACCCAATGACCCTAGTGTTTTTTTTATTCATTTTTTCCCTTTCAAAAAAAAAAATTACTCCGCAAAGAGGAAATCCTTTTACTATTATGTACCCATTGGAAATATAGCTAGTTAATTGTTTCTTTTGACTATAAGAGTCATTTTCTCTTCGAACAAATTTTAACATTTTTTCCAACTTTAGAAACATTCATCAAGCATTTAATTATTTCCTTAAATACACATAATATATCTATCAATATCAAATTTGATAATTTAATCAACAATATAAAATACCTATAGTTAAAAATGTTCAAACTTGACATCGAAAACAACTTCATCTTCGAGTTTCCACATCACAATATTAGAGGTATTACACTAAGGATGCACATTTTTTGTGGTTGATAGGAAAACAAAAAGATAATCACATGGGATAAAATTAGAAAAAGGGATGTCAAGGTTGTTTTTCCAATTCTCTTTAGGCACATGTATTACTGCTTTTTGGATATTAGGACCCCAACTACGAAAATCTAGTGGAATCTTTGGATCAATGTAGAACAAGCATATTCATTAATCCTATCTAGAATCATGTGTGAATTACTATTATTCGTATTCACATGTGGGAAATGAAAAGAAATAAATAAGGGAATATTAAAAAAAATGGAAAACAAAGATGGGACCATCTACAAAATTATTAAGAGAAACCTCAAGGAGACCATCTTCTCAAAATGAGTCACCTAGAAGGACTAGAAAGTGAATTAGCATAAGATAAAAGATATTATAAAAACTCGAGTTTTCACCTTCAATGATCTCAAATCTTCCTAGGCTTACACTCCTCGAAATGCCTCTTCTTTAATCTACACGCCCCTCCCAGTGGGTTTTTTGAAGATGAATTTTGATGGAGATTTGAATGGAAACTCATAAAAAATTGGTTATGTTAGTATTTCATGATTGGGAAGGTCAAGCCTTGAAGCTATACGTTGCAAATTGTGACATCAATGATGGCATCCCTTGGATTACAGAGAGGTTTTTTATTTTCGATTAATGAAGGATATTCAAAATTGCATATCGATGATGGCTACCAATTGGTTATTTCCACAATGATGGAAATAACCGGTGAGCGCCCTATAGAAGAAAGTTCCAAGAGTTAGTGACTAAAACAAAATATATCCCGCACTAAAATTTATTCTAATATATTCCTTATGTAAAATCCTCCCACTCTCAACAAATTCGAAACAAAGTAGTTGACTTCTTAGCTAACTTGGGGTGCCAATACCAACACATTTCTCTAACAACATGGTTTAATGAGGTGTTGTCCAAGTAGAGGAAACCGCTAAAATTTATCTTAGATCTACATAGAGGCCCCATAATATGGCTGTTGAAAGTTGGGATATTGAAATACGAAGGGGGAGGGGACCTTCCACCCTGCCGCCTTGCATCACATTTAACGTGGTTTGGCCAAGCCAGCCCACTCTATGAAATACACACGTGAGTACCATTTACCACTCATAGATCATTTACTAGTGAATGAGGAATGGTAAAGGGATAGGACTAGGGAAAGGGTGTCATCTCTCAATACATTGATGACAACCTTGGAGTTCAGCGTTGCAAGAGAAAGAGGATTTAATCCATCTTAGACATCCTCAATGATTCAAGTTTGAGTATTCTTGAGTACTAGGTAATTTTATCTATTTAAAATTCCTTTCGTTTAGATATTTCATTCTCTAGTTATGTTTTTATGTTGTCAATGATACTTAGTTATATTATTTGAAGTTCAACCAAAGTGGGTGGAAAGTTGAATTCTTGTGCTTCTCGATGGTTATCAAACCCTACAAGGAATATTTTATTTGTCATTCCTTTTCATTTATCTTCCTTTCAAAGTTTCCATAGATTCCTATGGAAACTAGAAACTGCTTGGGCTTTTCCTTTACATTGTTTTCTTGATATCAATTCCTTCAAGGCAATAAACCTAGCATGTTACCTATAGTATCCCCCCATAAGGAATGTGTTTCAATCAGGGGTTTGGGGCAAGGTTCCTTAGGAAAAATAGCCATGTGCCCAACCCTAGGATGTCATGCTATTTGAGTACCCACATTCATGCGTAAATTCATCAACTGAAATCTTTAACAATTAATGATTAAATAACTTATTCCAATTCAAAAATTCTAAGGAAGGTAGCCAATTTGCTTCCTAACCATAGTCACAGCAAGGGAATAATATTGGACTCCATCGCCTTCTAAACTTCTAGGAAGGTTATGGGTCAACTTTAACTTGAGAAAAAAAAAAAAAAAAAAGAACTACACATCTTATTGTAAAATGGAACATTTTGCTAAATATATTTTTTATACATAAATGAATGTTATAGATAATAATGGGGAGCTTCTTATGGATGAACATATTGGAATTGGAATAATCTGAAATCCCTAACATGACACAAATCTAATTTTTTAAACACACTATGCTCGTTGATAAGCATTCACACTAAGCAGGTGTTAAGCATATTCCCTTGAGAATCAATCTAGGTTATAAATTAAATTTTTTTTTTAAAAAATTCAACATATCCCCATCCACTTTTAAGTTGAAATAAGAAATCTTCCATAAACATCAATAATCCAGCTGTCACTGGTCATAATCATAATAAGCTATAAAAATATTTCACTAATATTAATATTTCTATATTTTTAGCATTTTTCAATTATATTGCTATCCTTTTTTTGACAAATTTATCTTCAATCCACAATTTACTAGATTCATTCCTGCATTCAAATATGAAAATCAAATAATAAAAAGTTCAAGACATCTATTTTTCAAAAACAAATTTATCAATTTAAATGAAAAGTTAAAACTAGCTAATTTATCAAAACAATAATTTATCAAAAACTAATTTATGAAACATTTCATATAAGTTTTAACAAATTGACACTAAAGCGATCACCAGAAAAACAAAAAGGAGTCGTGAGTATACTGATATCTTTTGAGACAATCTTATCGAACTATATTAACGCTTACACACGATATAGCATATCGTAGGAAAACCACTGAATAATTTTTGGACAACTTATATAACTATTGAAAGAACTATTAAAACGAACTAATGACGCCGATGAGCTGCACAGATTTTCCTTTACGAAATAGAGTTACTTCAATTCATATCTGCACATAGGACATGAGAGTTGTCGTAAAAACCTCCTAAAGATACAACGTGTATGGAAAATATGGCTGCAGCGTAATTCTTTTCCAGGTTCTTCAGTTGAAAGCCCTTCATGGCAGATTGCACATAATAATCTATCACTCTCGCCATCACCTACGCCTACGAGATCGTGAGAGATCTGAACCTTTTTACAAGAGTGAACAGCTGCGATTGCACCAAGTAATGGATTGGCGTTGTGTCGGGTAATGTATTGCCCTCTCAACTCCGTATGAATATCAAAACTTTCCCGAGCGATTATCAGAGTATTGGGGGTATCGTTATTCTGCTCCAACAACTGCAAGATCCGTTCACAAGTTTCAAAATTGCCACTCGATAGAAATTGATGGCTAGAGACATCTCCTTCTGCACGACTCCAATCCATTATATTACGGAACAAAATAACATTTTCATCTTGAACCATTGCATTTTTTACAGCGTTTGGGCCACCAGAGTATAATGGACGCCATTCATATCCTCCATCCCGTCTGATTTCGTCTATCCGCTGTATGTCCACACTTTCCCATATATCCTCCAATTGAAATTTGTTCCGATTTAACCGTCTGGTAAATCCCGATATCACATGTTCCTTCACCGCCACTTGTGAGACTTTATCCGTTCCATTTGGTTTAGGAGTATACCTGAAAAACCAGAGTTCGTCTTAAAACCAGAGTCTGTCTGTTTATTATTAAAACCAAGTACATTGCTGTTTGGCTTGATACCATATTCATATATATAGTCAATATGATAAATTCATTATATTCACCAACATTAGATTATTGGTTTTGTTTGATACCATATTCATATATATAGTCAATATGATGAACTCATTATATTCACCAACATAAAATATTGTGTTCAAATGTCTTTACATCATGTTCACATCTAATTTCAATTATTGATTTGTTAATGAGGTAAATTACATTACATTTAAAATCAGCTAGATCTATCTTAATTGTTAATCTATGAAGTAGCGAAAGGGATCAAATTTCTAAAAGTGCAAACTTTTTTTTAGTGCAAGACTTTTTTTAGAAAGAAAAAAACTTTGTACATTAAATATATAAATAGTATATTTCAATAACATCATACTCAAAATTAGTAAGGTATATCAGTGCTGTATAAATCAGTCAGTAGAGAGGATTAAGCATATATTTTTTTAGTGTAAGACTTGACAAATAGTTTGCACCTCTAAAGATCTGATCCTTCTCCGGCCTTGATACATACGGAGTTAAAGATGGTTCTAGACTGATTTTTTACACATTTTGAAATAGATTCTTGAAATCAGTTTGTTCCAGAAGCAAGGTTTCAGAAAATGCAAGAATTAAATCATTCTAATTTGGTGGTCTTTAGCCCAACCAGAAATGAAAATGCAGAAATTAAATCATTCTAATTTGGTGGTCTTTCGCCTAACCATAAAATAAATCATCGTGGAAAAAAAATTGTAGGAGAAAACGAAATCAAACCTAAAATGTATTGCAGTTTGTAGTGTGAAATCCTTCCCACAAATATTGTTTTCCACTCAGCACAGCTCCCGAAATCCTCTCAGAAATATTATTTCAATCTGCGCACTGTCATAGAGATGTTTCCTCTGCTTTCTCAATGTACGCACTATCACAGAGATGCTTCCTCACAAAAACAACTCTACACTTTATTTGTAGTAATTTTATATTTAGGGAGAGAAGTGATTTTGATTAGGGCCGACATTAGATTAATTAGATTAAATTTTAAATATTAAATGTTAAACATTACTTTTACTTTTACATTTCCCCCATTTAATACCTCTTTTATTTACGATGGTATTTGGCACATAGTTTTGGTATATACTTAGATACTGATTTCTAATAGTATTTGATATATTTTTATGTATTTACCATACCTTTGTATACATTTTCTATATTTATTTATTTACCATACCTCTTTTATAAATACGAGCCCATAGTATTTAACCCATGGTATTAATAATAATTTGTTCCATGGTATTTGGCCCATAGGCTTCACCTAAATAAAAACTCATTTTTTAGTTTTAGTAAATATAAAAGGGTTTAGGGAGTAAATGTAAAAAGAGGTTTTATTTATTTACCATACCTCTAGTCTATTTAAATTTTTATTTAAATTTCATAGTCAAACTAGCCATTATCCTAACGACTAGCTTAGCCATTTCTGCATCTATTTAAACTCAACGTCCGGATCTAATCTATTTCTGGATCTATTTAAATTCAACGTCGAGATGTGATCTATTTCTGCATCTATTTAAACTCAACGTACGGATGTGATCTATTTCTGCATCTATTTAAACTCAACGTCCGGATGTGATCTATTTCTGCATCTATTTAAACTCAACGTCCAGATGTGATCTCTCACCTAGTCCTGACAATGAACCACACTAGTTGGTTCGACAATGTTCATTTGAATGTGATTATTACGGAAAAAAATTCTACATAATTTTACGATGGATCGAAAAGTCAAAACTTTATAAAGAAAGAATAAATGTATTTCATCTAAAAAATAAATAAATATATTAATTTTATTAATATAATAAAAAAATTCTTTTAAAATATTTTAATAAAAATAGTTTTTTTTTGAAGTCATTGGCTTGGTAAAGGTGAAGTGAGTGATTTCAATCCTAAATATGCCACCTCAGAGCATGAAGATTCTATGAGGGTAGAGTAACCTCACATTTTTTAATAATCTTACTTTGTATATATGTATGTATCTACTACACTATGATTCCTTTTAAAACATTTTGATAAAAATAACTTTCTTGAAGCCCACATGATGTAGAAAATATGGTGACAGGGTGTTCTCTTAAGGAACACTCATGTTAAGAGCTAGCCTGGCCTAGGTCGGGTGTAATTTCTGGGTGATTTTGACATATTAAATGCACGTCGTTCATGGTTACTCAAGTCGCAGGTTCCTCGTGCTAGTCATTGGCTTAGGTAAGGTGAATTGATTGATTTCAATCATAAGGATGCCACATGAGAATATAAATATTCCATGAGGGTAGAGAAACCTCACTTTTTTTAATAAATTTTGTTTGTATATAAGTATGTATCTATTACACTATTAAAAATTCAAAAAATGGGGACAGGGAATATAACATCGCTACGATAACCCCTGCATGTTGTGTTCATATTATATTTATAGGGGTGATTCAATGACTAAATTGGGCCCCATGTGCCCATATACATGTGTTTTAAGCAAATGTGCCCATATTTACATGTTTTTAGGTCAAGAAACCTAGTGTTTTAAATATGAAATCAGCTACATATTAAAAAAATACACTCTTACAAACCAATGAAGAAAAAAGAGTACGAGGGGATTAGACTCCTGCATGAGCTTGAGGGGAAGTTAAGCAATAGGTGTTAAATCATTTAAACCTAGGTGGCTAGTCTTTTACTAAAATAATCTAAATTCAGGCGCTCATTTATATTTATAATAAGCCTCCAAAAAAGTGACTTTAGAGAATGCTAAGTATACAAGGAGGGATGTGGACATAAAAGTTAGGAGGATTAGTGTGCAAGGATAAATGACATTATAGCTATGTGGGGAGAAGGATACAATTTCCTGGAAGGGGAAATAAATGTAAATACCTATGATATGAGGGACCTTGGTAGAATATAGGGAGGATTTGAGGCTTTTGGGATAGGTTATGTAGTGTGACACTAGATGGGAACCAAGAAGACCTTAAGGGAAATTGGAAACACCTAGATGACTATAATTCTCTCGAATATCCGTAGCTAGTTGAGTTAGAAAACTTGAAAGGATAGTATCATATCTTGACTAATTACACGTACAAAGAGTGTGATGAATTATGTGCATCACATGGGCTAACGGAGCATGTGAGGTTGTTGGTGGGAGTCTTTTGGTATTAATAACTTGGCCTAATAATATTTCATATTTGATATATATATAGTTTTGGGTAGGCCAAAGAACTTACGAATTCAAAGCTTGAGTGCAAGGGTGACCAATTTTTGAAAGCTTATTATTATTTTGGTCTATGGTTGGGCAAAACATATGACACATTTAAAGGGTAGCTGGATTTTTAATTTTTTTCTAAGCCAATATTCTATTAATATAGGAAATAGGAGTGCACAAATTCAGATCCAAAATAAGTGTTCTCACCATGATTGGGTTTGTTGACGAAAAAGTGCACCAAATGACAAAAATACAAAAGAGTAGCTAAGGACATCGTCTATAAACAGTTATGCCAAAGGCACCGAAACATAGATAAAACATAAAAAACATTAGAAATCATACTAGTCATCTAATGTGGTTGATGCAAGGTTGTCTAGGGTCATTACAAGAGGAGGTGGATGACAAAAGTTACACTAAACATGACCCTCATAGTGAGCCATCCATTTCTCCATCCTTTTTACTTTCTCCATGAGTTGGTTATGGCCCTCCTAGACCAAAACTAGCCTTTCTTGGAGTTGACTCTAAAATTAATGCATTCATTCTAGAGAGGAACTTTACACTGCATGCTCCTCGTTTCAGACACATTCTGTGCCATGCACCCTATCCATCAAAGTTAAAATGGGAGCAAAACAGTTCTCCAGGAAATAATATTGGAGACCTTACCCCTACTTGATCAGATTTGGATCATGGACCTAAGTGATCACTCAAAATTCAAAGTGTTCGAAAGTGTGTCAAACCTTAGCAACCAGATAGATCTCATCTTCTTGATTTTGGTGCCACAAACGGTTCAAAAAATCGACACCGTATGAAGAAGTTATCACGATTTGAAAAATCTAGTTAATTGCTATTTCTTTCTTTTCACCAAGTTTGATTGGGCCTTTGAATATTGAAAAAAAAGAATATTCCAAGGAATATTCCTGGAATATTCGCTAGAATATACCTTTCGGACCTGTAGCAGGTTGAAAAGTGTCGCATTGTTATTTGCAGTTGGGCCGTATGATTTGTGGTTTTGGCCAATGGGAGGCCACCACGTGGTCCAGGAATTTATTGCAAAATTTAGAGTGGGTTGTCGAGGCTCAATACCAAGACCTCCCCACATGCACACATATAGTTTAACCTTCTCCTCCAACTTTTTTTCTTAACCTTAACAGTGTTGGGTTATATTTAAAGTTTAATGAACTCGCACATGTGGGAGTGGAGGGGCCAGCCCCTCCCCATAAGACTTTAGCCCATACCTAAGGGTTTGACACTAGTCAACAAACTCGTAACCATCAGCTACGGTTAATTGGTCACATAACAATGTGTTAATGGTTTATGTGCATGGTTTAATACAACGGTTAGGTAACACCGCTTAAAACTCCACTTTCGCCCAATTCACCACGAGGTTTATGGGATTCATGTGCCCAACCTTGCCCCTAATATTTATTTCCACAGTTAGTGTTGCGGGAAAATTGGAAGCACCACCAAACTTTGCGGATTTTCCATTTTTAACTGGATTTCAGTTCAGTTCCTCCACTTTTAGTGGAAATTTTCAGGGGACACTGGGCAAAATTAGTTTAGGCTCTATCTTGAGCAAGATTTGACCACTATGAGAGTGTGAATAGTAAATTTCAACTATCTCAAACATTATAGACTCAATGGTTATGGTTTTAGAGCCATCAGAGAAATTTTGAGGAGGTTCTTACTTCACAGAAGCTCTAGGGGCCAGGAGGGCCAGGAGGGACTAGCAGTAGTTTAAGGCCTAGCCAGAACAACTATAGGCCTTATTCAGGAATCCAATATGAAATTTTGGATGTCTCAGACATTCTGTAACTAATGGTGTGGTTTATAGAGCCTGTAGAGGACTTTTTAAGGCCAACAAGCTTCACATAAGTTCCAGGGTCCACCATGGCCATCGAGTGCCAGCAGGAGAATGAGGCCTATCTAGAGTAGCCAATATCCATTCTCAGCAAACCAATAGTCATTTCTGACTATTTTGATACTTCTGAATCCATTGATGGAGTTTGAAGAAGATTCTAATGAATTTTGAAAGTCTATATGCTTTAGATAAGTTTTCAGTGACCCTAGAGCTAGGGGGTGCCACCAGGTGTTGGAGGCAAAACCAGAGCAGTAGGAGGCCAGTTTATGCAAGTAAATAGTCTATTGTAACTATTTTGGATATTGTCAATCCAATGAAGGGATTTGAAGAGCCATTTTAAGACTTATAATTCTCAAAGAGCGACAGTGAATTTTTGGGCAGCGTAGGGCCATTAGTGGATGGAGGCACAGATTCGGGAGGTAGTGCTCATTTTGAGCAAATGATCAGTCCATTTTGGAGGTCTGATATGTGTTGGAGACATTAGCTAAGTTTTCAGGGACAGAAAAATAATTTTGAAGGAGTTTTTTCCACTTCGAAGCCCAGGGAAGCTTAAGGGAACCGACAAAAGGAATCAAGTCTAAGGGATCCTAGTTATGTTTTTCGAGTGGTGACATCCAGGACAGGGATATAAATGTTATTCTAAACCCATTGGTTCATTTAAGTTAAGAATTGGAGTTGGCTTTGTAACTTGTAAGAGAAATTTTCCATAATCCCAAAGAACCAAGTCAATATGACAAGAGCTCAAGGAGACGTAACCCACGATATTTGGGTGAAATCCTATATTAAATTTGTTGTTATGTGTTGATTTTTATTTGTTGCATTATATGGATGTTTCACATTCTTAATGTCAGCCAAAAAAAAATGGAGTTAAAGAACTTAAACAGTTAAAAAACATACACCTACTTCAGGTATAAATTTATGCACAAGTCAAGAATAAGCTAGATCTTTTATTTGTTTAACTGAGAGGGAGGTTCTTGAAAATCATAACAAGTTATCCAACCCACTTTCAGATCACTACTGAACCTCACATGATCTAGGTGGATATTGGTGGTCACCCGCCTATTCCACTTGGGGCCCCACCATTATCTCTTGTAGTTTTTTAGTTTCGGCAGAACTTACTATTTTTAGCAGTTTTTCAGGTCCTAAACTTCCAGAGCTATTTTTAAGCCTGAAACAATATTTTTTGGGAAACCTGGGAGCATGGGTCCATGGACCGATGTTTCTCACTAAAAATTTTTAGTCCTTGGACAGATCTTTCTAACAAGGTATGATTCGTATCAAACGAAGATCGTATCCCAAATTTACATCCCCAGGAAGTTCAAACACCAATTTACCCAAATGGGGTGCATAGTTTTGGTGCTTCATCTCCTAGGGTTAGGGTTTTGGATGTTTAGCATTTCCCATTGTTTCTAAATAATAAATATGCCCTCAAGCCCCATTTTAGGTTAGTTCATAGACCTATAGCTGCCACATCTCTTCTCAGAGATAGCTACCAGTGCCCTAGCTAGCTTATTTGCATTATGTCTGTAAGAAAACTTCAGTTCTTTTATATTAATGAAATGAAATAATTTTTCCGCTGCATATTTGTATTTATGGTTATATGTTTATTCTGTTGCGTTCCTGCATAAATCCGGATTAGTGGTATCAAAGCGGTCTGCTTTTTTTCGATCCTTTTTTGCATGTCCCCAACGAGGTAGGGGTATAAGGATTTAGGGCTCGATTTGGTGGAACCTTTGCAAGATCAGCCTCGCAAACCCCGACGGACGCCCATGGGGGACAAAAAGAAAGATGAGGGAGCAGGAGATCCTATCAAAATATTGCTCGAGGAGGCCCTCAAAAAGCAAATGAACGCGATGATGGGTAACTTTGCCCAGATACTTCAATGACTGCCCACCGACGGCACATGTGCATCCAGCAGCCACTCTGGAGGTGTGACTCCTTTTAAGGTACAAGTAAATTTTGACATTCCCATATTCGAGGGTCAAATAGATGCAGATGCCTTACATATATGGTTGAATTTATTAGAAGGATTTTTCTCAGTTCATGACTTTTCTGATTGGGAGAAGATTATTTTTTCACTCCTCAAAGCTACCCCCCATGTCAAGGACTGGTGGGAAACCTACTGTGAGAACAAGGACTAGATAGAACCCTCTCTGTTCTCGGCCGTACCAACTTGGAATTATTTCCAAGACGCTGTCAAGGAACAATACTATCCTGTGGGGAGCTATGAGAACAAGTACATACAATGGACCACACTAAAACAACAAAGGGATCAAGATGTGCATGAGCTGACGAATCTGTTCCATACCCTGCACACAAAGTTGGGTATCAAATATTGAGAGAAACATCTAGTGCTAAAGTATCGTAGTTTTCTGCAAAGATACATTCAGGAGGAAATGGAGTTCCTCGACATCTCCTCGCTTGGTACGGCATACTGGCATGCTGCCAAGATTGAGTAGAAATTAAAACAGAAGAAGTGAGACTTTGGATCTGTGAATCAAAAGCAAGGGAAAGGTGCTCCCAAATCACAGAAAAAAGGACAGAGCCAAGGCATGGTAGCTCAAGACAGGCTGTCGAAGCCACAAACAAAGAACAACACTGCAAAGCCAAAGAAGGACACACGAAAGTGGTGTGAGTTCCATGAGAGCTCTACTCACAACACAAGTGAGTGTCGGGCCAGGAAGTCGCTAGTGGTGGAGATGCGGAGCACAACGCCACTATTGCCACTACGAAAATCCAGATGGAGGAACCAAAAGATCCAGAGGAGGAGAAACATCTCTTCCAATCCCAGATGTGGGTAAATGGCTCCCCAGTATAGTTCATTGTGGACAATGGGAGCCAAAATAACCTTATTTCAGTAGACACTGTGAAGCGGTTGGGCTTGCCGACCATAGCTCACCCACATCGATACACCATCGGGTGCCTTCACCAAGGACGAGATCTCTGCATCAGCCAACAGTGCTGCCTTCGTTATAGCATCAAGCCCTTCACGGATGAGGTATTATGTGACATTGCTCCCATTGATGTTTCTGATGTATTATTAGGACAACCATACTTGTGGAAGCGTCATGCTGTGTATGAGTCTCGGCATTGCACTGTTATTATTAATTTGGGAAATAAGTTGTACAAGATACCAGAGGTACAACCTCCTGCTGCTATCTCTTCTCTTACTACAAAACAATGTAGTAAGCTAATTTCCCAAAACAAGAAATTCATTTTCCTGATGATCCGCCCCCAGGGCAAGAAGAAGACTGTGGCCACGACCTCCAGACAGGGCTCCTCTGCATGACAACAACAAATGGACAAGGTTGTGGAGGAATACAACGACATCTTCACCTCACCCATGGGGGTTCCTCTCCACTGTTAGGTCAAGCACCCAATTGATATGACCCCAGGTGCACCGCTACCCAATGGACTAATCTATCGATGCTCTGTTCTAGAGAATGATGAAATCAAGAGGTAGATTCAGGAGCTACTACAGAAAGGTCACATCCGACCAAGTTCATTGCCTTGTGGGATCCCAATCATGTTGGTATAGAAGAAGGATGGGACGTGGAGACTCTGTATTGACTATTGGTTGCTAAACAAGAGCACTATCTGGAATAGGTACCTGATCCCATGGATTGATGACCTTCTGAACCAACTCAAAAGGGCGAAATATTTCAGCAAGATCGACTTGAAGTTTGGGTATCACTAGGTACCAATTGAACCCTCTGATGTGTGGAAGACTGCCTTCAAATCCAAGGAAGGCCTTTTTGAATGGCTGGTCATGCCTTTCGGGTTGAAGAATGCTCCCGCAACCTTCATGAGGTTGATGGATGACATCTTGCGGCCATTTACCAACTCATTTATAGTGAAGTACTTGGATGACATTCTAATCTTTAGCCAGACTTGTGAAGAGCACCTCTACCACATCCGACAAGTCCTCCAAACACTGCGGCAACACTAGTTGTGTGCCAATTTGGAGAAGTGCACTTTTGGCATGACCCAGGTTTAATATCTGGGATATATTATTGATGAAAGCGGGGTGCATATGGATCCAACCAAGATCCAAGTCATTCGAGATTAGCCAGCCCCAACCACTATAACATAGCTTCGCAGCTTTCTGGGTCTTGCTAATTTCTACCATAGGTTCCTGTCTGGATTCTCTCATATCACTTGGCCCTTGAGTCAAGTCACCAAGGGAGGAGTGAGAGAAAAATTATTTTGGTTGGAATCTCAACAGAAGGTGTTTATAGAATTGAAAAATTGCCTCTCTTCTGCCCTAGTGCTCACATAACCAGACTTTCAACAGCCATTTGAGATCGAGATAGATCCCTCTAACTATGATATTAGGGTGGTTCTTACTCAATAGGGACATCCAGTGGCACATCACAATGATACATTGTCTGACACAGTTCACAAGTATCCCACCTATGACAAAGAAATGTATTCCATTGTGCAAGCCTGTTGACAATGGAAGAATTACATTTTGGGGAAGGAAAAAATCATCCACATAGACCACCGGCCCTTGCAGTTCATACAGACATAAGGCAAGTTGCTGAATCATCGCCATCAGAAGTGGTCCACATATCTACAATAGTTTCATTTGAACATCAAGTACAAGAAGGGTAGGACCAATAATGTTGCAGATTGTCTCAGCCAACCACCGATCGTGGCGCTCACCACCATTCTCAACTCTTCTGGGCATGAGACTTCTGATTGGCCAATTCTCTACAAGAGCGACCCAGAATTTGGCCACACATACAAGGCACTCTTGGGGCTACGCAAGTTCCAAATTTTCACCTCCAAGATGCACTTTTATGTCACCTGGGACACCTTTGTGTTCCTTCAAGCGAGGGCACCAAGATGATATGGGAAGCACACTACAGTCGAGTCACTGGGAATTTCAAGGTCGAGAAAATAGTAGCAGTACTAAAAAAGTATTTCTATTGGTCGAACCTTCGAAAGGATGTCAAGAAGCAAATCATATCCTACACTGCTTGTGCCATTTACAAACTGGCCATCAAGAATCAAGACCTATATACTCCGCTATGTTAGGAATTACTACAGAAATAAAAATATTTACCGAGAGAATAATATAGATACAAAACCCAGCAACAAATCACATAAACATAAACACAATGTTTAACCAGGAAAACCCCAAATCCGGGGAAAAACCCAACCAATGAAATTTCATTAACCATTGGCCAAAAAACCTTGGCCAATCCGGCCAAGTGAGCCTTCACCACTCACCTCCAGGCCTACCTTACAATGAAGTATTCCCAGCCTCTTATAGGCTCCATTACATGTAATACCATAGGCCAAAACCATGGGTGCACAAAACCATGTGCCCCAAAACCACTACTGTTTACCCTAGTCAACATTGACTCTACCCCGAGTCATGTTTACCTAACAATTCCCCCCTTAAACTTGACTTGGGGATTATTGACTAAATCCAGCCAAACCTGCTAAGTGAGACAACCCCGCTCACTCTAGCTCTTCCCCCCTCAATTTTTTACCCAGATTAATTGTAAACTTGACATCCCCCCTATCACCTAGGTCTAACTCAGAATTTACCAGTGATTACCCAGGGGTACGCATGCCATACCAGGTCTTACAGCAGTATGCCCATTTAAATGTAAAAAATTAACTCCATTATAATAATTTTTTTTTTCATTGTTGCTATTTGTACATATGAAATCAATGTCCATATAAAAAGAACTCATCTATAGGATTACATGGGTCACCAACCTCTGTAACCGCTAGTCCTCTAGGATTTCTCTTTAGATACATGGTTCATCAATTAATTAATCCACGTGCAAACATCCTCTCATCTCTGAATTTCTTGAACCAACTTCTTATCACTGCTAGTCACCAGATCTGAGCTGTGGCAGCACCATTGTTCTCTTTATCCATTGAGAAACCCTCCATGGAATTCCCCATGGAATCAATCAATTGGATATTTCCTATTTCCTAGAAACACCATGCTCCGTATGGCCAGATCTGCAAACGGCTACTTTGATTTCTCCATTCATAGGCCAATAAAACCCTTGGCTGCAAAAGCGTCCCTTTGAAGCCAAATATGGCTTCGATACCAAATGTAGGTTTTAACCCTGAAAAGAAATATCTACACACGATTCTAATAACAGAAAATAAACAATAGCAAGAGCATAAAACATAAAACAGATAAACACAGAGATTTTCCCCTGGATCCCAAATCGGGACGACCAACTTGAATTTTCATTATATTCCTTTTAGTGTTACAACACATATATATACATGCCGGAGCATACATAAACCCCAATCCATTAACCATGGATTAGAACATAACCGTAGTTCCCTTGACCGGATATACAAAAATACCAGGGGCCGAAAACCATCGAACCCCAAAACCATGTGCAAAACCATGCACAAAACCATGGGCGGATCCGCCTATGAGTGGGTCCGCACAAAAAACAAATTTTGGCCAGGGCGCTGCCCCGGACCCCAACGGTGGGGACTGCTTCACCCCTCGTGACCCCCCAGCTACGCCCGACGCAACATACAGCGCGTGGGGCTAATCGTGGAAAGAATATAACACATACCCAACATTCTCCCACTTGTTGTTTTCTTTCCACGGGGGCCACAGGAGAGCTTAGTCATTTGGCCAATTCTTCAACACCCATTGTTTCTCTACACCAAGAGAACTTTTGAGTGCTCACAGACTTCGTCAATGCATCTGCAACATTCTTCAAAGTGTCCACCTTTACCAGCAACACCCTTTTAGCCTCAACCATATCTCTAACAAAATGATATTGAACATCAATGTGCTTTGTCTTTGAATGATAAGCAGGGTTCTTAGCCAAGAAAATTGCACTTTGGCTATCACAGTCTATCCTTATAGCTTGTTGTACCAACCCCATACTTGAACACAATCTCTGCAACCAAGCTGCTTCCTTGCTTGCATGAGTGGCTGCTATGTATTCTGCCTCTGTAGTTGAAAGAGCCACTACAGACTGTCTTTTACTCATCCAACTGACTACGCCTCCAAATAGGCTAAACACATACCCACTTGTAGATCTTCTTTGGTCCAGATCTCCAGCCCAGTCTGCATCAACAAAACCACGAATGTCCAACATTTTTTCCAATCCTGGTCTTCCCTGGTAGCACAAGCCATAATCACTAGTGCCACGTAAATATATGAAAACCCGCTTCACTGCTGTCCAATGCTCCTTCCCTGGGTTTGACATAAACCTGCTCAATACTCCCACTGCATGTGCAATGTCTGGTCTAGTACAGACCATTGCATACATCAAGCTACCCACTACACTTGCATATGGAACACGAGACATATACTCCTCTTCTTCTTGTGTCTTGGGACAATGTTCAGCAGACAGCTTTACACCTACAGGAATAGGAACCTTCACTGGTTTACTATCCTGCATATTGAACCTCTGCAATATAGTCTCAACATACTTCCTCTGGTTTAACCAGAGCTTCCTCTTTGCCCGATCTCTCTTAATTTCCATGCCCAAAATATAATTTGTAGCACCCAGATCCTTCATGTCGAATTTGGAGAACAGTTGGGTCTTCAAATCTTGGATAATTTCTTTGTCATTTCCAATCTACAACATATCATCCACATACAAGACCAAATAAATAACACAGTCACCAATTAATTTAAAATAAACACAGTGATCCTCCTTGCTTCTGGTGAAGCCAAGTCCCCGTATATAGGTATCAAAGCTCTAATACCAAATGTGAGAAACCCTCCATATTTCTCTGTCTCATTTCCTCCGACAGCAAGGCTGAGACAATGTCATCAAAATTCAAGGTAGTTGTATTGCTACCTATTGCAATAACTAGACTGTCCCACGAGTCTGGTAGAGAACACAACAAAGTAATGCACTTATCTTCATCTGAAACTTTAATATCAACATATGATAGCTAACTTAGCATTGTATTGAAATCGTTCAGAAGCTCTGTCACCGAGTCTCATCCTTCATCCTCAGGTTATACAACCTTTTTTGCAGGAACAATTTATTCACTAGAGACTTAGATTGGTACAAAGTCTCAAGTTTTTCGCACAAATTCTTCATCTTAGCTTCCCCGGATACATTCAACAATATAGAATCAGAGACACACAACCGTATTGTGCTCTTTTCCTTCCGATCCAACTTCTTCCAGTCTTCATCTGACATAGCCATTGGTTTAATTACTGGATCTGCAACGATCAACGTGCTTTATCCACATGGAAATCCTCCATCTTGAGCTTCCACAACTCAAAACTCTGACCATTAAATTTCTCGATCTCTATCTTTCCGCCGCTCGCCATATTCTTTCACCACAAGAATCGATCCCACAGATCTCCCACTGCACAGGGTCTACCACAGGCCCAAGCAAAAAACCCTCAACAACAAAGGCGTCCCCTTGAAGCCGAAATAGCTCTGATACCAAATGTTAGGAATTACTACAGAAATAAAAATATTTACCGAGAGAATAATATAGATACAAAACCCAGCAACAAATCACATAAACATAAACATAATGTTTAACCAGGAAAACCCCAAATCCGGGGAAAAACCCAACCAATGAAATTTCATTAACCATTGGCCAAAAAACCTTGGCCAATCCGGCCAAGTGAGCCTTCACCACTCACCTCCAGGCCTACCTTACAATGAAGTATTCCTAGCCTCTTATAGGCTCCATTACATGTAATACCATGGGCCAAAACCATGGGTGCAAAAAACCATGTGCCCCAAAACCACTACTATTTACCCTAGTCAACATTGACTCTACCCCGAGTCATGTTTACCTAACACGCTACCTACTCCTAGTCGACCTTGGAAATCCATCTCCATGGATTACGTGTCGGGCCTGCCTTCTACTAAGCATGGAAATGACTGTGTGTTCATGGTCATCGAAATATTCTCGAATATGGCCATTATGGTGGCCTGCAAGAAGAATATCACAACAGAAGCCACTACTAAACTCTTCTTCGAACAAGTGTGGGTGCACTTTGGGATCCCATAGTCTATCATATCAGATCGGGATAACACGTTCCTCAGCATACTTTTGTCCAGCCTCTAGTCAATTCTAGACACCAAGCTCACCAAGTCCATAGCTTTCCATCCCCAAATAGATGTCCAGACAGAGAGGTCTTCAACAGAATGATTTTACACATTTTGCGTATGTACAATTCCAAGCATCCACGCACATGGGATGAGAGCCTTCCCTATGTACAACATTTGTTTCACGTCAAACATAGATCGTATGCCAAAGTTACGTCCCTGGGAAGTTGAAACACCAATTTACCCAAATGAGGCCCATAGCTTTGGCGCTTCATCTCCTAGGGTTAGGGTTTTGGATGTTTAGGGTTTTCCATTGTTTCTAAATAATAAATAGGTAGTCGAGCCTCATTGTAACTCAGTTCAGAGGCCTGTAGCTACCACATCTCTTCTCAGAGATAGCTACCAATACCCTAGCTAGCTTAGTTCCATTTTGTCTGTAAGAAAATTTCAATTCTTTGATATTAATGAAATGAGGTGATTTTTCCACTGCATCTTTGTATTTATGGTTATATGATTATTCTGTTTTGTTCTTGCATAAATCTGGATCATCGCAACTATTCGACCCACATTTCGCCTTGTCTCCATGCACTCCTCCACCCCTGTGACTTTTCCCATGACCTTGCGACCCTCTACCTATGCTAACCCCACTCTTGCCACGACCACAGCCTCCTCGCACACTGACATATCCTTCTGTGTACACCCAATATTTTTTCCAACCCGACGGAGGGTCATAGTAACCAAAGCCTTATTCGTGACCCAAGAGGAATAGTGGGCAGTAGGGGAGGGAGAAAGACCCTGTTGCATCAGCGACCTCATGTATTTCAATAGAGGGGACACCCCTTAAACAGAAACCAGACACCAGACTCCCCACATGAGAAAATGTTGCACAAAGACAAAGGACCCAAATAATACTACCCTAAATAATATGAGTTTAGAATGATGCTTCCCTCTCCTAGTGAGGGACCACTGTGACCGAATTAACCAGACACCTTTACCTTCCACAACAACACCAAAAATGGGGCACCAAACTAGGATAGAGAAGTAGTTTCCTACTCAAGATGACCTCCAATGTTGTGTAACCAGCTCCAAAAATAGAAGAAAAGAGATATCAATGCCTTAGAAATAAGCCACTTCGAGGGGGTAACCTCCAATACATTACATAAATGAACAATTATTGGATGATACAAATGAACAAAACCTCCTTCTATATATAGGAGTCCATGGGGCCACAATATAATTCTAGTGGGGCCACAATGTAATCCTAGCCGACCTAACAATAATAATGTAAGGGCACAATAATAACAATATGTGGGTTATAGGGGTGCAACAATAAAAATAAGTGGGGCTGCACTAACATAATAAGGGACTACACTATTAATATAGGGACTTAACATGCCCCTCTCATTCAAACAAGTTTTGTCCTCAACGCTTTATTATTTCTTGATGCTTCTATATAAAATTCTCATCCTCCCACGTGGAATCTTCTACAGGAAAGTTCTTCCACTTGCTGAGATACTCTGAAATTGATCGTACTTGTTGAGTTCTTGTTTTTGTGACTGCTTCAGAACTTCTTTCGATGTGATGTTGATATTTTTCCTGTTTCATTAGATTCTGCACCAAAGTTAGGTTATCCTTTGAGAGTTGGAGAACTTGTTGTTGATGCTCGATGTCATCTTCCACTAATTTATCATCCATATTATCTATTATTTTATCCTTCAAACCATCCAAATTAGCCTCCATTTCTTCTTTTAAACCATCTATGTCAGCTTCGGTTGCTCTTCGTAAGATCAAAATTTGTTGCACTTGGTACCGTAATTTTGATATCTCATACTGCAATTCTTCCACTTCATGCATCATAGTATAGATTTCCGAGGGCTTAATGGGTGTTGAATTCTTTTTAGGAGGCATTTCAGAATGAAATACTGAAATATATGCTCAATAGGCCCTTGGAATCACTTCAAACTGATTTTTCAAACAAGATTTATGCAATTCGGGAAAAACAATACACACCTTTTACTTGCTTTTGAGGAGCTCAATATTGGAATTGGATTATCTCTGTGATTGTGACTCTTCAATATCTTAAATTCAGCAATGAAATAGCCCTCTGAATTCTCTTTTGAATGCCACAGGTCTGACCTGATTTGCATTCTCCAAGACAAAGTTATGTCCAATCTCTCATAATGACCTAATTATGGACTGGTTTAGTAGAGTGAACTTGTACGAATTTCCACGTGTCACTGTTTCATCCTTTGCCTCTGAAATTGATAGCTAAGAAACTAAATTCCATGTAATTGTGACCACTTTTTACGTCACTCCAATCCGATGCCCAGAGAGAGAGTTATTGAAATTTTCCCATGATCACCTTTTTGAGATGAAATTCAGGAGCCTGAAAAAGCACTAACTTCCACAGATCATATCTCCAAAAATATTGCGAAAAAAGCTCTGAAATTTTTTGATGAGTTTCCTTAGGATTTCAGCTTCGCACCATAAAAATTTCAGATTTTTAACCTCAGTAGAAAAAAATTTATAGCGCAAATTCCATGATGACCTTTTTAGGTGCCTGAAAAAATACCTAACTTCCACAGATCATATCTCTGAAAATATTGTGAACCAAGCTCTGAAATTTTTAGAACATATTCCTCACGATTCCAGCTTCACACCCTAAAAATTTTAGCTTCTGAAACTTTGTAGAAAAAACGTAATAGCGAAAATTCCACTATGACCTGTTTGGAGCAGCGAAACCCTAGAATCCAAAGCTCTGATACCAAATGTTGTGTAACCAGCTCCAAAAATAGAAGAAAAGAGATATCAACACCTTAGAAATAAGCCACTTCAAGGGGGTAACCTCCAATACATTACATAAATGAACAATTCTTGGATGATACAAATGAACAAAACCTCCTTCTATATATAGGAGTCCATGGGGCCACAATATAATTCTAGTGGGGCCACAATGTAATCTCAGCCGACTAGCCGACCCAATAATAACAATGTAAGGGCACAACAATAACAATATGGGGGTTGTGGCACAAATAAATAAAAATAAGTGGGGCTACACTAACATAATAAGGGACTACACTATTAATATAGGGACTTAACATCCAAGATGGTGAACACCTACCAAATTCAAGAGACAAAAAACATAGACTGGTCCACCAAGCCCTATCATGCCAGAAATGACTGATATAACAGGGTCACCTATATTTTATCCACCGTTTGTGTGGTTTCCTAGATGGCAAGATCCACCACCTTGAGATAAATATATAGAACATGTTTCCTTGAGACTACGACGAGATTTCCTATCTTTCCCACTCCTCACTATCACCAATAGTAATAAGGAGTTTGAGCTGGAGGGACCAAGAAAACCCACTACCCCTACAAATTTCCACAATGAGCTACCACACTCTGCTTCCTATGTAAACCATCATTCGTCACTTCTTCTTCTTCCCCAAGAACCACCACCAAGCCCAACACCATACTAAGATGTAGAGATGAATTCATGGTTCACTCATCGAGCTTCGCCTTAACTCTCTGCCACCCCCAAACTCCAACACAAAGTAATTTCCCACACGAGTGGTTGAATTTATGGTGGTACCTCTCACAATGTCTCCAGTTGTATTCACACATGGGAGCTCACACATGGGAGCTAGCCTCCATGTGTTGTTGAGATTGCACCCACATTGGGAAGAATTTTCACCCACTAAAATTATTCGCAATTTCGCGAAATAATTGTTTTGGATGGAGGGAGGCAGCTCTTGGGAGACATATTAGCCCTAAAGCTCGCATCCTAAATTATCTAGATTTTTTGTTGCTTTATTCCCTTCCCAATAAACACGCTACGTTATCACATAATCCATGTAGGAAAGTCTTGAGAGTATGTGTTCCCCTATTATCTCAAACCACCAGATCTTGATGAAACTTTACAGGGTAGAACCATTGATGAGATGTTGGAGCATAGATATAACAATATGGGAATCTCCAGTTACCTGGGACTTGATGATTCCCATATTTTCTCCAATGTGCAAGTTGCATTCCAAAGCTAGATACTCAACCACATTGCTGGTGGTGTGGCCACAGGAGGGAACATAGAATCTCAAATCATGCCCCTTGTCGTTTCGAAGGATCCCACCACAACCAGGTGAGACCGGGTTCCTTTTTGAAGCACCATAAATATTAATTTTATAAAACCCTCGAGGCGGACAAGTGAACTCTTTTGAGGAGATACGAAGAGGAGACGGTTGATAATTGTGGCCTATAGAGGGCTCCTTTTGATGCCGAGAGCAAGAAAAATATCAAGCTCCCAACCTTCCACCTTCTAGTTCTCTTCCGACCATGGCAAGCGAGATACCGTTTCCTTAAGATTTGTAAGGGTGGTATGCCAAACCTTGACTCGGAAAAACTCTTCAGAGTGGAAGACTGCCATGTTCCTACAATTCCAAATGTTCAATAAGATAAATTCTTGCGACATGAGCGAGGTAGAGTTCAGAGTTGGGTTTTTGAATAGGGTCTATCTCCACATTTCCAAATAATCTCTAAGATTTTCTACAGATCTATCAGCGAGTCTGAAAACCTTAGTATGAAATTTCCACATTTCTAGAGTCTTCAGGAAAAATTTTATAAGATGGTTAGTTGTTTCCTCCTCCTTGCGGCATAATGGACAATAGGATGGGGTAGATGGATTTTTTTGAATATAAGTGTTTTTTATATTTAAAGATTCTCTAATTATTTAATTTTTTGTTCTCACGATGCTTCAAAATTATGTTTTTGTGCATATTGATATGTTTTGGAATGTGTATGTATAGGATGCATTGGAGACTAAGGTGATTTGAGAATATAAAGTAGATCAAAAGGATGGAATAGAGAAAATAAATATTTTGGAGTGTTATGGGTGACTTGGTGGGTACAAAATTTTCACAATAACAATGGTAACTATACAATTTGAAGGCGAAAATTTTAGGGATCATGTAATATCCCAAAATTGGAAAGACAAGAATATAGAACATTTATAACATTTCAATTTGGGCAATAACCAAAATGTAAGCACAAAACTATAAAATGATGGAAATGTAGGAATGTAACATCAAGAAATTAAAAAATTAGAAAAAAAAGTTGATCCATATCATTTTGTGTCAATATAAAATGTAATTACACATGGATCCAAAAGGAATGAACTCAAGCCACAAGATAGCTGAAATACACTACTGAAACCTAGCACTAGAAAGTATAAACTGGCACTGCTGGAAAATTTTATTGTTGGGAAGAAGATTTATGTGTGAGAGGTTGTTGGAGTGCTTAGAATGATATGTTTTTTTTAACCACAGATGCTACTTAAAAAACCTATAGAAACCCATAAATGGTTTTTCCATATTTTGAGTTCGGAATTTCAATTGTTTTTTAGGTTGCACACTACACCCCTGTTGGCTGAGTTACACACTCCCAGGAGAAAATTGTTAATCCAAGTCTAAAATAATGATACATATACTACAATATCACCCACTCAGCTCACTAAAGGAAGGGCTGGGCCCTTTTCCCTATTCCCAAGCTCAAAACTTGAGTTCCAGCTCTTCCACTTAATTTGCAGTTGTTGCATGCACAAATGTTGGGAAATACTATGCTTTATAGGAGGGCTGATGATGTATCATAATGATAGATAATATATTACTGATCATATGATAGGAAAGTGATCCCCAGAGTGAAGGATTAATCCCTTACAGTATTCCAAGCTAAGTTGTTTGGAAATACATCTTCTCCTGAAACCCTCACTCCAGAATCACACAACTCCTCCAGGAAATGTTGGAGCATAGGAGAATAAATGGATGGCACGTTGTCGAATATGTCAATGAAACTCCTAGAAGACTGTAATGGATCCATAGTGTGAAGGGATGATCCCTCGACAGGTTTCTTAGTTGAAGTACTAAGAACAATCCCCCCAACTCTCAAACCCAAGTTTAGGAATGTGTAAATCCTGTAGCTGGAAGTGTAGATGAGAGTGGATGAAAATGGCACTGATTTCTAGATGATGAATGCTACCCAAGAAAACCTTCACAGAATAGGCACTTGAAGTCCTCCGAGGGTAAGTGTGGGGTTCCCACTCGGGAACACTCGGTGCTAAAGAACACAACAGACTTAGCTAAATAGTTGAAGGGTGCAAAAAAATTTCTTACGGTACTGAACAATAAAAATCCAAACTCCCTCCTTTTCTTCCCTCATATTTCTTTTATGGTTGTGAGCCTTACCTAGCCTTGGCCCACCTCATAAATATTCTCCACATATGGCCACTAGCCTCCATAAAGGCTGTGTTATTCTCCATGATCTCCGTTGGTGCTGCAATTACTCCCCAATTCCTCCATCAAGTGTCCATTTAATGCACTACTTCCTCCATCATCTCTGCAATTTCTTCTCCATTATCACCATCAACTTCCATGTATTCCTCCACTATCTTAATCATCTTCCTCATTCATTCTCTATGACCTCCACTCTCTCTTCATTATTATGCTGCTCCACTACTCCATAATGCTACTCCACTACTCAATTAACCCACATTCACACTATAGAAGTGGATTTTATTCATCTACTGAGTTTATGCGTCCCTACACCATTTTATTTACTTAAGTAGATAAGAAAAATAAGAACTCTAATATTCCAATTAACTGATGGAAAATTTGGAATATTATAGTCCTCCCCACCAAAATTTTTCTTGTCCTCAAGCAGCTACAAAATTAGATGCTGCAGAAATCCATCTCCCTCCCAAATGGAATCCTCATATAGAAGGTTTCCTCATTTGCTCCAATGTGTTATGAATGCGCAGCACCATAGTTGCATCTGTAGAATGTCTAGAATGGCCTCCAGATGTGTAGCTAGAGGCCTCTCCTCATCAAAAAGTGCCCAAGTGGCAACCATATTCTGTCCAAGAGCCTCTTCTCTACATGAGATATGTGAAGTGTAGTGGTTCCTTCCCCAAGTGGAAAGTCCTGACTTATACACTAACTTTCCAACTCATGCTACACGGAGTAGGTTGTGTCTCCCCATGCTTCAATCCTTGGCCCTGGTGGCCTTGCTTGCTCTAAGCGTCATCTCAACACTGTGCAAAGTAGGAAATAAAGACATATGGATTGACATGTGAAATTTCGAACCATCCTCTCCCAATAGCAGCCATCGCAGTAATGCCTCTTGCTGCCATACCATGTCATTATCATATCAATTATGGTAGTCATACTCTCTCAAGAGAAGCCACTGCAACAATGCCTCCTCCTGCCACAACACATCATCATGCCAAGTATAAAACAGTGGCATCCCAATTGACATGTTGAATGTCATATGGTGGCCATACTCTCCCAAGAGTAACTAGCACATCCATGCCTCTAGCTGATGCATCTCATCACTAATGTGAAAGGTATAAAATAGTGATATGCCAATGGAAATATAAAATGCAATGTCTTCGCCATACTCTCCCAAGAGGAGCCAACACAGTCATGCCTCCTACTGCTACATCACCTCAGTGTTGTGCAAGGCATGAAAGATACGAATATGAAATTTTGGTTGGTAACCATACTCACCCAAGAGCAGCCAGCACAACTATGGTTCTTGTTGCCCCATGTCATAGATCTACAACTAGATTTTTAGCCACTTGTTCATCATCTCCATCCATCCACCCAACTGTGGGTGATGACTCATATCATGCACCAACTTTGTATACACCCAATGGATAAGCTCCAACCAAAATTTTTTCATACAATAACTGTCCTCATCACAATATATGGCCTTCGGAATACCATGAAGCATGAAGACATCCCAAAAATATAATCTGGTCATGAGTGAAAAGATGTACAGAGTGAAAATGTTGAAGAAATGTGCATACCTCGACAACGGATCAATGTCAACAATAGAATCCTCCTCAATCTGATGAAAATATTTGCACTCCATGGTATGTCGAAGTGCATCCTCCTTAAGGTCTCCCCATGAGAACCTATCTTCAATGGCCTAGTAGAACCTATGAGATTTTGAATATGTTTCATGAAGAAACATCACTTTCATCTATGAGGTACTCATCAAGAAGGCTCTGTCCTGATAATGGAAGGTGTTATCCATTACATGATGTATACCATCTACCATCTGCCCATCCAATGCTTCATAAGTGAAGCTATCATTGGAATGCTCAAATAATAACTGGGCCCTCAAATCATCATTGCTCGTTAGTGATAACGCTATTTATATCCATGATAGTGCATCTGTTGTCTCATGTACCTCTCTATACAAAATGCTGAACTCATAGTCCTGCATTGTTCTAATCCATCGTTCCTACCCATTCTACAATTTCTCCACCTTCTCAAAAATATGTCGAAGACTATGGTGGTTGGTCTTCACTCAAAATCTACTCCCAATAAAAAACTGCTGAAATTTGAAAAATGCATGCATAATGGCCAAACTATATCTCTTTGTCGTATGTAGAATATGACATCTCATGTGATAGTAACTTCTGGTTCTCAAAAGCTATTGCATAGTTTCCCTTCATTAGGATTGTAATAATCCCATACTTAGAAAATACATACTCTAACACAAAGGGTTATGTGCAGCTCAACAATGTCAAACTAGGATATTTATACATCTTCTCCTTGAACCAGTCAAGGGCCCTCTGTGCAGTGATAGCCTGCTGCTCTGAATCAGCAATGTGATTTAACCCTTGGTCATGCAATCACCCTAAATACATGACCCGACAAACCTCCATGTGATGTGCTGAAGTAACATGGGGTGGAAATTTTCGCATACCTTGGATCATCTAATGTTTGGGAACATGTTGCAAAGCTACAATACTTCCTCCAACCGGTACAATTTCTTCTCCAATTGTTGGTGATGATGATGGATGCTACTCTACTATTGTACAAATGCTGGTATCTACTTCCTCTTCCTCATGCACCTCCTGAATCACACATTGGACTCTCAATGTCGAATTCTTAGGGACATCTTTCCATAATGCAAGTTCTCCTACCACTAATGCAAGTACCTCTGCTGCAGCTGGTGGTGGTGGTAATTTCTCTTCTCCCAGAGTATCAATGCGCGTATCTTCATTCTTCTCCTCATATAATTCCTCATCAATGTTGAAAAATGTCTCAATGGAAAGTGCCTCTGATATTCTTCTATCAATCCTATTTATCAATATTTGATTGAACTCTGTATACACAATCACACTTGCATGTTTCAATATGTCGAACCACCAATCATTTTCTTCACCCTTAAGCTGTAGCACTACAATCTCAGTGGCTTCCTTTTCCACTACTAGGTGTAACTAGCAGAAATCATACAACTTCTCCATCCAAGCCTTTTCCATGTTTTTGGATGACACATTGAATGCAGGCAGAAAGAATCTATTCTGCATGTGCCCTCTTCTTCTATTGCTGCTACGGGATCTCCGGTTCTGTTTAGTCTAGAAAAAAATACTAGAAATTCATACTCTTATTGAATGCTATAGATTGATATTTGTAATCTGCATGATAATCACTCAGAGTCTCATGCTCCAAATATCCTCCATATGCATGTCATTCATTTCCTTCTTCAAGGAAAGTCAGCATAGTAGGGCATTGTGGAACTTTCTGCAGCACTGGTTGCTTATACTGCTGATAGGAAGTACTCAGGCCTTCTCCATTTTGAAACCCTCTTGAGGTTTCATTTTGTCTTTCCCTTCACCTTTCTTTGCTCTCCATGGTGACATGCTACATAGATCTAAGGAGAAATGTGGAAAAACTCAATCCTTCCACCCTTGTAGACATCTTCTTTTTCTGCTTCTTATTATTTTTTTGATGTCAAGAAATATCCACAAGCTAAGCCAAAGATCATGCTATGGTACCAATGTAATATCCAAAAATGGGAAAGATAGGAATATAGAACATTTATAACATTTCAATCTATGCAATAACAAGATTGTAAGCACAAAACTTTAAAATGATGGAAATGCCAGAATATAATGTCAAGAAATTAAATATTTAGCAGAAATAGCTAATCCATATCATTTTGTATAAGCATAAAATGTAAGTATACATTTCTTCAAAAGGAATCCACTCAAGCCACAAGATGGCTGAAATACGCTATTGAAACCTAGCACTCGAAAGTATAAAATGCCACTCTTGGAAACAACTATTGTTGGGAAGAAGATCTATGTGTGATAGGCTACCGGAGTGCTCAGAATAGTTCTAGATTTTAACCATGGATTCTACTTGAAAAAACCATAAAAAAACCCAGAAATGTTTTGGCTAGATTTTGAGTTTTGAATTTCGACCCTTTTTGGGTTGCACACTGCACCCCTGTTGGCTGAGTTACGGAATCCATGGATAAAACTATTGATATGGGCCTGAAAGAATGATCTATTGGCTATAATAGCACCACTCATCTCACTAACTGAAGGGATGGTCCCTTCCCTCGATTCACAATCCCAAAACTTGAGTTCTAGCACCTCCAATGAATATGCAGTTGTTGCATGCAAAATTGCTAAGAAATATTGTACTGTCTAGGAGGGATGATGACGTAGCCTGGTGATAGATAATATAATTCTTATGAAAAAAATTTGAAGTGATCATCGGAGTGAATTATTAATCCCTCACAGTATTCGAAGTTGAGTTGCATCAAACTTCTTCTTCTCCTCAAACCTTCACTATAGAATTATGCAATTCTTGCAGGAAATGTTGTTGCATAGGAAAATAAATGGATGGCCTAGTGATGGATATGTCAATGAGACTCGTGGAAGAATTGAATGGATCCACAGTATGAAGTGATGATCCCTCCATAAGCTTTTTTGTTGAAGTACTAAGAACAACCTCCCAACTCTCCAACCCAAGTTGAGGAATTCGTAATTCTTGTAGCTCGAAGTGCATATGAGAGTGGATGAACATGGAACTCATTTCTGGCTGATGAATGCTACCCAAGAAAACCTTCCCATAGTAGGCACTCTAAGTCCCCCTTGGGTAAGGGTGGGATTCTTGCTTAGGAAAACCTGGTGCTAAACAACACAACAAACTTAGATAAACTGTTGAAGCGTGCAAAGAAATGTCTTATGACACTCAAGAATAAAAATCCAGAATCCCTCCTTTTTTGCTCTCATATTCCTTTTATGTTTTTAAGCCTTCCCTGACCTTAGACCACATCATAACTACGCTACACATGTGGCCAATAGCCTCCATAAAGACTCCCTTGTCCTCCCTGATCTCCATCACTATTGCAATTACTCTCAACTTCCTCCATCATGTGTGAATTTAATGCACCAGTTCCTCCATCATCTTTGCAATTCCTTCTCCACCATCTCCACCATATTGCATTTACACACCCACTCTTTCTTCATTATTGTGCTGCTCCACTACTCAATAACGCTACTCCACTACTCAATTAACCCACATTCACACTATATAAGTGGATTTTATTCATCTACAGGTTTTATGGGTCCCTACACCATTTTGTCTACTTAACTAAATAAGAAATGTAAGAACTCTAATATTCCAATTAGCTGATGGAAAATTCAGAATATCACAGGTTAAATCACATAAATAGTAAAAATCCCTATCGGGTAACTAGGGGCGTTACAAAGGGAATTTATAGAATCAATGTGCGAACTAAAGTAGAACTAATTTAGCTAGATATAAATATAATTAAATTCAACAAAATGAATGGCTCTTAATACGTATTGTGTTTTTCCATCTCCTCTCATTTATTATTTAATCTAGAAGCATGTGGAACTCCTCATGATGAATGGAAAAAATGGATGGATTGTTGGAAAATAGAATGAGTTTAGAGGGAATCATCTAGATAATGAGCTAGTATATATATATATCCAAACCATTTCAAAGTCCTAGAGGATTTCTTATTTAGGTTCATTGATTTTATTAATTACATAAAATATTTCTGCATATATAGGTAAGAGGAGCAACTTATACTCTAAGAACTTCCTAAAATAGGCCTTGAATATTTCATATTGTCACTTCATTCCATACCACTAGACTTTCCATGCATAAAAATTGCAGGATTTCGTCAATGGATGATTTTACCAACTCATTGATGCATAAGTAGAAAAACCTCATTCACATAGGGAATCTTAAGTCTTTAAATTCACATGGGATTAAAGTGAAGAATTCTAACATGAATAAAAAATAAAACGTAAGGTATCCTGATCATATAAATGAAAAAATTGTTGAAACCATTTGGAGGAAAATATAGTAAGAGGAAAAAAATATAATTTACGATAATACACGATTTGATCTACATATTTCTAGTATAGTGAATACAATTGATCTCATGGAAAAGGTACATCAACAACAAAATCAAGCAGATGCCATAGTAGACAATGTTAAAAGGAATATTGAAGGAAAATCCAAAAGGGGACGAAGGCATGGCTTATGTTTTTAATTCTATTACATCTTCATATCTTCGAAGGATTTTTTACTAACAGTCCCTTAATCATATGGAAGCATAAAATTATTGGTTTCCTTCTCTAGTACCTTGCACTCATATTACAATAAAAGCTTCTCTGCCACCCCCTTTCGCGCTAGATTCTCTAGATGATTTTTGAATACTCTTCAAATAAAATTACAAAAATAAATGTATTAGTACTTTAGTATAATATTTCATATCCTTATTCCAATATATGGATAGCATATCATATTTTATAAGTAGCTAGTGAGATAATAGGTTATAGTTCCAAGACATAGCGAACCAGTTTTATGTTTTTCCTACTCCTTGTGCTATCATTTTTATTGTAAGAAAGTATGAGGTTCATTTAGTAGAAAAATGATATCATATGATATTACACAATATATTGAAGGACATATAAATAATATCTTTGGTGAGAAACATAATCCTTCCTTATATCAACTTGTTGAAATTGTTGTCATTGATGTCAATATCAGGGAGAGCTATCAATGGAAACATGAATTTAGAAGTGATGGGGAGCACTCAACATAGGACAAGAATGAAAATGTATGCATCTCTGAAAGCTAAATTTTATGTAGCTTTTCATAAACCCAAACACTTGGCATTGTTTGGGATTTGGTGCAACGATGGACCAAATCCTTGTATTGTTTTGTAGGCCTATTACTACTTGCAAGAGAATCAAGAGTCGTATGCATAAAAAGGAAAATAGAAACATAAATGTGTTGTATCTATTGTATTGAAGAAGATGAGGTACAGAGACCTATACTATGGATAATATAAAATAAATAAAATAATTAATATGGGAAGTAAATCCTTTTTATTATGTGATGTAAAGAGATACAATAAACATCCCAATGACACTAAAGGAAGTATGGTGAGAGATGAAACTTTATAAAATTCTAAAAATAAGGTATATATTTCCTATAATATGAAAGAAAAGCTCTTTCTTCAAATAAATTGCAAGAATTCTCTCAATGGTGCAATGAAAAAAATGCTCATTGACTTGGAAACTTTGGCAAGATAACTTTGCATAATATATTTTCTTTTATGAAATTATATTTGTATATATATGCCAAATTCCAATTATTGGCTCTGTCTAAGTAATTAATGATATCTTTACTAGTGGGAGACAAGGGGAGTCCTTTGGGTACTCTTTAATTCAAATTCATGAGTGGAATTGCCCAATTTGAGCTTTCAATATTGCTCTTTTTAGTAGAAGTCAAATTATTTAACATGATTCAGCCCATGGGTTGTTTAGTTGTTACTTTGTGGACCAACACATCTATTGAAGAATAGCCCTAAGGATTGAAGAAAAGAAATTTATGGCTCCTTTGTGGGATTTTTTTTTTCACATGAACCTAAGAAACCTTTGATTTTTCCTATTTCATGATGTTTTCTAGTCCCACTAGTACACTAGTAGATGTTCTTCATGACGATCATGGCTTGAAATGTGTAATGGGGTGTATTATTTTTATGTTATAGAATTTACACCCTAATATGTGAGGTTAGGAGGAAACATATAACAAAATACATCACATTTTCATGTCCTAATTAGGAGTCTTGTTGATTTCTTAGGAGAGAGATTCATATTAGATCACGACTTTGACTAACGTAATTACAAAAGCATGCAATGAATATTGTGAAATAATGCTAAAGAGCACATTTTTTTTTACATCAGTATATTGCTACTTTTCATGTAGGGGTATCTCTAACATAAGGTTGATTTGAATTCTCCCATGCACAAGTAATAACTAAACAGAAGGGAACTATTCATGGAGGTGCTATTCTAATGCATGGATGTTTGACCATATGAGAGAGTTGCAACGATTTCACAATATGAAACTCCTTTGATACAAAAATTGTGTTGGGATCCAAAATTAAAGCAATTAGTGAAATGAAATGGTCATTAATGATTCCCATTTTTCCAACCATGGTCATCCTGAAATATGATTGTAGATGAAGGAAGTAATTTGATTTTGGAAAATGAGAAACGATGTCAATACGAAAGAAAATGAGACCTTGTATAGTGGAAATGTTCTAGAAAATTAATTTCAACATTGACACAAGTTTTGAACCATGTGATTGTAACAATGGAATCATATCTTAGTGTAAAGTCAAGTTTCCAGAAATGGTGTCCTAAATTCCTTGTCTTTAGACAACGTCTGTAACCTACAATGAATTCCTCTAATAGAAGAAGTTAGAAGTAAAACAAGTAAAAAGAAATGAAATTTTGATTTTCGTTAAAGAAAATAAATTATAAACATGGAAATATCGAAATAATCAATAATAAAATTAGAAAAAATCTAAGAAAGGAGTATGGGAAAAATATCCTATGTAGTAGTTGTTGGTGGTAGAGACATAATAAGTACTGAAGAATCTTGAAGAGAATCAATAAAATCAATGGTGCTCCTTGGCTCTCAAC
Organism: Pinus albicaulis; assembly: GCA_034641835.2. Classification (NCBI taxonomy): domain Eukaryota; kingdom Viridiplantae; phylum Streptophyta; class Pinopsida; order Pinales; family Pinaceae; genus Pinus; species Pinus albicaulis. The sequence goes on from CM076569.1 coordinate 118,421,428, forward strand.
AAGTGTTTCCTTTCTCTGTCCCTTTAAAAGCACCTTTCTCTCACAAATAAGTATGTGGAAAACTCTCAAGGACTGGAATACTTCCTTCCAATGAAATTTCAATTTTTTGGGAAATATTTTTCGATATAAAAATGAACTCAAACTTCTTTCCTTTGTCTCTCCTTCTCCCAAAATTTATAGATTTTGAATCGGGACATATCTACCCATTGGATTGTTAATGAGATAGATATTTTGAAGAGGACATGATTATTTATTAAGGGATATCATATATTTCAATTAAGGCTAGTGAAAATAAAAACATTTCGTACATAAAATTGATCTATTCATGTAATTTTGTCCATGGATTATTTAATTTTTGCTTTTGTGAATATGTGAAACTATCGAAGGAGCAACCACACAGATATGGTAAAAGTTGTCTTCAACGTTCAAGCATTTTTTAATTTCTTAAATGCACCTTAGAGAACCTTTCAATTTTTTAGCTTTCATTACGTTTCCAGCAAAGAATGGTATACATGTACATGTTTTTCATGGCACTTCAGTGTCATTTGGCTTACATAATGATTTGTATAATTTTTTTGTATTAATAATTATCTCCCAATGTATGAGGTTATGAGAAAACATATGGCTGAAATACATCATATTTTGTCGTTCCTAATGATGATTCCTACTAACTTTGTGAGAAAGAGTGCCTAGTTTAGGAGAGGATCAAGTAAACCCTTACCGATAACCAAAAGAACACCATGCTGAAAGAACTATTTATACAGAAAGTGTATATAAGAGGCAATCATGTTTGATGCTTTTGATCATGAATTTTACTAAGATATTACAAGTATAGAGTAAAATCATGTCAAGTCAACATTGAAAAGGATAATATGTTGTAAGTTGAACAAGATAATTGGTTTTTCTCTTAGGTGTTTCTTTTAAAAATAGACCTAATTAGATTCCCCCATGCATCAAGTATAACGCATTACTCACGATGGTCTGATTTCAAGGCATGTGTCTTCAACTAAAATAAATAATTGTAATAGCCATAAAGTATAACACATCGTTGATCTAAAAAATATGTTGCTAAGAAATATCATAGGGTTTAATATGATTCACATTGGTTCACCCGATATTGAGCCATAATGGGGAGGGGGGAAATCAAGGGACTTCTTCAATTTTGGAAAATGAGTTTTGAAGTCAACATAAAAGAAGAACCAACTACTAAGAAGAAATAATGTTTCTAGGAAATTTGTGTGAATTTTATATATGTAGAAGAATGAAATAATTTAAATTAATCATGGTGATGGTTAATAGTACGAGACGAATACCGAGAACTGTCTAATGTTGGAGTGTAAGTGCGAATGGTGGTAGTGAAAAAAAAATTGAGGGAGAGGCCTTTGGATTCAAGAGGGCGGCCAAGGCAAATGGGCGATTGTTCTAACTATAAATGAATATATTTTCATAGCAATGATACAATGGGAAAGATAGGGGTGTTATAAGATAACATGAATGGTGTGTAATGCAAGCTTCAACCAAGGGTGACTTAGGATTGTTTTCAAGTAATTAACGCAAAAATATGGGTGATGATATCTCTTTGAAAAAATATTTTTACACTTGCAAAAAAAATATAGAATGGGTTGAAATGTAAAAACATAGAGAAATGTGCCTCAAGTGTGTAGTTTCCAACATAATGATATGGGAGTGTGACTTCATAGGGTGGGGTTCCTATTCTCTAGTCTCGATGAGGTGGATGATATGAAGTGATTATGTATATGGTCTCCTCTACTGCATATGTATGAGAGGTAGGGTGTAGGATGTAGTGGTTCATTCAGGATAATAAAAATTTATTGAGTGCATGGGAAGGGTGGAAAGTAATAATATGAATAGATGAATGTGGTTTGTCCATAAAATCATGTGAATGAATAACTGTTGGGCTGAGAAGAGAATTTCCATGGATTTTGATATTGTTAAGGGTTATACTTAATTGGTAAATACTTGGATGTAAAATAAATGACAACCAACACATATATTTATCGTATGTGTGCGGAAGTTGTTAGTAAATGTGGTCAACATGATGGTCCGTATGGATAATTCTAGAGAAATGATATCAAGATATGAAATATTTCAAGGGAAACCAACAATGTGAGTGGTGGCTGAAATATTAGAAGTCCATGGGTTGTCATGGGGATTTCATTTCATCTTTATTAAAAGGTAACCTGCAAGCTTGAAACCAATACCTCTAGTGAAATTATCATCTAAACATGTAATTGATAAAATCAAGTTAGAGTAAGAAGTCAGAAAACAAAAAATTGCACGTCATGAGTATTTTGAGTGTACAGAGGAACTGAGAGCGAACAAAAGGATGAAGAATTGTGTGACCTAATCCTAGATCTTGAGGATATGAGCAGTGCTAATGTTTCTGAGGGATACATTTTTCTTTTCTTTAGATAATTGCATTTCATAATTTTCATATTAAATTCACCCCGTAAAATCTAAACATCACTAGAAATTATATAGAAATAATAATAACATCATCATAGTAGCGGAACATAAAATAATAGAAGGGACACGAATATTTTTGTCACAGACTAGGGAAAAACCCTAGAAGGGGGAAAACCCTTCCAAATTCTTCTTCTTCATTTAGATATTCTTCAAAATTTCAATAGAGATATTCAAATTACAAATGTCATCAAGCTACTGAGGGCGTATGTAATACTTGTTCACAATTTTGATTGTGAACAAGTTACATCGTTAATATCATCTCATTGAACTTGCCATATAATCATTAGGGTTATAATGTACAAACACTAACATCTTTATAAATTGTAGCTATGGTATAAATATATTTGTGATGCTAATGGTGAAAATATGTGCTGTTTAAATTAACTATTCCTACTATCATAGATCCAATCATAACCATTTTTTATAGTGCCAAAGCCATATCAATTTATTGAGCCATACCAAGACTATCTCATTTCTCTCTCTCTCTCTCTCTCTCTCTCTCTTTGTATATATATATATATATATATATATATATATATATGATACTATGATTCCATATAAGAATGATTCGCACCATACATACATCTATGATTCCATACATATGAGTTGCATAGACAACCATATTCTATAGTTTCGAGACAAACCATAAAACACTAAGATGAAAATCATGTGTTGAGAAAAAGATGTCAGATAGAGTTGATATATAACAAAAGTTAATGCAATAAAATATTTAACACATAAACATAAAAAATATAACCATACCAGAGGGATGATCTGCACACTGTGATATGCATAATACATATAACTTAACTTCATCAACGAATCCTCTTCCGAAATAAAGGTAAGTGAGCAATTTAAAGGAGATACAGAATCTACATAATTCATTTAAAATGTCTTACTACTCATTCCTATTAGGTGACTTCTCTATCTATACATATACAATCCCATAAAAATATTTCTATACCACCAATGGAATATAACAAAGATGAGAGAACAATACCATATGTAATTTTTACATACCAATGTCAATATTGAGTCATTAGGTGAGTGTTATACCCCAATGCGAATCATGAGCCACCATTGCAATATCCTAATTCAAATTGTGTTCCATGAAACCAGTGTGATTTCACAATGTAAATCCCGAGCCATCGATAAAATATCCCAATGCAAATTGAGTGCCATGAGACTAGTGCGATATCCCGATGTAAATTTAGAGCCATCAATGGATTATCCCAATAAAAATTATATGCCATGAGACAAGTACAATTTATTAATTTAAATCATGAAACATCAGTGCAATATAACAATAAAATCATCATTAGTATTAATTAATCTCGAAAACCATTTTTTTTAATTAATTAATTTATTAGTATTTAGTTTAAGGGAAATAAAATTCAAAATTTCCATTATAAAATATGTTTCTCGAACCCTCTTATAATTAATTTCCCAAATAATTATTTTTTCCATTTCAAAGTATTATTTTAGGTATTAAGTGTGTGTTTTAGGTGACTAATGATTTCACTTTGGCAACATTTGTCCGTAAGCTACCCAAATTTAACATTCCCCCTAGGTTATGGAGGAATTTATATTTGCGTTATAAGCATCATATAGGATGTCTCATCATAGTTGTATCATAATGAATCAATAATGAATATAACTCAATCATAAGAAATACAAACAACTTCATCATCAATAAGACCCATCTCATTCAATCTCACGAAAGAAGACGTATCCATAACCAAAGGGGAGATCATCCCTCCAAATCCTACTAGTATTGAAGAATATATTAATAAGACATAAATGTAATCTTATCTTATCAACTTCCAATAACCAACATTGTAGTTCGTTATTTTCATTAGGACATATCTCATTTCATAAAATATACATCCATTGAAAAATGTTGAATCTAAAGAAGAAGAAGAATATTGACATCATAAGGTAGCCCAGCTCAAAAAAACAACAATGGATATCTTAGCTCAATTCAAAACAACATCAGAGTGCCCTACTTAACATGGGACCACATTTAGGATCCCACGTTAACAAGGAATATTTTTGAGTGAGGAGCCAATGCAACAACTCATGTTTCTTTACCAATGAGGAAACAAAGGCTACCACATGTAACCTACAAATAATAGGAGGGATGTCACTTACCTTATGATTTAAGGATCACACCTATCCCACTTCATGGTTATAATAGGAGGGATACCACTTACAATAAATGTTAATTATTGTTACTATCCTATTATCAATTGATCTTCCCAACATGATCCTAAAGAGTGAAGCAAAAAGAAACTTGCGTCTCAATATTGAGTGGGATGCAAGTTACCATAGTTGTTAAGGATCCTTCCTAACTCAAGTAGGAAACACCCATTGGCCAGATCAGTGGTAAATATAGATTACAACTATAATATACTTTGTGAAATCGAGAGTTCCCTTAAATATAGTCGCTCTAAGGCTTAATTCATCAACCTGGGAACTCAAACAGGGCATTAGTTCTTATCTGATTGTCCTCGATCAGCCTCAACCCTTAAGAAGGATGGTCAAATCCATCAATACATGTTTCTCTTTGAAGAGAAGAAACATATCAAGTTCTCTTATCTTATATGAGTTCAACAATTCTTTATTTACTTACTCATATAGGAAATCAAAAGTGAGAGAAAATTATATGGCATAAAGTGAAAATTACCATGTTTATCCATTTTTCCTCTCACATAGAGAGGAAAAAACCATAAGCTTAATATTATACCATACATCAAATTCTCTCAATTCATGAAGATTTCTTTGTCCCATCTATGAATAGACTATGTCTAACACAAAGTGCATATACAGATCCATAAATATAGCACATCATAAAAGTTATTATAAATGAGAGCTGGATCCTAATACGGCATGGGACAAATCATTCAACTTACCAAATAATTTTTATCTCATAAAATAAATAATCGAAATAATACTTTCAATAACATTTGTCGTACATTAATTAATGTATAGAAGAATTTATTCATTATGGAATCATGGGAAATATAATCATCCACTCCAAATGAATATTATATGTTGAGATCTCATCAAGGGTCTCTCCCTTTAAGTGGGAAGCCTTTTGAAATCAATATATCATCCTTCTTGTCATATTTCATACATAAAAAAAAATTTCAGATCATGGAATCAGACTATATATACATATATACATAATTTTCATGACAAGTCACCATCAGTTCTTTCATGTATAAGTCCTCAATAATCCATCAAGGGTTGATTTCATACAATATACAATATCAAATCACCAAAAATAACATCTTTAATTTAAAGCATCCACTTTCCATATTGTGAAAATAACTATATTTTTAATTCATCCTAGCAGCTATGACTTATGAAACTCTTATAAAAAATTAATCAAAGAGATGTTTAGTAGATATCGAATATCAAATTATTAACAACAAAACTACCATATTTATTGAAACCATTATCACCAGTATCAAATTAGCATATGTCAAAGTAATATTAATTGTTACTAATTGACTCACCCACATATGTATGTGATTAATAAGAATCTCTATCAAGAATTTACTAAGTGTGACATTCTTGTCGTATCTCATGGCTTGAATGGACATATCAATATTAAAATTTAGACACCTTTATAGCATATGCACTTTTAAATAGGTTCGTATCATATTCCCTTTCCTTTATTATCTTCATCTTTCTAAGATAATCTCTTTACACCATTTAGTATCCATATGGTCTTCAAGAAGGATCGATTTATCACATCGTCATCGAGAAGTTAGAATATTCACATATCTATATAGGAGGGATAAGTAATATTCAAACCAATTAATATAGAAAACAATGTTATAAAGAAATAACATAAGTATAGAAAGGTACTTATCTTTAGTAAGTGTTGAAGGAAGATATCAACTCCCTCTTGAACATATTAACAAGAGTCTTCAGAAGAAATGAAATCATTTGAAGAATCCATATTACAATCCCTTAGCTTCTTAATCATGGGTAATCCATGAGTGCATCATAACATCATATCTATCTATTGATTATAGCCCATTCCATGCATATATACTTGAGGCTGAAGTATTCATTTAATTCACATACTCATGCACACTTAGCACTATGATCTTCATCTCCTTATATAGTTTGAACCTTAGCCAATATAACGAGCCAAAACCACACAAGTGTAAATGGTATTATTCGACGGGATCAAATAACCATTATTGCGCTTAATATTGTGGGCTAATGCCATTGTAAAGACCTCTGGTATTATAAAATTAGTGTTCTAGCACATACGCGACTTTTCTTCTATGTACCAGTGTGTATAGGTTACTTTTCCTTTACTAACTCACTTATAGTTCTTCAATTATGTATTTTATCCACCTTTTGATTCTAATCTACAAAACCTCAATCCCATCATTCTAACAATTTTTTCCATCACTTTTTCACCTCTGAGATTATCCAGAAACCATATACTTCATCTTTTACAACTCGGGTTACCATCAAGGAAAACACATGCATTATAATGCCAAAATTGTGGTCATCAAAAACTTCTCAAAGATGGCCATTATGGTGGCCTGGAAGAAGAATATCACAACAGACGCCAATGCTAAACTCTTCTTTTATTGAGTGTGGGTACACTTTTAGATCCAAGAGTCTATCATCTGAAATCAATATAGGAAGTTCCTTAGTACATTTTGGCCATGGAAAATTTTAGGGGCTAATATTCATAGGTGGGCTAATTTTCCATGATTTTTCCCAAAAAATGATTCGCCAATTTTCATTTTTCTTAAAAATGATTCGTCCAAATTTTACAATATAATATTATTTTATGTTAAAAATAGCCAACATTATAAAGAGAGTATATATAAAATCATTATAAATTTCAATAATTTTACAAATACATCAATAAATATTTTATAGTTTGCATATTAGGTACTAGTGAGATTCACCAAATTTTTAAACTCCAAAATAATTTTCCATCCTTAAAATTTCCCCTAATTTTTGCTATCCTCTTGTTGATGCTGGACACCAAGCTCACCTAGTCCGTAACTTTCCATCCCAAAACTGATCGACAGATAGAGTTTTAGAAAATTATATATTACAGAGCAATGCAAAACATAAAATATCTGGAAAACACATAAAACCAGAGAGACACAAATATGTGGGGTTCACCTAGTTTGGGCTACATCCACCCCGAACAGCTAGTCCTTCCTTTATATTATCGAGAAAAATGAAGAGACACAACCTATAGTAGATCTGATATAATATCCTTTTTTCTCTCTCACAGTACCCATATATGTTTCTCGCTTTAAGAATAGACATAAAATACACAGTCGCAATACAACAACCTCGTACAAAATGAGGAGTTTCCTTCTAGAGAAAAAAACCCTAAATTAAACATAACTTCTACCATCAGATCATTTTTCTAATGAACGACCGAGATTAATTAGAAATTACAATAGTTTTAAAAGGAAAATTTACATATGTTTTTAGATTCGGGGGCGCTTCCATCGAAACCCCCTCACTAGGGGGGGGTCTCCATAAAGTCTTAGCTACCCCTGAACCCCCAAGGCAGCAGTCGTTAATAACAGGGGTCCAACGCTATGATGCAAAATAAAGAAGATAACCTGGCTCCACACCTAACAAATAGGTCATCAACAGGGTGATCGTACACATTATGCGCATGCACAACTCAAATTAGCCATGCACATGGGATGGGATCCTCCCCTATTGACATCACAACTATAACTGGGCTTTCCAAATCTCAACCGGCCACATTCCCTTTCAGGTGTGCTTGGGATTCGAGCCACTATGTCACATTGATGCAGCGATGCCATTTCTTACTACTTAGGTAGATTCTGATCATATCGAATCTAAATATGACAAGGCGAACCATTTCATTGAGCACATTCAGCACATCCACCATCAGGTTCCTAACATATTGGATAGAGCTAATTATATGTACAAGCAGGGACATGATCAGCATTGGGTGCCACACAAATTCGAGATGGGTGACAAATTGTGGCTACATTTGCACAAGGAGCATCTTTTTGGACCCGATCACAAGATTCTCTTGCTCCTATATGGGCCATACACCATGAATAAGGATGTAGGGGACAATTCCTTTGAGCTCAACATACCACCATGGTTTTCACATAGTGTTCAATGTGGATCGACTTCAACCCTACTTTCAACCTCTACTAGTGTTGTGACCAGCAACAACCCCCCTTTTATTTAATATTAGTAATAATACTAAATAAATGGGGACCCTTAGTTAAAAAAATCCAAAAAATCAATTAGGATTTGTTTTCCTTTTCAAATAAAACTTTCTATCATAAACTTATAGAAATCCCTTAGAAAGAATATTAAGAAACACTTAAGTTTATGATAGATTACAATAAAATTGCTCTTTAAACAAAATAGCGCATCCATAGAAAAACGGTATATATCTTTTATAAAACTGAAAATGCGATTTTGCGCTTTTGCGATAATGCGACCCCAAAAGCCTATACAATAAACGTATTGGTCGCAGATCGCATAGCGCAGAAAACATAAGTGATTAATGAATACCTTTTGCGCTATTTTCAATTTTGCGCTTTTGCGAGATTTGCGATGTGCGCTTTTGCGCTATTGCGCAATTTCCGCTTTTGCGCTATTTTACATAACTGCGATGGCTTCATTTTGTGATATTGCGATATTCCGACATTGCGATATTGCAATATTACGCAGCAAATCGCAGATCGCAATGTCGCAGATTCATGTAGGCACGTTGTCCAAAGGCAATCTTCCCATATATCAAATCTGTTATGCGCTTTAATGATTAAATTAAATGATTGGATTTACAATTAATGGTAAATGAGATTTTGTTTTGATTGAAAGTCGTTTCACAATTAAAATATTATATTTCATCCGCCTTCACATTTAAAATAGTCTCATCACCTTTCTTATGCCATTACTCTCATTTACTCGTAAAACGCAGGCACGAAGGATTAAACGTCTATACAAAGCTTTCACTAAACACTATGGGTAAGAAGGAGAAGAGCTCGAATTCTGAAAATAGAGAAATGGCTTCGCTGTATGTAGACACCGCTTGTAATAAGGATGTCGGTATATCCACTTGGGAAGGAATGTATAATCTGTTAGAAGAAGAAAATCCTGTGGTGATGAAAGTTGTGGCTACAGCAGGTTCTAGTAATACATCTGAAGCAACCCTCAAAGAACTGGCTTGTTCATTTCTCCATAGGATAGCAGCAAGGCCAAGGATTCTCCCATATACGGACATGGTGAAATGGGTGCTGGACAGCACCGATATTTCAGACAGACAATTCAAAACTCCATCTGAAGAGCTAATCGGGTCATTCACCATGGAAGACGTGAGGCTAATGTATAAGTTGCCGGAACCTCATGCGCCTTATAATAAGCAATTTATGAAAGAATTTGCCAGAGAACATGCGAATTTGTCAGAATGCACACAGGAATGGACCAAAAGAGATGAGCCATTGAAGAAAAACAAACACGGGTGGACAGTACCAAAAAAGGATGTTTTAGACGCTGTTCACAAGTTCAAATATCCAAGTGGGCAAATTGACACAGTTTCTACCACAAGATAAGGTATGTAAGTTTGCCAAAATTATCCTCTATAAAGCTTTTAGAAGACACTGAAGAAGCTGTTGGAGGTCAAGAGTTCTCAAGGAAACATAAAGCTCTTCTTGAGAAAAGTTGGGAGTTGAAGAGACTTGAAATAACTGTAAGGCAAAATGAGGAAACATTGACCAAATTCAAGGCACTTAGTGCTGAGCAAGGAAAAAGATGTGGAGCATGTTCGACACAGAGAAAAACTACTGAGAAAGGTCAAATCTATAAAAAAGAAACTACTTTGGCTGAAGTATGATATGAGAAAATGGAGAAACAAAATCGAGATGAAATTGCGAAATTAATAACAGAGCGAAAAGCTCCAATAAAGAAAGATTCACAAATCAGAAGGGCAGAAAAGACAGCAGAGGAGGCGGCTACAGCGGAAAACACTCTTACTGATTGTGTAAATGACAATTTACACAAAGCTAATTTGATTCCAGAAACTGTTCCAGGATATCTCCCACAGGCACATCAACTGCAAACAGAATGGAGGCAAAAGGCAGAAGAAAGAGAAAAATCAATCCAAGGGCTGACAAGATTAAATTGGGACTCATACTGGATGTACTTAGTGAAGCCACACAGTCAGCACAGTGTGCTTAATCGTATCATCAATGCTACAGAGAAGATTGCGCCTAAGCTTGTTGACTCTGTCTTTTCAGGACAGTTTAATTCTAAAGTCGGTCAACCGCATCTTCTCAAAACTATGCTAGATGCCTGCAAGTTTAAAGATCAAGTTCATAGATAGTTAGATTTAGTTTTAATTTTACTGTATTTTAGTCTAGGAAAAGGACGTTCATTGAACCGAATCCTTAATTTTTGTAATAAGACTATTTTTAGATTTAGCTAAGTAGTATTTAAACCCTTCTCATGCATTTAGAGAAGGGTCCTGGATCTTAATATTTTTTGACTTGGAGATTGCATTTATGTACTCCATTGTCTTATATATTTTTAAAAAGGATCACATATGGTGATTTTTATGCGGAATTATCTTTGAAGTGTTGCATTTCTGTACCTTGGAATTTGATTTTGCATCAGAGTTACTGGATTAGAGTATCAGATTTCATTTGAAAGTCTTCAAGATGAATGAGGTATTTCTATCTGTTCACTGTTGATTTCTTTTGTCTTATGATATTCGTTTTAAAATTTGCTATCATTTATATATATTTGGTTTTCACAACGTTTCTTTTTATATATCATTTCTGAGTATAATTGAAACGTTATATTTCATAAGTATATATAGATGGTATACAATGATGAATGCAATATGCTAATACAACTCTGTTTAATTTCTTAAACAGAGTTATCTTTATTTGTTTCTGCATATTTCAATTTAAATAATAATACATTTTCATGGTTATTGTTAAATTGGAACAATCTTAAGTTGTATTCACATATAATTACCCGGGTTAGTGTTAGAATTTATTTATCAATATTTAGTTTAAATTAGATAGTTTTATTTCAGTTAATTTAGTCCCATTTCCACCCATCCAAACCAATCCATTTAGTTATAAGGAAACTGGTCCTTTAAATCCAGTCGGAGCCACCATACCAAACGGAAAAGGAGCTTTCTTAAGGTCCCGACTGGGTGGTTTTCCCCGATGTTTGAAGCAGAGATTTTCTAGGCTTCAACATTTTTGGCGCTAGAAGGAGGGCATGAGCTATGAATGGCAAGTAAATATTTATCCACAAGCCATTCTGAGAGCAAAACACCCTCATTAACTTCTTCAATTTCTTCTGAAATTCAAAATCCTAGAGAAGAAATTGCAGAAAATATTCAGACACCCACTACCAAAATCTCAAAACATTCAGACAATCAACATCCTGAGTCTCCTAAAGTTCAAGATTTAATTCATAAATTGAAAGGATTCTCATTATCTCTAGAAGAGTCTGAAATATCTGAAGATAGTGTCACTTCAAAATTTGTTTCTTTGAAACCTCTTACTAGGCTTCAAAGTGAAAAACTTGGTATTTATCCGAAAGAATTCCCTTTACCTAGTAGAGTCAAGACAAGAAAAACTCAATTGGAATCAGTAAGTGATATAAGTTCAACATCTAATATTCAAATACGTGTTTCCGAAATCCCATCTCAACAAAGTACAGTTGTTTCCACATCATCTCCTCAATCATCATCCACTCAATCATCATCTGCTCAATCATCATCAATCTCAACATAATCTATTCCAATAACTTCTATTCAAACACCACAAGTTTCTACTACCCCTCCAATAGTTGTTCCAATAATGGCTAGACCATGGGCTACTCCAGGGTAAGTCAACATGGCTGCACCTTTACATGATTTACCAGACAATCCTGGAAAATGGCTTCCAAAGTTTAGTCCAGATCTTAACATTCAAGCTGAAGAACATATCAATAACTTTATGCTGGCTATTAATTTGAATGGAGTCACACATGAAGATGTTGTAGTTAGACTATTCCCTTATACTCTTCAAGGAATAGCAGGATCATGGTACTTTTCATTACCATCAAGATCCATAACAAGTTGAGACATTTTTGCAGATCATTTTTTAACCAAATTTGGAGACGACCGATCAATAGCAACTTTACTCAATGACCTCTCAAATTTGAAGATAGAACCCAAGGAACCCATTAAAGAATTCAACGCTAGATTCAACAAACTCTTGAACAAAATTCACACAGATTCACAGCCCAGTGAACAATTCAGAATTGAATGGTACATAACTGCCTTACCCTCAAACATAGCAATTTTCGTAGACAGATCTGCAAAGCCTACGTTAGCTGAGAATATGAAAGAAGCTATTGCAATGGAAAAACGAATTACTTCTCTAGAAAAGAAAAATGCTATCGAGGAAAGGAAATCAAAGAAAGTCAGCTTCAAAGATGATTCAAAGAAAAAGGCCAAAGACCCATACGACATGGAAGGTTTACAGAAAGTTCTTAAAACCATGTCAAATGAAATGGTTAAAATTAAAAAACAAGTAGCTGAAACTTCTACTAAGAAACCATTCCGAAATTTCAGAAGCAACCAAGTTGAATCTAAACCTCCTAATGCAATCTCTAATGCAGAATTAGAAGAAGAGGAAGAAGAAGAAGATACAGCTATAGTATCAGATGAGGAAAATGAGAATGAAGAAATAACTGAATTGATTGGAATGTGGGATTTTATTCTCCCTAATTCTGATAGTGAATAAGCTATGCTTGTAAGTACTAGGAGTAAATCTATATCGGAACCAGTGCAAACAGTTCCTAAAAAGAAAATTACAACTCCGAGTACCAAAGACAAATCCCCTGTAAAGAAAACTTCTCCATTACCTACTCAAAATCAGCCATCCTCTTCTAATCCTCCTACATCAACAGCAAAGACTTTAGTAGTGTCAGATTCTATGGAATACAACATTGTTGAGGACATGAAAAAGATCAAAGCTAACATTTCCTTACATGAACTCAGAAAATTAAAACACCAGCAAAAGTTGTTATTGAAAGAATTAAACGCTACACCAATTGCTCCTTTACCAAGCGGTGTAATTGCAAAAGCAGCTAGGGGAGCTGGTAAGCCACCAGATAAGGTAGATGCTACTGATACTGTGCACATTGGAGAAAATTCAAATTCTCAAACTCCTCCTTTTCTTTTGACTTATGAGATGTACAATAAAAATCTGCACAATTGTTTGATTGATTCAGGAGCTTCCTCCAATATAATGCCTACTTTTGTCTGTGCTAAATTGAATATCGAACCACAGAAATCAGCAGTTCATATCATTCAATTGGATTTCTCTAAAGTTCAAGTTGTGGGAGAAATCAATTCAGTTACTATCAGATTAGCTTTTGATCCTAGGATTGTCCAAAGAATTGATATTTTGATTGCTGATATTCTTAAATTATATGGATTAATCTTGAGCAGGGACTGGTCTGCAAAACTTAATGGTTATATCTTAACTGATTATTCACATATGTGGCTTCCCTACAAAGGGAAACCAAATCAAATTAAAATTGAATGAGAAAAACATATGACGCACACTGTCACTGAATTCGAACAACCTAATGAACCTGTGGCATTCAACAACAATATTCTTGGAGGTTATTCTACTGAATCATTTCTTGGAAACTTCGAAGCTCCTCAATCACCTTTTTCTGTAAATACTTTTGTTTCTCAAATAGAAAATTTTTCACAATCTGATTCTTCCAGAATTGTAAATATTTCTGATGTAATTGTAGATAAGCCAATAGATAAGTCTTTGTTTTGGTCGTTATATTTTGATGGATCAAAGTCTAGTGATGGAGCTAGAGCTGGATGCATCTTAATTGATCCAGATGGTGAGAAAACCATGATGTCATGTAGGTTAGAATTTGAGTGTACTAACAATACCGTAGAATATGAAGCCTTGGTTCAAGGACTTTATAAAGCTATAGGGTTAGATTTTAAATACTTGAAAGTTTTTGGTGATTCCGAAATTGTCATAAAACAAGTTAGGAATACTATTCATTGCCTTTCACGACATCTTAAACACTATCAAACCCTAGTACAAGATCTCACCACTCATTTTTTAGCATTCAATATTTCTCCTATTCCTAGGAATCAGAATACATCAGCTGACTTGTTAGCTAATGTTGCATCCAAACTCCTTCCTGCTGAAGATTACAGTCCTGATAGGTTTTCTGTAGAATTGATTTTTCGTCCGTCTGTCCCAGATAATGTTACAAACTGGAAATTTTTCTATCATGATCAAGATATTTTAAATTTCATGACTTCAGAGAAATCATATGATGAACAAATTATTGATGAAGATGATCATGATTTACAAATTGCTTCAAAAGGTAATGAAAACCCCATTCCAAAATCTGTTGTTAAATTAGAGGATTTATATGACATTAAAGACAGATTTAAGAAAGTCACTAATGCTAAACTTCAAAGCTCTACTTTGAAGTTTGAATTAGTAAATCTTGGTTCTGATTCTAAACCTCAAAACGTTAACTTAGGACTCAATTTAACACCAGGGGAAAGGAATGCGTTCATTAAACTGCTGAACAAGTATAAAAACGTTTTTTCTTGGAATTATGATGATCTAAAAACGTATGATACTTCGGTTATTCAACATACAATTCCAATGCTTCCTGATATTAAACCTGTTCAACAGAAGTAGAGAAAGATCCATCCAAATCTCGAAAGTCAAATCAAATCAGAACTTAATAAACTTTTAAAAGCCAAAATCATTTTTCCAGTCAGGCACTCCAATTGGGTTTCCAATATGGTACATGTAAGGAAGAAGAATGGTGATATAAGAATCTGTATTGATTTCAGAAATTTAAATAAGGCATGTTTAAAAGACAATTTCCCATTGCCAACCATGGAACAGATACTTCAAAAGGTAGCTGGTTCTGAACTTATGTCCTTTCTCGATGGATTTTCGGGTTATAATCAAGTTTTAGTTCATCCAGATGACAGATTGAAAACAACTTTCAGAACAAAATGGGGAACTTATGCTTATCAGAAAATGCCTTTTGGTCTAATAAATGCAGGAGCAACTTTTCAAAGAGCCATGGACATAGAATTTAAAGGTCTGATCAATAAATCAGTTGTTGTTTATCTTGATGACATAACAGTATTTTAAAAAAAGAGAGCCAATCATCTACATGATTTAAAAAAAATATTTGAAAGATGTAGAAAGTTTGGTATCTCCTTAAATCCCAAGAAATCTTTCTTTGCTTTAGATGAAGGAAAACTCTTAGGATTTGTTGTGTCAAAAGATGGTATATATATTGATCCAGATAGAGTGAAAGAAATTTCTGATATTTTTTTACCTCATAACAAAAAATCCATGCAATCATTTCTTGGACAGATCAATTTTGTTAAAAGATTTATTCCTGATTTTTCTTTTATTGTTTTACCTATGCAAAATATGATCAAGAAGAATTCAATATTCAAATAGACGCATAAAGAAAAAGAAGCTCTTGAGGCAATCAAACAAGCGATCATTAATGCACCAGCATTGAATACCCCAGATTTTTCTAAAGATTTTATTTTGTATACTCTAGCCACTGAAACATCCTATGCATCCGTTTTAACACAACTCAATGATCAAGAAATCGAAGCACCAATTTATTTCTTTAGTTCAAATTTGCAAGGAGCTGAGCTTAATTATTCCGATGTTGAAAAACAAGCCTTTTCCGTGTTTAAATCAATCAAACATTTTAGACCTTTTCTCTTGAAAACACATACAAAAATCATTGTCCCATTCTCTGCAGTGAGGCAATTATTAATTCAAAAAGAAGTAGGAGAAAAGAGAGCTAACTGGGTAACAGCCTTGCAAGAATATGATATTGATATTAAACCAGCTAAGATTGTTAGAGGACAAGGTTTTTGCAGATTATTGGCAGGAGCTCATAACATACTAGAAAATCAAGATTCAAATCAAGATATTCAAGTAAGTCAGATAAGTGTTACAAATTCCGGATCTCAGTATGCTGATCTTATCTATTACTTGAAAAATGGGTATGCTCCTTCTAATCTCAACTATAAGAGTAAACGCGCTTTAAGGTTAAGGGCTATTAAATACCAGATCATTGATAATGTGTTATTTAGAAAAAAAATATGATTCAATTTTATTAAGATGCCTTGAAAAGACTGAAGTTGAAAAGGTTTTGTAGGAATTACACGATGGACCAGCAGGAGGTCATTTTGGAGGTGATACCACAACTCACAAAATAATTCGTGCTGGTTATTACTGACCTACCCTTTTTAAAGATACGCATGATTACGTAAGGAAGTGCCAAATTTGTCAAACTGCAAGTGGAAGACAAAGGAAACCAACTTTTCCTTTGCAACCAGTGACTATTGAGCAACCATTCGAACAATGGGGGCTTGACATTATTGGTGAGATAGTACCTCATTCTTC
Organism: Pinus albicaulis; assembly: GCA_034641835.2. NCBI lineage: Eukaryota > Viridiplantae > Streptophyta > Pinopsida > Pinales > Pinaceae > Pinus > Pinus albicaulis. Next base: position 118,438,419 of record CM076569.1, read on the forward strand.
CAAATAGCACAAGTACATCCTTACTGCAACTGATTACTTTACAAAATGGGTAGAGGCAATCCCGTTGAAGGTAGCCAATTCTGATGCAATTATTTATTTCATAGATCAATTCATCATAACCAGGTTTGGTGTACCTAATGCTCTAGTCTTTGAAAACGCATCTTACTTCTCTGGAAATAGTTTAATATAATTTGCAGTCAAAAGAGGTTTTAAATTAAAATATTCAGCAAATTATTATCCACAAGGTAATGGTTTGGCTGAATCCACTAACAAAAACCTTATCAAAATCATTAAAAGGACCATTGATCAAAATCAAAAGAATTGGCACAAGTCTTTAATTTTTGCATTATGGGCTGATCATATCACTGAAAAAGCTTCAATAGGGACTTCACCTTTCAATTTGGTTTATGGAAAAGAAGCTGTGATACCATCAAATTTAACTCTTCCATCATTAGCCCTAGTGCAATTTATTGAAGAAAATCCTTCTTCATCCATTCAATTGAGATATGATCAAATCCTTAAATTAGAAGAAGATAGGGATAAAGCAAAAATTACTCATGAAAAACATCAACAGCTTGTAAAATCTTCTTTTGATACAAGTTCTACCGGCTCAAAAATTTTGTCAATTGGTGATCTTGTTCTGAAATGGGATAAAGCACACGAAGAAAAAGGTAAACATACCAAATTTCAAAAAATGTGGCTTAGACCATTTCAGATCGTTGAGAAGATAGGCTCAAATACATTCATACTCCAAGATCTAACAGGTAAGAGAAAATCTCTTCCTGTAAATGGGCTTATCTTGAAGAAATTATTTTCATAAGGAGGTAACTCCTTCTTAAACTGTACATATTACTTTCTGCAGAAGTTTTGATTGTTTTTGTTTTTACAAATAAAGGTTGTTTATGAGTCTCTGATTGATTGTTTACTATTTAAGAAAATTTCTTCGGAAAATATTATAAATATTTATTTTGTGTAAATAAGAATTTTTAAAGTAATGATCACAGTTTTTGAATAGTTTAAAATAAGATGTTAAACTTTGAAAGATTATTTCAATCATTTGTATGATCTTTTGAAAACTTGAGAAGAATGTAAATCATCATAAGTTTATTAAGCAGAGAAAGGTTATCTATCAAAGTAAAGATTTTTTCAAAGTTTTGGAACTCAAAAAGCTCTGAAAATTGTCATCCATTGATTCTTAAGGATAAAACTATTTCACCCCATCCATTTAAGTTGTAATTTTTTAGAATGTAATTCTAAGAAATTTGAAAATTTAAAGAGATAAGAGGTCTCATTATGAGCCGACTTACCATGTTCATAAGGAGTAATAAAACTGACATTACCAATACTGCATACCAAAATAGGGTAATGGCTTATAAATATAAGACAAGGGGTCTCATCACGAGCCAACTTGTTTAGTTTAATTATAACCAGTGAATGGCATTGTTATTAACTGGCTACCAAACCAAAAAAATGACTCTTAAAAAAAAAAAAAAAAAAAAGACAAAAACATGAGATAATAAGTCTTATGAATTTATCTTTTAAAAAGTCATAATTTTAGTTGGATGGGACAATGAATGGTTAATGGTTTAAATGTAACCCTGTCGAGACTATGAACGTTTGCTGGCAGCAGAGGCAATACCTATGGCAATAGAGTATATTATAAAACCAAAACTTGGAGAGATCCACTTACTTCATTATTAACACCAATCAAAGCTTGAAATAACCCAAAATGTTTTTATTCTTAAGGAATTAGAAAGAAATTATGAAATGATTTTTATTTCTTTTTCATAGTTACATTTTATTTGAATTATCCTAAGATAGTTTTCATTATCTTTAAAAATATTTACTTACTAAAGATAGAATGTTCATTTTATTTTTTCAGAGATAACTGTTTCTTTCAGTGAATCACCAATTGTTGTGACCAGCAACAACCCCCCTTTTATTTAATATTAGTAATAATACTAAATAAATGGGGAACCTTAGTTAAAAAAATCCAAAAAATCAATTAGGATTTGTTTTCCTTTTCAAATAAAACTTTCTATCATAAACTTATAGAAATCCCTTAGAAATAATATTAAGAAACACTTAAGTTTATGATAGATTACAATAAAATTTCTCTTTAAACAAAATAGCGCATCCATAGCAAAATGGTATATATCTTTTATAAAACTGAAAATGTGATTTTGCGCTTTTGCGATAATGCGACCCCAAAAGCCTATACAATAAACGTATTGGTCGCAGATCGCATAGCGCAGAAAACAGAAGTGATTAATGAATACCTTTTGCGCTATTTTCAATTTTGCGCTTTTGCGAGATTTGCGACGTGCGCTTTTGCGCTATTTTACATAATTGCGATGGCTTCATTTTGCGATATTGTGATATTGCGCAGCAAATCGCAGATCGCAATGTCGCAGATTCATGTAGGCGCGTTGTCCAAAGGAAATCTTCCCATATATCAAATCTGTTATGCGCTTTAATGATTAAATTAAATGATTGGATTGACAATTAATGGTAAATGAGATTTTTTTTTGATTGAAAGTCGTTTCATGATTAAAATATTATATTTCAACCTCCTTCACATTTAAAATAGTCTCATCACCTTTCTTATGCCATTACTCTCATTTACTCGTAAAACGCAGGCACGAAGGAGCAAACGTCTATACAAATCTTTCACTAAACACTATGGGTAAGAAGGAGAAGAGCTCGAATTCTGAAAACAAAGAAATGGCTTCATTGTATGTAGACACTGCTTGTAATAAGGATGCCGGTATATCCACTTGGGAAGGAATGTATAATCTGTTAGAAGAAGAAAATGCTGTGGTGATGAATGTTGTGGCTACAGCAGGTTCTAGTAATACGTCTGAAGCAACCCTCAAAGAACTGGCTTGTTCATTTCTCCATAGGACAGCAGCGAGGCCAAGGATTCTCCCATATACAGACATGGTGAAATGGGTGCTGGAAAGCACTGATATTTCAGACAGGAAATTTAGAACTCCATCTGAAGAGCTAATCGGGTCATTCACCACGGAAGACGTGAGGCTGATGTATAAGTTGCCGGAACCTCATGTGCCTTATAATAAGCAATTTATGAAATAATTTGCCAGAGAACATGCGAATTTGTCAGAATGCACACATGAATGGACCAAAAGAGATGAGCCATTGAATAAAAACAAACACGGGTGGACAGTACCAAAAAAGGATGTTTTAGATGCTGTTCACAAGTTTAAATATCCAAGTGGGAAAATTGACACAGTTTCTACCATAAGATAAGGTATGTAAGTTTGCCAAAATTATCCTCTATAGAGATTTTAGAAGTTACTGAAGAAGTTGTTGGAGGTCAAGAGTTCTCATAGAAACATAAATATCTTCTTGAGAAAAGTCGGGAGTTGAAGAGACTTGAAATAACTGTAAGACAAAATGAGAAAACATTGACCAAATTCAAGGCACTTAATGCTGAGTAAGGAAAAATATGTGGAGCGTGTTCGGCACAGAGAAAAATTACTACGAAAGGTCAAATCGATAAAAAGAAACTACTTTGGCTAAAGTATGATATGAGAAAATGGTGAAGCAAAATCAAGATGAAATTGCAAAATTAATAACAGAGAAAAAAGCTCCAATAAAGGAAAATGCACAAAGAGAAGACAGCAGAGGAGGCGGCTACAATAGCAAACACTCTCACTGATTGTGTAAATGAAAATTTACACAAAGCTAATTTGATTCCAGAAACTGTTCCAGGATATCTCCCACAGGCACATCAATTGCAAACAGAATGGAGGCAAAAGGAAGAAGAAAGAGAAAAATCAATCCAAGGGCTGACAAGATTGAATTGGGACTCATACTGGATGTACTTAGTGAAGCCACACAGTCAGCATAGTGCACTTAATTGTATCATCAATGCTACAGAGAAGATTGCACCTACGCTTGCCGACTCTGTCTTTTTAGGACAGTTGAATTCTGAAGTCGGTCAACCACATCTTCTCAAAACTATGCTATATGCCTGCAAGTTTAAAGATCAAGTTCATAGATAGTTAGATTTAGTTTTAATTTTACTATATTTTAGCCTAGGAAAAGGACGGTGATTGAACCGAATCCTTAATTTTTGTAATAAGACTATTTTTAGATTTAGCTAAGTAGTATTTAAACCCTTCTCATGCATTTAGAGAGGGGTCCTGGATCTTAATATTTTGACCTAGATTGTATTTGTAATTCACTGTCTTATATATTTTAAAAAGGATCACATCCTGGTGATTTTTATGCTGAATTATCTTTTGAAGTGTTTCATTTCAGACCTTGAAATTTGATTTTGTATCGAAAGCATAATACAGAGTATCGACATTTGAAAGTCTTCAAGATGTAACAAGGTATTTCTGCTTATCTGCTTCACTGTATGATTTTCATCTTTATGATACCGCTTTAAAATTTGCTACTATTTATATAGGCTTGTTTTCTACAAATGCCTTTTTATATATCATTTCTGAGTATAATTGAAACGTTATCTTTCATAAGTATATATAGATGGTATACAATGATGAATGCAATATGCTAATATAACTATGTTTAATTTCATAAACAGAGTTATCTTTATTTGTTTCTTCATATTTCAATTTAAATAATAATACATTTTCATGGTTATTGTTAAATTGGAACAATATTAAGTTGTATTCACATATAATTACCCGGGTTAGTGTTAGAATTTCTTTACCAGTATTTAGTTTAAATTAGATAGTTTTATTTCAGTTAATTTAGTCTCATTTCCACCCATCCAAACCAATCCATTTAGTTATAAGGAAACTGGTCCTTTAAATCCAGTCGGAGCCACCATACCAAACGGAAAAGGAGCTGTCTTAAGGTCCCGACCGGGTGGTTTTCCCCGATGTTTGAAGCAGATATTTTCTAGGCTTCAACAACTAGGCACATCTAACATCTCAAAACAACTCAAACCAAGAAAGTTAAACCCGAATTACATTGAACAAGCCACAACCGGATGGATGATGGACACACAGATCAAGAAGACTAGCCAACAGAGGATCCAACTATATCAAATTGTCAATGCAGGCCAAATCCTCCACTAGTGCAAGTGGTTCACTAGGGACCACGTTCAATAGAAATTTCCTCACTTCATGGAGGCTCTGCAGGCAATGGATACCATTGATTCCTAAGGGGAGAGGAATGATAGAGATGGATATTGGTGGCCACCCACCTATTCCACCTCGCCCTCGAGTCAGTTTCATTAGTTTTTTTTTTTTACAACAGCATTTACTAATTTTAACAGTTTTTGATGTCCTGGACTTCCGAAGCACTTTTGACCCCCTAAACAACATTTTTTTGAGGTTTAGAGAAGTTTGATAGCCATATAAATGGGCTTGCGAAAAAAACCTATAATACACAGACAAATATTTCTGATGATACATCGTACGTGCCAAATGGAGATAATAAGACCACATTATGACCCCGAGAAGTTAGTTGTCCAATTAACCCCAATGGGGCCTGCAAAATCTTTGTGTTTCATCTCCTAGCATTAGGGTTTTTGTTATATAGGGTTTTTCTATGTTGTTCAATAATAAAAATTCCCTTGAGCCTCATTGTAACACAGTTCAAAGGCCTGTAACCGCCACATCTCTTCTTACAGATAAGCTACCAGTGCCCTAGCTAGTTTCTTTCCATTTTTCCTATAAGAATATTTCAACTATTTGATATTAATGAAATGAAGTGATTTATGTTGCATATTTTTTTTTATAATTATCTCTATATTTTATTGTGTTCCTACATAAGTCCAGATCATGCAGCCTCTGCCACATCTCTCTCATGGGAGCATGAGTAGAAGGACCTCTAACCACAACCCAAAAGCATTTTGTTTATGATTTCTTGGAAAAATATTTGTGTGGTTATCTTGTTCTGCATATGCTTATTGTATTTTAGCATTTGGTTTGTTAATTAGATCAGATTCTTTGCATAAATTAGATAACATTTAAATTCAAATCATATTTTCGACTTATATTTGTTAAATTTTGTCAATGATGAATGAAGGTATGCATGAGATGATTTCATGGATGTTTGAATCTAAATGAAAAGGCACCTTCACCACCTCCACCATAGACTCCATCATGTCTTCTTCCAAACTCCAAATCCTATCATCAAAATTCTATTTTATGAGGCCATTTTTCTATTATCACTCAGAGAATCTCTTCTAGTGGTAAATAAGCCCTCAAGGGGCTCTAGCCTTGGCTAGATATGTTGTTCACCTTTCACCCATTTTCCATCACTTCCATTCACCTTCCCACGCCTTCCAACCATTTTCTTAACCTCTTGAACCTTCTTGAAAGACTTCTTATAGTATTACAGTGCTTCTTGTAGCAATACGGGGCTCCTGTAGAATCCCTCTAGAGCAGAGTTGTAGGTCCTAATACTTTGCGCATTTTTTATCCTTGCTATAACTTGAGCTTAGGTTAGGATGTTATAGACCCCCATTTGTGGTTTCATTACTAGTAGACATTCCTAGGCCACTCCAAACCCTCCTTTTCTTTGTTGAAAAACATAACAACATTATTATTTTATCCCAAAAATCATAGAATAATGATTTATATGCAACTGTGATCTAGTTAAATAGTAGAAAGAATATTTACTCATGGTTTTAGAGTTTATTAAATAGAATTGGTTCCTTTACTCCAAATAGGTTTGATAACTGTATATATGATTGGAATATACTATTATTTCCTTTCTACAAGAGGATATATTTTTCCCATTCTTGATTTTTTTCAATAACATTTGCAACTTGAAGTTCATGGCATTTCCATTTTCTCAATTAGAAATAGTTTATAAATTGCATCTGCATCAACTATTTTTCACTCTAGTTGAGTAGAAGGAATTGCCTTGAAGCACTATTGATCAGAAGACCTAGTCGAGGGTGGAATGAGTGGAATCGATCTGATGAACATATAACACTTTCACTTAAGTTTTTACCAACCTTGGGTTGATTAATAAAGTTGAGTAACCATTCAAAGTTGCAACACTCTTTGTGGAATACCAAGGGTCACCAGTAAAGTTTTTCATTTCCTTTAACAATTTCTATTTTCATATAGCTATTGTCTAGCCTTTCATGGTGTCTCTACCCATTTCTAGGATTTTACCCACCCAGTAGGTTTCATTACCCACTAGGTTTCATTACCCGCTAGCTTGGTACTAACCTGAAACTAAGAAGAGCTTATACCCTCAAATTATTTACAATCAATACTAACATAAGCCACGCATATTTTTTTTAGAACACAACCTTCTTGACACAAAGTTTCTTTCCATTAATTTTAGAAATAAGACTCTTTTCTTTTCCTCCATGGTGTCTAGAAATTCCTTATATTTTATTTTATTTTCTAGTCCTAGACTGGGAATTTCATATACCTTCCCTTCAAAAAATACTCTATGACATTGCAAATTTATAGAATTTTACTTATCTTGAATTTATATAAATAGTTATAGAAAAATATTATCCATATCTATATTTTCTACTTTCAATCTTCATGTTCATCTATCACTACAATTTCCATACTCTAATTAGTAATATTTTATAATAATTTTCACAAAATATTTTCATCTTGAAAGTAACTTTATAGTTTTAAATACTACCAGGGATATAGAGACTAATATTACAACATTTATAAAAAATATGCCAAATGTTTATTTTTCCTCCCAACCATAAGCTAATTTTTTTTCATTAGCTTTCCCGGAGTATTATTCCTTCGGTCCAATTGAACAATTTATTTCGTGTAGGAATAAATATTTCTTGCTTTCTAGCCTCTAAAAACAAATCACCATTATTAATCTCTGATTGGTGTAGAATTTTTACTGCCTTTCTCTCCACAAGTAAACCCTCGATGAGACAACCGGATGAACATTTCTCGCCCATTATTCTTTTCTTCTCATCTCTTCTTTTAATTCCTTGGCATTTTTGTTGAAAATATTGAATGAAATAAATAACAGAGGGATGCTCCCCCACAACATAGGGACTTCAAAATAAAATCCAGAATTAAACAATCACATATATACAGGCAGCGTAAAAGCATAGGAGTGGAAGAAAACTTCATTTTTTTGGTCCATTCTCTCTCTAACATAATGAAAATTACATAGCTTATATCAAAATGGATGAAGCCTTTAAAAGCATAATTCTAATAAATGCTCTGTCAATTTTGTATGAACGGTCAACAACATTTGTCCTTTGGGCTATCAAAAGACCCATTTCTGCATTTAATCGGCATACATGCGTATTCTTTTTATACACAAAAACACGCAAAGATGAGTTCAAACACACAAATTGGCAAACTTAAAACTTTATGTGATTCAGCTAGAGTCCTCATCACATCAAGCTCCTTATCGTAGATCAGTGGTCTTAAATTTAACTAGCATGGACATGGGTAAACATAAAAGGTGACGGGCATGATGTCCGATGGCACGATCGCACCGCAAATCAAATAACATATGTTGCGGCACTTTATGGGAAAACATAAACGGTTGCAAATGCAATGTGCGATTGCACAATCGCATCGCTCGTCAAATAAATTAACTTGCAGCTGTGGAAAGGTAAGTGATAAATAATGCGAAATGCACTCTGCAGGTGGAAAAAAAATGGTAATTTCACTAAGAAAAATATAAAATAAATGAATGTAAAACTAAAGCTCGGTCCATGCGATAAGGTATAAGGTGGTACCTGGCGGATGTTTCTTCAGTGGTAGAACAAGTTACGATTTAGTTTCTTTAGTGGTAGAACAATTTTCTTCAGTGGTACAATTTTGCAGGAAAAAGGTAAGTCAATGTGGTAGATCGGAATAAACACAGATTTAAAGGCTCGGGTACTTTTTTGATCTTTTGCGTGGATTGCGTGAAGAAACCTCCAACTTCTTGGATCTTTTATTTTCCCTCTCTACTGTCAAACATTTATGAAATTGTGGGCTGCTGCCACTTCTCATTCATGGCGGTGGTTGGGAGTAAAATTCCAACACTCCCCCTTAATCACAACTTCCGCCATCGATCATTCCATGACATTTTCTAATATAGTCAAAGATCTCTTGTGCTAATGGATTCGTGAGGATATAAACAAACTATTCTTCTGTCTTGCAATGATGCAAAACAATCTCACCATTGTTAACCAATTCTCTTATAAAGTGATATTTTGCATCAATATTCTTTCTTCTCTTGTGGAAAACACAATTCTTTGGTAATTCTATTACTAAGCTATTATCACAATAAATTGTGGTTCCCTTGACTTTCTCATGACATAAATCTCTCAGCATCCTTGTCATCCAAACTTCTTGGCATGTTGTTATTGTTGCTGCCACATACTCTACTTCTGTTTTTGATAAAGCAACTATTGTTTTCTTCTTGGAAGCCCATGAAATGGCTCCCGATCCCAAATGAAACACATACCCAGATGTGATTTTTCTATCATCTACACTTCCAGCCCAATCACTGTCAGTGTAACCAAACAATTTAAAATTCTTAGTTGAGCAGTATAGAACACCATACTCCTTCGTTCCATTCACATATCTTAATATTCTCTTGGTTGCTTGCTAATGTGTCTCCTTTGGTGTCTCCATGAATCTGTAAATTAAACTTACAACATATATATCATAAGGCCTAGTTGCAGTAAAATACATGAGACTGCCAACTATGCTTTTCTGCAATGTTGGATCGACATTCTTGCTGCAATTTTCTTTTCTTAATTAACCCCATAACATTTGGAGTTATTGCAGCCTTGTTGTTCTGCATGTTAAATCTCTTTAAATCTTCTACGACATATTTTTCTTGGGAAATAAAAATTCCCTTTTCATTTTGCTTTACTTCTATGCCTAAGAAGTATCTCAATAAACCTAAGTGATTCATTTCAAATTCACTCTTCATGTCTGCCTTAAAATCAACATTGAGAGAAACTTCATTGCCTATGTAAATTAAATCATCTACATATAAAACAAAAATAAGGACCTCACCATCATTTTCTTTAATGTAGAGTGTGGGTTCACCAGCACATTTTTCAAACCCATTTTCTATTAAGTAAGCATCAATTCTGATGTACCATGTTCTTGGTGCTTGCTTTAGCCCATAAAGAGCTTTCTTCAACTTGCACACTTTGTGCTCTTGGCTTTCAATCTCATATCCTGGAGGTTGTTGAACATATCACTCGTCTTTAAACACTCCATTCAAGAATTCTAACTTCACATCCATTTGGTAGACTTTCCACTTTTGTTGTGGTGCAATGGAAAATAATGTCTGCACTGTTTCCATCCTTGCAACTGGTGCAAAGGTTTCTTCATAATCTCTTCCTTGTTGCTACTTGTAGCCTTTGAAAACAAGTCTTAATTTATGCCTTTCTATCTTGATTTCAGCATTGCTATTGGTTTTATAGACTCATATTACTCGAATGACTTCTTTACCTTGTGTGAGGTCTAGTAAATCCCATGTGTCATTATTTTCAATTGCACCAATCTCTTCATTCATTGCTTCAATCCATTTTTATTATTTTACTGCATCTTCAAAATCAATTGCGTCATCAATGTGACAATATAAAGAAAATAAAGAGTTCAGACCATTATTATTATCAGCTTCTTGCTCATAAATTTCACTCAATTTTTTAAATCTTGGTCTTCTTGCTGTGCTTGGAGTTCTGCTTGAACTCGAGGGAGTTTCTGGTCCCTGTGCTGTGCTTGGAGAAGCACATACTTTATTTATCAAGGTTGTTCTATTTCCTTCTTGTGGTGTGCTCTTTTGTTCTTGTGTAGGTGGAGGAGGAGCCACCGTCGAGGAGTTATTTTCAGCAATCATTTCCTCTTGCTCTTCGTGAGACACACATGTCTTCATGTTCACTGTATTCTTGAGGCTTCCATCCCAAGATTATTCTTTAATGAACTGCACATCTCTACTGATTATAACTTTATTTTTGGATGGATTATAGAGTTTGTATGCCTTGGACTCATGATTGTATCAAACAAAGATACACTTCTCCGCCTTGCTATCCAACTTCGTTCTTAGTTGATCTGGGACATGTGCATATGCCACACATCAAAATACTTTCATGTGAGTGACAAACTTCTTTGTTCGACTCCATGCTTCTTTTGGGACTCTATTCATAACATATTTGGTTGGGCATCTAGTCAAAATACACACTGCATAATTGACAGCTTCATCCCAATACTCATTTGGAAAATCTTTTCCCTTCAACGTACTTCTAACTATGTCTGTAATGGCCCTGTTATTCCTTTATGCAACACTGTTTTGCTATGGTGTGTACCTTGTGGTAAGCTCCTTGTGTATCCCATTTTCCCTACAGAAACGTAGGAAATATTTCGAGATATATTCTCCACCTCTGTCAGTTCTTAGCACTTTGATGTAGTGCCCACTTTGCTTCTCAAAAAGAGCTTTCAAGTCCTAGAACGGTTCAAACACTTAACTCTTTTGTTTCATGAAATACACCCATGTATTTCTGGTGTAAACATCTATGAATATCAAAACATAATGGCTTCCAGGTAAAGATGGCATTTGCATTGGTTCACAAAAATCTGAGTGGATAATCTCTAAGGGTGCCTTTGCCCTTATACTCTTCCCTGCTGGGAATGCTTCTATGTGTTGTTTTCCCAAGATGCAGCCTTCACATAGGCTGTCTGGTTTCTCAATGAGTGGTAATCCTTTTATCATTCCTTTTCTATGCAAGAGGTTCAATCCTCCGAAATTGAGATGTCTAAATATCAAATTCCATAACCAGTTTTTGTCTTTGACTTCTTCTTGAAAGACCTTTTGTGTGACTACTTCTACCACACCTCCTTCATTCAATTCTATTCTGAGCTTGAGAGGAAACATCCTATTCTTTTTCATATGCACTTCTGCAATGACCCTCTTATTTACAGGTATGTCCATGATTGTGCACACATTATTCTTAAAAAATAAATTGTAGCCCTTTTCCACGAGCTAACCAATGCTTAAAAGGTTACATTTCAATCCAGGTACATAATAAACATCTCACACAAAATTATTTTCTCCCTTCCTTGCGAGTATTGATACTGTTCATTCTCCCATGATAGAGACTTTGCTTTCAGTCACCGTTGTCACTTCAGATTTCACATTCTCATCCAGATTGGAAAACATTGCTATGATTCCAGTCATTTGGTTGCTACAACCTTATTCTAAGAACCATACATCTTCTTGTTTTTCTTGTGCTAAATTACATGCTAGAAGCACATTACTCTGGTTCTCACTTTCTTTTGCAAAATTAACATTTTTCCTATTATTCATGTCATTTTGTTTCTTTCTACATTCATTTGCATAATGCCCATACTTTTTACAATAATGACATTGGACTTGGGATTTATCATACCTTTGTCCATCTGCTTGAATCTAGCTTCAGCCTTCACTTTGATTCTTGTTTGTTTCCCCTTACACTTGTGCTTGCATGGTTGTTTCTTCCACCTCTCTTTGTGATTATTCCTCTTCCTCGATATTTTGATCTTCCTTGACCTCTACCTCGACCAGAAGACATTTTGGTCTTGAATGCATGCTCCAATGAGGAGTTCTTTGTTCTATTTAGTCCATGTTCATGAGACATCCTGGATGCACAAAGCTCATCCACTAAAAATTTTGAGAGATCTTTTGTATCTTCTATTACCACTACTATGGCATCAAATCTTGAGGGTAGACTTCTCAAGATTTTCTCCACTATTCTTCTTTCCTCAAGTGTGTCTCCATGATACCTTATATGGGTAACCAACCCAATCACATGTGTGAAGAATGAATCTATTTTATCAAATTCCTTCATCCATAGAGTTTCAAAACCTCTCCTCAGCATTTGTAGTTTTGTTGTCTTCACCTTCTACATGCCTTGATAGGTTGTTTTGAGAATATCCCATGCCTCCCTAGACTTTGTTGTTGTTGCAATTCCTGGGAATATACTCTTGTGTACTTATTGATAGAGATATAAGAGGGCTTTGGAGTCCTTCTTCCTATTATCTCTCAACAAGTCCCTTTATGTTGCTGTCAAAGTAGCCAACACTGATGCATCTACTGGTCCTTGGAAATCGTGGTCCACCAGCTCCCATATATCTTGTGAAGCAAACACGGTTGTAGTTGTAATGGCCCAATAGTCATACTTATTCCCATTAAATTGTGGTATTTGGGGATTCGTTAGGCTGGTGCTTGTAGCTGCCATCGTGACCCTATTAAACAAAACAATATTCTTGACTGTGTAAAAGAGAAGCTTTCTCATTGCTGGAGAAATCTTCTTCTCAAATCAATCTTACAGCTTCCACAGCAAAGAGAGCGAGCTCATGCTTCTTTGACTAAGAGCCTATACTTGCTCTGATACCATGTTGAAAATAGTTTTGGAGGAGAACATTTTCAGTAGCTTTGGATGCCCAGTCAATATTGTAACTGATAATGCTCAAGTATTTAATTATGTTCAATTGATTGATTTCTGTCAAACATATAATTTAATTTTATCACATTTCACATCATACCATCCACAAGGGAATGGATTGGAAGAGTCTTCAAACAAGACATTGGTTTGGATTCTGAAGAAGAAAATCACTGAAGATAAAAAATAATGGGAATCAAAGTTAAAGTTTTCCCTTTGGGAAGTTCGAGTAACTACCAGGAGGTCCACTGGAAAATCACCCTTTGAGTTGGTTTATGGAAATTAGGCACCTTTTCCTATTCAGTTGGCCAAAGCATGGATTTATTTCCTTCATGAAGATCATGAATAACTTGATTTCATGGTGAGAAGAATGAATAAAGTGATTGAGTCAAGTGAAAGCGGAAAAAAAGTTAGAGATAACATGATTACTTATCAGGAAAAAATGAAGTCTATATTTGAGAGGAAAGCAAAATAAATCCTCTTTCAAGAAGTAGATTTAGTACTAAGATGGGACACCAGAAGGGAAGATAAAGGGAATCATGGTAAGGTCAACCCTGTCTGGTATGGTCCATAAAAAATTACTGAAGCCAGGTCAAACAACACTTTCATCCTAGAATATTTAGATGGATAATATTTGTAGCTGCCTGTGAGTGGATAGTATTCGAAGCATTATTTCTAGCACTAAAAGTCAACATTTCATCATTGTAAATACCATATTTTCCATTGTTCACATGTCACCAAAAAAAATTGGACTCCATGCCCAAGGTGAAGGTACTGATCTGTGGTTCTTGGTGTTTTCGTGGAAAAAAACACTATCCCTAGGTGGAGGCAGATGTTGTGGTTCATTTTAATTTAGTTTTGAAATATTTTTCAAAGCACAAAAAAATCATATATATGATAAAATGGACAAACGTAAACTTTCTATATGCCAAAAAATAATTTTTGTTTTATATGTTGGTCAATTAACATATTGTGCAAAAATGTGAAGGTGGATCTAACCATTGAGTTAACCTACGTTCAATTCAATGAGTGAGGTTTAAAAGAAATGTTGTTGATTTGGATCGATGGAAACCCGCAGGCAAAAACAGCTTGAAGTATAGCACTGACGGTGCCTCCGCAGTTGACCCTGTCCAGAGTTTTTTGACCATTGATTGACGGTTCACGATCACTGTGGGGGCATACCTCTGATGAGTCTGTCGTACTCCAGAGTGCTCCTGTAGTGAACAACCAACATAAAATATTGTGTTGAAATGTCTTTACATCATGTTTAGATCTAATTTCAATTATTTATTTGTTAATGAGGTCAATTGCCTTACATTTAAAACTAGTTAGATTTATCTTAATTCTTAATTTATCAAGTTGCCAAAGAGATCAAATTTTTAAAAGTGCAAACCTTTTTTTAGTGCAAGAATTTTTTTTAGAAAGAAAAAAACCTTGTATATTAAATATATAAACAATATATTTCAAGAACATCATACTCAAAATGTTGGATAATATCACAACAGTAAGGTATATCATTGTTGTATACATCCGTCAGTCGAGAGGATTAAGCATATATTTTTTAGTACAAGACTTGAAAAATAGTTTGCACCTCTAAAGATCTGATCCTTTTCGGGCCTTGATACATCCACAGTTAAAGATGGATCTAGGCTGATTTTTTACACATTTTGAAGTAGATTCTTGAAATCAGTTTGTTTTGGAGCCCGCACAAGGTTTCAGAAAATGCAAAAATTAAATCATTCTAATTTGGTGGTCTTTCAGCACAACCATAAAATAAATCATCGGAAAAAAAATTGTAGGAGAAAACAAAATCAAACCTGAAATGTATTGCAGTTTGTAGTGTGAAATCCTTTTCAACAAATATTATTTTCCACTCAGAACAGCTCCCGAAATCCTTTCTCACAAATATTATTTCAATCTGCGCACTGTCACAGAGATGCTTCCCCTTCTTCAATTTGCGCACTGTCACAGATATGCTTCCTCACAAATACAACCCCACTCTACACAGCTCGTGAAATGTTGTGCAAATCCTTTCTCACAAATATTATTTTATCATGCTTCCCCACAAAAACAACTCTACACTTTATTTCTAGTAATTCTATATTTAGCGAGGGAAGTGATTTTTCATTAGGGTTGACATTAGATTAATTAGATTAAATTTTAAATATTAAATGTTAAACATTAATTTTACTTTTACATTTCTCTGGTTTAATACCTCTTTTATTTATGATGGTATTTGACACATAGTTTTGGTATATACTTAGATGTTGATTTCTAATAGTATTTGATATATTTTTATGTATTTACCATACCTCTGTATACCTATTCTATATTTATTTATTTACCATACCTCTTTTATAAATACGAGCTCAAAGTATTTAACCCATGGTATTAATAATAATTTGTTCCATGGTATTTGACCATGGTATTTGGCCCATAGGCTTCACCTGAATAAAAACTGATTTTTTAGTTTTCGTAAATATAAAAAGGTTTAGGGAGTAAATGTAAAAAAAGGGTTTTATTTATTTACCATACCTCCAGTCTATTTAAATTTTTATTTATTTACCATACCTCCAAATTATTTATATTTTTATTTATCTACCATACCTCCAATTTATTTATATTTTTATTTATGTACAACACCTCTTGAGTAAACATAAAAAGAGGCTTTATTTTTTATTTACCATACCTGTTTTTTGAGTGTTAGTAAGCATTACAAATTTCTACTTACATTACATCTACACATGTGCCTTATACTCCTACAGGTCGAATGTTTACATTAAATTTCTCACATTATATCTACACATGTACCCTATACTAAGTAGTAGGCGCAACAATAATATTTATTTTACATACATAAATGATTTAAGAGAGAATAAATTTATGTAGAATTTTTTTGGGTAAAATAAAATATAAAGATTCATGTCTAGATACATCACCCCGATCAGGGAAGGGAATTGAACTTGTTATGAGTTCTATAATAGCCCGCCTCATCATCATTTAACCAAGACCCCATAGACCATTTGAATGTGATTATTACCAAAACAAATTCTACATAATTTTACGATGGATCACAGAAGCCAAAACTCTATAAAGAAAGAATAAATGTATTTCATTTAAAAAATAAATAAATATGTCAATTTTATTAATATAATAAAAAAATTTGATTAATTTAGATTTAAAAATTAAATCCTTCTTAAATTATGATAAGAAATTTTTAATTAATAATATTAAAAATTAATCAAAATATAATCAAATATTAAATTGAAAGTTTAAACTCTAAAAATAATTTATTTTGACTCAAAATTATAATTATATATATATATATATATATAACTTAAAAGAAAAAAATACATAATATTGATTTCTTTTGAAATATTTTAATAAAAATAGGCTTTTTTGATTTTGACAGTTTAGATGCGTGTAGCTCGTGGTTACTCAAGTCATAAGTTAGTAGTGCCAGTCACTAACTTGGTAAAGGTGAAGTGAGTGATCTCAATCCTAAATATGCCACCTCAGAGCATGGAGATTCTATGAGGGTAGAGTAACCTCACATTTTTTAATGATATTTCTTTGTATATAAGTACATATCTACTACACTATGATTCCTTTTAAAACATTTTGATAAAAATAACTTTTTTGAAGCCCACATGATGTAGAAAATATGGTGAGAGGGTGTTCTCTTAAGGAACACTCATGTTAAGAGGTAGCCTGGCCTAGGTCGGGTGTGATTTCTAGGTGATTTTGACATATTAAATGTGCGTCGCTCGTGGTTACTCAAGTCATAGGTTACTCATGCTAGTCGTTGGCTTAGGTAAGGTGAAGTGGGTGATTTCAATCATAAGGATGCCACATGAGAACATGAATATTCTATGAGGGTAGAGTAACCTCACATTTTTCAATAAATTTTCTTTGTATATAAGTATGTATCTACTACACTATTAAAAATTCAAAAAATGGGGACAGGGAATATAACATCGCTATGATAACCCCTACATGTTGTGTTCATATTATACTTATATTGGTAATTAAATGACTAAATTGGGCCCCATGTGCCCATATACATGTGTTTTAAGCAAATGTGCCCATTTTTACATGTTTTTAGGCCAAGAAACCTAGTGTTTTAAATATGAAATCAGCTACATATTAAAAAGATACACTCTTACAAACCAATGAAGACAAAAGAGTACGAGGGGATTAGATTCCTGCATGAGCTTGAGGGGAAGTTAAGTGATAGGTGTTAAATCATTTAAACCTAGGTGGCTAGTATTTTACTAAAATAATCTTAATTCAAGCGCTCATTTATATTTATAATAAACCTCCAAAAACGTGGCTTTAGAGAACGCTAAGTATACAAGGAGGGATGTGGACATAAAAGTTAGGAGGATTAGTGTGCAAGGATAAATGACATTATAGCTATGTGGGGAGAAGAATACAATTTCCTGGAAGGTGAAATAAAGGTAAATACCTATGATATGAGGGACCTTGGTAGAATCTAGGGAGGATTTGAGGCTATTGAGATAGGTTGCATAGTGTGACACTAGATGGGAACCTAGAAGACCTTAAGCAAAATTAGAAACACCTAGATGACCATAATGCTCTTGAACATCCCTATCTAGTTGAGTTAGAAAACTTGAAAGGTTAGTATCATATCTTGACTAATTACACGTACAAAGAGTGTGGTGAATTACGTGTGTCACATGGGCTAATGGAGCATGTGAGGTTGTTGGTGGGAGTCTTTTGGTATTAATACCTTGGCCTAATAATATTTCGTATTTGATATATATATATAGTTTTTGGTAGGCCAAATAACTTACGAATTCAAAGCCTGAGTGCATTGGTGACCAACTTTTCAAAGCTTATTAGTAGTTTGGTCTATGGTTGGGCAAAACATATGATGTATTTAAAGGATAGCTAGTTTTTTTTTTTTGTAAGTCAATATTCTATTAATATAGGAAATAGGAGTGCACAAATTCAGATCCAAAATAAGTGTTCTCATCGTGACCGGGTTTGTTGACAAAAAATTGCACCAAATGACAAAAATACAAAAGAGTAGCTAAGGACATCATCTATAAACAGTTAGGCCAAAGGCACCGAAACATAGATAAAACATAAAAAACATTAGAAATCATACTAATCATCTAACGTGGTTGATGAAAGGTTGTCTGAGGTCATTACAGGAGGAGGTGGACGATGGAAGTTACACTAAACATGCCCCTCATAGTGAGCCCTCCATTTCTCCATCCTTTTTACTTTTTCCATGAGTTGGTTATGGCCCTCCTAGACCATAACTATTCTTTCTTGGAGTTGACTCTAAAATTAATGTAATCATTCTAAAGAGGCACTTTACACTACATGATCCTCGTTTCAGACACATTCTGTGCCTTGTACCCTATCCATCAAAGTTAAAATGGGAGCAAAACAGTTCTCCAAGAAAGAATGTTAGAGACCTTGCTCCTACTTGATCAGATTTAGATCATGAACCTAAGTGATAGCTCAAAATACAGTGTTTGAAAGTGTGTCAAACCTTAGCAACCGGATAGATCTCATCTTCTTGATTTTGGTGCCACAAAAAGTTCAAAAAATCGACACCGTATGAAGAAGTTATCGTGATTTGAAAAGTCTAGTTAATTGTAATTTCTTGCTTTTCACCAAGTTTGACTGGGCCTTTGAATATACAAAAAAGAGAATATTCTAGGAAATATTCATGGAATATTTTCTAGAATATTCCTTTCATACCTGTAGCAGGTTGAGAAGTGTCGCATTGATATTTGTAGTTGGGCTGTATGATTTGTGGTTTTTGCCAATGGGTGGCCACCACGTGGTCCAGGAAGTTGTTGCAAAATTTAGTGTGGGTTGTTGGGGCTCGATCCCAAGACCTCCCCACATGCACACATATAGTTTAACCGTATCCTCCAACTTTGTTTCTTAACCTTAACAGTGTTGGGTTATATTTAAAGTTTAATGAGCTCACACATGGGGGAGTGGAGGGGCCAGCCCCTCCCCATAAGACTTTAGCCCATACTTAAGGGCTTAACACTGGTCAACAAACCTGCAACCATCAGCTATGGTTAAGTGGTCACATAGCACTATGTTAATGGCTTATGTGCACGGTTTAATACAACGATTAGGTAACCCCGCTTAAAACTCCACTTTCACACGATTCAACGGTTACGACTGCGGGGTTTATGGGTTGCATGTGCCCAACCTTGCCCCTAATATTTATTTCCACGGTTAGTGTTAGCGGAAAAATTGGAAGCACCACCAAAATTTGCAAATTTTCCATTTTTAACTGGAATTAAGTTCAGTTCGTCCACTTTTGGTGGAACTTTTTAGGGGACACTGGGAAAAATTAGTTTAGGCTCTATCTTGAGCTAGATTTGACCATTATGACAGTGTGAATAGTAAATTTCGAATATATCAGACATTCTAGACTCAATGGTTAGGGTTTTAGAGCCATTAGAGAACTTTTAAGGAGTTTTTTACTTCACAGAAGCTCTAGGGGCCATGAGGGCCACCAGGGACCAGCAGTTGTTTAAGGCCTAGCCAGAGCATCTAGAGGCCTTATTCAGGAATCCAATAGTCAATTTTGGATGTCTCAGACATTATGTAACTAATGGTGTGGTTTACAGAGCCTGTAGAGGACTTTATAAGTCCAAGAAGCTTCACACAATTTCCAGGGGCCACCAAGGCCATCGAGTGCCAGTAGGAGAATGAGGCCTATCTAGAGTAGTCAGTATCCATTCTCAACAAACCAATAGTCATTTATGACTGTTTTTATAATTCTGAATCCATTGATGGATTTTGAAGAAGATTTTGAGGACTTTTGAAAGCCTATATGCTTTAGATAATTTTTCAGTGACCCTAGAGCTAGGGGGTTCCACCAGCTGTTGGAGGCAAAACTGGAGCAGTCGGAGGCCAATTTATGCAAGTGAATAGTCTATTCCAACTTTTTTGGACATTGTTAATCTAGTGAAAGGATTTGCAGAGCCATTTTAAGACTTACAATTCTCAAAGAGCCACAGCGAATTTTTGGGCAGTGTAGGGCCATTAGTGGATGGAGGCATAGATTGGGGAGGTAGTGCTCATTTTGAACAAATGATCAGTCCATTTTGGAGGTCTGATATGTGTTGGAGACATTAGGTGAATTTTCAGGGACATAAAAAGAATTTTTAAGGATTTTTTTCCAGTTCGAAGCCCAGGGAAGCTTAAGGGAATCGACAAAAATAATCAAGTCTAAGGGAAGCTAGTTATGTTTTTCGAGTGGTGACATCCAGGACAAGGATATAAATGGTATTATAAACCCATTGGTTCATTTCAGTTAAGAATTAGAGTTGAGTTTGTAACTTTTAAAAGAAATTTTCCATAATCCCAAAGAACCAAGTCAATATGACAAGAGCTCAAGGAGACATAGCCCACGATATTCGGTTGAACTCCTATATGAAATTTGTTGTTATGTGTTGATTTTTATTTGCTGCATTATTTGGATGTTTCACATGCTTAATGTAAAAAAAAAAAAGGACTTAAAGCACTTAAACAGTTAAAAAACATACACGTACTTCAGGTATAAATTTACGCACAAGTCGAGAATAAGCTAGATCTTTTATTTGTTTAACTGAGAGGGAGGTTCTTGAAAAGCATAACAAGTTATCCAACCCATTTTCAAATCACTACTAAACCTCACATGATCCAGGTGGATGTTGGTTGTCACCTGTATATTCCACTAGGGGCCCCACCATTGTCTCTTTAAGTTTTTTAGTTTCAGCACAACTTACTATTTTTAACAGTTTTTCGGGTCCTGAACTTTCGGAGCTGTTTTGAGGCCCTAAATGATGTTTTTTGGGAAAAATGGGATAGATATTTCTAACAAGGTATGGTTCATGTCAAACGGAGATCGTATGCCAAAGTTACGTCCCAGAGAATTTGAAACACCAATTTACCCAAACGGGGCCCATAATTTTGGCGTTTCATCTCCTAGGGTTAGTGTTTTGGATGTTTAGGGTTTTCCATTGTTTCTAAATAATAAATAGGCCCTCGAGCCTCATTGTAACTAAGTTGAGAGGCCTGTAGCTGCCACATCTCTTCTCAGAGATAGCTACCAGTGCCCTAGCTAGCTTATTTCCATTCTTTCTATAAGCACATTTTAGTTCTTTGATATTAATGAAATGAGGTGATTTTTCCACTGCATCTTTGTATTTATGGTTATATGTTTATTCTGTTGTGTTCCTGCATAAATTTGGATCAATGTTATCAAAGCGGCTTTCTTTTTCTCGATCCTTCTTTGCATGTCCCCAACGAGGTCGGGGTATAAGGAGTTAGGGCTCGATCTGGTGGAGCCTTTGCAAGATCAGCCTCGCAAACCCTAATGGACGCCCATGGGGACGAAAAGAAAGATGAGGGAGTAGGAGATCCTATCAAAATATTGCTCCAGGAGGCCCTTGAAAATAAAAGGAACACGATGATGGATAAATTTTCCTAGATCCTTGAATGGCTGCCCACCAGCGACGCATCTGCATCCAACAGCCACTCTAGAGGTGTGACTCCTTTTAAGGTACAAGTAAATTTTGACATTCCCATATTTGAGGGTCAAATAGATGCAGATGTCGTAGATAGATGGTTGAATCTATTAGAAGGATATTTCTCGGTTCACGACTTTTCCGATTGGGAGAAGATTATTTTTGCACTCCGCAAAGCTACCCCCCATGTCAAGGACTAGTGGGAAACCTACTGCGAGAACAAGGAACAAACAGAACCCTCTCTGTTCTCGGCCGTACCAACTTGGAATTCTTTCCGAGACGTCGTCAAGGAACAGTACTATCCCATGGGGAGCTATGAGGATAGGTACATATAATGAACCATGTTGCGACAACAAAGGGATCAAGATGTGCATGAGCTGACGATTTTGTTCCATACCCTGCTCATAAAGTTGGGTATCAAATATTCAGAGAAACATCTGGTGCTAAAGTATCGCAGTTGTCTGCGCATATACATTCAGGAGGAAATGGAGTTCCTCAACATCTCCTTGCTTGGTACGGCATATCGATATGCTGCCAAGATTGAGCAGAAATTCAAATAGAAGAAGCAAGACTTTGGATCTGTGAATCAAAAGCAAGGGGAAGGTGCTCCCAAATTGCAAAACAAAGGATAGAGCCAAGGCATGGCGACTCAAGACAACCTGTCGAAGCTAGAGTCAGAGAAAAACACTACAAAGCCAAAGAAGGACACGGGAAAGTGGTGTGAGTTCCATAAGAGCTCCACTCACAACACAAGTGAGTGTCGGGCCAAGCAGTCGCTAGTGGCCGAGATGAGGGTTTCTGAGTTAGATGAATGCTCCGACTCTGAATCGGAACTTGAAAATGGGAATGAAAAATGGAAACGATTATTCATGCAGAGCCCAACGCCATTGTTGCCACTATGAAAATCCAGAAGGAGGAACTGGAAGATTTAGAGGAGGAGGAACGTCTCTTCCACTCCCAGGTGTGGGTAAAGTGATCCTCGGTACAGTTCATTGTCGACAATGGGAGCCAAAAGAACCTTATTTCAGCAGACACCGTGAAGTGGTTGGGCTTTCCAACCACATATCACCCACATGCATACACCATCGGGTGGCTTCACTAAGGACGAGATCTCCACGTCAGCCAACAGTGCCACCTTCCCTATAGCATCAAGCCTTTCACGGATGAGGTATTATGTGACGTTTCTCCTATTGATGTTTCTGATGTATTATTAGAACAACCATACTTGTGGAATTGTCATGCTATGTATGATTCTTAGCCTTGCACTGTTATTGTTACTTTGGGAAATAAGTTGTACAAGATACCAGAGGTACCACCTCCTGCTGCTATCTCTTTGGTTACTGCAAAATAATGCAGTAAGCTCATTTCCCAAACCAGGAAATTTGTTTTCCTGATGATACGCCCCCAGGAAAAGAAGAAGACTGTGGCTACGACCTCCAGATAGGGCTCCTCTGCACGACAACAACAAATGGACAAGGTTGTGGAGGAATACGAGGACATCTTCACCTCACCCATGAGGGTTCCACTGCACTGTCAGGTCAAGCACCCGATTGATCTGACCCAGGTGCGTTGCTACCCAATGGACCGTTCTATCGGCGCTCTGTTATGGAGAACGATTAAATCAAGAGGCAGATTCAGGAAATACTACAGGAAGGACACATCCGACCAAGTTCATCTCCCTGTGGGAGCCCAATTGTGTTGGTATAGAAGAAGGATGGGACGTGGAGACTCTGTATTAACTATTGGGTGCTAAACAAGATCACTGTCTAAAACAGGTGCCCAATCCCATAGATTGATGACCTTCTGGACCAACTCAAAGGGGTGAAATATTTTAGCAAGATCGACTTGAAGTCTGGGTATCACCAGGTACCAACTGAACCCTCCAATGTGTGGAAGACTTCCTTCAAAGCCAAGGAAGGCCTTTTCAAATGGTTGTTCATGCTTTTTGGGTTGTCAAATGCTCCCGTAACCTTCATGAGGTCTATGGAAGACATCTGGCGACCATTTAACAACTAATTTGTAGTGGTGTACTTGGATGAAATTATGATCTTTATCCAAACTTGGGAAGAGCACCTCCACCACATCCACCAAGTCCTCCAAACACTGCGCCAACAAAAGTTATGTGTCAATTTGGAGAAGTTCACTTTTGGCATGACCCAAGTTCAATATCTGGGATGCATTATTGATTAAAGGGGGGCGCATGTGGATCCAACCAAGATCCAAGTCATTCAGGATTGGCCAGCCGCAACCACTATAACAAAGCTTCACAACTTTCTAGGTCTTGCTAATTTCTACCGTAGGTTCATGTTGGGATTCTCTCATATCACTTGGTCTTTGAGTCAAGTCACCAAGGGAGGAGCGAGAGCAAAATTATTTTGGTAAGAATCTCAACAGAAGGCGTTTACGGAATTGAAAAATGTTCTGCCCCAGTGCTCACATTACCAGACTTGCAACAACCATTTGACATCGAGATAGATGCCTCTGACTATGCTACTGGGCCGGTTCTTACTCAACAGGGACATCCAGTGGCATATCATAGTGAGAAATTGTCTGACACAGTTCACAAATATCCCACCTATGACAAAGAAATGTATTCCATTGTGCATGCTTGTCGACAATGGAAGCATTACATTTTGGGGAAGGAAACAATCATCCACACAGACCACCAGCCCCTACAGTTCATACAGACACAAGGGAAGTTGCAGAATGATCGCCATCAGAAGAGGTCCACATATCTACAACGGTTTCATTTTAACATCAAGTACAAGAAGGGTAGCACCAATAATGTTGCAGATTGTCTCAGCCAACCACCGATCATGGCACTCACCACCATTCTCAACTCTTGTGGGCACGAGACTTTTTATTGGCTGCTTTTCTACGAGAGCGACCCAGAATTCGGCCACGCATACAAGGCACTTTTGGGGGGTATGCAACTTCCAAATTTTCACCTCCAAGATGCACTTTTATGTCACCTAGGAAACCTTTGTGTTCCTTCAAGAAAGTGCGCCAAGATGATATGGGAAGCACACTACAGTTGATTCGCTAGGAATTTTGGGGTCGAGAAAATAGTAGCAGTACTACAGAAGTATTTCTATTGGCTGAACCTTCGAAAGGATGTTGAGAAGCACATCAGATCCTGCACTGCTTGTGCCATTGCCAAACTGACCATCAAGAAGCAAGGCATATATACTCTGCTACCTACTCCTAGTTGACCTTGGGAATTCATCTCCATAGATTACATTTCAGGCGTGCCTTGTACTAAACATGGAAATGACTGTGTGTTCGTCATCGTCGACAAATTCTCGAAGATGGCCATTATGGCGGCCTGCAAGAAGAATATCACAGCAGAAGCCAATGCTAAAATATTCTTTGAATGAGTGTGGGTGCACTTTTGGGTCCCACAGTCTATCATATCAGATCAGGATAGCAGGTTCCATAGCACATTTTGGTCCAGCCTCTGGTCAATGCTGGACACCAAGCTCACCAAGTCCACAACTTTCCATCCCCAAACAGATGACCAGATAGAGGTCGTCAATAGAATGATTGCACACATTCTGCGCATGTACAATTCCAAGCATCCACGCACATGGGACGAGAGCCTTCGATATGTACAACACAGTTATAATTGGGCTCTACACATCTCAATTGGCCACAACCCCTTTCACGTAGGCCTGGGATTCCAGCCACTATGTCCCAATGACATAGCCATGCCATTTGCGACTACTCAAGCCGATTCAGATCATGTCTAGTCGGAAGTTGACAAAGCAAATAGCTTCATCGAGTTCATTCAACACATCTTCTAATAGTTTCATGACATATTGGATAGAGCTAATGCTAAGTATAAGAAATGCCATGATCAACATCAGGTGCCACACAACTTCTAGGTGGGCGACAAAGTGTGGCTACATTCGTAGAAGGAGCGCCTCATTGGACCCCACCACAAGCTTCGCCCACTCCGATATGGGTCTTACACCATCACCAAGGCTGTAGGGAACAATGCCTTTGAGCTTAGTATTCCACTATTCCTTGGTCTACACCCAATATTCAATGTGGACTGCCTTCATCCTTACTTCCCACCTCTATTAGACACCTTTGACATTGCAGAATAACTCACACCAACAGAGTTAAACCCAGACTGCATAGAATAGGCCACCACATATTGTATCATAGACATGCAAATCAAGAACACTTGCCAACAGAAGATCCAACTGTATATAGTTGTCAAAGCTGGCCCACTCTTGCACCAAGGAAAATGGTTCACCAAGGACCAAGTTCAGTAGAATTTTCCTCATCTCATGGAGGAACTTAACACAATGGGGACCATTTCTTCCTAAGGGGGGAGGAATGATCCAGGTGGATATTAGTGGTCACCCGCCTATTCCACTTGGGGCCCCACCATTGTCTCTTTCAGTTTTTTAGTTTGAACACAACTTACCATTTTTAGCAGTTTTTCGGGTCCTGAACTTCCAGATCCATTTTGAGGCCCTAAACAGCGTTTTTTGGGAAAATCGTGAGCAACATGGTCCATGCTCACTCAAAATTTGTATTCCTAGGATAGATATTTCTAACAAGGTATGGTTCACGTCAAACAGAGATCGTATGCCAAAGTTACGTCCCCGAGAAGTTGAAACACCAATTTACACAAATAGGACCCATAGTTTTGGTGCTTCATCTCCTAGGGTTAGGGTTTTGGATGTTTATGGTTTTCCATTGTTTCTATATAACAAATAAGCTCTCGAGCCTCATTGTCACTCAGTTCAGCGGCTTGTAGCTGCCACATCTCTTCTCAGAGATAGCTACCAACGCCCTAGAAAGCTTATTTCCATTATGTCTGTAAGAAAATTTTAGTTCTTTGATATTAATGAAATGAAGTGATTTTTCTACTACATCTTTGTATTATGGGTTATATGTTTATTCTGTTGCATTCTTGCATAAATATGGATCATCACAAATATTCGACCCATGTTTCACCTTGCCACCATGCACTCCTCCACCCCTGTGACTTTTCCCATGACCTTGCGACCCTCTACCTATGCTAACCCCACTCTTGCCACCACCACAGCCTCCTCGCACACTGACATATCCTTCTGTGTACACCCAATATTTTTTCCAACCCAATGGAGTGTCACAGTAACCAAAGCCTTATTCGTGACCCATGAGGAATCGTGGGAAGTAGGGGAGGGAGAAAGACCTCGTTGCGTCAACAGCTTCATGTTTTTCAACATAGGGGACACCCCTTAAACAACAACCAAACACCAGACTCCCCACGTGAGAAAATGATACACAAATACAAAGGACCCAAATAATACTACCCTAAATAACACGAATTCAAAATGATGCTTCCCTCTCCTAGTGAGAGACAACTGTGACCTAATAAACCAGACACCTTTACCTTCCACAACAACACCAAAAATGGGGCACCAAACTGGGATAGAGAAGTAGTTTCCTACTCAAGACAACCTCCAAGATGGTGAATACCTACCAAATTCAAGAGACAAAAAACATAGACTGGCCCACCAAGCCCTTTCATGCCAGAAATGACTGATATAACAAGGTCACCTAGATTTTCTCCACTTTTTCTGTGGTTTCCTAGATGGCGAGATCCAGCACCTTGAGATAAAGACATAGAACAGGTTTCCCTGAGACTGCGACGAGATTTCATTTCTTTCCAGCTCCTCACTATCACCAATAGTAATAATGAGTTTGAGCCAGAGAGACCAAGAAAACTCACTACCCCTGCAAATTTCCACAATAAGCGACCACACTCTTCTTCCTACGTAAACCATCGTTCGTCACTTCTTCTCCCCCCCCCCCTTGACAACCACCACCAAGCCCAACACCATACTAAAATGTAGAGACAAATGCGTGGTTTACTAATCGAGCTTCGCCTTAACTCTCCACCAACCCCAAACTACAGCATAAAGTAATTTCCCACACGAGCGGTTGACGTTATGGTTGTACCTCTCCCTTTCCATGAATAATTGTGAAGGGAACGGGAGGCTCGTCCCTCACAATGTCTCCACTTATATTCAGACATGGGAGCTAGCCTCCATATGTTGTTGAGATCGCACCCCCATTGGGAAGAATTTTACTCCACCAAAATTATTCGCAATTCCGCCAAATAATTGTTTTAGATGGAGGGAGGCAGCTCTTGGGAGAAATATTAGCCCTAAAGCTCGCATCATGAATTTTATAGCTTTTTTGCTGCTTTAGTCCCTTCCCAATAGACACGCTACGTTATCAGAAAATCCATGTAGGAAAGTCTTGAGAGTATGTGTTCCCCTATTAGTTCGAACCACCAGATCTTGATGACACTTTATAGGGTAGAACAATTGATGAGACATTGGAGCATAGATATAACAATATGGGAGTCTCCAGTTACCTAGGACTTGATGATTCCCATATTTTCTTCAAAGTGAAAGTTGCATTCCAAAGCTAGATACTCAGCCAGGTTGTTCGTGGTGTGGCCATAGGAGGGAACATAGAATCTCAAATCATGCCCCTTGTCATTTCGAAGTATCCCACCACAACCAGATGAGACCGGGTTCCCCTTTGAAGCACCATAAATATTAATTTTAGAAAACCCCCGAGGCAGATAAGTGAACTCTTTTGAGGAGATACAAAGAGGAGAGGATTGATAATTGTGGCCTATAGAGGGCTCCTTTTTATACCAAGATCTAACAAAATAGCAAGCTCCTGCCCTTCTTCCTTCTAGTCCTCCTCCGACCATGGCCAGCGTGATACCATTTCCATAAGATTTGTAAGGGCGGTATGCCAAAACTTGACTCGATAAAACTCTTTAGAGTGGAAGACTACCATGTTCCTACATTTCCAAATGTTCCATAACACAAATTCTTGCTACACGAGCCAGGCAGAGTTCACAATTGGGTTTCTGAATAGGGTCCATCTCCACATTTCCAAAGAATCTTGAAGATTATCTACAGATCTATCAGCGAGTCTGAAAACCTTAGTATGAAATTTCCACATTTGTAGAGTCTTCGGGCAAAAGTTTAGAATATGGATAGTTGTTTCCTCCTCCTTGTGGCATAATGGGCAATAGGATGGGGTAGATGGATTTTTTTTAATATAATTGTTTTGTTATATTTAAATATTTTCTAATTATTTAACTTTTGGTTCTCATGATGCTTCAAAATTATGTGTTTGTGCATATTTATATGTTTTGGAATGTGTATGTATAGGATGCATTGGAAACTAAGGTGATTTGAGGATATAAAGTAGATCAAAGGGATGGAATAGAGAAAGTAAATATTTTGGAGTGTTATGGGTGACGTGGTGGGTACAAATTTTTCATGATAACAGTGATAATTATACAATTTCAAGGTGAAAATTTTAGGGGTCATGTAACATCCCAAAATGGGAAAGACAAGAATATAGAACATTTATAACATTTCAATCTAGGCAATAACCAGAATGTAAGAACAAAACTGTAAAATGATAGAAATGTAGGAATATAACATCAAGAAATTAAAACATTAGAAAAAACAGTTGAGCCATATCATTTTGTGTCAACAGAAAATGTAAGTACACAGGGATCCAAAAGGAATGATCTCAAGCCACAAGATAGCTGAAATACACTACTGAAACCTAGCACTGGAAATTATAAACTGGCACTACTGGAAAATTTTATTGTTGGGAAGAATATATATGTGTGAGAGGTTGTTGGAGTGCTTAGAATGATATTTTTTTTTTAACCACATATGCTACTTAAACAACCTAGAGAAACCCATAAATGGTTTTTCCAGATTTTGAGTTTGGAATATCGGCCCTTTTTGGGTTGCACACTACACCCCTGTTGGCTGCGTTACGCACTCCCTGGAGAAAATTGTTGATCCAAGTCTAAAATAATGATATATATACTACAATAGTGCCCAATCAACTCACTAATGGAAGGGCTAGGCCCTTTTCCCAATTCCCAAGCTCAAAACTTGAGTTCTAGCTCTTCCACTTAATATGCAGTTGTTGCATGCACATATGCTGGGAAATACTATGCTTTATAGGAGGGATGATAATGTATCATACTGATAGATAATATACTGCTGATATTAGGCTACTAAAGTGATCCCTAGAGTGAAGGATTAATTCCTTGCAGGATTCCAAGCTGAGTTGTTTGGAAATTCCTCTTCTCCTAAAACCCTTACTCCAGAATTACACAATTCCTGCAGGAAATGTCGGAGCATAGTAGAATAAATGGATGGAATGTTGTTTAATATGTCAATGAAACTCATGGAATACTGCAATGGATCCATAGTGTCAAGGGATGATCCCTCCACAGGTTTCTCAATTGAAGTACTAAGAACAATCTCCCCAACTCTCAAACCCAAGTTCAGGAATGTGTAAATCCTGTAGTTGGAAGTGCAGATGAGAGTGTCTAAAAGTGGCACTTATTTCCAGATGATGAATGCTACCCAAGAAAACCTTCCCAGAGTAGGCACTCGAAGTCCCCCGTGGGTAAGTGCAAGGTTCCAGCTCGGGAACACCCGGTGCTAAATAGCACAACAGACTTAGCTAAATAGTTAAATGGTGAAAAGAAATGTCTTACGATACTCAATAATAAAAATCTAGACTCCCTCCTTTTCTTCCCTCATCTTGATTTTATGGTTGTGAGCCTTACCTAGCCTTGGCCCACCTCATAAATATGCTCCACATGTGGCCACTAGCCTCCATAAAGGCTATGTTATCCCCATGATCTCTGTCAGTGTTGCAATTGCTCCCCACTTCCTCCATCATGTGTCCATTTAATGCACCACTTCCTCCATCATCTCTGCAATTTATTCTCCACTATCACCATCAACTTCCATTTATTCCTCCACTAACTTCATCATCTTCCTCATTCATTCTCTATGACATCCACTCTCTCTTCATTATGATGTTGCTCCACTACTCCATAATGCTACTTCACTACTCAATTAACCCACATTCAAACTAGAGAAGTGGATTTTATTGATCTACTGAGTTTATGCGTCCCTCCAGCCTTTTATTTACTTAAATAAATAAGAGAAATAAGAACTCTAATATTCCAATTAACTCATGGAAAATTTGGAATATTACAGTCCTCCCCACCAAAATGTTGCTTGTCCTCAAGCAGTTACAAAATTAGATGCTGCAGAAATCCATCTCACTCCTAAGTGGCATCCTCATATAGAAGGTTTCCTCATTTACTCCAATGTGTTATGAATGCACAACTCCATATTTTCATCTGTAGAATGTCTAGAATGGCCTCCAGTTGTGTAGCTAGATGCCTCTCCTCATCAAAAAGTTCCCAAGTGGAAACCATATTCTGTCCAAGAGCCTCTTCTCTGCATGAGATATGTGAAGTGTAGTGGTTCCTTCCCCAAGTGGAAAGTCCTAACTCATAAACTAACTCTCCAACTCATGCTACATGGAGTAGGTTATGTCTCCCCATGTTTCAATCCTTGTCCCTGGTGGCCTTTATTTCTCTAAGCATCATCTCAACACTATGAAAAGTAGGAAATAGAGACATATGGATTGACATGTGAAATTTTGAACCATACTCTCCCAATAGCAGCCATCGCAGTAATGACTCTTGCTGCCACACCACGTCATTATCATATCAATTATTATAGCCATACTCTCTCAAGAGAATCCATCGCAACAATGCGTCCTCCTACCACAACACATCATCATGCCAAGTATAAAACAGTGGCATCCCAATTGACATGGGGAATGTCATATGGTGGCCATACTCTCCCAAGAGTAACCAGCACAACCATGCCTCCAACTGCTGCATCTCATGACTAATATGCAAGGTATAAAATAATTATATGCCAATGGACATATAAAATGCAATGTCTTCGCCATACTCTCCCAAGAGGAGCCAACAAAACCATGCGTCCTGCTGATAGATCACCTCAGTGTTATGCAAGGCATGAAAGATACGAATATGAAATTCCAGTTGGTAACCATACTCACCCAAGATCAGCCAGCTCAACCATGGTTCTTGTTGCCCTGTGTCATATATCTGCAACTAGATTTTCAGCCACTTGTTCATCATATCCATCCATCCATCCAACTGCGGGTAATGACTCCTATCATGCACCAACTTGGTATACACCGAATGGAGAAGCTCCGACCAAAATTTTTTCATACTATAACTGTCCTCATCACTATATATGGCCTTCTGAAGACCATGAAGCATGAATACATCCTAGAAACATAATCTGGTCATGGGTGAATAGATGTACAAAGTGAAAATGTTGAAGAAATGTGCATACCTTGATAATGGATCAATGTCGACAATAGAATCCTCCTCAATCTGATGACAATATTTGCACTCCATGATATGTCGAAGTGCATCCTACTTGAGGTCTCTCCATGAGAACCTATCTTCGATGGCCTAGTAGAACCTATGAGGTTCTAAATATGTTTCATGAAGAAACATCTCTTCCAGCTATGAGGTACTCATCAATAAGGCTTTGTCCTAATAATGGAAGGTGTTATCTATTACATGATGTATACCATCTACCATCTGCCCATCCAATGCTTCATAAGTGAAGCGGTCATTGGAATGCTCACATAATAACTAGGCCCTCAAATCATCATTGCTCATCAGTGATAATGCTATTGATATCCATGATAGCACATCTGTTGTCTCATGTACCTCTTTATACACAATGCTAAACTCATAGTCCTACATTGTTCTAATCCATCGTTGTTGCCTCTTCTATAATTGCTCCTCCTCCTCAAAAATATGTCGGAGTCTATGGTGGTTGGTCTCCACTCGAAATCTACTACCAATAAAAAACTGCCGAAATTTGAAAAATGCATGTATAATGGCCAAATTATATCTCCTTGTCATAAGTATAATGTGATATCTCATGTGATAGTAACTTCTGGTTCTCGAAAGCTATTATATAGTTTCCCTGCATTAGGGTTGTGCTAATCCCATACTTAGAACTCCATACTCCAACACAAAGTGCAGTGTGCAGCTCAACAATGTCAAACTACGATATTTATACATCTTCTGCTTGAACCAGTCAAGGGCCCTCTATGCAGTGATAGTCTGCTACTCTGAATCAACAATGTGCTCTAACCCTTGTACATCCAATTACCCTAAGTTCATGACCTGACAAACCTCCATGTGATGTGCTGAAGTAACATGGGGTGAAAATTTTTGCATACCTTGGATCAACTGATTCTTCAAAACATGTTGCAAAGCTACAAAAATTACTCCAATCAGTACAATTTCTTCTCCAATTGTTGGTGATGGTGATGGATGCTACTCTACTATTTTACCAGTGCTGGTATCTACTTCCTCTTCCTCATGAACCTCCTGAATCATGCGTTTGACTCTCAATGTCGAAGTCTTGGGAACATTTTTCCACAATGCAAGTTCTGTTGCCACTGATGCAAGTACCTCTACTATAGCTGGTGGTGGTGGTAATTGCTCTTCTCTTAGAGTATCAATGCTCATATCTTCCTTTTTCTCCTCATATACTTTCTCATCAATGTTGAAAAATGTCTCCATGGAAAGTGCCTCTAATATTCTTCTATCAATCCTATTTATCAATATTTGATTGAACTCTGCATACACAATCACTCTTGCATGTTTCAATCTGTCGAACCACCAATCATTTTCTTCACCATTAAGGTGCAGCACTGCAATCTCATTGACTTCCTTTTCCACTACTGGGTGTAACTAGAAGAAATCATTAAACTTCTCCATCCAAGCCTTTTCCATTTTTTTGGATGACACATCGAGTGTAGGCAGAAAGAATCTATTCTGCATGTGCCCTCTTCTTCTATTGCTACTACGGGATCTCCGGTTATATTTAGTCAGGAAAAAACTATTGGAAAGTCATATTCTCATTGAATTCTATAGATTGATATTTGTACTATGCAAGATAATCACTCAGAGTCTCATGCTCCAAATATCCTCCATCTGCATGTCATTCATTTCCTTCTTCAAGGAAAGTGGGCATAGTAGGGCATTGTGGAACTTTCTGCAGCACTGGTTGCTTATACTGCTGATAGGAAGTACTCAAGCCTTCTCCATTTTGAAACCCTCTTGAGGTTTCATTTTTTCTTTCCCTTCACATTTCTTTGCTCTCCATGGTGACATGCTACATAGATATGAGGATAACTGTGGAAAAACTCAATCCTTCCACCCTTGTAGACATCTTCTTTTTCTGCTTCTTCTTATTATTTTTCTGACGTCGCGAAATACCCACAAGTTGAGCCAAAGATCATGCTCTGATACCAATGTAATATCCCAAAATGGGAAATATAGGAATATAGAACATTTATAACATTTCAATGTAGGCAATAACAAGATTGTAAGCACAAAACTCTAAAATGATGGAAATGCCAGAATATAACATCAAGACATTAAAACATTAGCAAAAATAGCTAATCCATATCATTATGTATGAATATAAAATGTAACTATACATTTCTTCAAAAGGAATCCACTCAAGCCATGAGATGGCTGGAATACGCTACTGAAACCTAGCACTCGAAAGTATAAAATGCCGCTCTTGGAAACTGCTATTGTTGGGTAGAAAATATATGTGCAAGAGGCTGCTGGAGTGCTCAGAATTATTCTAGATTTTAACCATGGATTCTACTCAAAAAACCCATAAGAAACCCATAAATGGTTTGGCCAGATTTTGAGTTTCGAATTTTGACCCATTTTGGGTTGCACACTGCACCCTTGTTGGCTGAGTTATGGACTCCGTGGATAAAACTATTGATATGGGTCTGAAAGAATGATCTATCAGCTGAATAGCACCACTCATCTCACTAACTAAAGGGATGGTCCCTTATCTCGATTCCCAATCCAAAAACTTGAGTTCTAGCACCTCCATTCAATATGCAGTTGTTGCACGAAAAATTGCTAAGAAACATTTCACTATCTAGGAGGGATGATGATGTAACCTAGTAATAGATATTATAATTCTTATCACAAACTTCTGAAGTGATCATCGGACTGAACGATTAATCCCTCACAGGATTCAAATTTGAGTTGCTTCAAACTTCCTCTTCTCCTCAAACCTTCACTGTAGAATTATGAAATTCTTGCAGGAAATGTTGGTGCATAGGAGAATAAATGGATGGACTAGTGATGGATATGTTAATGAGACTCTTGGAAGACTTGAATGGATCCATAGTGTGAAGGGATGATCCCTCCACAATCCTTTCTGTTGAGGTACTCAGAACAACCTCCCAACTCTCAAACCCAAGTTGAGGAATTCGTAATTTGTGTAGCTCGAAGTGTACATGAGAGTGGATGAACGTGGCACTCATTTCCGGATGACAAATGCTACCCAAGAAAACCTTCCCATAGTAGGCACTCTAAGTCCCCCTTAGGTAAGGGTGGGATTCTTGCTTGGGAAAACCTGGTGCTAAATAACACAACAGACTTAGATAAAGAGTTCAAGTGCGCAAAGAAATGTCTTACGACACTAAAGAATAAAAATCTAGAATCCCTCCTTTACTTCCCTCATCTTCCTTTTATGGTTTTCATCCTTCCCTAACCTTAGAACACCTCATAACTGCACTACACATGTGGCCAGTAGCCTCCATAAAGACTCCCTTGTCCTCCATGATCTCCATCACTATTGCAATTACTATCCACTTCCTCCATCATGTGTGAATTTAATGCACCAGTTCATCCATCATCTTTGCAATTCCTTCTCCACTATCTCCACCATCTTGCATTTATGAACCCACTCTTTCTTCATTATTATGTTGCTCCACTACTCCATAATGCTACTTCACTACTCAGTTAAGCCACATTCACACTATATAACTAGATTTTATTCATCTACAGGTTTTATGGGTCCTTGCACCCTTTTGTTTACTTAACTAAATAAGAAATGTAAGAACTCTAATATTCCAATTAGCTGATGGAAAATTTGGAATATTATAGGTTAAATCACATAAATAGTAAAAAACCCTATCGGGTAACTAGGGGCATTACAAAGGGAATTTATAGAATCAATGTGCGAACTAAAGTAGAACTAATATAGCTAGATATAAATAGAATTAAATTCAACAAAATTAATGGCTCTTAATACGTATTTTGTTTTTCCATATCCTCTCATTTATTATTTAATCTAGAAGCATGTGAAACTCCTCATGATGAATGGAAAAAATGGATGGATTGTTGGAAAATAGAACGAGTTTAGAGGGAATCATCTAGATAATGAGCTAGTATATATATATCCAAAAAATTTCAAGGTCCCAGAGGATTTCTTATTTAGGTTCATTGACTTTATTAATTACTTAAAGTATTTATGCATATATAGGAAATAGGAGAAACTTATACTATAAGAACTTCCTAAAATAGGCCTTGAATATTTCATATTATCTCTTCATTCCATACCACTAGAATTTCCATGCATAAAAATTGTTGGATTCCATCAATGGATGATTGTACCAACTCGTTGATGCATAAGTAGAAAAACCTCATTCACATGGGGAATCTTATGTCTTTAAATTCACATGGGATTAAAGTGAAGAATGCTAATAGGAATAAAAAATAAAATGTAAGGTATCCTAAATGAAAAAATTGTTGAAACCATTTGGAGGAAAAGATAGTAAGATGAAAAAAATATAATTTACGATAATACACGATTTGATCTACATATTTC
Organism: Pinus albicaulis; assembly: GCA_034641835.2. NCBI lineage: Eukaryota > Viridiplantae > Streptophyta > Pinopsida > Pinales > Pinaceae > Pinus > Pinus albicaulis. The sequence continues at coordinate 118,474,949 of CM076569.1, forward strand.
TGGTATAGTGAATACAATTGATCTCATGGAAAAGGTACATCAATAACAAAACCAACTAGATGTCATAGTAGACAATGTTAAAAAGAATATTGAAGGAAAATAAAAAAGGGGACGAAGGCTTATGTTTTGAATTCTATTACATCTTCATATCTTCGATGGATTTTTTACTAACAGTCCCCTAATCATATGGAAGCATAAAATTATTCGTTTCCTTCTCTGGTACCTTGCAGTCATATTACAATAAAAGCTTCTCCACCACCCCCTTTCGAACACGATTTTCGAGATGATTTTTGAATAAAATTCAAATAAAATTACAAAAATAAATGTAGCAGTAATTTAGTATAATATTTCATATCCTTATTCCAATATATGGATAGCATATCATACTTTAAAAGTAGCTAGTGAGATAGTAGGTTATAGTTCCAAGACATAGAGAACTAGTTTTATGTTTTTCCTACTCCTTGTGCTATCATTTTTATTGTAAGAAAGTATGAGGTTCATTTAGTATAAAAATGATATCGAATGATACTACACAATATATCGAAGAACATATAAATAATATCTTTGGTGAGCAACACAATCCTTCCTTATATCAACTTGTTGAAATTGTTGTCGTTGATGTCAATGTCAAGGAGAGCTACCAATGGAAACATGAATCTAGAAGTCATGGGGAGCACTCAACATAGGACAAGAATGAAACTTTATGCGTCTCTGAAAGCTAAATTTTATGTAGCTTTTCATAAACCCAAACACTTGGCATTGTTTGGGATTTGGTGCAACGATGGACCAAATCCTTGTATTGTTTTGTAGGCCTATTACTACTTGCAAGAGAACCAAGAATCATATGGCTAAAAAGGAAAATAAAAACATAAATGTGTTGTATCTATTGTATTGAAGAAGATGAGGTACAGAGACCTATACTATGGATAATATAAAATAAATAAAATAATTAATATGGGAAGTAAATCCTGTTTATTGTATGATGTAAAGAGATACAATAAACATCCCGATGACACTAAAGGAAGTATGGTGAGAGATGAAACTTTATAAATTTCTAAAAATAAGGTATATATTTCATATAATATGAAAGAAAAAATCTTTCTTCAAATAAGTTGCAAGAATTCTCTCAATGGTGCAATGAAAAAAAATGCTAGTTGACTTGGAAACTTTGGCAAGATAACTTTGCATAATATTTTTTTTTATGAAATTATATTTGTATATATATGCCAAATTCCAATTATTGGCTCTGTCTAGGTAATTAATCATATTTTTACTAGTTGGAGACAAGGGGAGTCCTTTGGGTACTCTTTAATTCATATTCATCAGTGGAATGGCTCAACTTCAGCTTTCAATATTGCTCTTTTTAGTAGAAGTCAAATTATTTAACATGATTCGGCCCATGGGTTGTTTAGTTGTTACTTTGTGGACCAACACATGTATTGAAGAATGGCCCCAAATATTCATGCAAAAACTTTTATGGCTCCTTTGTGGGTTTTATTTTTTTCAAATGAACCTAAGAAACCTTTGATTTTTCCTATTTCATGATGTTTTCTAGTCCCACTAGTACACTAGTAGATGTTCTTCATGACGATCATAACTTGAAATGTGTAATGGGGTGTATTATTTTTTTCTTATAGAATTTACACCCTAATATGTCAGGTTAGGAGGAAACATATAACAAAAATACATCACATTTTCATTTCCTAATCAAGAGTCTTGTTGATTTCTTGGGAGAGATATTCATACTTGATCATGACTTTGACTAACGTAATTACAAAAGCATGCAATGAAAATTGGGAAATAATGCTAAAGAGCACATTTTTTTTTTAGAGAAGTATATTGCTACTTTTCATGTAGGGGTGTCTCTAACATAAGGTTGATTTGAATTCTCCCATGCACGAGTAATAACTAAACAGAAAGGGAACTATTCATGGAGGTGCTAGTCTAATGCATGGATGTTTGACCATATGAGAGAGTTGCAACAATTTCACAATATGAAACTCCTTTGATACAAAAATGGTATTGGGATCCAAAATTAAAGCGATTAGTGAAATGAAATGCTCATTAATGATTCCCACTTTTCCAACCATGGTCATCCTGAAATGTGAGTGTAGATGAAGGAAGTAATTTGATTTTGGAAAATGAGAAACGATGTCGATACGAAAGAAAATGAGACCTTGTATAGTGGAAATGTTCTAGGAAATTCATTTTAACATTGACACAAGTTTTGAACCATGTGATTGTGACAAGGGAATCATATCTTAGTGTAGTGTCAAGTTTGGAGAAATGGTGTCCTAAATTCCTTGTCTTTAGACAGCGGTTGTAACCTACAATGAATTCCTCTAATAGAAGATGTTAGAAGTAAAACAAGTAAAAAAAATGAAATTTTTATTTTCTTTAAAGAAAATAAATTATAAACATAGAAAAATCGAAATAATCAATAATAAAATTAGAAAAAATCTAAGAAAGGAGTATGGGAAAAATATCCTATTTAGTAGTTGTTGGTGGTAGAGACATAATAAGTACTGAAGAAAATTGAAGAGAATCAATAAAATCAATGGTGCTCCTTGGCTCTCAACAAGTATTTCCTTTCTCTAACCCTTTAAAAGCACCTTTCTCTCACAAATAAGTATGTGGAAAACTCTCAAGGACGGGAATACTTCCTTCCAATGAAATTTCAATTTCTTGGGAAATATTTGGTGATATTAAAATGAACTCAAACTTCTTTCCTTTGTCTCTCCTTCTCCCAAAATTTACAGATTTCGAATTGGGACATATCTACTGATTGGATCGTTAATGAGATAGATATTTTGAACAGGACATGATTATTTATTAAGGGATTTCGTATATTTCAATTAAGACTAGTGAAACTAAAAACATTTCCTACATAAAATCGATCCATTCATGTAATTTTGTCCATGGATTGTTGACTTTGTGCTTTCGTGAATATGTGAAACTATTGAAGGAGAAACCACATAGATATGGTAAAATTTGTCTTCAACATTCAAGCATGGTTTAATTTATTAAATGCACCTTAGAGAACCTTTCAATTTTTTAGCTTTCATTACATTTCCAGCAAAGAATGGTATACATGTACATGTTTTTCATGGCACTTCAGTGTCATCTGTTTTACATAATGATTTGTATAATTTTTCTATATTAATAATTACCTCCCAATGTATGAGGTTATGAGAAAACATATGGCTGAAATACATGATGTTTTGTTGTTCCTAACGATGAGTCCTACTAAATTTGTGAGAAAGAGTGCCTAGTTTAGGAGAGGATCAAGTAAACCCTTATCGATAACCAAAAGAACACCATGCTGAAAGAACTATTTATATAGAAAGTGTCTATAAGAGGAAATCATGTTTGATGCTTGTGATCATGAATTTGACTAAGATATTACAAGTATAGAGTAAAATCATGTCAAGTCAACATTGAAAAGGATAATATGTCGTAAGTTGAAGAATATAATTGGTTTTTCCCTTAGGGGTTTCTTTTAAAAATATACCTAATTAGATTCCCCCATGCATCAAGTATAATGCACTACTCAGGATGGTATGATTTCAAGGCATGGGTCTTCGACTAAAATAAAGAATTGTAATAGCCATAAATTATAATACATTGTTGATCTAAAAAATATGTTGCTATGAAATATCATAGGGTTTACTATGATTCCCATTGGTTCACTCTATATTGAGCCATAATAGGGGGAAAATCAAGGGACTTCTTTAATTTTGGAAAATGAGTGTTGAAGTCAACATAAAAGAAGAACCAACTGCCGAGAAGAAACAATGTTTATGGGAAATTTGTGTGAATTTTACATATGTACAAGAATGAAATAATTTAAATTAATCATGGTGATTGTTAATAGTATGAGACGAATACATGGAACTGCCTAATGTTGGAGTGTAAGTGTGAATGGTGATAGTGAAAAAAAAATTGAGGGAGAGGCCTTTGGATTCAAGTGGGCGCCCAAGGGAATGGGTGATTTTTCTAACTATAAATGAATATATTTGCATAACGATGATACAATGGGAAAGATAGGGGTGTTATAATATAACATCAATGGTGTGTAATGCGAGCTTCAACCAAGGGTGACTTAGGATTGTTTTCAGGTAATTAACGCAAAAATATGGGTGATGATATTTCTTTGAAAAAATATTTTTACACTTGCAAAACAAATATAGAATGGGTTGAAATGTAAAAACACTGTGAAATGTGCCCCAAGTGTGTAGTTCCCAACATAATGATATGGGAGTGTGACTTCATGGGGTGGGGTTCCTATTCTCTAGTCTCGATGAGTTGGATGATATGCAGTCATTATGTATATGGTCTCCTTTACTGCATATCTATGAGAGGTAGGGTGTAGGATGTAGTGGTTCAATCATGATAATAAAAATGTATTGAGTGCATGGGAAGGGTGGCAAGTAATAATATGAATAGATGAATGTGTTTTGTCCATAAAATCATGTGAATGAATAACTGTTGGGCTGAGAAGAGAATTTCCATGGATTTTGATATTGTCAAGGGTTATACTTAATGGGTAAATACATGGATGTAAAATAACTGACAACCAACACATATATTTAACGTATGTGACCGAAAGTTGTTAGTAAATGTGGTTAAGATGATGGTCCCTATGTCTAGCTCTAGAGAAATGATATCAAGATATGAAATATTTCAAGGGAAATCCACAATGAGAGTGGTGGCTGAAATACTAGAAGTCCATAGGTTGCCATGGGGCTTTCATTTCATCTTGACTAAAAAGTAACCTTCAAGCTTGAAACCAAGAACTCTAGTGAAATTATCATCTAAACATGTAATTGATAAAATCAAGTTAGATTAATAAGTCAGAAAACAAAAAATTGCACGTCATGAGTATTTTGAGTGTACAAAGGAACTGAGAGAGAAGAAAAGGATGAAGAATTGTGTGACCTAATCCTAGATCTTGAGGATATGAGTAGTGTTAATGTTTCTCAGGGATACATTTTTCTTTTCTTTAGATAATTTCATTTCATAATTTTCATATTAAGTTCACCCCATCAAATATAAACATCACTAGAAATTATATAGAAATAATAATCACATCATTATAGTAGTGGAACATAAAATAACATAAGGGACACCAAGATTTTTGTCACAAACTAGGGAAAGACCCCAGAAGGGGGAAAACCGTTCCAAATTCTTCTTCTTCATTTAGATCTTCTTCGAAATTTCAATAGAGATATACAAATTACAAATGTCATCAAGCTATGGAGGGCCTACGTAATATTTGTTCACAACTTTGATTGTGAACAAGTTACATCGTTAATATCATCTCATTGAACTTGTCATACAATAATTAGGGTTATAATGTACGAACACTAACACCCTTATAAATTGTAGCTATGGTATAAATATATTTGTGATGCCAATGGTGAAAATATGTGATGTTTCAATTAGCTATTCCTAATATCATAGATCCAATCATAACCAGTTTTTTATAGTGCCAAAGCCATATCAATTTATTGAGCCATACCAACACTCTCTCTCTCTCTCTCTCGATATATATATATATATATATATATATATATATCTATATATATATATATATATATATATATATATATATATATATATATATATATATATGATACTATGCTCTCTCTCTCTCTCTCTCTGTATATATACATATATATATGATACTATGATGCCATACAATAATGATTCTCACCATATATACATCTATGAT